>AP025041.1:43450210-43786196 GCA_036186865.1 Eustoma russellianum | reverse complement strand
AAAATAATAAATAGCGACGGTAAAACATATACCGACGAAATTTTGCGACGAAATTCTTTGTCGCAGAACATTAATAAAAAAATAAAAAATACGAAATAGCGACGAAATAATTTACCGACGAAACAGCGACAACAGAAAAAAGGTCGCAGACCTGACAGTTTCTCGTCGCAGTTTTGCGACGATACACCGACGCAATTTTTTTCGTCACAATACAGCGACGCATTGCCGACGAAATTTGCTTTGCGACAAGCCGTATAACGACATTCATTTTTCGTCGTTATTTCGTCGCTATATGCCTGTAGCGACGAAATAGCGACGTTTTTTGTCTGTCGCTATAGGCTTTTGTTTTTGTGGTGTTTCCTGGTTCGAACCCGTAAATTCAAAGTCGCAGCAACAACCGTACCAGTTACTTTAAAATCCGCCCTCGATATTCGGATACTTGAATATCAAATTTGATTACTCAGATTTTGTATGTGATAGTCTATGTTTCTATCTGACCAGTGACTTGTTATGTGATTGTGAAAATTGTATCTTACAATTTCTTGATATTCAGTCACATTTTTCTCTCTTTTGTTTGTGTTTTAGCTGTTCTTTGGAATACAATATATTCTTCTAAACTTGAATAATTCCCTGAAAATTAGAATGCTCTTATATATGAAATGGAATACCTAGTGAGTAGCACTCTATTGGTGCTTATGAAGAATTCTAGCTCAGTTTTATTTAATTTTTAATTTTTTTTAATTTTGACATTGTAAGTTTTACTCTGCTTGGCTAGGAATTATCAAGTTCTCTAAGATGATTCTAACATATTTTGTTATGAAGTCAACATGGGTTTATCCTATTTGCACTAAATCTTGGAGCTATAGTGATTTCTTATTTCATTTTGGTATAGGAACTACAACAACAACCATATTCAGTATATCAAAGGACACCAAAAACTACCAGTAGGTAGGGCGGTAAACGAGCCGAACGAGCCGAGCATTACGTTGTTTAAGCTCGGTTCATTTAACTTAGCGAACGAGCCGAGCTTGTTCGTTTATTTAAACGAACATATTTAATTGTTCAAGCTTGGTTCGTTTAATTTACGAACAACATTAACGATCCGAACACCTTAAACGAACGGTGCCACTTACCGAGTTCGAACAGAAAAATGTGTTCAAGCTCTGTTCAGTAACCTTTTATCCGAGCTGAGCTCGAGTTCGAGCTCGAGTCAAACGAGCCAAACAACCGAACGGCTTGGTTCATTTACAGCCATACCAGTAGGGTTTGGAAAGGGTGAGAGATAAGTAAACAATACCTCCATTCAAAGGGATAGAGAGTTTGCTTCCAATGAAACCTCCGGCTCTATTTGCACATGCATAGATGACATAATAATAAAAATATGATGTGCTAATGTACTAGTGAAGAAATTTAATAAACATAAATAAAAAACTTCCATTAAAAATCCAGATGTAAACCTATTTAAGTTTAAGGTGAACCTGAAGTTTATAATTTCTACTGAAGCTTGCAGTAATACAGGTGAAGACATAGATGAACTCAGTGTTCTGGTCTTGGACCTCAAAAGAAATTTAAAATCAGCTGACAGTTGTTTAATTTTTTTTGTTAAAATGCTAATATTAACCAGAAAAATCAAAGCATCAAGGGGATGCGGCCTATACAATAGCCCTACTTGTAGGTGCACATGCCCACCTACATGTTCTATTTAGTAATGTATAGAAATCTTAAAACATATGAACATCGCTTATGTCTAAGATATGTGGGTAGAGCTTATACATCACTCTATACACATGAGTGCATATTATATGGGTTACATCCCTAAATACAAATGCTTCTCCTTCAAAAATGTATCTGTTGAGTCCTTGCCAGATAAAATACACCGTCGCATCCAAGGCAATTTTTGCTACCTTCGCTTTCAGTGCTTTTCCTTTGAGTATTCTCGATCCTCAAGTCAATATCTTGTTTATAGAGTGAAATCTCCATGAAAGTGTCAGCCATAATGAGATAGTAAGCTTGTTTGGTAGCTGAGAAAGAGAAAAAGAGATGCAGCAGTGTCTCCTGTTTAGCCGAGCAGAGGTGACATTCTTTGTGTTCTAGATAACCAAGATCATCCTTATTGGGTAGCTTGTTCTGCCCAGCAAGCCAGAGTGTGAAGGAGTGTTGCTGAGTCCCAGACAATCCTGCTCCAGCTGACCTTACTGTCCTTTTCTCTGAAATAGCGTCAAACGAGGTTTGAGAGCATCTTACACTGTCCATGAAGTGATTGCCTCAACTGCCGAGCTGTAGGAGCCTTCCCTAGTCAGTACTGATCTCAGATATCCATAAGTATCTTTAGGAAGGGTGAGTCCGAGCTACGCCCCGTTCTTGACCATAATGTGTCTTGTAGTCTATATTTATGATTCATCCACTGCACCCAGAGCGTATCTTTCTTGTGGTGTAGATCCCATGAGTGCTTGGAAAGCAGTGCCAAATTCCATGCCTTCAGTTGGATAACTCCTAGTATCCCTTCTTCTTTGGGTAGGCTGACCGGAGACCAGACAAACCATGTCTTTTTGGAGCCCATGAACTCCCTCATAGGAAGTGCAGACAGATCATGTTTACCAGAGTCCTAACTTTTGCTGGAAGAGGTAACGCACTCAGCCAGAAATAGTTCATTCCCTGCAGAACTGACCTGATTAGTTATAGTCTGCCAGCATATGAGAGACTTGATGCATTCCATATCCTTACCTTGTCCATCAGTTTTTTGATGTAATGTGCATAGTGTGAGCTCTGCAGCTTCCGGTATGTCCAAATATCTGAAAGGCATGGTTCCTTCCGTCAATCCTGAGCTGACCTGCAACCAGCTAGTTGCTCCACCAATGCCAGCGTGGAAGAACTGGGATTTTGTCAAATTGGTCCTGAGCCTAGAACAATCACCAAAGTTAGCCAGTGCGTTCCCAATTTTCTTTACAGAGCTGACATCACCTTTGGAGAATAAGATAACGTCATCTGCAAAGCGGAGATGAGTTATTTTTTGCTCAGCACAGCCGGTATAGTAGCGAAACTCCTTATCTCGACGCAATCCACAGTGCAGTCTTGATAGGTATTCCATACCAATTACAAATAAGAAGGTAAAGATAGGATCCCCTTGTCTCAAGCCACGTCTGTCCTGGAATAACCTATAAGGCCTGCCGTTAAGAGAAACAGAGTAGTTGGTAGTGCTCACACACTCCATGATCCAGCCCGTGAAGATATAGGGGAATCCAAGTCCATTAAGCATTTCTTTGAGGAAAGACCAACTGATGGAGTCAAATGCTTTCCTGATGTCCACCTTAAGCATGCATTTAGGGGTTGTCATTTTCCTCCCATAGTCTCTGATCAGCTCTTGGAATAGGAAGACATTTTCCATCATGGATCTGTCTTTGAGGAACCCGGCCTGAGCAGGATCCATGAGGAGGACCATGACTGGCGTCATTCTCATTGCAAAAATCTTGGAGATTACCTTGTACATCACGTTGCAGCACGAGATTGAACGATAATCCTCAACTCTTGTGACATGAGAAGCTTTAGGGACCAGAGCAATGGTAGCGTGATTGACTTGTTTAAGCAAATAGGTCATTCCTGAAGAACTCCTGCACTGCATCAATCAGGTCGGCCCCTACTATCTCCCAAGCTTTGATGTAGAACTAGGAGGAGTAGCCATCAGGACCAGGGGCTTTGTCCTTCCCAATGGATTGCAGAGCTGCTTTGATCTCGGCTTCCTGAACTGGGACTATTAGTGAGTCAGTTTGATGCTCAGATAGCCTTGGCCCACAATTCAGGACTTTTGGTATGATGGGATGGGTTGGCTAAGCTGAACCAAGAAGGTCGGCATAGTAGGATACAAACTACTGGGTTGTTTGTTCAATAGACGACGACATAGTGCCAGTTGTTTAACTTGTTAAGACCTCTAGTATACTTCCGTTTAAAAAATATTATCACCGTTGATATCAACATAGTATAAAAATTAAACTATATAAAAAAAATCAACCGTGATAATATTTTTGTGTACGAGAGTAATCTTTTAAAAAAAGATGTAGAGTGACGTGGTATAATCCCCATAACATGTAATGGATCACATTTACACCACGTCCTTGTACTGTTTTGCACAATGCTTGATCTTAATGACCATATACAGAATAGCAAGAAAGCAACTTTTTGCTTAAAAGAGTTACAAATTCATCCACTTATTACGTGTTGTTGGGCTCATTACTAAAGTTCAGATGTCTTGATGAAGAATATACATATTAGAATACCCGGGAGTTTTGCCAGAAATTATTTTATTTCATTCTTTATATTTTTTTTCTATAGCACTAGATATGATCATGCTACTAATACACACCATGATCTCACCTAATGTGACAGAAGATGAGATAAAACATCTTTACTGCTTGAGGCTGGAAATAAGGATTAAATCAATCGAATCGATTAAGTATGTTGGTGAAAAATCTAAAAAATGTATGTTGGTGAGAATAAAATGTAAAATGTAAAACTGAGTGAGAAAATTAAAATAAAAAATCATAGAACTGAGACGAGTAACCCTTTTTCTTTTTGTTGGCAATTTAGGGGAAACGGCGAACTTTGGGCTGCTCACTGCAGACTGCATATCGGGTTGGTTTTTATGCTAAAAACACCAAATGAAGTGTTGGAATTTCAAAAGCACACATTGTAGAATATGGAAATGTGTATTTGTAAAATAGAAGAGCAAAAATTGGAAGCTGAACTGTAAAATTTATTCAGACTTCGTCATCTTAAAATGTACATGAGTTTGTATTTTATAAGGTTTGGAAGAAGTAAGAAACCTCAAGCCATCAACGGCTCTCTAACGGCTATATTCTATTTACAATTGTTAGTTTCTTTAATCCACTAAGCTAGTGGATGTATGAAATGTAAATACATACATTTTTCTTGTATTTTCTGAGTTGTGTCATTGCTTTGTTCATCTTTTCAGTGCTGCCTCCGAGATTCTTGTATTTTTCTAAGTTGCTTAAGATCGGCAGTGTTGTCGCTTTGTTGCCGCTATCAATATCCTTGTTCTGCTTTGTTATTGTGATCAGCATAGCTTGGTACATCCGTTTGTCCATTCCTTCGCCTTCACCTCGTCTCTCAGCTCGGCATCCCATTATTGTTCATATTTTTAGTGCATTCACTTCGTTACCTCAGCTTGGCATTTTTTCTTCAGCTCAGCCACTTTATCACCTCGGCACTACTCATTTTAGCTTACCTCGGCACTTCGAATTTTGGGTTGGCACTATATATTGACTCTCACACTTCTTCACCAGGGCAGTTTATCATATCACCTCGGTATTCACCTCGGCGCTTTATCACATCACCTCAGCACTGCGTCCTTTCACATCATCAATGCATATTTTAGCTTGGCACTTCATCTCCTTAGCTCGAGCACTTTACTTCTGTCCTCGACTCAGCTTGGCACTCTTTTACTTCTGTCTTCACTTCAGCTATGCACCTCAACTCGGCATTCTTTTTACTTCTGTCCGCAATTTAGCTTAGCATCTCAGCTCGGCACTCCTTTTTTCTGTTTGATCTTCACCTTGGTATGACACCTCGGCTTGGCACTCTTATTTCTGCAGACATCCTTCAATATGAAGAACAAACATCTAACTAGTAAATGATTCGAGCTGTAAATGAACTATCCGGGTTCGATTCGAGTGGGGTTTTATTTGATTTTGCAGAATACAAGTTTCGACTCGAATTCAGATATGGTATTGGACTTGAACACCAAAACGACCTAAGCTCCAAGAACAATAATTTATTTATGGTTTTGGACTTGAACATATTCATTTATATTTTATCTTAATTATTTTTAATTATCATACTTGATAAATTATTTTAACTTATTGCATTACTTCTTTATAATATTTGAATTTGTTGTAGAGCACAAATATTCAAATTACTGACTTAGCCCTTTGTCCCTCTAATTCTATGATCTCAGGTTCATTTTAAAAGTTACTGCTTCCATTTCTCTATATTTTTGTTGTCGCTCATGATTGACATACAAATCTCTCTATATATAGTGGCCGTTTTTAGAAACTTCATTACTAATTGATTCATGTGGGAATGTTTTTTCTTTTTTTAGTTTAATATAGGGCAAACACACTAAAGGGCACTACCGTAAATCAAACCGAACTGATCCAGTCCATTAAAACCGAACCACCGTTTAACAGCCTGTTACAGGTAAAGCAGAAACCAAACTGGATTATCCGGTTAGGTTTCGGTTTTAAAACTTTAAAACTATAAAACCGGACCGAACTGGTTTAATATAATATATATTTATTATTATTTTTATACATACTTGGGTTTAATTTATTTGCACATCTACTTGGTTTTTAATCTATTTAGTTGGATACTTGGGTTGTCGTTTATTTAGTTGGTTTGCAATTTATGTAGTTGTCTTTTGATTTATTTAATTGTCTTCTTGGTTTGTAATTTTAGATTTTTATTGATCAAAATTGTAGTTAGTTACATTCACTAGAAAAAAAAAAGAAACCAACCAAATCAAACTGGACCGGTCAAACTGTTTGTTGACCGGTTTCAGTCCGGTTTCGGTTTCGCTATTTTCAAACCGTTACAAATGGTTTAGTTTATAATTCTCAAAAACCGCTCGAGCCGGACCATGTACACACCTATTAGCCATCCATCTCTCTATTTTTTTTTTAACATTTTAGCCATTCAGCTATTAAAAACACAACATCTAAATCAGAATCTCTAACCAGTTCTGAAAGGTAATTTCATCTTTTCAATGCGTTTTTTTTTCTATATCTTCCCAAAATAACCACCACCATTGCCACCGAAAACCGCCCACCGCCACCCAACATGTATGGTGTGCTTTGCAAAAATAAACTTCTAGTCGTTTATGAAGAGATTGATGGATGGTTCATTTTATTTTATTTTATTTATTAACTAACTGCAAGCTTCGGACATACTCCACTAAAGAGACCCATGTCATACTAGTACAACAACAATAATTATACACAGTGTATCTCATTGACATCAAAAACTATCGCTAAATTCTGGAGAGGGTGAGAGCCAAGCAAATAATACATCCATCCCAAGGGAAAGAGAGTTTAATTCCAGTAAGACTCATTCTAACTGTTAAATTTAATGACCTTCGTACATACATATATGTATGTATGTTATGTTTGTGTATTTTAAATTAATCATAATTTCCTCCATGAGATTTTAAACACATAAGCACAGGCAGTGAAAATGTAATTACAGTGCAATTAATAATTTCCTTAAGTACGGTTTGGTTGAATTGCATTTGATTTTAAATGTTTGTACATCCGCATCCATTATAATACGCAAACCACCAAACTCTCACAATTAGTTTTTTGTTAGGTCACAGATTTGGGTCGTAAAGTTAATATAGTAACATTTTGCTTCCAATTGAACATTAGGATTCAAACACTAGTACTATACAACAACAACATTACTTTATTGTTTTAGAGTCTTCCGACTATAGCGGGATAGAGAGAGTCGGATGTACGCAAACTTACTTATGTGTTGGAAATACACAGAAGTTGTTTCCGGATGACCCATAATAAAAATTGCTTTAAGTAGTATCGATCAACTGCTACTTTACACTACAAGAAGCGCAACCAATTTTATGAATCATTTTGCTTTATTCTCTCATATTTCAAAGTCAAAAAAGAGCGTGTACTTGACTCCTTTGGAAATGAAAATCTCAAACACTAGTACTATGAAGTAGGCAAAACCCCACTGCAGAAAATCGGTGAAGGGTTGAGGTAATATGGTTATGAACACGGAGAAAAATCTATGCTACCAAGTTGGAGAAAAGTAGAGACAATTATCCATAAAATAGAATTGGTGAAGAAGTAGGCGAAGAATTGAGGTGATAAGATTATTGCGAAGATGGACAAACACCTACACTATAGAAAAGGTGGAAAATATAAATAATTATCCTACAATAAAATTTGAAGAAATTGGTAACTCTTGGTGGTAAATGCTTAATTAATAGGCATCTAAATAACTATATTAATCAAGAAGATATATACAAGTCATTGATATGTTGACGGAAATACATATAGCTAAAAAGAGAGTTTACTTCTATTTTTATATTTTTTATTACTTAATAAATGTATAGTGAATATTCATTGGTCATATTAAAATTTAACGTTATCATAAAAGTGGACAAAGACGCACGTAACAAAACGTGACTAAATAATATAATTAAAGGTACAACAATAACGCGTACCCAGTATATTCCAACAATAGCAAAAGTACTCGCTAGAGTCTGGGGAGGACGAAAGGCAAGCAAACAATACATCTATTCTAAAAGATAGAGATTTTGTTTCCAGTGAGACTCCCGGCTTTATATGTACCTGTATAAATGACACAATAATAGAAATATTGTGTATAATTAGTATGTTGGTGAATGGATTTAGTAAATACAAAGAATAAATCTAAAAGATAGTAGTAGAGTGTGAATGTTGAATCTCTAATATAAAATAACATTAAAGTCATAATGTTTTTTTTTTTGGAATTTTCGATCAAATATATTGTCAAATCCAAAAGGTTCTGTACACTACTGTAAACGTGTCAAAAACCAATAAATTAGTTATCTACTTAACGCTATTATTAACAGTAGAAAAATAAGTTTTCAACAGCACTAAGACTCGTTGCTGCATAGCCTGAACGAAAAACGAAAAGCCTTGGTGGTACGACCATCCGGGTGCCTTCGTGTATCCCTTTTAAGCCTATGGTGTCAGATCCCATAAACAATCTCTCGAAATAGATATCTTCATTCGCTAGCTGGATCGCAAGTCCCCTAATTGTTCAGTACATTTGCCTCCACCCAATGGGCTGGTGAGAGCCTCCCACCGAACTCTCCCCAATGCTCCGAAAACACTACCTCTCTCCAAATGCTTGGCAGCCTCTAAACTCGTATAATGGTCTCAGATTTGTGTTCTCACACATCTCACACGACATAGTGGGAATAATATGACGTCAAAATAGTAAGAACTGTATGGGGATCCTATCCTAATGTAAACGCCATATAAATAAATTACTCCGTAGTGGGACTGTTGCGTATTATACTAACTCGTTTTGATCGAATGAGCTTGTCGAGTTGGTTTTTCCTTTCTCCAATTTATTTTCTTTTTTTTTTTTTTGGCTGACTGAATGACTGTATCTATTACTCTGCCTTTTGAAAATATTGACCTATTTCAGTTTTACAAACATATTTGAGACAATGTTTTCAAAGGGTTCTCTTATAATATGACTATTATACCCTTTTTTAGCATACTATTAATGTTCTTCAGTGTAGTAATTCAAATAGTAATTACAAATGCTATAGAAAATCTAGTGTTTGATGTTTTTTTTTGTTAAGTGACAATAGTTTTACACTCGGCTTCTACATTTGTACATGATTTGAAAAGGGGCCGGATCGTTTTGCAGTCTAATGTTTTCAGTTTTACCTTATACTTTATGTAAGAGGTTGTTTCCACAACTCGAACCGTAATCTCAAGATCAAAAAACAGCAACTTTACCTGTTCGTCCAAACCACTTTGTCCAAATCCACGTGACTATAAAGCTATGACGGCGGGCAGGAACTAGTTGATAGGCGAATAATATATTCAAATCTAATACTTTTTGGTTTTAGAGCATCAGCGTTACTTGGGTAGGTCTTGTTGGCGTCAACTTGGTGCAAACATGAACTCTAAATATTTAAAAGAAAAATACTCTATCCGTTTTCAAAATATTATCTTAATTTAATTTAAACATAATTTAATAGAGTCAAACTTTGTGTGTTATTATTCATATTCTATATTTAATTAGTTAATTGATATACAATAAAACAACAATGACGACATTACCCATTGCTTTAGGGCTCCCGCCTATGACAGAGTATGGAGAGGTCGGATGTACGCAACCATACACATGTGTTAGAAACACGCAGAAATTGTTTTCCGATGATCCATAATAAAAATTACGTCAAACTGTATCGATGAGTACAGGAATATGTGTGTGTATTGATAAATGTGAATGTGTTTATGATTCAGTCAGATGCTAACAGCATTAGTTTCCTTCTCTCTTTTTTCACGTAAATTGGCAGACTGCCAGAATAGAGTTGTGGATATTGGAAATGCAGAATGGTTGTTTTTAGGCCCTGAAGCACAAAATAAGGCATGTAGGATGAGAACAAAGACTAAACCGTGTGTTTGGAGTCAATTTTAGCTGTCTCAAGAACAAAAGAAATAGTCAATTTTAGTTGATATCTGCCTTCTCCACTTCTTTTCACAGTTTACTGTTTCATATGAACTATATGTACCAAAGTCAACTGAATCATGTAAAAGAATATCCTGTTTAAATTGCTTTTTAATATGGAAACAACAATTTTTCCTATGCTTTTAGTTGAAAGTAGTTGATGATGTAGTCTCACATCGCCTACTTTAAAAAACTATGTTATATGAGAATGAGGTACCACCACCTGTCGTCTTATAGTTTTGAGTGGATATGGGTCTTACCTCATGGAAGCACAAGTTTCAACATGGTATCAGAACCAGGTTTAAAATGTGGATTCATTCCTTATGTGGCATATGATTGGTCATTTATTGTCTCCCATCATCCAAGTCCAGATGTTCATACCTTCTTGTGGTATGTGATTGAGGGCGGGTTCTAAGACACGTGTGTATGTCAAACCAAGTTCTCCTCATCCAAGTCCAGATGTTCATGCCTTCTTGTGGTATGTGGTTGAGGGCGGGTTATAAGGCGCGTATGTATGTCAAGTCAAGTTGTCACGTGAAGGTGGATGTTGAGAATATAGTCTCACATCATCCACTTTAAGAAAAATATATGGGTTGAGGACGAGGTACCATCATACATCGTTTTAAGATTTTGATTGGATATGGTTCTCAACTCATGTAAGCCTAAGTTTCAATAAAAGTCTTAGAAAGAGTCCAAAAAGATGTTAAAAGGAACTAGTGTTACTATATATTAACCCGAAGTCCAAATTAGGAGTGTCGAAAAGGGTAGCTAATATACACTTTTGCCTAATACACTGACAGGACACATACGAAAATGCATACAACATTACATAAACAAAAAAAAAAGAAAAAAATTGGAAAGAAACTCTTAGCACACCAACGTGTGAAACAAGCAGAATGCACCAACCATAAATAATATTTATAATACATGTACAAGTATAAATTAATGGTCGTTAAAAGAGCAGCACCGTGTCATAACTTTACTAAACTGTCATGTGTGACTGCTTCTTTAACTATTTAGGACTCAGATTGGCAAATTAGTTAGAATTTTTGGCCACGATAGAGGCGACAAATAGGTCGTGTTTTGTGTTTTATGTTTCATTTTTCGCGTTTCGGGTATCAAAGAGTCAAATCCATACCTGACTTGTTTTCCTCGTATGTACAGAATTAGATAAACAAACATGTACAAGTCAGATTTCGTGTCGTGTATCAAGTTTACCCATAAAATTGACAGGTACAAATATTTCAAGTCGTATCGGATCATTTCGTATATTTGGTGATTTTTTTCAGATTTTGTGTATTTTCAGGTTCCATATATTTAAACCAACAGCTATAAATAAATTCTAATTGTTGAAAACATCCTTCTCTACCTCTGCAAAACATTCCAAATAAAAATCTTTAAAAAATCTTCTTTACTTTTATTTCTATTTACAGAGAGAATTAAATAAAACATAAAAATTTCTCCGTTTCGTTTTCTATGCGATCAAGAAAGACGCAAATGTTCTTATCGTCTAGCTGAATATTATACTATCCATATCATCTTCACAAAAATAAATAAAAATTAAAATGCAGGTCTTCACCTGATTTTTTTACCCCCAAAAAAAAGAGAGAAATCCCTTCTATTAGCGGTGAGACTTGTTTCCAGGAACGTCACCACGAAAGATTCTAGAGAATATTGTATTGAAATTTCTCAAATATTATAATGACGTAAAAATATGTAGTAACGGAATATACAGTGACCATGACCTTTCTTTTTATCTCTTATAAGTTGTAACATAATCTTCAATGTTTCTTAATCACATTATTCGACGTTTCTGGTGCACGAAGCTCCAGGGTTTATGTATGGTTTGGATAGACGGATCGTTTTGCAATCTGATGTACGCAGTCTTACTCTACACTCTGTGTAAGAGGCTATTTTCGCGGCTCGAACCCGTAACCTTAAAATCACAAAACAGCAATCTTATTAGTTGCACCAAGATACGTCCTCAAATCATATAGTAGAATGATTTGATGAAATATTGTAGATCACAATCATGTCTTTTGACTCGCGTAGAAGACAATTTTAACTTTATTCAGAAAGAATACAAAAGTAAACTTTCTGATGCTTTGCTGGTAAAATCATGAACAAATATCCCTAATTCACTAAAATAAAATCCTATATATTGCATTAAAAATGGACTGCTTTCAAAGTGAGTCTCTTTCATTCCCAACACACCCACACACACATATCAAGTTGTTTGATAATAACGTGGATAGTCATATTAATTGTTGAAATTTTTACTCTTTTGTTTATAATGTAATTGCAAAAAAGGACGTTCCCGGTGTATTAGACTTCCGCATTTGTGCAAAGTCTAAGAAAGGACTGGATCGCTTCGCGATCTGATGCACGCAGCCTTACCTTGCACTTTGTATAAGAAGGTGTTTCCATAGTTCGAAACCGTGACCTGAAGATCACAAAGCAATAATCTTGACAGTTTGGTTCAAGTCCGATATCTTATAATGTAATTGCTACTTTGTGCCAAATGTATAATTATTTTAACTTAGTGAGTCACTTATGTACTGACCTTCAAGGGTTAACGCACGCCACCATTTTCTGTGTTAATTGACATATTTATTTATTTCAACCCACTTTCGTATATTTTTCATGCGGACATAATTTCATACATGTCATACATGAACCGAAAATCATTAATGTTTTTTGATACATTATATACATATATATACACACACAATACGCATGCACAAAATATGTTTATCATTATTCATGAAAGTAAAACTATAAAGATATCACCTCAAATTTCCATAACCGTTAGATTATAAAATTTTAATCCCTATTTGCCTTGATAAATCTCAGAGGACGAGACTTGGAGCAACTGGTAAGGTTGTCGTTTTGTAACCTTGAAGTCATGAGTTCGAGCCACGGAAACAGACTCTTTCACAAAAAAGTGTATAGTAAAGCTCCATACAGCGATCCGGCCTCTCTCCATACTCTGCGCAAACACAGAAGCATCGAAAACACCCCTTTTACGCCCTTGATAAATCTCACTATCCGTATTCCGTAGTCCATACTACCACACCTTCGTCCCGCGCCTAGATGGGAAAGAAAAGGGAAGGTCCGTCACATCCCATGTTTGGGTAATGGGTAAGTAACTAAGTTGTTCTTAACAAATTATGAGACCGATAAATAGGGCTGTTCGTTGAACAGAACAGTTTGCGAATTGTTCGAGTTTCGTTCGTGTTTAGTTCGTATTCGTTGGGTAATGGTCGGTAAACGAGTCGAATTCGAATAGCTGTTGGATTCGTTTACTAAAACGAGCAGAACTATTCGCAAAATGTTTGGCTTGTTTAAATAGTTAAAAGATTATCGAGCCGAACTCGAACCAATTTTAAAGTTTGTTTAGCTAAACGAACCGAGTCGAACAGTTTATTTAGCTAAAAGAATCCGAATTTGAGAACCTATTATTCGATTTGGCTCGGTTAATTAACACCCCCTACCGATAAATAGGGATAGGTCTCCCTCCTTTAACCACAGTTTAAAAAAAAACATGACATGATATTTAACTGCATCTATAATTATGCCATGATATTCTCTTTTTTTATACCTCAGTTAATGATAAAAAGATAACTATTAGAATAATGATTAATTCATATTATAACTTTTTAAAATTTGTTCAAGAAACTGTTTGTTGGTAACATCAAAGAAGGTTCCTTTCTTTGTAGTATCAATTTTCTCAAACTTCTAATCCCACGCGGACTGATTCTGCAATTTGTTCTAACGTGTAATTTACGTTAATATTTCTTGTAAAGACAATTTATAAGATGTGATTTTCGTTGACTATGTACAAATCCAGGGGCCGACCCTTAATGGGATCCCCTTTCGAAAAATGACCAGTTATGTTATGCATAGTTTCCTGTGCAATGTTGCAAGGTCTACCAATAGATACACGAATTTTATCGGAAACAAACTCTTTATCTCTTGAAATGGAGATATCATTTGTATATCTTTTATCTTTTTCAGATTTTAACGATAGCTTTTGATTTCGTTAAAATATGATGGTTATATAACTAAGCAAATATCGATAGCGAACAAAATTTGACGGCAATTTTTGTAAGTCTTGCACGCTATCCTAGCGTAAGATAAGTCGTTCCCTTCTTTGACTTGGAATGTTAATCCAAGAACTACTTTACAGTGACTGTTTGTACCATACATGTTTCAACGTATGACGTATTATTTTAGCTAGGATTACATTCTACATACAGTTAATGAAGGACGCGTCTTAAAGCAACAAGTAAGTTTGATGTTTTGTGATCTTGAAGTCACGGGTTCGAGTCGCGGAAACAGCCTCTTGCCCAAAATATATGGTAAGGCTGCATATATCAGATCACGAAGCAATCCAATCCCTCTTCATATCCTGCGCAAACGCGGGAATCTAATGTACCTGGAACGCCCTTTTGTTATTCTAGAGACGGTTAATGTGTAATTATGCAAAGTCAGCATTTTGACTATGTATAACAATTTAAAATAGTAAACAGACAATTTGTTAACATTATGCTGCTTATGTTGATTGAGGGGCAAGCTTTAGAGTAAATGGTAAGATTGATATTTTGTAAATTTGAGGTCATAGGTTCGAGCCGCAGAAACAGCTTCTTATACAAAATGTAGGGCAAAGCTTGTTGGAAAAGTACGTTAAAGTACTTTGCCGTGTGCTCCAAACTTATATAGAACATATTTAAGGTTGTTTGGGAGATTGATATGATGTTTGGAACACTTCTAACTTGAAATAGGTCACTTGGATCGATCCATGTTTAGACTGGATCGAACCAAGTGAAAGCTGGAATAAAGTTGAGTGTTCTGGAGGACTTCGATCGATCCATGTAAGGGATTGCAAATCCGGAAGCATTCTGTCCAACATAGATCGATCACATCGATCGATCTATGTGACATTGATCGATCGATGTAAGGCAGAATGAAAGTTGAAGGTTCTGTCCAACTTCAATCGATCACATCAATCGATCGAAGTGACATCGATCGATCGATGTGATCGATCGAAGTGACATCGATCGATCGATGTGATCGATCGATGTGCCAACGGACAGAACTTTTCACTTTGAGTTGCAGCTTTTGGTCCAATGATCATCTCCCTTCTCCTATGAACGGTAATCAACTGTCATAACTGGTAGAAAAACTGCTGAAATGAGTTTCAAACTTGGTTTTCATCACAATCCAAGGTCTATATATAGTGGATCTTGCTATCTTAAACTATATACAACATTCTTGCAAAATCTTAAAGAATTTCAGCATTTCTTCTTCTTCTACCTCTCTCCATTATCTTTCTCTTCTACATCAAGTTCAATCTTCTTCTCCTAGAGCAAAGGAAAAGAAGAAAGCTGTTATATCTTGGGAAGCATTAGTCTCGTTATCTATCTTACTCGTTGGTAGAGGCTAAATTGCTTTAATGACACAGTTATCAAGAAACTCGTCTCGGCTTTTGTTCAACTATCTTCTTGCTTGTTTGCTACATTTTCCTAACAAAGCTGTGTCATCAGATCGCAGAGCGATCCAGCCCTTCATCAACCTCTGCATAAACACAAGAGCCTAGTTCACGAAATCGTTTTTTATACTGCTTATGCTGATTCGAAGGAGAAAAAGTAGAGGTCTTAACGCTCTTCCTTTTTTTTAATCTTCGAATTATTTGATACATGAAAATATTTTATTGAGAAAGTGAAAGTAAATCAGCGTGCTAATTATTTTATTCTCGGTTCCAGCCCTGTTTTTGTCTTTCAAGCGTTATGCACACAAGGGATTATAGTTCTTAAGTTGCAATCTGCAATAGTTTTAAAGGTTCACGTTTGACTTTGTAGTTTCTATCTATTGGACTAGGCCTGTCAAAACTTACCAGATATCCGACATCCGAATTCGAATTCGGCTGTCCGAATCGAATATGTAAGAGTTGTACATTCGTTTCACCGTATTCGAATTTGTATCCGAATAGTATTAGAAAAACAAATACGAATATGGTATAGTCATTACCGTATCCGAATATCCGTATCCGAATAGATATTTTTAAAATTAAATAAAAATATATAATAAAATATATAATAATATATAAAAAATATGTAAAAATATTTATTTTTAAAATTTTAAAAAAATATATATATGAAAATATGTATACCACTGTTGTAAATTTGTTGATTTCGAATTCGGATATCCGGATTCGGATATTCGAACAAATTTGAAATAGATATAATACGGATTCGGATATCCGGCACCGAATTCGAATCCGAACAAATTCGAATTCGGATGACTTCCTAAATATCCGTACGGATTCGGATACGAATTCGGATATAGTTAGACAAAAACGAATTCGAATATGGATACTGTGTTACCGTATTCGTTTTATCCGTTTGACATCCCTATATTGGACACACGGTTTATCTTCGAAATCGTTGGTTCTCCAAAGGCAAAAACGTTCCATAGTCCATTTCTTTTGGTTGTTATAAAATATTAATCATTTTTTAATTAATCTTTTACCTTATGTTTAGTTTTAAAATTGTTAACATAAGCAACCAATAAATTTTAAAATATTTCAAAATTTTATTCGTTTTTAATAATTAATCGGTTGGCTTACATTTAGATTTAAAATTCTCAATGAAAATGGCCAATAAAGACACTATATTAACTATAAACAAGAAATGCATTTGAAGGTAAAACTGAAAATCAAATATAGTTTTAATGACTAGAGAATGACTAGTTCTATGGGACCATCCAACTCTTGAGATTGGCCCACTCAAACAGCCAAGACGATACTATAATATATATGATGAGCATTCTAGCTACAAAAGATCATATTCTTATTCCTGACAGTCCCAAAAAGTTTCTTAGTTGATGTAAATCAAAAACTCAGTAGTTTTCTAGATTTTCTAGATTGATAAGCTTTTTTATCAGACAATTCATACAAGGTGTCCATCACAAACTGGGTCAGCATCTTTTTAACTCAATTAGTTCGGATACCATAACATAAGTCATTATTAACACAGATAGTAGTGTTGCATTTTTAGCTGCTTATATTATATTGAATGATATATCATAATAAAACTATTGAAGGATTTATCATCTAAATTAAGTTCGCCATTTTCATTTAATTAGAACAATGTTGACCATGTCTTATTTCAATTGTACAAAAAGGAAAAGGAAAAAAAAAAAACTAAGAAGAAGAAGAGCTTAATCATATGTTCACATACCGATATAGCGTTAAAACTAAATTTTGCGGACAATCATCCACTTTTAGGGGTGTGAAACGAACCAAACTGTTCGCGAACAGTTCGAATTTGTTTGTTAATTTTAAGTAAACGAGTCAAGTTCTAACACATAATCGGATTCATTTATGAAAACGAGCAGAATAGTTCATGAATTGTTTGTCTCGTTTAAAGAGTTATAACGTTTTCGAGCCAAATTCGAATAAATTTCTTAATCTCGTTAAACTTAACAATTCGTGCCGAACTATTTGTTTGCTTGAACGAATTCAAACTTGAAAACTCACTATTCGATTCGGTTCAGCTCGTTTCCAGCCCTATCCATTCCACACATGTGAACATTAAATGTAAGTTTGGGCATTGACGAACCGAACCGAACTGCATACTAGGTTTTCAAATTCAGATTTGTTTAGCTAAACGAACTGTTTGGCTCGATTTGTTTAGCTAAACAAACTTTAAAAATGGTTCAAGTTCGGCTCGATAACACTATAACTGTTTAAACGAGACGAACAGTTTGCGAATAGTTTGGCTTATTTTAGTAAACGAATCCAAACAGCTGTCCGAATTTGGCTTGTTTACCGACCGTTACCGAACGAATACGAACCGAACACGAACTGAACTCGAACAGTTCGCGAATTGTTCGGTTCGTTGAACCGTCCTAAATGTAGGGAGGAAACACCACACACATAGAGAACTATCAACAACTACGTGTGTGACGTATACGTATAGATGTATGCATGTCTACCTCACTTTCTCAAGTGGAGACGAGTGAGTGGTAAATGACCGGAACTAAGAATTAGGCAATGGTCAAAGTAAACCACAACCCCTCACGGCAGGAAATTATCTAAACAAAACAATATTCAATCCTGCAAATAAAATGAACCATGAGTCAATCACACAACTAACACTCGAAACCCACAGGAAGAAAAAACCATCAAAACTCACTAATTCAATTACCTTTTACTCTTATTTAATTTTTTTTAATTACTTCTACGACATTTCCATTCCTAATGGAGTCAACGACACAATTTTCTTTGATTTTGTAGTATGATGGAATAAAGCAAAATGACTCACTAAATTGGTTGCGCTTCTTATATTGTGAAGTAGCAGTTAATCGACACGGCTTGACGCAATTTTTATTATGGGTCATCGAGAAACAACCTCAGTGTGTTTCTAACATATGGTTATAGTTACATACATTCGATCCCTCATACCCCGCTATAAACAGAAGACTAAGACAATAGGGTAATGTTGTTGTTATTGTGATTCTACATGTTTTAACAACTTCCTTGTCAAAACCCCATAAAAAATACTATCCCATATATATTAAAGTACGCACACATATACATATATATATAGCATCACACAACCGCTTCAATGATCCATCAAATATCATCTCTTGTTTAGGCATACCAAAGATATCAAATCAACAAGTGAGTATTGTTTGATATAGGAGAGAGAAGGGAGATTAATCGCCGGATTTTGTGATGGATTTGATAGCCAAGATAAACAATTCCAGCTTAATAGGACCAGCAGTTGCTTTTACGATGTTTAATGCAATATTTTTCTTTTACATGATTTTTTCCATGGGTAAGAAGAAAATTAGCGAAGCCCAGATGCAAGAAAATGGGAAATATTGCAAGATAGCTGATAGTAGTGATGCTCCATCTCAAGAAGGCCAGATGGCCGGTGAAAGCCCTGAAATCATCATCGTCGGTGCCGGCGTCGCCGGTGCTGCTCTGGCATGTACACTTGGCAAGGTATCATCTTGTTAACATCTCTGTACCTGTAACAGTCTGAACATATCTTTTTGACACGTGTAATGTCTGATTCATCAACATGTGATTGATAGTATCTATGACACTTCGAACAAATACTGTTATGACAAGTGTAATGTCCACATATCAATGTGTGACATATCTAGTCTCATATGTTATGGGATTAGATACTCTCATCCCCTTCCTCCTCACCGCAGGAAGATTGGTGAGGCTAAAGTATGGGTGGCCAGCAAAGAGTGTATGTGACACATGATATGCGATGGTGAATGCGGTGAGCTGGAAGAGAGTGAGGGTATCCGGACCCATATGTCATATGTTGATCATATATCTCATTTTTGTTATGATTGTTGAATTTGAATAATTATGAGATTAGATTTGTAATGGGATGAATTTTATGAATGGTTATTGCAGGATGGAAGACGTGTACTTGTTATTGAGAGAGATTTAAGTGAGCCGGATAGAATTGTAGGTGAATTACTTCAGCCCGGAGGATATCTAAAGCTTATGGAGCTTGGTTTAGAAGGTAAGCAACAAACAACATTATTACATTATTTTAGAGTCTTCTGTCTATGGCGGAGTATGGAGAGGATCGGATGTATGCTACTATACTTACGTGTTAGAAACATACTTAAGCATACACATGAACAAATAAATATTTTTACATGTTCGCAGATTGTGTGAAAGAAATTGATGCTCAAAGGGTTTATGGATATGCTCTGTTCAAGGGACGTAAAAGCACAAAAGTGGAGTATCCATTGGACAAATACAATTCAGATGTTTCAGGAAGAAGTTTTCATAATGGACGCTTCATAACACGCATGAGGGAGAAGGCAAAAACCATGCCCAAGTATGCATTCTTCCATTAATTTTACCGCAATTGCTACATTTGAACACTCTTTGAAACACTTTTAGAAGTCTTCTAAGACTGTGTGCATCAGATCGTGAAGCGATCGGCTCTTCTTTACGTAAAACACGAGAGTTATGAGAACGCCCTTTTTGTTATTTACGAAAAATAAAGAAAAAGGAACATTTCCTTTTACGTGCTGACCTTTTATCATGCAATTAATCTACTACTTCCAAATCACCCATCTATTGATGCTTATGTTGACATGTTGGTTTATAAAAAAAAGGTTGAACCCCAACCAGTAAGGATCCCTGCCACACCCAGTCTCAAAGGTAGTGTAGGGATGTAAATCAGATACCCAACGGTCCGCTAGCAGGAGCTTGGTCATATACACAGTAGTCTGCATAAGGAGCCCCCAGCACTGCAGGCAAGCCTACAGGCCAAGAAAGCTCCCACACTATGCCCTTGCTGGAAAGGGGCTCTCTTGTCTTTGGCAAGAATCGAACCCCTGACCTTTTTTTCGAAAACTTCTGTCCGGAATCAGTTGGGCTATGTCCAGAGGACTATGTTGGTTTATAATTCAACGACAGGGTACGCTTGGTCAGGCCACCTAACACAGTAATCACGACAAGCAACAGCATATAATGTACAGACATATGAATCTTCAAAAAGTTATTGTAAAGATTGTAATATATCAATGATCTTTATTGTATAGGTATTACGTATATATCTTGGGTCAAAGTGATTCTTTTTTTATCGCATTTGTTCCAAGTGGAAATATATCGGCCACGACATAATGTAATGTTGTCAAGATTGAGAAATAAGTTTTCTTACAAACAAAACAATTGCAAACATCTTTTGACCTTTTGTGTTGACTTTGATATGCAGTGTGAGACTTGAGCAAGGGACCGTGAAGTCATTGATAGAAGAAAATGGAACGGTGAAAGGTGTGCATTACAAGGACAAAAAAGACCAAGAAATTACTGCCCGTGCTCCTCTTACCATAGTTTGTGACGGTTGCTGTTCTAATTTGAGGCGTTCCCTCTGCTCTAGTCCTAAGGTAACTTTCTCCAAAATGTCATTGTATGCCTTAAAGCAAAAAGGTCGTTCCTTGGTCCTGAGGGTCCTCACCGTCCCAGCCTCAAGGAGCATTATGAAGTATGTAAATCAAAAGTCTACACAAGGTGTCTCACCGCAAACCTTCGGCCTAACAGCAGTAAAACACTCACACTGGATTCGAACTCTTGACTTCTTGAAACAAATCCTAATACGAGTATCAACTGAGCTATGCCCTTGAGACAAATGTCATTGTATACCTGATAGTACTTGATGTCAACTAGTTCCTAACGCACGTTAAGATTCGGTCTCGGTCTAAAGTGACTTTTTTGCCCCTCCACTTAGACTTTGTTTTTGTTGGATGAGACGTAAAATTAGACAGTGAATCTAGACAAGAACTATGAAACGGCTCTTGAAGTACGTATCTCAAATGCACACGTCCACATTAATATAACGTTTCAAATAGAATCTAGATTCATGTATTCCTTTCACATGCCAATTTTGATGAGACTTGTATTTATTGTAGATCTCTCATCAGTTTTTATCTATACTAAATTGCGTAGTTATCATTATCAAAAAAAAAAAAAAAAATTGTGTAGTTATCCTTGTCCCTATCAAAATTATAACCTTACTTTTCATCAAATTTCACTAGCTTCCAGTTATGAGAATAACTACTTAACCGATAACCTTTATTATCCTCTGCAGGTGGATGTTCCCTCTTGTTTCGTCGCCTTGATACTCAAGAACTGCGAGCTTCCATACCCAAACCATGGTCATGTCATCTTGGCGGACCCCTCCCCCATCTTACTGTACCCTATCAGTAGCTTCGAGACGCGTTGTCTTGTCGACATCCCTGGAACTCAGAAGGTGCCTTCAATTGCAACTGGTGACATGGCGCGTTATCTCAGATCTGTAGTTGTCCCACAACTTCCCCCTGAACTACAAGCTCCATTCATGTCTGCAATTGAAGAAGGAAACATCAAGATTGCTTCCAACAGAACCATGCCACCGGCCTCGTGTGCTACTCCTGGTGCTATTTTGCTGGGAGATGCATTCAACATGAGACATCCACTGACAGGAGGAGGAATGACTGTTGCCTTGTCTGATATTGTTGTGCTTCGAGATCTTCTGAAGCCTTTGAACACTTTGGACGACGTGGTGTCGCTTAGCAAGTATCTTGAATCCTTCTATGTTCTTCGCACGGTATGCAATAGCACTCCTTTGGTTCACTACACATCTCATTACAACAACATCATTACCACATTGTCTTAGAGGCTCCCGCTTACATGCAAACTGGATTCTCCGTCCAAGAGTCCATGTCTACTGATACTGTCCAAGTTAATATTATGTTGTTTCAAATAAAGAATCAAATGTAATAATGACACAGTATAACTTGGACAGTGTTCGTGGACAGGGATTTATGAACAGTGAGGACTACATGTAAAGATACACACACTGTTACATGCTAGGCACGTGATTAATAGTAGCAGTAAGCTGTAAAGTATACAACAACAGCAACACCTAATGTCTTAGAGGCTCCCGTCTATGACGAGGTATAGGGAGATCGGATGTACGCAACCATACACATGTGTACAAAGGTTGTTTCCCGATGACCCATAATGAAGATTGCGTCAAGGTCTGTCAATCAACTGCTACTTCACAATATAAGAAGCGCAGCCAATTTAATGAGTCATTTTGTAAGCCGTAAAGTATACCAAGACGGCAAAATAGTATATTTAACACTTCTCCTTTAGTCATTCTTACCTATGAGAAGGAGCACTGATATTAAATGTGGGTTTGATTTCTTGCAGCCTGGGGCATCAACAATAAATACACTGGCAGGGGCTCTATATAAGGTGTTCAGCAAATCCAGCGAGCGAGCAAGAGAGGAGCTGAGACAATCATGCTTTGATTATCTCAGCCTGGGAGGTGTCTTCTCCTATGGTCCCGTGTCACTGCTCTCAGGACTCAACCCTCAGCCTACTTACCTGGTACTGCATTTCTTTGCAGTGGCAATCTATGGTGTTGGCCGCCTCTTGCTTCCTTTCCCTTCCTTGAAGCGCGCTTGGTTGGGCATTCAATTGCTCTTGGTAATTATTACTAACCAATTCTTTAATTCAAGTAAATCTTAATATAGAAGCATCATACATACTTCTTTTTCTTCAGTCTACATTTTCTCCATTAAAAATGAAAGAAAGGGATTCACTTTATCTAATATTGTTGCCTTCATTTCTTCAGGATGCATCAAATATTATTTTCCCAATCATCAAGGCAGAAGGAATGAAGAAAATGTTCGTCCCTGCTACCATTGATAGTATACTATAGGATTCCAAGTTGCACAAAATCCCAGTTAAGTTTCTTCTTTCTATTCTTTTTTGAGTCCATGCCACAAGGAATTGAATACTAAGTGGCATTTGTTTATGTATAAAAAGGCATCAGTGTACACTTCTGTTTTGAATTTACAAAATATCAAAGTACATTTCGGTTTTCGAATTTTCACAGGCAACTACAGATGTATATATAATCATCACAGTTGAATGTATTCAATTACATAAAGTATCTGGATCATGTAAAATGCTACTATTTCACAATGTGAAACGTCAAACTGAAGATTTTAACAACTAACCTCTGTACATATTCAAAAGGAACGCCCAAACCACGGGCATCCATGGGGAGAGATGGGAAGTCACTCTTACTCCGAAACCAATTCATTAAAATATGCAGTAATTGCCTTCAGCTTGCCATTCAAAAAGTTCTTCTCTACCTGAGGACAGAAAAAAATGAATGTTCAAATAATAACAAAGAGGACAAGTTCTTCTGCTACAAGGTGACTTACATGGTTCCATCTCCTATACAGAAAATAAAACACTAGATTTTTTATGAAATAATCTTAAGAAAGAATACTAATTCCGGAAAGAACTTGAGCGTTACCTCTAGTGACCATGGAGGATTAGCAGACATGGCAATCTCTGCCAACTGGTTTACATCAACATTTCTAGGGAGGAACATCACAACTTTTGGAGCTATTTTCTTTGCAATGTTGAACAGAAAGTGCCTGATAACAATCAAGATGTGTTACATTAGTAGAACCACAATGTCTTCAAGCAACACTTACCTTTTCGTCTTCCTCTCCCTCCTCCCTCGCCCTTTCCTCTTGCTCTTCATATACTTTCCTTCTCTTTTGAAAAGGTTATTCTTACTATTAATAGTGTTGTCATGCTTATAAGACTTATGATGATGATGTAAGAAAAGTACATATCTTGCATTTTCCAAAGCTCATACATACCCATCATGAGGCTGAAGCATTATCTTCATGTCAAAAATTTTAACTTTAGAATAATCTGGCCCACCCCAAGGGGGTGAAAGAAACACAGTGTCAGCCTGCGAGAAAGAAAACAATGTTAGAATAGTCCTTCAGAGATACAGGTATGAAAAGAAAAGGATACATCTAACACAAAATTGCATACAGCGTGCGGCCCCTTGGTTTCTGTAAAAATAACCATCCACCATGAGTTATTCTTTTACAAGTGCTGATAATATAAATTCCAATAATCTCAAAGCTAGCCAGATTGACTTATTAGTCTACGCAATGGCAAAGAATTAATGCAGCTGGCACATCTGTGTCCTAATTCCCGTGTTGGTTAGTCTACGTAATAGTGAAGAATTATTGCAGCAAACTCTCATGTATAATTCCCTTGTTGTGTTTCTAATCATGTGATAAGAAATAGCAATAAAACCAGGTGAAACCAAGGTGAAGAAGCCAAAGAAATAGTCATTGAATGAACTTTTAGACGAGAGAATCTCATAGCTACTTCTTGCATATGAAAGTATAGAAAGAAGAACAAAACTAAGATAAGACATACTGTTACATGAATCCAATACCAAATAAACCTTCAGCAATTATACTGTATTCAGTACCCAAAAAATGCAAAAAGTGAGAAGATTTCATGCTTAATAAAATGCCTTAAATACCTTCAACTGAGATGCCAAAAGAAAACAGTCCCCTCTGACAAAGTCTATGTTGTCCTCAACACCATATATTGCAGCATTATGTCGAGCATAGTCAATTTTTCTTGGGTCTATATCAATGGCAACAACATGCAGGCTCCTGAAACATACAAAAAATCAATGATCTGAGTGGGAATATAATGATTGAGTAGAAAATTTTTTGAATGGCCTATATGTGCTCGATCTCCAATCAAGTCAAAAAAATAGATATTACGTATCATATCTCTGCAACTGTAGCTTAAATGCCCTTTTTAGAAAAACTTGGGTGTCATGCTTCACACGATGTATTACATTATGACCTAAAAACCAAAAATGGCTTCAGCTACTTGCATCCAGTTACATGCATGGCTTAGAAAGCTTCCCTTTTATAAATGCCTCCACAACTTTATAACAGGAAAAGGTATTTCATTGACGAATCGTTGGCTCAAAATAAATGCCTTTCAGATCATAAGGTGATTTCTCATCCTACATTACTGGACAGTTACACACACTAAATGCCAATTCAATGAACTTTCCCACTAACTCCATCAAATCCATGTATACGATGAGTGACAATGATACTCTTTTAACCCCCCTCCCACCAAAAAGAGAGAAAAAAAAATACGACCAAGGCATGGTTTTGACTCTTTTGAATGCTACATGGCGTTGATGGTCCTTGACGACTATCAGAACTGTTTATGTCATGCAAACAGTACACCTAAACGACACTAATGGAAGTTACTAATTCTGTATTCATGGGGAGCCAAAAATTTGGAATAGAGAACCAAATCCTTGCTTCCAGGAAGGAGATAGAGTCATTACTGTAACAACAGATACTGTGTTGACTACTGACTCAAGAGTATTAGACAATCTAAAGCATCCTTGACTTCTGACACTTGAGTATGTTAGACATAGTAAAGCATCCTAAACATGAATTAAATGATAACCAAATTCTAAGCAGCAGCATACTCACTTTTTTGCAAACTGGATAGAATTGCCGCCAACTCCTGCAAAACAATCAATCACAGTACCCCCTTCACAACGCAGTGCATGGTGTACAGCTATAGCTTCTGGAGTAACAGAAAACCATCCTTCTTTATCCATTTGTATTCCTTCATCATATCTGGAAAATAGCAGGTATCTCTGAAACCAATATTTATCTAAACTGGGACACATTTCTTCAGAGCTTCCTCTAATTTGGATATCTGCAAAGATCCCCATGCATATCTCAGAAACAGGTCCAACAGCCATAAGATGCAAAAAATCAGGAGAAAGTGTATGATCCTAGAGTGAGAAATTACAATAGTTGTGCTTCAATCATTTCAAAAAGTTTTGCAATTCTTTGCTCCTATTTGAGACACGAATATCACATGTACGATGTTCCCGATTCACTTTTCAACAACTAAAGTCAGCAGAAAAGCTTGCATTACATCGATACTAATCAAACTACCTAGACTGAATATTTTCATAATTGTCTGTTAATTCCAGTCTTCTAACTTCGACAAAAGAATAATTAAAACAACAAAGTACACAATATCTCAGCACAAATGCTCCTATCTCATGAAATAATCATCATATTTCCATATTTTAAAAAAGGAAAGCATTTTTTTTGTAAAATGATCTAAGCAGTTGATGAGGCCCCAAGGTGTCAAAACTCATGATGATGATGTGCATGGGATAGAGGGTGGGCTGAACTTGACGTCTAGACATGTTCTTGCGGAGGATTTGTTAGCACAAAGAAAGATCAGATTTTTTGCGTCGTCAAACGCGCATCAGCAGTCTTAAAAAATTACTTATTTAAGCTCCAAAGAAGTATCACCAAAAGAATACCATAGGATCTTCCCTCTACTTCTGCAGGAAAAGACCCTTCGAATGGGAAGACAAGATGGAAGGCAATCCTAGACAGAATGATGAGTAAGTCTAAGTTGTCTACTCACAGATATAAAAGCAACAGCCAACTAGTAGAAGAAAAAAAATAAATAAATATATAAATATATCCATAAATAGGATAAAATACTGACCTTCATTAGGTACTGGCAGTATCCCTTTTGATTTTAACATTTTAGTCCTGTTTTTCTTCTTTATATTCACAACTCCACAGCCACTTTCAGCAAACAGACCTTGTTCTCTGGGTTTATTGTAAAGTTCATCAGATGATCCCACACCAAAGATGGACTCTTCGGCAATATCAACACTGGGTTGCAGAACATAAGAAATACCAGACTCTACCCATCCTCCAGAATCTGCAAAACTGAATTTCGGTTGTTCTATCTCAAGTGTACCGCCATTCCAACCATCAAATGCCGTATGAATTTCTAAATCTGTCACTCCGGGAGGTGGATCCCATGCGGAATCCAGTGACACAATATTATAGAAACATGACGTGTAATAATCATCCCAACAAGGTCTCCAGTCTCCAATCAGACCGTCATGGTTACCGCCAACTGCGTAATCAACTGTTTCTGTACACTGAGAACAAACAGTAGCTTCAGATGCAGATGCTCTGTCAGCACTGACATCATTGTGCACTATCTCAGTTTCTTCGTCATCTCCTAGGTTTTGGTACCCTTCTATCTTACCGGGACTATTACCAGCCTCCACAATAATGCTTTCAGAGGAGCTTACCTCATCCAATTTTGAACTTAAATTATTTACAGTGCCTCTTTCTAACAGACAGATGGAATCGCAAACGAGATCACAATTCTTTCTCAGATCCATGACTTCAACACTAGAATCAGTAGATTCATCAATACCATTACAAAGTTGACTAACTTCATCAATATTCCCAGCGACATCAGCACATGGCAATCCACTCTGACAGGGCCATAATAGCGAGTTATCTATATCGCTACTACAGTCAATAGATGGTATCCAACCACCACTTAATGTGGTAAATTCTGGCATATCACAATTCTTTCTCAGATCCGTGAATTCAACACTAGAAGCAGTAGATGCATCAACACTGTTAGAATGTTGGCTAACTTCATCGGTATTCCCAGCGACATCACCACATGGCAATCCAGATTGATAGGACCATAATAACGAGTTACCTATATCGCTAATACAGTCAACAGATGACATCCAACCACCACTTAATGTGGTAAATTCTTGCATATCAAAATTCCTTTTCAGCTCAGTGAATTCAACACTAGAAGCAGCAGATGCATCGACGCCATTAGAAAGTTGGCTAACTTCATCAGTATTCCAAGCGATATCAGCACATGGAAATCCACTCTGACAGGGCAAAAATGGCGATTTATCTATATTGCCAACACAGTCAAAAGATGACATCCAACCACCACTTAATGTGGTTAATTCTGGCATATCGTCAATGACATCTTTCTGCAGGAAAAGATTCGTCTTTTTTGAAACCTTTCTTTGATCCCTGGTGGTCCTAGCCCTCTTCTGTAAAAAAGACAAAATCTAGTCAATCCAGAGTGAAGTGACAATCTGTTCCTTCCAAGAAACAAACTTCCTCTAAGGAACAAACACACACAGACACACACGCGCACACAAAGTCTACTAGAAAAGGTCTTGAATTTGTCTTTCCACTCACGTTGATTTTTCACAGTGTGACACCCTAATGTTTCTCCATTTTCTATTAGACAGAAAGAAGAGCAGATGAAAGAAAGCTCCAATTAGTTTGGACAGCAAATGTAAACTTTACAAGAAACCATAGTGAGAGCAAGCATAATGATAATTAGCTCTTCTTCTCTTATTTTTTAGAGCATGAGGCTATATCTTGTTGAGATTCTGGACAACTTCCAATTAATGGACTAAAGAAAGTCCCTTCTAACACAATGCAAAGCAAGCGTATAGGCATGTTTCAAATATGAATAAGGTGCATCCACAGAGTGTCATATGAGTCCGACACAGTTCCACACTCAAAATGTTTATTATTTCTTTAACGGAAAAGATAGTTTATTATAAGCTAGTCTGAGATTCAAAAAACAACCAAATATACAGAATAAGAAGTGGACAAACCTCCTTGTTAGTGTGAAAAGATAGTGGAAGCCCCATCTCATTCATCTGCCTGGAAAGTTCCAAATGTTCAGGTAAACCGCTAACCTCTGCATTTTTGTCTAAGGAAAAAAAAAATATAGACCGAAAACTTGTCAAACACAAAGATGATGAAACATCACAACCCAGTATCAATCACATTCTTTCAAATTTACTTAAGAAAAGTACTAAGCTGAAGAATAATTGTGATAGGCCAAAAGACACTTGCCATCAATGGTGGAATCCTCATTAAAACCAACAGTCTCAATGCAGGGTGGCTTCTGCATACAAATGAGCTATCAGACGTCACATAAAATAGCTACTAAAGCAGATAAAAAAAGCAGACAGAGGGAGAAACCTTGTCAGTTTTACCATTAAAATGTGACTTAGCTTAAATACCTACAAAAAAACAAATTTAATTTGTACAAACATAAAGATGGGATAAACATTGTTCATTTTTCACCATGGAAACGTGGCTTAGTTAAAGCCCATTGAAATTTTACAAATATAATTGGTACTCACACCAAGCTGGGATAAAGACCCTCCTCCAACTTCAGAAGTGGCACCATCCCTGAAAAATAAACAGGCAATTACTGCCCAAAAGAGGAAAAACCAAAAAACCAAAAACAGAAAAACGTTAATTCACTCCTGCCCCACCCCTACCCCTACCCCTCCCCCCTCCCCCCCCCCCCACCTATTTCAAGTAAAGGGATGAAAAAACCACAAAAAAGATGGAGAAAAAGAAAAAAAGCAATCAAGATTGATACTTTATTGTGAAATCACTGGAATAGAGCAATTCCAAAGAAGAAAAACGTTTTACCATAAGTGGACTTCTGTCAGCTTTAACAAATGCCCAAGAGCTCTGATGGCGGGTTCTCCCTCCTCCATGATCAGTGAGCTAAGGCTAAGTCTCATTGAATTCTTGAAGAGGATGTGATTCTGATTCTGATTCTCAACTTCCCAATTCACCGAAAGATAATCCCATAACGTACGAACACGAAGGCGAAATTTTTGGTGGTGGCCGGGTGGTGTTTGCTAAATAGTAAAGTAAGAATTTGTTCCCTTCCCTCCCAATCCCATAACCCAACTGGTTCCGGGCAGGGGTTATCGAAAGGAAGTTCAGAGGTTCAATTCTTGCCAAAGGCAAGAAAGCTCCTTCCCAGCAAGTGCATAGTGTGGAGCTTCTTGGCCTGTAAGCTTGCCTGCAGTGCTGATACCTTATGCAGACTATTGTGTAAATGATCAAGCTCCTGCTAGCGGGCAATTGGATACCTGATTTACATCCCTACACTACCTTTGGGACTGGGTGTGTCAGGGACCCTGGTTCAACCTAGGACTGGGTGTGTCAGGGACCCTTACTGGTTAAGGTTCAACCTTTAAGAATTTGTTCCCTTTCTAACACTACCTTTGGAACTGGATGTGACAGGTACACTTACTGGTTTGGTTTCAACCTTTAAGAATTTGTTCCCTTCCTAGTTAAGTTTTTGATTTTGCTAAATAATAAACTAAGCGAATTTGTTCGCTTCCCCTTAAGTTTTTCTGAGAAGAGGAAAAATATATATTAAATTCAATTTAAAAAATCTATTTTTATCACACTTTTAAAAGATAACCTAAATTTTACACTACGGTTTTATAAAACCAGTGGTGTGCCATAAAGCATGGTTTGACAAAAACGTATTACGTCATTTTGACTTTTGACACACAAAGTTTATGCTAAAACTGTAGTACATATCACGATTTTAATAGAACCGTGATGTGTCATGTTAGCCTATAAAAAACCTCTTCATTTTTTATTTCAATTTTTTTATATTCATAAAACAAAACAAAGTTTTAGTGGAATCGACTCACAGCACACACCTGAAGATAAATATGAGTTTTCTCTTGTGAGTTATTTAGTTTTTGTAATTTATTTGTTATTTACTTATTGTAATTTATGCATATTAGTATTTAGCTATTATTATTTAAATTTTTTATTGCATGAATGTATGGTAATATTTAATTATTATTATTATTTACTTATTTCTATTGTATGAACAAATATTAGCTTTTAATTATTGTTATTTGTTTGTTTCAATTGCATGAACCTATAGTAGTATTTGATTATTATTAATTACTTTTTGATTGCATAAATGTATAGTCATATTTAATTATTATTATTTACTTGTTTGGATTGCATGAATTTGTATAAGTATTTAATTAGTGTTATTTAGTTATTTCAATTGCATGAACGTTTAATTCGTTTAATTTCAGATAATTATTTATTTTTTGATGTAATGTATTTATGTTTGTATTCCGTTTAAATTTATGTTAATTATATTTTATTTGTGTTTAATATATTATTACATATTTAGGTTTAGTTATAACGTCCTTTGTCAGTAGTAGTGTTGTTGTTGTGAGTTGAGGCCGAAGATTTCTTTAACACTCCAGGACGAGCGTAGGAATATTTATCTTAGGAGTACTACAAGGTACAGCATGCCCGATCTATTGAAGACAGGATCCTTTTATAGGGATCTGATCATCCCTAATAGTTGCAAGGCGTATATAGAGAATCTGGGGCTACGGTGTAGTAAAATTAAGATAGATCATAGTTTGGTCGCTGTATTCGTAGAGAGGTGGCGACATAGGACCCCTTCCTTTCACCTACCTTTTGGTGAGGCCACTATTACGCTACAAGATGTAGCACTCCTATTTTGCTACCCTATCAACAGTTATGCACTTACTGGTCGGGAGTCACGTATACTGAAGCTCAGTAGCGCCAACTTGTACTAAGTTGTTTGAATAAACTCCAGACATACCAGATATATCAGGCAACCGTGTATCGGAAAAAGAAGTTCAAGAAGTGGTTTAACGATACTAGCCGACTGAAACGCCCATCCGATGAGCAGATTCAGCAGAGGTCTATGGCGTATATCTTCTCTCTTTTGACGAGTTTGTTATTTGATAAATCTACTCATTTATGTCATTTGGTCTACCTGTACATACTTTGAGACTTGTCCACTCCATGTACATATTATGGGGCAATCTCGTCCTTGCATGCTTGTACAGAAAGATGTGCAAGGATACTGTTGCAAAGATGAAAGGACATTAGATTGAAAAGCCATTAGATTGCAGGGCCCTCACACCTGCTGCAGTTCTGGATGTGGGAGCAATTTGTCATCTTTTATCCTCGGCGCATTGGAAAATAGGTACGCATAACTTCTGATGCACCCCATGTAGGCTGTTGGCTTAGTGAGCACATCTTTCTAGAGGTTTCTCGGCACACGACGAATGCTACTTGTAATCAACTCAACATCGTAAAGAGATATTTTCGATGGATGCCGTATTGTCCTGATGTGATTGCGAGCTTGCCATTTGTGTACACCCAATATGCTTATATGTGGACAGCTTTTGTGTCACTGCTACTATGACACATTATTGAGCATCACCTCCCAACAGAAAGATGAGATAGTTTGGGATGATATAGGAGGTGCTACCCAGACACATTAATACGGGGGTTGCACTGCATCGGATGGCAATGAGGGAAGGGAACATCGACCATGCGTAGACTTATCCTATGTTCATACAACAGTGGGATGATCGAACACAAAAGATCGAGAGAGCTATACTCTGGTCATGTGTCCTAACAGATGACTCACCTTATATACAGTGGTATAGACCTCAGACTCTTCTAGCACTCGATCTACCTCGTGTGAAGTACATAGGCGATGATAGTTTGTGGTTCCACATCTAGTCTCGTTCAGCTGGTACTTATACATCTTTTGTTTGATTTAATTGTGTCATTGTTAGTTAAATGCATATTGATGTCTCTATTATTTAAATTGTAGGCGCACTATGTTGCTTTGATCTACCATGCTGTGGCATCGTCTGGGGACAAGACATACATGGAGATGGCATCGATTGGGTTCAGGAAGGAGAGTCTCAGATAGCTTCTGATGTAGAGACCTCCAGACACGTCCACCCAACATACTGCTGACACATATTATCCGTAGATTATCGTGTCTCAATCGAAGGGTCCATCGTCGATACACATGTATAGTGAAGGGTCGTATCCTGTCGATGCATATGTTGTGCGTACACTAGAGGATGGTCGTCGCTGGATACATCCTTGCAGACACCAGTTGTCGGCAGCAGATATACATTTAGTTAGGTTGACATACTTGACATAGACAATCTCGGCTTTTCTGATCAAACTTTTGTTATCAAGTATGCCAGGAGCTAGAGTGATATCTACACCAAACATATGCGCAGATGTGTATATCATATTAGGAGGCCAATATGCCTCCATTGTATTCGTAGTCATAGTGTCAGCTGCTGGAAGTACTAGATCCATCCAGATGTAGTACGTTTACCCAACAACCTAGACGTAGAAAGCGTTGTGGTATACGTGAGTGCCTCTGAGATGTATATTGTATTTATATTATCTGACATTTCGTATATACATATTTTTGTACACTTTTGATACATTTTCATTTTATGTTACTACTTTACTCCGGTTTTACTTGTTCGTATTTGCTCTGCTTTATTTCTAAAATTAAAATATATGTTTATAAAAATACAGGCATTGGCACGCCCATAAAAATTAGACACAAATGCTGAGTTTGTCATTTTATATGTATAGATTGTAAAAAAACCATATTTACTAAGAAAATGTTATGTTTCTGTAAAAAAAAAAATTCGTGTTGACAGTCGTAAAAATAAGATGGATACGAACTTGTTTTGTTATTGAAAAATAATTTTTTTAAAAAAGATTGCCATAGACCACGGTTTTGCCAGAAGTGTGGTGGGGCAAAAGTCAAAATAGCACGCTACAGTTTTGTCAACTGTACTCCATAGCACTAAAGTAATAAGGTAATGATGTTGTCGTTACTTCCGATGCAATCCAATTAATGGGATAAGGTGTACATTCATAAACGGACAACAAGAAACACACACACACACACAATGGATAAACCACACTCTCTCTTAACTCCCTGCCTATACTATCAAATATCGCATGAAGAAAAAAAGAAACAAAAATCCACTATATTTACCATCTTAAACAATTCATCATGTACACAAATTCTACTGGAGTTAACTTTGCAATGTAGTAACCATGATAAATGGCAAGTCCAGAATCAGCAGTGAAGAACAAAAACGTTCAGACAATGATATCGACAAGTAAACAAAATTCATGCAGTCTTTGATTGGGACTTCTTTTTTGCCAAAAACATAAAGACTCGAGGAAAGAATGTTTTTTTCTTTTTCTTTGTGACCTTTACTTCTGGAGATGATTCAGTTTCTGTATTGTTTCCATGAGAATGTCCCATTGGACTGAGCCCTTGATTCGGCGTAGCACTATCGAGGGTCTTGTGTTCCATTTTCACCTCCATAGTTGGTCTTGCAGTTTTAGTTGGTTCTGCTGCTGAATTCGATTCAGCAGCTTTCCGTCTTTGCTCGTGTTCAGCTCTCCATTTTCTCAGCTCTTGTTCTATCCCAAGTTTACCTTCCTTGGCTTTTTCTGCTTTTTCTAGAGCAACTTGAAGCGCGGCTTTTCGTTCCACCATGTCTTGGCTGAGTTCCTGCAACTTCTTCAAGTTCCTCAGTTCAGAGTCTTTTGCTACCTCAATCTGGGACATGGCAGTTCCGACCCTCTTGTCAGCTTCTTCCTCCGCATCGTGTGCTTGCTTGCTAAGCTTATAGTATTCATCCAAAGAAAGAGAGACGCCCATGGGTGAATCCTTATCATCTGTGTTTTGTGCTGATTCGCTCTCCTGAAGGGCGTTGATAGCTGCAAGTGCCAACTTTTCGGAAGCCTTTGCAGCATCTATCTCCTTTTGAGCTGCAAGTAATTTACTTTCTATGGTACTAGCTCCGGCCTTTGCTTGTTCTGCTTCCTCCTTCACCTTCCATAGATCTTCACGAGCCACTTGGGCGAGTGACTTTGCTTGATCAGCCTCTTGAGCTGCCTCCTGCAAAAGCTTGGGCAGGTCCACCATCTGATTTCTTGCTTCTTTGACTTTCATCTGAACAAGAGAAGTCTCAGACTTTACCCTCTCAAGCTCTGCCTCAAGCGATGAAACTGTGATCGATGCCATTCCTTCCCTTTGCCTAATGCTAGCAAGTTCTGCCTTTTCTTTTTCCAGTTCGGACTTCAAGGCTGTGGCTGCCACCTTCAGGATATCTACTTCAGATGTTGCTTTCTCAATGTTCAGCTTGACTTCTTCGAGTTCGCTTTTGGCTGAATCAACTGCAGCTTGTACACCACTACGTGTTGATTTCTCTGATTCTGCCAGTGAGCTATTGAAGTTTCCTTCTTCATTGGCGTCCTCTTTCAACTTCGACTCCATGTATGCTGCAAATTCAGCTTTTAGATCCTTCAACAATGAAGAAGCTGTATGTAATTTTGATTTGAGATCCTTCGCCGACAAAATTTCCTGGTTTAATCTCTCTAACTCTTCCTCTGCGTGCTTCACTTCCTTCTCCCAGTTTAAGGCATCTTGCTCTCTTGCCATAGCTGATCCAAGTCTATGTTCCTCTGCCTCTAGATGTGCTGCATGTGTGGACTCTAACGAGTCCTTGGCTGTAATTAGCTCGTTTGTCAAATCCTCCACTGTCTTTTCAGCTTCCTTAGATGCAGATACAGCTTCTTCAGCCTTCTTTACTGCTGCTTCTTTCTCGGTCACCAATAAAGCATAGTCTTTTCGAAGTGACTCCAGCTCATCTTGAACTGATTCCAGTTCTGAAACTGCAGCTACATGTCTTGCTTTGGCGACCTCAAGCTGTGCCTTGGCAGCAAAGCTAGCTTCATCAGCTATCCCTTGTTCCATCTCTTCAACCCTGAGGGTAGCAAGTTGCGCGTCTTGCTTTGCTTGGTGTTCTTCAGTCTGTACCTTCTCTAGGTTGAGCTTTAGTTCTTCAACAAGCCTTTTAGTGTTGTCTAGCTCATTGAGAACTAGCGCTTTTGCATTTTCAGCATCTTCACACTTTTTCCTGTATGACGGAATCTCGGATTGTGCTTTCTCTAGTTCCTGTTCTATTACCTTCCTCTTCTGCATTAGAAAACAGCAATATAGAGCGCTAGTGACGGAAATGTGTAATTTAGAATCTACAAAGGAGAATATTGACCTTGTCTATAAAGTAAAATGGAAGTACCCAGAAAGAAGAAGAAACAGAAAGAAGACGGCAAAATATGAGACTTGCAAAACATGCTCCACTTCCAATGCTTGACTATCACAAAACCTGCTAGTGTTGGACTTTCATAACTTAGATTGACTAAGTAGAAAAAATTAATCATCTGAAAATAAAGAACAAAAAAAACCACTAACTGACAGTACGCAAAAAGAGAAAAAACATCAATCTAGAGCAAAATACGACAGACATGCAAAGCATCCATGGTTATTGAGCAGAATATAAAAGACTTGAGAAACATTCCGATGCTTAACTATCATCATAACCTCATTAATTTAAGCGATGAAACATTACTATTTGCAACATGAGATTTCTCCGATTCTTGCACATAATCAGACAATAGGTCTTGCCAAAACATATGTGGGACTAACTTTAGAAAGAAAATGTAAGGACTTTTACCTCCACCGTCTGGACACGGTGAGCTTTCCAGTCAACTATTCCCCCAAACTTAGAAACCGCTTGTTTAACAGATTCAATAGGTGCTGCCGTGTCAATCTGGCCCCTGTTAATGCCAATCTTACCAGCACTCTTTGGACTATCATTAGACGGTTGTGCTCGAATGGAAATCCTTGAAATCTTCATTGCTGGCGGAGCAGAACTATTTGATGTAGAATTGTCTCCCACAGGTAGAGGAGAAACAGGAGTTATATCCTGATGAATCTGCACACTGCCAAGAGTATCAAGAGACAGATGTTTTGTGTGTTTTGCAACTGTTCCTGGCCTGGCAGATGGGACTGAATCTAGGTGTGCAGCAGAGCAATCTCCTGATGGAACTGATACTGAGCATGCTGCAGTGCCATCTCCAGGAGATTTATTACATTCTGCATCCTCAAATGTGAGGGCAGCAACAGTACCGACTGGGTAACCATTAGAGACATCCTTAGTCTGAGCACGCAAATTATTAGGGCTGTGGTCCTCAGATTCCTGTATCACAGTTGTTGTGTCAGAATCTGAAACCAATGCACCGCTTCCCAAATCAGCTGAAGCTTCATCTTTCTGAATGTCAAGCAAGCCGTTGTCTTTCGTTGCTAAGACTTCCTCATTTGGAACGATAGTAGAAGCTCCTGATTCAGAAGTTTTACTGGTTTCAGTTGGTAGAACTGATGTAGGAACTGAATCTTCTGATGTAACAGAATGACCATCAGAAGAATATCCTATGTCATGCAATACAGCACCATCCCCACAGGCTTGCTGACTATCAGACTCCAGCTTACAAGGAGTATCCGTTGAAGAGTCATTATGTGATTGATTGTCATTTGGAGAGGACACATTTAGACCAGCAGAAGTTTCTGGAAGAGGACTTTCCTGCATTTCTTTTACATTCTTCATTCTAATTTCTTGCCAGGAAACAGCCAAGTTGGTGCATGAGAATCATGGGACCTGAAGCGTTAAAACCTGAAGGAATAAAATACACAAGGCAGCAAGAAATAATTCAGGGCTGAAGTTACAAGTGCAAGCATCAGTAAGACAAGCATGAATTAGGATGTCAAAACACAGTAGCTCTTGGTATAAATTAACTTGCACAAACTCTATATAGCATCAAATGTAAATTTATTAGGTCGACACTGAAAAACTGCATCAGATGCACTCTAGTTTAAATCAGAATTAGGCGCGTAACAAAAGAACCCCAAAAAAAAAAGACTCCTGTCCTCTGATAGGAGGAAAGGAGATGTTTTAAGATGATATAAGAATAAAGACAGAAGGCAGAACAAGAGACCTGCAAAACGAAGGCAATGGGAAAGAATGAAGACTTGATCCTGTGAGATGCCTATGCTTTAAGCACTAGAGAACAGTAGAAAACTAAGGACAGGTTTTAGTTCGACCAGGATCCCATCCCAGTAAAAAAAAAAAAGAAGCAATTTTCTATACTATGGACACCGTCCTTAATGAGCAACAAATCTTCTCTAGTGAAGTAGACCTCTGCAGATTCCAAACCGACAATCAGCTAGAAAAAGAAAAGCAGGATAGAGAAGAAAAATGGAAAAAATAGAAAGACCAGTCCAAAAGAAGAGACAGTGAGGGAAGGAAAGAACCACAGGCCAACCAAACAAAAGCTGCTGCATCTGTGGCATGCAAACAACTTATAAGTTATAAGTCCAATGTAACATGCATTCCTCTAGTAGCAGCAATTGAATGGATAAAATACGCATTCCAATGCTCTTCAAACATATTTTTCCACAGTGCCAAATTGTTAGACACTTTTGGAAGTTCCAACTTACTAAGAGAACATTATTTAATGCGTTGTTAATCATTGAAATTACAGCGTATTTTTATTCTGACCCTTGTGGTTTAGCATTTGATGTGTTGTTTCCTTTTAAAATTAAGAAGGATAATGTTGGAAGATCACAGTCTTTAAAATCTAGTATAGAAAGTGGACATGCTTTTGGGACATCCCAAAAAGGAAAAGTGTATATCTTTCTGAGGGAGTACATCAATGTCAAGTCAACTCTAACCATGCCAATTTAGTCGAAATTACTTTTTCAAAACATATAAAGGGAGACAAGACTCAAGACCATGCACTCACCATATGCATTCTTTTCCATAAACAGAACAAGTTTCCTTTAGGCAAGTCAGGCAGACATAACAACCACGACACGTGTGTATCTGCAATCCCTCTTCCTTTACAAATTTGATTATCATATCACGTATCAACATCACCTACCACAAGCTTCACCAAACCAACCATCCACATCAACAACTAGCTAAATCAATGCTGAAAAACTAAGTTGCGAAAGAACTTATTATTGAATGCTTATCCTGTTAGTATACTAATTTACTTGATGATACCTAACCGACTCAAACTGCTGATAAATACTTGCCTCCTACCAACTTCATACTACAAAAACTTCATCGCAAACCTTTAGGAAGTTGACTAAAATCTATACCCAAATGCACAAAAGAAAAATTAAGCAAGAGAGGACTCTATTTGTATTGTGCCATCCAGATTAATACTAAGAGATGGGCAGAGAGACAGGAATTCCACAAAAAAAGTACAGTCGATGGATTCATGAACACAATTTATCCATTATGAAAGCCTAAAAGGCAAGTTTTTAACATCAGATATGGAATTAATCATCTGGTAGTTCATAACAGTCAATTCATCATATAAATGGATAAAAAGAGGCTTTCATGTTCAAAATTTGGCGAATACTATCCAATTAGCTTCAATTGATTAACATATTTAAAAGTAAAAAAGTTTACCTCTCCCAACTCCCCCACCGTAGATGAAAATACCAACTTGCATCCCTCTGAGAATCCAGACATAAATTACATTCATGCAAAAGACGTGAAATCATAAGTAAAGAAGAGAAATCTTACATATGTAGCTATACAATCCCCTGTCCCCCCCTCCCCACCCCACATCCCCAAATAATCATTAGATATTAACAGGTTGATAATCAACTTCGAACCAAATAGAAAACAGAACAAATTTTAAAAATCAAATAAAGGCAAAAACATACCCCTGATTCACCAGAAAAGAAAGGATAAGCCAAACAGGAAAATGTATCGTCCTCCAAAACGAACAAGCAAAACTTTCCTGCTTCAATAGCAAGGAACCAAAATAATGAATATTCCAATTCTTAAATATCCAAAAATTTGAAGGAATTAATGATGTATTAACTTATAATCGAACGAGAAGTTCGGACAGAACATACCTATCCTCAATGTCAGGAAGAGGACTAACATTAAATCTCTGTATTTTAGCGGCAAAAAAAGGAAAGAAATTATGGGAGAATCGAATTTGGTCGGGGGAAATTCGGAAAAAGAGAAGTTTTAAGGACAGCAAAGTAATCAATGACTGAACCAGATGAGCTCATAATAGTCTTACGTCACCTCTCTTCTTTCTCTCCCTTCTGTCTTTTTTCCGGGTTCAGACTGAGGAAGTTTGAAGAGTCCTCCAATCACGCGACGCCACGTGTACGAACTTGTTTTTTTAGAAAAAAATAAACCGCAGGCCAATTTGTACACGTGGCGTTGCGTGATTGGAGGCCTCATATTTTGTCTCACTTGCGGCCTCTTCTGATCTCAACCGCTTTTTTTCTTGGAGCAAAATGTCATTATATGGCCCTCCTGTCTCACCGCTCTACCTCTAAAGAACATTGTGAATGATGCAAATCAGGAGGCGAGAAAGGTTTTTAAGTTAAAAGGAAAAATGGGAAAGAGATAGTCCTCGTATAAGTGCTAATTTCAATTTTATGATGTCTCAAATAAAAGTTTTTATATTTTAAATGATAAGAGAAAATTTACAAACATGTCCTTATTAAATATATGTATACTTTTAAAGTAAAAAGATTATTTAAAATAAAAAATTTATAAACAAAAATAATAATTAATATTTTGACAAAGTTTTCTTAAACATATATAAATTTTGGGAACGGGGGAGTATTAAATAAGCGGAGGATGAATTAAAGTCGGCTCACATTATGGAGTGAGCTTCCCTACGCTCCCTCTGCCGTCGCTTTTATGTTCAATTTTTCGCTTTTTGGATTATTTTTTGTGACATGGGCTATGTAAAATGTGTTTGCGTTCGTATAAAGTTCGGAAATAGACCGAATCGTTTCAATGTCTCATATATGTAGTCTTACTTTACATTTTGTGTAAGAAGTTATTTCCGCACCTATAATAATAATTAGGCAGGTGGCCTGATGATAGTCACATTTCTCTTCTAATTTAATATATTTTGTAACATTTCATTTTTAAATGTAGTAAATTTACTTTATCTTTTTAGTATTATTTTTTCTAAGGGTGTTTTACTATATTCCACCTGTGCATCAAAGACAAATCTCTATGATATATTAAAATTGCATATTGCGGATAGACTAGGAGTAAAGGTAAAATACTTCATTCCGGGGGTTTCCAACGTCCTAGCTCTAAGAGCATCGTGAAGGATGTAAATCAGGAGCCCAAAAGCCTCTTAGGTTGGGTGAGTACTTACGCAGTGACCTACACAAGGTGCCCTACAAACTAAGTCTTAAGTCAAGCAGCAATAGAGCACTCATACTGTGCATGTACCTGAATTCAAACTCTTAACATCTTAGAGTAAATACTAATCTAGGTACCAACTTAACTATGCCCTGAGGCATATTTCGGAGATACTTTTTTGACAGAATGTTGGGAAGGAGATTCAGTGACGCTGAACAAAAGGGGACGCGTTAGACACACCAATGAAGGCCTGACACATGCCCCCTGTAAAAGCAAAAAAAATAAATAAAAACTGCTGTAGTGCCACGTGTCAGACGCCCATTAGGCGCATCTGACGCGTCCCCTCTGTCAGCGTCACCCAATCCGAACCCAGAATGCTGAGGCTAAACACTGCTTTCAGAAGATTCTTTAATAAACTCAGGGTTCGGCATTCAGTTTAAACCGTACAACTTTTACAGAATGCTCTGTCTTAAAGAGAAGTCCTCCGAGTTCGCACATAAACCAAAAAAGGAAAACAGATAAAGAGAGTGCAGTGAATGAAGTGCGAACAATCTAGTAGTGAAAGTCACTTTTATGTATAGAAAATTCTCTTACATCATTTTTAGATGAAATAAGAGTAAATTAATTAAAAAAAATTATTTTTATAATGCCGGATTCTATTTTTCTCGTCTCTTATTTGGTATTTTTCTTTAAAAAAAAAACTAAAACTCGCTCTTGCTTGCATTTGAACTTAAATGTTTTCGTTGAGAGAATAAAAAAGGTCTTAGCTTCTAAGAAACACTTGGTTTACATGTGATATATCTAAAGATGAATTAAATGCATAGTTATAATATGATTATATGAAAATGATGGAAAAAGGTTATAATTATTTTCCATTTCCCAATAAAGTGAAGGAGACCTTCTTCCTTAACTTTATAATATGATGGAATAAAACAAAATAATTCACTAAATTGGATGCGCTTCTTATATTGTGAAGTAACACTTGATCGACAAACTTGAGGCAATTTTCATTATAGATCATCGGGAAACAACATCTATATGTTTTTAACATAAGGATATGATTGTGTACATTCGATCTCCCCATATCCTGCAATAGGTGGGAGCCTATAAGACAATGAGAAAATGTTGTTGGTGCTAGTGGGAAAAGGTTATTAATGTTGTTAAAATATCTTATAGGTTCTCTGTCAGAGAGAAGGCAACAGTGCGCCTGTAGCTCAGTGGATAGAGCGTCTGTTTCCTAAGCAGAAGGTCGTAGGTTCGACCCCTACCTGGCGCGCAATTTTTTTGCCATATGCATTGGATAATTTTCACAATTAATCATGAAAAATTGTGAAGCTACAGGATTTTTTTTATATTCTTTCTCAAGAAAAATAAAAATGAAAGAAGCTAAGATGATGAATTCATGGAAGAAAAGAGGTAAAAAAGAGGAGCGAGAGAGAAAAAAAAGCATATGTAACAAGATTTGAGTACCTTATCTCTAAAGAGGACGTTTTCGGTACACTAGGTTTCTGTTTGCAAGTAATTGTGAAAAGTAATTTACTTCATCTTCTCCACTTACTGTTAAGATTGGCTTCACCAATGTATTATCCGAAGTTGTTCAAACAAAAATCTAGACATTTTTCAGAACTAGTTTTCATGTTCCCACTGTTTAATAACAAGTTCCAAGTTACTTTTCCCTTTGATTCATCAGTTTATATAGTGGACTATTATTGAATTGAAAGTACATGCGCAACATAATCATAATAATAATCATAACAGTCGGGTCTTTCCTTTTTCTTTGTACCTTTTGTTTTAATAATCTGTTTTTAGGGAAAAAATGTGAACTTTGGTTATCTCTCAGGACCCTAGTGCCCACATGTCGTCAGTACCCTTCAGAAGGAGTTGAGTTCACATATCAAACTTTCACGTATGGTATTATCAAAAGGATGAGCTTTAAAACAACTAGTAAAGTTGATGCTTTGCTCTGTGACTTTGAGGTCGCGGATTCAAACCGCGAAAACACACTCTTGTATAAAATGTAGAGTAAGACTACATACATCAGATCGCGAAGCGTTCCAGTCTCTCTCCGGACCTTATGCAAACGCGGGAGTCTAGTACACCGAAAACGTCCTTATTATAAAAAAAATACACATTAAAAGTGTATTGCGTGTAAAGTCCATTTATATCAAAGACTGTATTTTATCACTTTGGATATCTCAGGTGATCTCAACCCCTTCAAAGGAATATCTAAGAGGGTTCATATGAAAGGAGAAGCCGCCATGGACAAGTTGATGAACATTTACCTAATCAAAAATAAGTTGCAACAACAATCATATCCAATATATTCTAACGATATTAAAAGTTATCGCTAGGATCTGAAGAGGGTGTAAGGCGAGCAAACAATCCTCCATCCCAAAAGACAGAGTTTTGCAAGCAATTTGCAAAACGGCTGTTTTCTTGCAGTGTAAGTGTCCACATCATGACATTGATCAAGAACTTAGCCAATTAAATTGATGAATCAAACTCAGAGGAAATGACAATACATATAAATTCCCCAAAAAAAAAAAGTCCAGAATAATAATGATGAATAAAACTCCCCCCTTCCACTTATAAAAAATATAATCATTTAATGCCACTCCTTGATGTTTTTGTACTTTCCAAAACTAAAACAAAGATTAGATCTCCATAGAATCATCAAAGGAAAAACGACGTTTTTTTGCCTTTGCCATGTTGCAGAAACATCCCCGCCGTAGACCGAAGTCTCTAAAGCAATGGGATAATGTTGTTGTTGTGTTGTTAATGTTGCAGAAACATCAAATGTATCAGACTAAAAGGAAAGCAGAATATTTACAAAAGGTGATATTCTGAGTATGGTAGAGTAGGAAACAAAAGAAGAGAAAAATATCTGTGCTCCAGTTGTTGATTCTGAGTAGGATTTAATACAATACCAATAGCATAAACAAATTTAACAGCAGAATCACCAATGGAGCTTCTTCTAGCTAGAAAACATTAAATCAAATAATTTAGCTAACAACTCTACTCAGATTTTGTATAGCAGAATACTATACTAAAGATGGACAATTCCCTTTTCGGCGCACTATAGTGTTCTTGGGAGAAAAGAATCAGTATATAATCAAACCTGTGTAAATCAAATCAGTTACCTACATTTCATGATCATTTAATCAATACTCACCTCGCGCATCACCTAGAGGGGCGAGGCAAGAGCAATATGCAAGCGTTGTGAGAACCAAATCTGACGTATATCGACACGAACCTCTGGACTGAAAAGGTTTAAGGCAAAGGAGAATGACTCTTTTCCCCCATACCTTATGCCACAAAGGGTTTGGCATGCTGAGTGTTAGGGAACAATCCATGAGAATCCTAGTTGACAAAAATTTTTCCAGTTGTGTTCAGCTCAGTAATTGATAGTAGTTAGGGTTGGTTTTCATCCATAAACAATTTGGGTTGCTAGTCACTATCACTGTTGTATCTGCTACCTGTAACAAATTTAACATGAAGTCAAAAACTAAGGAAGACATGTATAATTCTTATCCACATCTGATTTTTTAGTGCTATAGTTTGACTCGTAGATTATAGTCTTTTTGTTTTTTGCTAGCTTGTTGAGACATAGCATGTTATGTGTCTTCAGTACAGGTATTATTATAGCATCTTTTCGATGTAGTTTGCTCTTCACGCAGGGCAGCCTGTTGCCTTAGCGTTTCTTTAATTTTTGCCTTGGCTTTTTCTGGCAAAGCAGCCTGTTGCTTTGCCATAACAGTCCAATGTACGGGTTGCACCCCATTACGGTGCATTTTTTTAGGGTCAAGGTACACCTAGATACGATTTTGTACCTCCAGAAGGTCTTTTTCCTTCCATGGCTTCCTTCTTCTCCTGGCAGCTTGGACAAAGAAAAGGACCATCCCAGGGCCGAACTTTTCGCGTGTTTGATGATCCTGTGTGTATTGATATGCCTTCCCCAGGCTTTATTTCGGCTTGACAGACTGCACACATGAATAACTTAAACATATTGCAGACTGGGTATCTAGTGTCCAACCTGGATCCATGTCACCATATAAGCAAGGTGTTACAAAAGCATAAAATCGTTGTATACCATCAAGAACATAGACCCAATAATAAAGGTAGAAGCAGACAGCACAAACCTCTCAGAGAGCGAGGCGGATCCTTCCTCAAACAATTCTTCCACCACATCAGGTTCACTATATTCTCTCTCAGGTACAGAAGAGGACTCAGACGGCTTTTTACGGAACATGGACTTGAATACTCCTTTGCCTTGCTTCTTAGGTTGGGGTAATGGAGGAGTTGGTTTCTCTGGCAGTTGTATGTCAATTACAATACAGGTTGTATCATCTCGAAGGCCTTTCACTTGTACAGCCTCCTGCAAGGAGAAGAAACCGTAAAACATTAAGTTCAGAAGGGAGCAAAAGAAATCTTTTAGCACATGGCGTTTAAGCAAAAATTCAGATAATAACCTTAACAATTTGTGAGGCTGCAGCATCTGGCAGCATCCCACGAGCACACTCAAAAGCCGTTTCAGCAGATAAGGCATCCCACACACCATCACTTGATATAACAAGCCTGCCACCTCCTGATGACAGCTGCAGAATAACATTTGGAACAAATTTAGCGCGAGCATTATTGTTGACAATATACCAACAAAGGACACAGCTAAATCAATCACAGATTTTTCAAAAAAAAAAAAAAGAAAAAAAACCGATCACGAATCATAAGGCATGAATAACAAAACCACAAAGGCATACCTTTCCTTTATTTTTCCCCCTCCTCTTTATTTATAGAAACCAACAGATAAGAAAGATTAAGTAGTCTACAGATATCTCTTTCTTCTTCAAAATGATTAAAAGTGCCTCATTTTTTTCAACAATAAAAAAAAAAATCAGTAATAGATTGACAGTGGTGCTGCGTTGTTCATACTTATCTAACCCTCTCATCTTCTGAGACATAGTAGAAACAATGTGTGATAAACTCTGACTTTGGGAACAACAACGAATCAAACACAGGAGAGTAACTTCAGAGAAACAAGAATAGGATCAACATGAGTTGTGAGTACAAACCTTTACTTGCTTAACATAAGGTACAGGAACTATGTATTCGCCAACATCCACATCTCCGATAGATCGTGAGAGGCACAAGCCACCAGGCCAACATCTCAAAGGACCGATCTACACAGAATGATGTATTGTAGAGGTAAGGAAAGAGAGAAAGAACAGGATATGAAATTAGCAAAAACAAGAGAATTCAGGTTATTGCAACTTAATACTACAAAGTTAATCGCAATCTCACATCTGAAACATAAAATTATTCTTGAAAGAAAAGCATATAGACAGACTACATATGATGCACAAAAGAATTTGCAGAACAACAGTCAGAGTTCAGTACCCATTGACAGTTTGCAATCATCAACTCAAGAGGATATTCTCTTTAATGGGACTCGGCTAGGTAAAGATGACAAAGAAGGTAAAGAAGAAATTTTCACAAGAAGACATTGTAAGAAAGCATGCTCAAGTTATATGAAACATTTCTAGAGAGCAAACATCAGAACAAAACAAAGCCATACCATGACCGCAACAGAACTGGAACCCTATTGACACAGAAACTAGAAAACTGTTCAACTTATAAGAGGACAATAATCAGCAGAAATTGCCGCCAAAGTACTAGAATAGTTCCACCCAAAAAAAAAGGAGTACGCATGCAAAACAACAGAAACCATGGCTCAAGAGATCAATATAAGCACCTCTGTGCCGCCACCAGTATTTAGGCGCCCAACCTCACCACCAGCGGTTGTAATGCGCTCCCTCCTGATAATAAAGGGCGCTTAATTCAAACCATATTGGATATGAACATTATACTCATGCATACAGGAAAGCTTATATAGTTCTACGAACTTACTCTTCTTCATTACAATCTAGCCGATGATCTGCTGAGAGATAGTATATTCCCCCTTCAGCAGATTCAAGAATACACCTAGAGTCACCAACTGAAGCAACAGTTATGAACCATCCTTCAATTATCACAAATGTGACTGTTGTCCCCGAAGTTTGACCTGAAATTGAGGTTAAACTGATGTAAGAATCACGCAACCACATCAATCACAAAGGCATAAAAACACAATACAGAGAGAAAATAATGGGCTTGTATATCCTGCTCTAGAATCAGATTTATGAATTGCAACATGAAACAAAAGAAAGTCAGTTGGCATTAAACCTAAAGAAAATGCTACGTGTTTAATACTAAATAATGCTGATTTCTTATCCGCCTGAAGTTACAGCATTGGACAAGGTCAGTTAAGAAACTGACAATGGCAGCAAAAGCAAACAGTATGCTTTAAGTGAACCCAAAAATTAAATTCCAGTTCCAACAGGTTATGAGATCGAAATGTTACAATATCAAAAATCAGAAGATATTATATGCAATACAGTTACTGAACTTGAGAGTCATCCAAACCAAACTAGTCAAAGTCTACATCGCCCATTGGCGATGAAGATGCAAAGCACAGGCTTCAGTTAATCTAATTCAAACCCCCAATACCTCTAAGCGAAAATTCCTTATCCGTCTTCACAAACCCTGCAACCAATGCCCTTGGTAGTGCAGCCACCCACTCATCACTATTAAGATATGGCGGAATAGCACCCAAAACATTGTTTAGGAGATTCTCCTTAGCATAAATAGCCGCTGCTGATCCATTATGTCCATCAAACAGCTGCAACAGAATCACAAAAACACAAGACACCGAGAAAGTGAAAATGTGTGGACAAATAGATGTGCAACTAACCAGAGAATATCAACTGCATTTACCAAGAATACATGACACGGTCGAATTTCAGCAGCAATTAAACTTAAGAATTTTTCATACAATAATTCTTAATTTTCTGTTATAAACGAAAGCAAATATTTCCCTCTTCTACACTGTTCCTCCAGGCCCCAAAAGCAAAGGTCAGGTACAGGATGAGATAATCAAAACCAGTAAAATCAAAAGAAAACTGCTTTTTTTGTTTGTCCCTTTTCTCTACAGCACCTTACCCCAGATAAAGAGTATACAATCCAGCCAAATCATAGCATGAGGGAGGGAAAGCTCCTTGTGAACTCTATACTCTGCAATTTCCTTCGGTACCAACATGTCATACAACATGAAACTAAACCAGTTATGCAAATAATCCCCAACTTATTAAATGTTGCTCAAACAACATAGGAAGTAGAACACACCACGAATCCTCAAGAAGAACAGGTAAAATGGAACCGAAAACAATTGCCCACTTACTAAATCTTACTAAAACAACATACAAAGTAGAAAACAATACAAATCCTTAAGACAGGTGAAGAGCATGAAACATACCGCGAAGACCGAATACGTGGCAACCCCATCACCCAAGACCCGCTGACATTCAGTCTTTACAAGTGTAAAGTCCTCTCCTTTCTTGCTATGGCTGGCCTGACCATGTATGATCTCAGGCCTCTCGATCCTCTCATTGGCCAATTCACGCTTTAGCAAAACTGATAATGGGACCGTTTGGTGTTCAGCTTTAGACAACATGGTTCGGTCCCCTCTTCAAAGTCCCAGGAAAAAAAAAAAGATGCAACCTTTCTTGTTTTTGACAACAAAATGGCCAGTCCCACAAATCTATATCACCATTTGATGCTGCCTTTAATCACTAATCAACACCAATCCAGTGAATTCCTACATTTTCCAAACCAGGAAAAAGGGGAAAAAGAGCCCCTTTATATAAACAATCCAATAAAAGAACCAATAAACAAAATCTAGGCGTGAATGCATGCATCATAGACAACATGGCTTCAAGATCTTAATGATATTGTAAAAAATCATTAATTTCCCACCGTCTTGGCATTAAATTAGAGTTTTACACTTTCAGAAAATTACCAAAAACAAGAATAACAGCTGTTTCTGAAACAGGGGGAACGCGCGTTCGATCTTGCAAGCAAATAAAGGGTGAAAATTATGAAGCAAAAGAGAAAGTAAACTAAACATACGGAAGATTTTGAAGGTGGTGTGGCGGAGGAAAATGAGAAATGGTGAAAATCTTTGTCATTGATAAACGCGGATCCCGGCGTTTCAACGCTGCAAAATGTTGTAAACGCGAACGTTTCAAAGAAAGATGAAAGATAAATTGGACCCAGAAAATACTCAGTAATATATTATTAAATAATCAAATAATTTAATCTTGCAAGAAGAAATGGTACAGGAGGGAAGAGTGGGGTTAGCGTTTTTGCAAGTTTTTTGTTTGTCAAAAGTAAGCGTAAAGGGAAGCTTTTGGACCTTGTTTTATTCCACCCCTATTTTGTTTCTGATTTTTAATTTGCTTTATTTATGTTATTTAAGGGTGGGTATTGAAGCAAATAGTAAGATTGGTGTTTATGATCTTAGAGTCACAGTTTCGAGTTACGAAATCAGCTTATTATATAAAAAAGTATAGGAAAGACTGCGTACATCAGATTACAAAGCGATCCGGTCCCTCCTCGGATCCTGTACAAACGGGAAAGCATAATGCACCGGAAACGCCCTTTATGTTTTTTCTTTTATGTTTTTCACCGACGATATTTTTACAAAATACGAATATGTTTATAAATACTGTTCACGTCATATCAAAAAGGCCATTATGGTTGTTAAAATAAATATCATATTTTACATTTTATATATTGATATAATGACGCTAAACATGATTTAAATCAAGTCAAACAATCATAAAAATATTGACAAAACCAAGATTTCTTTTTTTGTTTTTCCTATATATAGTTATCATAATTTTAAATTTATCTAATATAGAAGGTTAATTGCTAAAACCCGGTGAACTAATTCCAAAGTCATAAATTGCTTCTTTGAAATATTTTGTGTGCACTTCTGCCTTATTGCATATAAGAAAGAAATGCCTAAGTAAATGATGGGAAGAGCATATCGTAAATTTGTTTAGTCCATTATAGCCGCAGAAACAGTCTATTATATAAAATATAATATAAGACTACGTATATTAGATCGTAAAACAATCCGATTTATTTTTAGACTTTGTATAAACGCAGCATAATATACCAAGAACGTCGTTGTAGTTTAGTTCATTATAGGTATTGACGAATACCCTGAAAATATAACATAACAGTGCAGAGTGAAGAGTGAACGATGTGACTCAAGAAAAGGGAGGGTGTGTAAAAGCAGACACCCTCATCTTTTATTTACCCATAATACGCAATCCTATGACATATTAGATAATAAAATTACCTAGAACATAGTCTAGCTAGTATTCGGGTTGTAATTTGTTTTAAAAGTTCAAGAGTTTGATTCCAGGGACACTCAAAGTGTGGGTATTCCTCTGCTGCTGGACTGAAAGCCTGGTTTGCAGAGGACACCTTGTGTGGGTCATTGCGTAAGATCTCACCCAATCTAGGAAGCCCTTAGGTTCCTGATTTGCATCCTCTGTACATGTTTTTTGGAGCTGAGACGATGAGGCTCCAAAGTGAAAGATTTCACCCTCATGCGCCAAGATAATAAAAATATTTAAGTTGTTCTTTTATAAAATTCCGAGATGCAAAATATGTTTTTATTCAAGAAATAGTTCTTCATAAGCATTAAGTAATTTACATACTTTAAAACAGAAGAGAAAGTCCCCTCAGGATTTCTAAACAATGACGCATCTATATTATTCACCTCATTTTTTATTTAATTTTTTATAATTATTGAACCAAAATAAATCAGGAAAATATAACTAGAGCGTTTCTGTTGGACTAGGTTCCCACGTTTGCGCAGAGTCCGGAGAAGGGTCGAATCGCTTTGCAATATTATGTACGCAGCCTTATCCTATACTTTGTGCAAAAAACTGTTTTTGCGGCTCAAGCCCATGATCTTAAGGTCACAAAACAACAACCTTATCCGTTACTTCAAAACCCGTCCTCTAAGAAAATATAACTAGATGTGTCGTTAAACATCTAGATCATATTTGCAATCCATGTGGCCTATGTCACGTTTGCAATCCATGTGCCATAGGTCGTTTAACAAATTAACAATCCATATTCCATACGACTTAAGTCTCATAATCAGTCTAAGATTGTTTCTATAGCATCTTATATTATATTTTAATGGTTTGTTAGATTCATTGAACATGAATGAGTTCTTATATGGTAAAGTATATAATAATATCATGTTATTTAATAATCTACTATAACTCATCCTCTTGATAGTTTGTCTTCAACTCAAAGATAGAGCTACATAAGTAAAAGCCAAGTCATTTGTTTATCTTTATATATTAATTAAAAATAACTATCAAAAATTGATAGAAGGCGGGCCTTGTAGCAACTAGTAAGTTGCTGTTTTGTGACATTGAGGTCACGTGTTCGAGCCATAGAAACAACATCTTGCATAAAGTGTAGGGTAAGGCTGCGTACATTAGATTGCAAAGCGATCCGGCCCCTCCTTGGACCATGCGTAAACGCAGGAGCCTAAGGTCACATGTCCGAGCCACATAAACAGTCTCTTGTACAAAATGATTTCGAAGTATTTCGGCCCCTCCCCGCCATCCCCTCCCCGGATACTGCGTAAACGCGGGAGCCTAAGATCACATGTTTGAGCCACGGAAACAGCCTCTTGCACAAAGTGATCGCGAAGCGATTCGGTCCCTCCCCGCATTCTGCGTAAACGCGGGAGCCTAGTACATCAGGAACCTTTTTTTTATCAAAATCATTTGTCATTAGACCATAACCAAATTAAATGGTCTTACCCTAGAATAAATTCGGTTTGTTTTGGATTTTAGGTTTGGTTGATTTCATGTTCTCCAAAAGCAGTGTTGCTTTCGTTAGGCAGCAACAAAAAGCTGTAGTATGAGCTGGAAATTAGACATTTAACGTGCATTCCTCTCATCCAACGGCATAAAAACGTGTTCAATTAGCAAGCGTGTTGACGGTTGAAACGAGAATAATATATATATATATATATATATATATATATATATATATATATATATATATATATTGAGAATATAGTCCCAGATTTTCTATTTTAATAAAAATGTATGCGTTATATAAGAATAATATATCATCACTCATTGTCTTAGTGGATATGAACCTCATGTCATGTAAACTCAATTTCCAACATGGTAGCAAATCAGGTTTTGAGTAGATATGTGACTCACTTCAAGTAAACTCAAGTTCCAACATGGTTCCAAAGCGAGTTTAAGATATGGACTCACACCTTTCCTGGCCAATGGTTGACCAATTATTGTATCCTCTCACCAAGTACATATGTTCATGTATGGCTTGTGATTTGTGATTGCAGCGCCTTCTAAGGTGCATGTGTATGTCAAGTCACGTTGTCACGTGAGAGCTGGTATTGAAAATATAGTCCCACATCGTCCACATTGAGGGCGGATTCTAAGACGCGTGTGTATGTCAGTCATGTTACCACGTGAAGGCAGATATTGAGAATATAGTCCCACATGGTCCACTTTGAGAAAAACATATGAGTTATACGAGAATGATGTATCACCACTCATTGTCTTAATGTTTTGAGTGGATATATGTCTCACCTCACTTATACCTAATTTTCAACAATATATAATTGACTTTGCATATTTTGTTTCGGTCTTTTTCTTTCAATTATGTGTGCATACTCACTATTATGACTATTTTAATATCGGAATAAAGTCTGCATATGTTTAATAAAATAGGTCCACTAGTACATAGTCCTATTATTATGATTATCTGTGCATGTACATATAGAGCCGGGGGTCTCACTGGAAGCAAACTCTCTATCCCTTGGGATGGAGGTATTGTTTGCCTACCTCTCACCCTCTCCAGACCCTAACGAGAGCTTGTGCTATCGTTGGGGTATACTGAGTATGATTGATTGATTGATATATAATTTAAGAGAATAGATATACTATTCAATTTCCACTATCTAGTACCAACTGTATAATGTTTATTAAAAACCCTACAATACACCCTTGAAGTGAGCGTGATACATAGTCTCAAAACTACGTTGTTTTATATATGATACATTGTGAAGGTGCATTGTACTTTTTTACACTTTGAACGGCAGTCAAAAATTGCATATCGGATTTGATCCCATAATTTAACTGTCTAAAGGCTGGATGAAAAGGAAATTCTGAATATTGAACTGTCACAAATTTAGGAAAAAAAATCTTAATAAGAGCGCAATAACATTTTCCAAAACTAATGGAGTCAATGACACACTTTTTTTTTATTTTGAAACATGATGGAATAAAGCAAAATGACTCATTAAATTGGTTGCGTCTCTTATATTGTGAATTAGTAGTTGACCGACACGCAATTTTCATTATGGGTCATCAAGAAACAAGATCTGTGTGTTTCTAATACATGTGTATGGTTACGTACATCCAACCCTCTCATATCCTTTTTTAGACGGGAGGCTCTAAGTGAATAGGGTAATGTTGTTGTTGTTGTAAGAGCACAATAAGATCTCCATATTCATGGTATGTGATTTTATTGAAGCTAGATAATTATAAACAGAGAAAATATTTTTCTTTCTACAACAGTTCATTAGGCATTTTTTTAATCAATGAAAGCACATAACACGTTGCGCGTAATGTATTTCTCATTTTATAACTATCAATTTTTGCTTGATATGTAACATATTAGATTTTATTCGATAGTTATCATCTATCGGAGGACGGACCTTGAAGCAACTGATAATTTTTGATGTTTTGTGACTTTGAGATCACGGGTTTGAGTCGCGGAAACAGCCTCTTACACAAAATATAGGGTAAAGCTGCGTACATCAGATCGCGAAGCGATACTGTAGGGTAAGACTTCGTACATCAGATCGCGAAGCGATTCGGCTCTTTCTCAGACACTGCGCAAATACGGAAGTCTAGTACACCAAAAACACTTTTTTTTTATCATCTATCGAAGCATTAGTTTGAAATGGTTATTTTATAAGTATCTATATGTAAAGTACAACATGAGACTGATAGTTTTCTAAAACTACCTTAACAATGTTATAATGACACCATTAGAGAATGTTTTGCCTCTGACATTTCCCTCCGCTCATCGGACAAGCAAAAGATGTAAAAGTTTTATAAAAAAAACATTTCCGGTACATTTAATTCCTGCGTTTACGTATGGTCCAGAAAAGAACTGGATCGCTTCGCGATCTGATTTACGAAACCTTATCCTACACTTTAGAGCAAATCGATTTTGTTTTCTTAACATTTTTCTTATTTTTCAAGAAAAATATGCAACATGTTAGTTATTATTTGGAAAATGATATTCATATACGCAAAAACTCACACAAGGTGTCCACTGCAAACTGGACCTTTGACCCAGACAACAGTGAAACATCCACGCTGTACGTGTCCCTGAAATCAAACCATGTAACTCTTGGAGCAACTTCTAAACTGAATACCATCTGAGCATGTCGATGCAATTTTCAATAAATGAGCAATGGGAATTTCAGTTACCAATAATGACAAACCAGCCTGGATGAACTGTTTCATTAAAATATTGCATATAAGCACATTATTATTTTTCCTTTTTTTTCTTTTACTTTTTTTTATGAATAAAGTAAAGAAACATTGATTATGCAAATTGGCGTGTTCTTGAATTTAGATTACATATAACTCCGGCGGTGGTCAAGATAAGCACGGATGATAAAACCAAAGAATTATTTTTTTTTTCTAACTTTCAAAATGTCCCTTCTTTTGTCAATTACATTAAGAGCCTAAGATATTGGATAACGTTATTCCTTTTTTGTCCACGAGTACAAAACTCAACAACAACGACATTACTACGTTACCTTAGAAGATCCCACATATGTCGGAGTATAGGAGGATCCGATATACGTAATCATACACATGCGTTAGAAACACACAGTTGTTGTTTTCTACGACCCATAATGAAAATTGCGTCAAGTTGTTTCGATCAACTGCTACTTCACAATATAAGAACACATGCAATTTAGTAAGTCAACCATACTCATGCGTTAGAAACACACGGATGTTGTTTTCTAATGATCCATAATTACCTAACAAGAAATAGTAGAAGGAAAAAAGAAAATAAAGTATACAAAGAATTTTCACATGGAACTCCTTAGTGATGTATACCTATATTTTTAAAAGCCACATGAAACTTTGGGGTTTAGTGCTGGTCAATTATAAGGTTCCTGTATACGGGAACAACGGACAATAAAATTTACTAATTATTCTTAAGACATAGCCAAGCTCTGTGTAAACAGAGAAACCTATTGCATTATGATCAACCAAAAACAACCGTCGGTTAGTCATCAACAGTCAACGACAGATCTTATGCATAAAATGTTCAACTCTCGCAGTTCGGCACAAATACACTGCTGTTCGGCCATATTACACTTCGGTCATACTCCCCCAGAGCATTTACTTTTTTATCAGAGAATATGTCAAGGTTTTCACCTCGGCATCAGGCTTTAACCTCAGCTTCAGCTTAAGTGATGCGCTTCAGATCACTTCGGCAAGACTCAATCTTGCACCTCGGCAAAGGAATCAAGCGCAGTACTATATCAATTGTGGGACCATCTGGCAGAAGTGCAAAATAAAGAAAAGGTACACATGAGACTGTTCAGCCTATAAACGCCAAGGTCACATCAGCCGGCCTACCAGTCACATCTGCAGACCTATCAGTCTTATCAGCAAACCTACATTATCATAGGTCTACTTCCCCAAGCAAATGTCTCATCCACCGTCAAAAGCATAGGACAAAAGGAAAGTAACAAAAGCAAGCCAAAGAAGACCAAATAAGGGATCGAAACATTTTCATCTCGCCCAGAGCAAACACATAAAAACTTCTCCTCAGTCAAGAACTGTGAGATCTTTCTAACTCTTCATACAAAATCATATCTCAGTGAGAATGGCCCAAACTGACTTGAGCGTCGGAGGGTTTTATCCGGGGTCATATCCCCGGGACCTCTGATTTCTGCTTCTTTGTGCAAGACTTCCGGGAAGCTATTCCAGTTATCTTATTCAATGCAACTGACGGAGTTTATTTCGGGTCACTTCTGATCCTTGGTGAAGATCCGACTTCATCACATTAGTTTGAGCGTAACACGAAAGCATATTGCATTACGAACGTTTTTTTTATTTCTTAAGACATAATACCTGATATAAAAATGTCCGCTAATGAGATAACAAATACTACTAAAATTAGTGACGGATACAACTTAACAGTCAATTCATTGGATGTACCTTTTAATTCAATTATATTAATTATTCCTCACATATTGTAGAAACAACTTATGGCACAAAACACTCATAGATCAAGCAATTATGTAGTATTTCTTATACTTTTAAGACTCAAACTCAATCGAATTCTCTATCCCTTGTAATGGAAGTATCGTTTGTCTGGTTCTCACTCTCTTCAAATCATATCGATAGTTTTTGCTGTTGTTAGAATATACTAGGTGTAGTTGTTGTTGGAAAACTCCAACTCAAGTCTCGATCATGTAACAAAAAAACGACATATGTATTGTTGTTGTATCAGTCGAAGACAAAAAAAAATATACCGATAATTTACGTGCTGGGAACGCATATGGTCAATCCACCAATATCTATACATAAATAGCATATAATGAATAAATTCAGCTAATGGGAAAACGAGTACAGAAAGGAACTAGAACGACTTTCCAGATCAACCATCCAGCTGGATTTTGTATATACACATATGCTATTTACACATTATGTATATATACACATCTATATGTATGCATGTAGTATGTATATATACATACATATTTTGTCACCATAAAGAATATCTTAAGAATATCTATATATTTCTTATGGCAAAAAGCCATATCCTACGCTCTACCGTTTCGGTCACAAGGAGCATTGTGGAGGATGTAAATCAGGAGTACAGCGTCTCCTAGGTTGGGTAAATACTTATACAATGACCCATACAAGATGCCTCCAGAAACTAGACATTCGGTTTAGCACGAGTAGCGCATCCGTGCATGTCTTTGGATTCGAACTATTGACATTTTGTGTCAAATAACAACCCGATTATCAATTAGATTATGCAATTAGGCATATCTATTTTTCGGAGAATCCATATTCTGAATGGGAAATTAACTTTCTGATATCAGAAATTAAATCACACTTGTTTAATATGATTTATTATATGATTGTTTCGTATCAGTTTGTAATCACTTTTATTACATTATTTTAAAAATATCTATTATTTCATTCGTCTTAAAAATATTGTCATTGTTAATCAACATATGCAGTTAGTTAAATATCAATTAAGATAAATTCGTAAAAGTATTCAACATAATAGCTTAACAACATAGTCTTCACACCATATATGATTAAATTCCACTGAATTATAAATAAAACAATTTGATTTTAATTAATGTTTAACCAACTATGTGTTTAAAAAAACTAATAGCTATAAACGTGCTACACATGGGATGGAGGAAATATTAATTACCATTTCGCTTTGGGGCTTGGGCCGGACCACCATTTCTTTTTTGACAAAAGAACTAATAGCTACAACTTCTAGCAAAGTTGAAATCCCTCGTCCCAAACCTTTACCGTCTCAGCCGTAAAACACATATGTGGATGATGCAAATTAGGAATCCAGCGACCTCTTAGATTGGATGAGACCTTACGCAGTAACTCACCGGATGGGATCCCCTCACCGCCAGCGACTCACCGCGCTCCCCACAACGCGACACGTAGCAGCAGGGTGGTGTCGGTGAGTAGATTTGAACCCGTGACTCACACAAGGTGTCCCAGCAAACCAGGCATCCGGCTTAGCAATAGAATAACACCCACACTATGCGTATCCCTGTAATCAAACTATTGACCTCCCAACCTAAGTACTAACTGGACTATGCCATGGAACACTAATAGTTATAACTTTGATGAGGGAGTGGGTTCTCCCCCCACCTGTACCAGAGGCCCCTTAGCCAAGTGAGATGTAAATCGAGGGATGTGCTCCACCGGCAGCCCTGCAAAGGGAGAGGACACACGAGACTCAGCCAGCCCAGAGGCAACCCTTGTAATATTTCAACAAGGATTGTCTCCACACGAACTCGAACTCGGGACGTCGGGGTTCTACCTCCAATCACCTTTGCCACTTACCATTGGACTATGCCCCGGGGGCACTAATAGTTATAACTCGTGCTACACATGGTAGAGTTTTTGTTGTGAGCACGACATGGTTAATATAAAGCCGAGTAATAGTTCAGCAAATCATGAGTTATTGTGAACAATGATATGGTTAAAATAGGTACCTATAGTTTCTTATAAGCTAACCATGAAATTATTTTCACCTGATATTTGAAATTTAGGAAATTATGAATGTATAAAAGATCCCTCTAATGTATCGTCATTCCAACAAATCCATTAATATAGTTGAATAATCCATAAATTATTCTCCCTTCTATATTTCCTTATAGATAAAAAAATATTTTTGGGTGATAAAGCTCCCATAATAGCTTAAAATATAATGTAAGTAATCATCCGTAATATGACGACATTGAAAATTATTTACAACTTGTATATCACTTTTATTTTATGCTAATGTATTCAATTCTTGTAAGCTATAAAGTATGTGTTTATCTTCGGTCATATCTATTAATTCAATGTTATTAGAAAAAACCTAAATTCTATAATGGAAAATAGCAACTAACGTTGTCGGTGTACTAGCTTTCTTCGTTTGTGTAAGGTCTGAAGAGAGGCTAGATCGCTTTGAAAGCTTACCTATATTTTATGCAAGAGACTGTTTATATGGTTCAAACTCGTGATCTCAAGATCACAAAATAGTAACATTGATAGTTGATTCAAGACCGTATTCCCCCATTCCTTGAGAAAAAAAGAAATAGCAAAGAAAAACAGAAGAAGAATTTTTTAATTGCCCCCCCCCCCCCCCCCCCCCCCTCTTCTTCCTCGTCCAAATCCCCCATTCTCTCCCGCTCCACCCCCACCTCCCCGCCGCCGCGCCACCCTCTCACGACCCACCCCAGCCGTAACGTCTTACCCTTGTCGGCATCATATATCTAATCTATTTATTTGCAGCTCGAGGAAAAAGGTGAGTGTGTTCTTACTTTATCTTTCCGGTGGACTTTTAATTTTTATTGTTTTTGCTCTTTTTGGGATTGAAAATAAAAAGGGATTATTTCCTTTCTTTCTTCCTGCTTTATGCTTATCGGTTTTGTATATGTATTGGGAAGCTCTAGGGGCCGATAGATTATTGTATGGTATTTGTTCAATTTACCCGTCTTCTCTTCTGTCTTATTGAAATATGTCCAGAATTTAACAGAGGGAAAGTGGAAAGAAATTGGATTGAACTTACTTCCCTGCTGCTTTTGGACAGTTGATTGAGTTTCAAGCGAGAAAAGATGCTTCTTTTCTGGTTACTTTATCTTCATGTAGTATGTTTAAGCCGAATGGTTTTAGGCTAAGGACATAATCATTTAGACCGTTTCAATTATTAAGTATATTGTGTTGAAGACAACGGAAAACAACCATTTTGATATGGAACAGATAACATAATGATTTGTGTTCTCTTCTTCTAGTTATATTTTCTTTGCTTCATTTGAAATTTTTTTAAATAGGTGAATGTAAAACTATTATAGTGACATATTGATGTTTTTATGAGCTAAAAGTTGTATTCTTTGGTATGGAGATGCCTGAAATAATAATAATAATAGTCTATCTGTTTGATTCTCATTTACCGTTTTCTTAGAAGATTAGAGACTTCCATCATTGACAAGGAAATGATTGATCCATATAGTCGATCTCACATAGTGGGAAAGTGGGAAAAAGGCTTGTTGCTGTTGAAACTTCCCTCATTGACAGACTAACTCTTATCTTTCCCTTAAGTAGGCTAAAAGGATTAGGAGATGCCTGATGTCTAGAAAACAATCCACTTGCGTGCATTGTTTTTGTAATTTGATGATCAATTTCTGCTCGACTTTGTTAATCAGTGATTAACACCAAGAGTTGAGTGGGCAACAGAGCGACATGGATAAAGTTCATTTTTTTAGCTGGATGATGGGTTTTTCTCATGATATGAGTGATTGGAATTAATTCTACAGCTTCGTATGGTTCCTTTATGAATGTTTATGTGATTGGAGTATAATACCCATGCGGTAAATTTGTTTCGTTTGAGCACATTATCAGTTTTCTTCCAGGAAAAAGAAAAAACAATGTATCTGCAGTTTTAAGTTCAAGACAGCAATTATAGCCTTGCATAGCACGCTCTGACTTACTAGCATCCTTCATCTGTTTTACGAAGCTACTTTTCATTCTATCTTCCAAAAAGTGGTAGGAGTATTAATAAGGCCTAGAGGGGTGACTCTTAACTTTTTTGCGTTAGAAATGCTCTTTTACACATATCTAATAATGCTCTTTCATGGTTCATCCAGTAAGTTCTCAATGAAAAAGATTGGTAATTTGTCTTTATTTTTTATATGAATTGAGCTCTCGACACGGAGTGTCTATCTCCATCTTTCGTTCTGACTAAGAGAGCTGGAAAAGCTAAGTGTCAATTAGCCTGTTACGATGAATTATCCCTTGTTTTAGCATCTGATCAAGATGCTGTTTAATTTCGGCCTTCTGGGAAAAAGGATATGCATATGTCCTTAGCTTGAAAGGCTCAGTTCCCTCTTTTACAGTTATAGAATGGTCCAGTCTCCTAGTAGGTGGCAGTTGTTTAGATTTAGTAAATTATCAGGAAAATCCTTTTGACCTCAGCTGATACTGCCTCCTCTTCCTCTTTTCCGTTGTCATGCTAAGCTGGCCTATCACCCTGAAAGCCCTTTCTTGATCCACTTCACTTGTTCCAGGCTCGCATCTCGATTCTGGCTCTTCCTGCTGGCTCCTCAGGACTACCATCACCCCATCTCTTGTGAAGGCAACTCCGTCTTGCTGAAATCCAGTTTTAGTGGGCCGTATTCCTTCATCCAAGCAACTCTTAGTTCCAGCTTTGGTTTTTTGATTCTATGACATTTTATTTTGATCAGAAATATTAAGTGAATTATCCAATCACGATGTCAATTAGGTAAGCTAATGTTTCTTATTGTTGGTTTGGTTAAAGTTAGTGAAATTGTATGCTAGGTTTTTTTTTTTCCCTCAAAAATTATCTGGGGCAGTTGTAATATATCCAATAGCAATAGCAGCAACATAAAGGATATGTTGACATCGTGAATAGTTGAATTCTCCGGAAGAAGTGAGTTCATACTCCCACGTTTGCTCCTACTCCACTTGTTTCCTTTTTCATCCTCCTACGTATCTTGATATTCCTCTTTTCCATTATCATGCTAGCCTGGCTTATCACCCAGAAATCTCTTTCTTGATCCACTTCACTTGTTCCAGACATGCATCTCAATTCAGGCTCTTCCTGCTGACTCCTCAGGAGTACCATCACCCCATCTATTCCTCCCCATGACCGCCCACGTGACCGTCCGCCATGTGGCAGTGGGGAGGGGTGGTGAGGCTGGATGCAGGTGACCCCCATCCAGCCTCACCACCCCCCCTTGCTGCCACGTGGCGGACGGTCGCGAAGGGGGTGAGGGAGTGGGGGGGGTCAGGCGATCCTGACCCCTATTGCGAAGGCAACTCCGTCTTGCTGAAATCCAGTTTTAGTGGGCCATATTCCTTCATCCAATCAACTCTTAGTTCCAGCTTCAGTTTTTTGTTTATATGACATTTTATTTTGATCAGAAATATTAAGTGAATTATCCAATCACGATGTCAATTAGGTAAGCTAATGTTTCTTATTGTTGGTTTGGTTAAAGTTACTGAAAATGTATGCTAGTTGTTTTTATTTTTCTCAACAGCAACGTAAAGGTACGCATGGTAGGCATTGACATGTTCACCTCCATAGAAACATGATTGCTAGAAACAGGTGCATTTCCATTATTGCTGTCAGGAGTGAGCTAGTTAGAAAGAAATGTGCTGATCGTTAGCCTTTATTTAAACAGAATTTTGATGCAATGAATTATACGGGGTCATGCTGCTGATCATGTTGGTAGTTTAAACAGTTGACCTATGGCTTTAAATTTGCCAATCCACTGTTTTACATTCCCCATGTTATAGCTTAGTCTTTATAACAGTTGTGGATATTCAGGTGGCTACCTTTTATCTCCTTTTGCCTGTAACAAGCTATGATATTCTATGGTTCATGTAGTGCATACATTCTTACTGAGAATATTCTGATTCCCACAAGTATTTTAGGTGTTATTATTTTTTCTTCGCGTGGGACTTTGCTTATGCAATTAGTGTGAATTTGTAACTTGCTTAAAGTAGGTGGCTTGAATTGATTTTGGTCAAGAAGATTATTTTGTATGTGCAATTAGAAGGTTGACTTGCTCACTAATAAGTTTTCTTTTCTAATTGAGTTAAAGACACACTCTTCTTTGACTTGGAATATGATAGAATAAAGCAAAATGACTCACTAAATTGGATGTGCTTCTTATATTGTGAAGTAGCAGTTGATCAACACAGCTTGACGTAATTTTCATTATGGGCCATCAGAAAACAACCTCTGTGTGTTTCTAACACGTGGGTATGGTTGCGTACATCCGACTCCTCATACCTCACATAGAAAAACACGTGAGTATGATTGCGTACATCCGACCCCTCATACCTCACCTAGAAAAACATGTGAGTATAGTTGCGTACATCCGATCTTCCATACCCCGCTATAGGGATCCTTTAAGACAATAGGGTGATTTTGTTATTGTTGTGCTTTCTCACTAATAAGTTTTAAAAGCAGGACAGAAGCATACCCCTCTAGCTGATGTAGATCTCTCATTTGCCATCTATAATTTTGTAATTGATGATTGCATTTTGATATAATTGCAGAGAGATATCACAGCCATGGTCATTAATACCGGTTTTATCCAAAAAACCCATTATGACATCCTTGGTGTGCAAGAAGACGCCAGCTATGAGCAAATACGTGCTGCATATCGATCTGCAGTTCTTGGTTGTCACCCAGACAAGATAATCAAGGTGTCTGAATCATCTACATCTGAGCCCAACTCCAGAAAGGTGTTTATAGACATACAGGCGGCTTGGGAAACTCTAGCTGATCCTCAAGCGCGTTCAACATATGACAGTGAATTACAAAATTTGAGATTGAAGTCAGCAACTTCAGAAGATGTTACCTTAGAGGACCTCACAGTCGAAGAAGACGACGACGACGGTGGCGACGGCTCTTTAGTGTTCTCTTACCTTTGCAGGTGTGGTGATTATTTTACAATGGATTCTGCAGATTTGTCGGAAATTGGCTATTCCTTTTCAAGAAGAGAAGGTACACTTACCTTGCACACACAAGAATCTGTATCAGGACCAGCATTTGTTGTAGTCCCATGTGGTTCTTGTTCTCTTAAGATTAGACTTATCATAGATACAAATGTTATGTTTAACATTGATCACCATTTGTGATTAGCAACTTTTTCTAGCATCTTAGAACAGAGAGAAATTTTCATGCTTAATCATTCTGTCAGAAGGATGTACTTATTGTTTAGTAATGAATAGATTCGCTCTCATGACATAGGTTACTTGGTATTCGAGTTGCTCTAGAAAAGCGTAGGTTTGAACCAGGACAACGCGTAGTGTGGGTGCAATACTGCTTCTGGATCAGTAATGGCGAAGACATTGTACCCGGTTCAATTGGGTTAGAGAGTTGCTACCCAGTTTGCAGTAGATACTTTGCAGTGGGTCTGTGACAAATCTTCACCAATCTAGAAGGCTGTTGAACACCTGATTTGTATATTCTATAAAGCTTTTTGGGGCAGTAAGAGACTACTGGTCAAAGGTATTGACCTTTTGCTCCAATGGATTAACAGCTTATCTTTGGATAAGCTTTGATCTGCTTTAATTATTGTCCATAATCTTGTAAAAGCGTACAGAAAATGTTGACCGCTGACCAGTAGGGCCTACATTACCCCCTGTAAGACCAAGAGAGTACAAAATTGTCAGAATAGTGTCAATTTTCTTATTTTAAGCATTAAATCAGATGGTATGATAATTTGTTACCCTTGTATGTTTCTGTTTTTGTCTATAAATGTAAAAGAAAAATATTTAAATTACTAATTTGTCTATCTTTTAAAACCGGATGTCGATTTTTGATGGCAAATTAGAAAAGACAAATATTAAATGTCAACCATTTTTTTAACTGTGTACAACTTTTACCTTGGATCTTTTATACATTTTCATAATTACCAAAAAATAAAATGTAAACAAAATAATGACAATATCATAAAAAGTGATAATTCAAACGTCATTTGTTGCAAGTATAAGTGAAATAAAATGGATGCATTGCCATCTCTATAATGACGTAAATCGGATAGCAAAAAATATCATTAGAGTCTAAATAGATGCATTGCCATCTCTACAATACCGTAAATCGAATAGCAAAAACTATTATTAGAGTCTGAGTAAGATGATCGGTAAAAAAAATATTTCTTTTAAAAGATAAAGAGTTTGTTTTAGGATCACACCCTATCAAATTCAAATCCGTTTTTAGTCTTGGAATATTCTTTTAAAGAGGGTCGTATAAAAGGAAGAAAAGCGCATTGTTGGGGCTTAATTACGAAAAATAACAAAATTGGGGGTCTTCTGGAGTAATTTATCTTCCATAACTCCAAGACAGTCGTCACTATCATGTATCATCCATCATCCTACGATCATTCTTGCTCAGTCCAGTCGCGGTGGAAGCCCGGAAAACCGGTCGGTGCCGACGGCATAACCTTTTGCAGGTATTATATTTAGATACAGTATAAATATATCCTGTACTTATGATTGTCTGAACCTTTTCTGGTCCTCATCCACAGCCATATGTATGTGAGTATATATATGTGTGTGTGTGTGTGTGGGGGGGGGGGGGAATCTATTCGCAGGGGGTGGTAGAATTTTGCGATAATCACAGTACTAATTTTCCCCAGAATTTTCTAATTTTTGTATTAATTCTCCACTCTACAGAATCATTCTAGTTAAGAATTTTTTTTTACTCTGTTCTAGAGTAGGCTCATTTTTCTAATGTTTCTACACCTCGAATAGAAAATGTCTGTAAACCAGCTAGGGTTCTGCAATTGCTATGGAAAATAATGTCTGAAAATCCATTCCTAAATGAAGATCAAGGGTTCCAACGCTGCGTTTGTTTCACAATTTCCGATTGTTTGCCTTCCAACTTTTGATATACGTGGACTGTTATTTATCGTGCTCTTTGTCTACAATGTAATCTTTGTACTTAGAAGTGTGTTATTTTGTGAAATGATTTATAATGATCATGGATTGTCCTATATTTTCATCAATTTAGGCTTAATTTGAAGACTTGAATACCAGGAGAAGAGTTCTGCTGGATCAGCACCACGATTGGGAGAAGGGGAGATGATAGAACATCCTAATTGGAGTGTCTTTGATGGGGTGAAGAAAATTCCTGCATCTCCTGAGGCATTAATAGCAGAGATAAATTCAGCAATTTCTGCTGTTGAGTATTCCCGTGCCACGGCTTTCTTGAAGTCTGAATCTTGGACTTCAAAGCAGAGCAATTTCGTTGTGGGAAAGTCTAGTTACAATGCAAGAAAGGCGGATGAAGCTTATAAGGCAGGAATGGCAGCAATGGCTGCCGGCAAGCTTGATGATGCTATTGTTTTTATGAATATTGCCCTGTCTAATTGCCCACCGGATAGGACTTCTGCTGTTTCTAAGCTTCAGTCTCTCATATCGATCACTTCCCAGCAGCTTCAGAAAGCTACTCATTGATTTCAGACTTATGCAACTATAGTTCCCTTAATCATGGTATTCTCTTTACTTAATTTCTCCTGTGTTCCTCTTCTTGGCAATATCTTAGCATGGTATTCTCTTGACTTGAACCTCAGAAGTCAGAATGGTTGTACTTCCATAACCATGGAATTCTTATGAGAAGACTGAGTATTTGAGATTAAGAAGTAAGAGAACTTAGATGGGTACGGTATTTCTTAGCTGACATTAATAAAGTACTATATACATTCTGGTGCTGTTGAGTATTTTATCCTTCTGGAGGAGACTCGCTGGCATTTTTTGCATCCACCTCTTTCCAGTTGACACACTTGTAATTGAAACTTTGACTTCCATGTCAAATTTGCTGCTAAAATACTGTTAACTTTTTTATGAGAAATTTGAAGGAGAGATCAAAGGAAGACTTGAGACGGTGGGTTTTTGAAATTCCCAAGCTTAATCCAACTTGAAGACCTTCTGCAAGCAAATAAGATAGTAATGACACCACGAGCTAAACCTATTCACACAAGCTATGGTCTATGTTTGCCGACTATAAGTTGAAAATTTGACATTTCAAATCTTTCTGCAAGTAATGGACTGCCAAGCCAATGTTAATAAAAGATGAGGTAGAGAGAACTAAATGTTTCTGGCTGTAAATAATTGCAGCAGTGTCCAGGGACAATGTCATTGTGTTGTTTATATTGCAAAATTTTATTATCTGCCAGCAACTTAGGTTCAACTATTGATATATAGTAATACACTTATTCATTTGTCAGATGTTCTTGTATCCAAGATTCCCTCTTTTCTTTGTATGTGAGAAAATGAGTAGCTGTGCACATGCTTGGTATCAGAGAAATGTTTGTTATCTCTGAAACTTTCATCCTGATGCAGGCTTTAGCCATGTGAAGATATGATCAATTGATCTTCTTGGAACTTATGTGTAGAATCTGAGACAACATTAAGAGAATGACTGAAAAGTACTATAATCCTGTAAGCTTCTTTGCCTTAGTACACGTAGAACTAGAAGCTAATAACGCATGGCCAGAATTGAAAGAGACAATATATGTTGTCTCCAAACTATTGTTGTACCTCTATCTTTTAACTTAAACCAAGCTCGGTTTGTTTCATCTTGGTTTAAGTTAGGGGACAACAGTGGTTTGGAAACGAGACGTCTCATCCCGAATTGAGATGGATGCAGTTGTTCATATGGTTCTTGCTGAAATTGCTGCATATTTAAATCACAAGCAATATCCTTAATCTTTGTGAAGGCCCTCACAAGGATGCTAAGTGGGATGAGTTCCAGCTGACATGGAATGGAGGAGTGCACACTTCACGCCACCCTTGCTTCACTGTGTGTAAACAAGGACATAGGTCAGATTTGACTCGATAAGGGTTGTGTTTATTTGGCAAAGATTAGGACTGTTGAACGAACCGAACAGTTTGTGAACTGTTTGAGTTTGGTTCGTATTCGTTTAGTAATCATTTGTTAACGAGCCAAATTCGAACATGTATTCGAGTTCGTTTAATTAGACGAGCCAAACTGTTCGCAAACAATTCGGCTCGTTTAAACTATTATAAGGTTATCGAGCTGCATTCGAACCAATTTTAAAATTTGTTTAGCTAAACGAACCGTGCCAAACAATTTGTTTAACTAAACAAATCCGAATTCAAAAACGTAATATTTGGTTCGGCTCGGTTCGTTGACACCCTACTAGAGATCTAACCAGCATAACCTCCAATGATAGACTTATGTGGGGCGAAACAGAGTTGTTTTAACTAGTAGAACTATTACTCTATGGTTTGGAAAGATCATTTGATAGATCATAGAGCTAAAAGATTATGGTGTTTCAGGAGTATAAAGCAAATGGAGATACTATAATCTATGTATGACATATATAAAAATGGGTCATTAGGAAACAACCTCTGTGTGTTTCTAACACATGGGTATGGTTAGATACATCCGACCTTCTATACCTGTCATAGACGGAAGCTTCTAAGGTAATGGGGTAACATTGTTGTTGGTTGGAGCACCCGTCGTCAAGGAGAAAACGACGGAGGGACATTTTGACTCGAAATTGACACTTGAAGGCACGATGTTAAAACTTGAATATTAGATGTTTTAAGGTTCAGAATGAGAATTACTCAAAAAGTAGAGATAAATGCAAAAGGAAATCATTAAAAGTTACGTGTTAGATGTTACAATGTTCAATATGAGAATTATATTGGAAAGGGTAGATAGAAAAATATGCAGAAAGGAAACTGTTAAAAGAATCGGAACTTTTTTAGTCTATGAAGTAGTTAGATTTGTGGTCTATATAAAATATAGATTACGGTTCTAACTGCGGAAACCACCTCTTGTATAAAGTGTATGATAAGGCTGCGTACATCAGATCCCGAAGCGTTCCGGTTTCTCTTCGGACCCTGTGTGCGTAAACGCAGGAGCTTAGTGCACAGGGAACAACTTTAGTGGAGTACACCACATGTAGAATAGGGGCCCTATAAATCCACTCATCCTTCTTGAATTAAAGAGTGTTCCTGGTGCAATAAACTTCTGCGTTTGTGTAGGGTCCGGGGAGGGGCCGGACACTTTGTGCAAGAGGCTGTTCCGCAATCGAACCCGTGACCTCAAAGTCACAAAGAATCAAACTTACTAGTTGCTTGAATTATATCAACAAACTGCACAACTACAACAAATTTTCCTCTTACAAATAAAGGTCATCTTCCATACTTCAAATTGTTAGTCCAACTGATATCCACATTCTGCCATCATATATTAATATTCATCTGCAATTCTACCCACTGGAGAAACAACTACAGCTTACACGGTGTTCGGCTAACATACTTTTAGGCAAACTATTGTTAGATCTCTTTGTCCATCCAAACCAATAGATCACGAGATCAGCCAGTGTGATCCATTTTGGGACACAAGGATGTAGTCCAAGCTCATTTATTTCAATATTTTCTTAGTTATTTCAAGCTACAACAACACATACCAAGTATATTTCAACGACAACCAAAGGTGTCGCTAGGGTCTGGAAAGATTGAAAGGCAGACAAACAATACTACCATTTTGAAGGATAGAGAGTTTGCTTCTAGCGAGACATCCGGCTCTGTATGTACCTTACCAGTTACACCAAGACCCGTACTCCAATTTGCCCACTAGAGTCTGTTGGCCAAATACATGTAGAGAGAAGTGGTAGACTCGCATTTGGATTTAGGACGACATAATGTGGGTATCTGTTGGACTGTAAGTTATACCTGACTAGCAATTTGTACAATAGCGGTAGTATATGATCCTATTGACATCTCCATCTTTGTTAGCGATAAAACAGAACTTGAAGATGAAAATGAATGAATATCAGATTCGAAATACATGTTGTCGTTCATACAGTTCTTGCAGATGTAGCTGACCTGTGACATCCCAAGGAACATCCTTAATCTTTATGAGTATTCCCAAAAGGATGCTAGAAGATTGTGATAGTTGTTGTCGAGATTGAAAGAATTTGGAATTCATTCAATTTAGTTGAAAACTACAAAGTCTTTTTTCTTTTATAGGAGTTCATTTTTGTCACTCACGGCTTTATTTCTATTCTATAGTGTTTCTTGTTTATCTACAGTTACTTGCTATGACTTCTAACGGCTATAAAGGTAACGACTAATTACCTGGTATGTTCGGACATATGTACAATAAAGGTACTAAGTTATTATATACATGACTAAGTGTTGCAGCTTAGTCTTAGCTTTACTGCCTGGTTTGTGCTTCACTTTGTCACTTCGATGCATCACATCTTTATTTCAGCTCAGGTTTGTTACCCTTCTTCACCTCGGCTACGCTTAGTTATGTGTTCCTCTTCATCTCAGCTCTTCTTTTCTCTGCCTTGATCACCTCAATACGCCAGTAGTACTCGTCAATTTAGCACAACTTCACTTCATCCATTCTAACTCAGCTCAACCACTTCTATATTCAGGTCAGCTCAGCTTGACTGACTTACTTCGACCACTTGTTTTATTTCTCTCAGCATGACCACTACTATGATCAGGTCGACGTACCTCGGTTGAGTTTGGTACACCTCGGATGGATTTGTCGTTTTTGTAGACTACTAAACTTTGGGATTCTTACTTTCCAAGCTGTCACTGAATCGTTATTAATGAAAAGAAATGATATATTGTATTCACTTTCTCAAAAGCTCAGGCGTCCTAATAAGGGACCATGTAGCCAAGCCAAAAGAGGAATTAGAAAACTATTCCAACTCATTCAAAAGGAAAGTCTTATGAACTTCACATGCTGGAAAAAGTAAAAAAGCAATTCAACAGAGAGAAAAGAGCTAGGTGATCTCATCTAGTGGACGTTAACTTAGAAGCAGTCGTATTCTGGCCTATATTATATAAAATATTTTGAGGTATAACTTCAATTTGAAGCAAAATTCCAGGAAAGTCGATTGAAACAATGCCTCGATCAAAAGTCTTACCTGGCTCTAAAAGAAGTCTTTTTCGCAGCAAAAAAAAAATAAAATAAAATAAATTTATAAACTTTGGTAGGAGGTCATTTTCATGCAACAATGAAATTAAATTAGGTACAAATATAGTCACCTGTTTCTGCATAAATCTTCCTTCATAGCCAATATATCAACAGAAATGTTTGGGCAATGCTTAAATGCGAATGGGTTGCCAAGGGAAGAGCCACCAAAATCATCAAGAAAATGCATTTTCCAGCAGCCATTCTCATCAGCCTTCTATTAAGAGAAGAAGTAAATGGCTTGCATGTAGCAACTGTCACGCTTTTCGAGGGAGAATTTCCTCCTCTTCTTCTCCTCCTTCTCCTTCCAGATCACGAAAAGAAAATTCGGACACATATTTCGATGACCAAGAAGTATTCACTGACTTTTTCTTGATCTGCATTCTCTACAAAGCTCATGGTTTTTCTGATGATCTGTTTCTTCCTATCACAGGTTTCAGCAATCGTATATAGATACATGAAGTCTAAAACCGAGCAGAACTCCAGGATTGCATTGAATGGTTTCGACTGGGCTTCAGCATCAACAATAGAAGACATATCGATTACTTCCAAGTCAATGCAAGGGGAGATAACATGCAGTACTGATACTGATGAAGAAGAGTTTTTCACTGCAAATAGCCATCTCTCCCGGTGTTCGAGTGCCGCCGAGGCTTTTGGATCTGCCAATATGTCAATTCATCGTAGTTCAAGCTCGAGTAGGTTGCTTGAGTTTCAAGAACTCTGGAGACGCCACATGATTGTTCAAGAACTGCGACATTGCAAAGGGTGGCCTTTTGGTCTCTGCAAGAAGGCCTTGCTGCTACCTCCCTTACCCAAGTCCCCATCTGATTCTTGGTCATGGCATAAATCAGAGATCAAACTAAGGAGGTGAGATGAGAGAATCTGTTAGCAGCAAGCTTTGTATCAAGACCGGAGAGGAAAACAACAACAATCATACCTAGTATATCCCACAACAGCAAAAAGATATCACTAGGGTCTGAGGAGGATGAGAGACAAATAAACAATACATCCATCCTAAGGGATAGAAAGTTTGCTTCCAGTGAGACCACCGACTCTATATAACCGGAGAGGAAAACAGAACAGGCTATATGCACATGCTTGAAGACATGAAAATAGAAGAATTACTAGCTGCATATGATCGATATTGCAAATCAAATTTCATGGCTTTGAATCTCATTGTACATTCAGCAGATTTTCTTAAATCTAGTTCAGGAACGATTACTACTAATAGAATATCCCTCACTATTTTACTTAAAAAATTGAATGAAATGATCTTGTTCTCTTTCTCAATTTTTTCCTCTTTCTTAGGTCGTTAACGCTCTCAAATCTATTTCGAAGGTGTTTCCACTTGCTCCGGAGAAATTAAAACATCAACGAAATGCAACTCATACAACAGCCCTATTACATAGGCTATCGGTCAAGCTTATGCGCACTAGTCATGTCAATGCGATTCTAAACATTGGATGACATATTGCCCACGTTTAGAATATGAGGATAAAGTTTATACATGATTCTGAAAGTACACGTGTATATTTTATGTGTTACATCCCTAGATAATTCGTCAAAAATGATTCTATTCATAGCCTTCTAAACATTGGACGACATATTGCCCACGCTTAGAATATGAGGTAAAGTTTATACATGACTCTGAAATTATACGTGCATATTCTATGTGTTACATCCCTAGATACAAAAGATGATCCGTCAAAAATGCTTCTATTCCTAGCCTGCCAAATGTGATAGATCGCAGCAGCTAATGTAATTTTAATTGTCTTTGTTCTCAGTGCTTTCCCTTTGAGCTTTCGTGTCTCTCAGGCCAGCAATCTTGGAATCGAGTTCAGCCCATGTCGCAGTCAAAGGACAAGCTAAAACCGGAGCTATATTAAACAATCAAAGTTACATCATATGAAAATCTAAGATGTTCATCAGCAGAATCTGCAACTACTATGTAGTCCGAGGCTCCGAGCTGCGTGTATTTGAACATTCCGGTTCAGCTTTAACTATGTCAAGCTACTAGTAAATGTAAAATTTTCTTAACTATGTCTTTAACAGTGTAAAGTTCTTTTTCTTATCTGTCATTAAGACCGAACTATGATATCTCTCAGCACATGTGCTAAGACCATCGTCTTTGAGGGAGTTAACTTTCTTACTTGGAGTTAAAGTTCAAGGAGGGGGATAAGAGAGATATATAAGAGAGCCCCCTCCCTACGTGCATCTTATATCACCCCATCCTTGAACTTCAAGAAAAAAGATGGAAGAAAACCCCAGCTTTGAGATAGAAGTAAAGCTACTTGAATTACAAAAAAAAAAAAGTAAAGCTGCTTGCGGTACAACTTTGGCCAGGCCATTGATGGAACCACCCCAATTTTGTTGATGGCTTTAAAAGATTATAAAGATTTGAGGCCTTAAATACTAAAGCAAAGACCAGGAACCATCTTTTACATGTGATGAGTTAAATACATACAACCCAAAATTATAAAAGATGCACATTCAACAAAATGTAACCAGAGAATGTTATTATTATTATTAGAGCAGCTAAAAGCAGTATTTGAACCAAAAACATATAAGCTCGGACAGCGTAAAAGTTACAAGGTACTTGCAACTGATGGAGAACAGAAACTAAAAGAATCAGGAAATCAAGCCATCATTTTCGCATGTTGGGATAAGAAAAACACCAAATACTCTGTTTATCTGTGCTTTGCAAACCTATGCTCTTTGCTCAACATATGAACCAGCTAGTCCAGATGTGCCCAGAACAGTGACCTGCAATCCAAAAAAAAAAAAAAAGGATTTCTCCATTGGCAATAACTTGACAAAAGAAACTTTCATCCCTGTGGATTTGGAGGAAGGGCAGAAAAAAGGAAAATCTAATCCAGAAATAAATCACAAAGCTAAAAGTAATCTAAAAATGAAGAAAAAGAGAAAATTTAAAACTGTAGAAGCCCACCATAAAAGGACAAGTACAGGCATGTTTAACAAAGGATAATCTGAAACTATGGTTTTTGCGAGCAAAGAAAGCAAAATTATATCAGTATGCCCAAAAACAAAAAGAAAGATTATGATCAACCAACACAGGTTCAATTGTGGGAAGTAGCTAGGCTCAAACTGATATTTTTTTGGTCTTGATAACCATGTGATGTACACCAAGACTAACGTTCTACTCTAGCTTAGGATAATATAATTGTCACAACTTATGAGAAAGCAAATGTCATCTAAACACATTTACCAGCAGTCAAGACCAGGCAAAAAAAATAGTCGACGACGATCTTACTTCTGCATTTTACTGATATCATAACACGGACAATTTATTTAGGTCATTTTATTATGAACTTGTCTTGAAAATAATAACCTGTGGAATATATTTGCTACTGACTTCTTTATGCTATTTCTACCCAAGGAAGATGAGAAGAAATTACCAAAACTAAATGACTAGAGAAAACCGTTTTACCTTCCCCCATTTAGAGCCAAGGCCACTGCATCTCATCTTCAAGTGTATCATCCTTGTTCCCAACTCAGTCTCTACTTTCTTTTTAAGATAGACCTCCTCCGGACCAAATGAATCCAAGTACTGAACATAGCGACTGTGGACAGTTTCCAGTGCCTTGCTAAAACCCTCAGGCATTGGCTTCACATCCTGCCACGAGTAAACATTTCATATTTACAGCGAATAAGGCAAAAATTCTGTAGAAGTAGAGTCACTCACAAAACCTCGAGATCCTCACCTCTCCACTTATCCCGATGCTATCATCAATTTCCATCTTAAGAGATGTGAGAATCCCAGTGAACTCCTCAACTGCTTCTGCTGCTCTAAAGACACTGGCAAGAGCCTCTTGACCATCCTTGTCGTCAGTTTTTTTAGAGAGTGCATTCTTCGCATCATGTACCACAGCTGGTGGAAGCTCATCCCAGCTTGCAGCCATCAAGTCCTTAAAAGCACGTTTAACCTCATAATCTTTTATACCAGGCATGTGAGATAAATCCTCACTGAAGTGGCGTCTGCTTCCAACTCTCGTTACAAAAGAAGACTGAAAACCTATAATTAACATTACAGTGAACATATAACTCCTGATTACTATAACTGCAAAATACATCCACTATCATACAAAAGAATTCAGCCAACAAAAAGCGCTCCAAATTCCAATTAGTAATAATTCAGAACATGCACAAAATAATTATGGTCCCATACCATATATGAATTCTCCTATAAAGCAGGGGAAAAAAGAGCAGCAAGAATTGACCTTGCGAAAATATAGTGTTCCCATAGAAGAAGTGCATCTGGCATCTAAATGTTATCCAAAAATCTAGTAGGTTTATCTGTTCTGTGTGTTCAGGAAGGAGTACCTCTATGTGTTAAAAAAAACTCGTATCTCGAAGACTGCAACACAAAATCAATCTTATTGGACTAAAGCTCAGGCCTTGAGATCTGGTTCCAAAGTTGAGTCCACCAAGATAAACACTAGCTTCTTTAGTTCTTCAGAAATGAGAAAACGTTTCCTACTCCGGATACTAAAACGACCTGATTTTTGGAGGATCAACGTATGATTTTCACTTTTTTGCGTCAACCAGAACTACATCCAAAGATATTCACTTAAACTCGCCAATCTTTAAAACACAAACCACTTGAAACTAATATGGGTGAAGTCATAATAGACCAACACCTGAACAAAATAAAAACAATATAAATTACCAGAAGGAAGTCCCGCCTGACGAACAGAGGGAAGTGAAGCGAGATGATGGAGACGGCGGACATGGTTGCTGACGGCGGCGGTGGTGGTGGAGGATGCATATAATTCAAATGATCGACGGCAAAAAGTGCGGTACAGTGATCTCATCAGTATCATCTTCTCCATTTTCAGTCCGTCGGGATTATTTTCAGCAGCTTCAGTGATTACGGCGTTTTATGATCGATTCAGGCAGACCGGCGTTTTCCTTTTCTTTCCATGTTCATCCTCTTTACAATTTCTTTTTATTATTTTATTACATCTACCTCCCTGTTATTTGCTGAACTCTGAAAACTACCCCAGAGGTTTTGAAAAATGTGGATACGTCCAACATATATTCAACTACATTCTAATCACATGTAAAATTCGAAAAATATTATAGTTTTGCTAAGAAATTTCACAATTATGGTATGCTTATAAAAAAACTCAAAAATTAGTTAAGGAAAAACACTAAGGCGCCATTCGAAATGACGTCTTAGAGACATCTCTAAAACGTCATCTGTAATGACGTCTTAGGGCAAAACAAATTTTTTAACACTTGAAAACCGTTGTGGGAGCTTGAAAACCGTGCTACTTTAAGGCGTCATTGTGAATGGCGCCTTAGCTGTGTATGGTGTCATTTACAATGGCGCCTTAGATGTCTACGTCATTCATAAATCCACTTTGATATTTGGCTGGATTTCACTCTACCGTTGGAGATTTTACATTGTTTTAAATATAATCGTTTTTCCAGTGCATAAAAGCATGGAAGTTGATATGTTCTATATGTTTAGGAATGAGTCTAATCTTATTGTCCTCAAAGTGTTGGAAAACATATCGGATGAATTTACTTGGAGCGTTGGTGCTTGTTAGAAAAGACGCACATAAAGATTGCATTGAATCCATTTGAAGATGGCTATGTTCATGTCCGAGCAAACATGAAGGGTTCGATCGACTGCCTTTACAATAACATAGATTAAAATCTGAAACAAGCACTAACATTGTGTCCACAACCAATAACGTTCACTATACATTCTGCTATTAAAAAGGGACAAAATAACATTAGGACTGGGGCTCCCAAAAGAAAACATACAGTCGAAGAAATTATCAAGCTCTTAAAAAGATTGTTGAACTACAATTATTGTCAGAATCTTTGCCGTACATGCATTGTGTGTATCTAACTTGTAACGATAAATGTGCAATTGAATTGAATGATATTTGTAATAGGTCTTATTTCAAGAAATAAATTGTTGCGTAACCATAACCCTAACTTTAATTCTAACCTTAACTCTAAACGTAACCGCAACCTTAACCTACCCTAACCTCAACCTTGACTACATACCAACCCCAACCCTAAAGGAAAGAAAGATTAACAATAACATATATTAAAAAAAAAATTGATGAATAGCAAACGGTGTAGCTTGGCACCCGACACAGTTCCTAGAGGTCAGGGGATGGAAACCCCTTATTTTGCAATTTTAAAATTTAATAACCATTTATTTTGGGAAAAAAAAAGAAATTGAATAAACCAGGGTTCGATGGAAATCCGGCCAAACCCAAGTCCAACCCGAGTCAAATGGTGTGCGATTTATTCAGGTGGTTCGGACCACATATCTAACCCAGTCACAGTCCAAAACGACCGGGCCGGTCCAAGTTTCAAAACACAAGGAAAATGTTTTATAATAAATCTATCTAATTATTTTTACTTTCAACGTTATCCTTGTAAACACAAATAAAAACAAAACATTGAAGGTTTGTAAACAACCAGTAAAAACAAAACACTGAATGTCAACTAGTAATGCAGTAAAGGACAAAAGTGAAAAATAAAAAAAGTTTTAATAAACAGACAATAAATTAAACGATGTTTCATTATTAATTTATATTTCTTGTACAGAATTATAAAACTCACACAAAAGGAGCAACAATTGTATTTTGATTATAGTACGTGACTATAATCATAGTTGTAAACGCTAGTTTAAATTTAATAAAGGATGTTTTCGGTGCACTAGACTCCTGTGTTTCTGCAGGATATGTGGAGGGAAGCGATCTGATGTAGATAGTCTTACCCTACACTTTGTGCAAGAAGCTCGTATATGTGACCTCAAGATCACAAAGTAGAAACTTTACTAGTTACTCCAAGGTTGCCTTAAAAGAGAGGAGAAAGGGGAAATTATTTCGTTTTGAAGCAATGTGGGCTTCTAAAGCTGAGATTGAGGATGTTATCAAGGAAGCGTGGAATGAAGTTGAGTTAAATATGGAAAGAAAATTAATTATATGTAAAAAATAGTGTCAGAGGTCATTCGGAAATTTAGCCAAAGAGATAGATAAGCTGAGGAAGCTTAACAAAAAGAAATGCGACTTTGTTCTTTAATAACAGTTGGAAAAAAGACTAAATCACGAAGATATCATAGTATTTGAATTTTGGATTTTTTTCCCCTATTCCCAATGGGGATGGGAAGTAATCTTACAACAACAAAATTACCTTATTACCATAGAGGCTCCCGGCTATAGCGAGATATGTAGAGATCGGATGTACACAACCATATCCATGTGTTAGAAACACACAGAAGTTGTTTTTCGATGACCTATAATGATGCGTCAAACTATATCGATCAACTGCTACTTCACAATAGAAGAACCGCAGCCAATTTAGTGAGTCATTTTTCTTTATTCCATCATATTCTAAAACCAAAGAAAATTGTGTCATTGACTCTATTGAAAATGAAAACATATATATAAATAGTCTACTTTTGTATAACTACCAATATCATCATCATGGTGAAAATTTATTGTTTGACAATGTCGTCAGACATAGTCTTTCCAGACAAACTGGATAAACAATATACGTATTCTTGTTTGATTTTCATTGTGTTTTTCTTGACATAATCGTATCAAATCCTAACATACATAAGCACTAACTTGGAGAAAGAAGGATAGCCACAGAAATAAAAGGAGAAACGGCTATCAAACTCCAAAAAAAAAAAAAAAAAAAAAAATAATAATAATAATAATAATAATAATAATAATAATAACAATTAAAATAAACTACTACAACATCTCAACGACAAACAAAAGCTATTAGGGTCCGGGGAGGATGAAAGTCAGACAAACAATACATACATCCCAATAGATAAAGAGTTTACTTGCAGTGAGACTCATGTCTCTATATGTACCAGTATAGAATTAAAATAAACTAAAATTACAAAAAGCCAAAGGAAGATCTTATTTTGAGATACACTAATGTCATATTTCCTTAAGCGACCTGTGAATTGAACATAGGTCCATCCTAACTCAGACAAAAGAGAACAGCAGATTTCAATAATTGTACAAATAAAAAAGCATAATCTGATGATTAGATTAGGTGTTAATGCCTCCGTGTCTCTGCAGTTTCTGTTATCGCGACTTTGCAGACACTGGACATGGGCATGATCACTAGCAGGACGTCAACCACCTTCTTGTTATGAAGACATGTCTGACGATGAGTCATCGCCCGAGCAGCTTTCATCTAGGGGCAAGTGTGACAGTGTGCCCTCCCGGTGTAGATCCTAAAACATATCGCGAATAAGAAGGATCAGGACCGATATATGGCACATTAGGAAGTCCGACGTAGTTCTTATAAAAGGAATCTACCTTAGCAGATGCCAAATGATTGAGAAGTGCAAAATGAGATTGAAATGATGACTCAGCTCCAAATGACGTTCCTGGCAAGTTGTTTGTTACAGCTACATGATGGCCGGGGAATTCGGGGTTGTGATTGTGAGTTGCAGATATGGTTTGCATGAGAACTGCTTGGTTCCCTGAAAATGTCTCAGCCCCTCTGTTATGGTTAGGCAACACGTTTCCAGCATCAAGCTCAAAAGGCAGCTGCACTGGCGGAAGGCATCCAGGGACATAGTTCGGATGCAGGCTGAATCCATTTCTAAGTGTCAACATCTGAAAGCACCATAAATTTTGTGAAAACATAATTTTGGTGCCAAAACATCAAATTTGTCTTGTCAATCCGACAGAGGCCAATAGCTTTTGGCATTTTGGGGCCAAAAAATTTCTTGAACCAAAAAGACATCATAACACACTCAATAACAACCAATGTCAAATGAGGGAATCAAAATTTTTGTGGCAAACTTACTTTATCTATTCAAACCAAATCCAAGAACTACAGCCACAATATAAGAGTCATTCATCAGACCACAAACCCTATCCAACAAAGACGATGGATGGCATGGCATTCTAACAGTAAACGTCGGGAGATGTTCCACAAACTCTTGAAATAACAACCTAATTTCTAGAGTATTATGTATCTGGTCATATAAGTATAATTTAATGTATTTCGCATTACTAAGCCTACTGCAAAGCTTCCTTGATCCAAGCATCGAAAATTAAAACCACAATTATCACAGAACAGAGGGAGTACTCCAGAAAAACCATATTGCAAATATCAGGATACTGAACCTATCAAGATAGAAGGTTTCCATATGAATCTGAAAAGGTTATTGATCCATTTATCAGTGAACTCATGAGTATAAGCAGCAAGCAATATGCAAATACTCAATGTAGAAATAATTCCAACGTACAGGCAATGCTTAGAGCTGAAGCTTCAGAAAATAGATGAACTACATGAGTAGTAAGGTGAAACATACATTTAGATTCTACAAGTTTACTGAGAGCTGGAAGTCAATCAAGTACATCATTTTACATCAACCTGCTTCATCTAAGAGCCCATGTTTACCCACCTACAGTTCTTCATCCGAAACTATCCAAGAAATGCTAAAATTCGGTCTTAGTTATCAATTCGATTCCCATGAAAGCCATATACACAATAATGGTAACTGTAGCACCTGTGAAGGTGAAGGAATAGTGAATTGTGTAACAAAAAACAAAGTAGACAAATACAGTTTTTTGTATGGGAATAAGTGAACACCTGAACTTGCAACTGAAGCTGTTTCAGATATTCAATGGCTTCATCCAGCATCGATGCCTTGTCCGTCTATCCAACAAAACCACCAAACAGTGTCAAGCTTAATCGAGACCGCAAATAAACTTCATTAGTTCCTAGGCTTATCAAAATAAGAATCTGCATTTTAAAGGCAGGTAAGGAGGGAATTCATTCAACAACCTACCAGACAACATTCCCCACCTTATTTGAATTTGGGATTAGATTCTGCAAGGCCTTCAATTTCTCGTTGATTCTACTCCGCCTCCTCTGTCATGGACATTAATATTAATTGAAACATTCACTCTTCTTTAGGAAAAACAAGTTCCAAGAGACTGGCTAGAGGCAAACCTTTTCAGACATATTATGCACCTCTGCAGATCTACTCCTCTTTGAAGAACTTGGATTAACAAGGTTCCTTGGCGCCTCTGAAGCTTCGAATGCCTGAGATGATTATGTAAAACCGCAAAATTGAACTTAAGGCAACTGACTGTAATTCACAATAGCTGAAAAAACACTACTGCAGACGAGCTCCCTAATATCGCTGTAATTATGTAGTTTGATCATAGTTCATCATGAGGTGAAATTCAAACACTAAAACCTTTTTTTTCTTGATACATGGCACGAATGCCTGAAATGATTACGTAAAACCCCAAAATTGAACTTAAGGCAACTGACTGTAATTCACAATAGCTGAAAAAACACTACTGCAAATGAGCTCCCTAATATCGCTATAACTATGTAGTGTGATAATAGTTCACCAGGAGGTGAAATTCAAACACCAAAACTTTTTTTTTCTTGATACATCCACCATATGGTAGAAATACATGGCATACAATACATGAATACATTGAATAGACCACATGTCATACAATACATGGACTAAACCACCATTAGAAGATGGAGGAAACCAATATGAAAGTGGACAAATCTTGTACTTGCGAGGATTTGAACAAAAGACTTATCTTAATAACTCAGCTCCAGCCACTCCAGCTAGCCCTCATTGCCTTAATTACTCTAATCAAACACTAAAATACTCCAACCACAAATAACATACTCGAATCAAACACCAAAAATTACACCAAACCGCTCCAATCAAACAGCTAGAACAAGTGTAACAGTTCGAATTAGCCTAATAGTAAAGTTCATTGCACTCCTAGCTAGAACCACGGTTCGAATCTTATACTTCCAGTGTGCATGTTGTAAAAGATTAAAAAAGGAAACTGCTAGAACAAGTCTACAAACTTCAGAAAACTTTTAAAAAACAAATTAAGTTAAATATTTAAGAAAAAAAACTGCAAATTTTATTCGAAAACTAACCTTATTCGAGCCGGTGAACTCTTCTCTCTTACTAGAAGAGGTGACTGCATCGCAATCTCCATTTGAAGCTGAATAAAATGCCTTCTCAGTTCTATCTTTCTCCTCGCTCTCAAAGAAGCAGCCAGGGTCCGAGAAATTCAAGCTACCACCAGAGTTCCGGTAGTCCAGGACCGCCGACTTACCACCACCGGCAGCCACAGCCGGAGAACTTTGTAGAAGATTGTGAAGGAATATACTCATGTCTTCCGGTTCAGGTACCGATTCGTACCCGGAACGTCCATCCGGATCCGACATTGAATCCGAAAATGGATTAAGGAAAAATGAAAGCCAATTCTTTATAATGCTGATGAGTTTTCTTTGATGAGGGAGTGGTTCTCCCCCAACCTGTATCAGAGGCCCCTACACAGTTGGGATGTAAATCGAAGGATGTGCTCCACCGGCAGCCCTGCAAAGGGAGAGGACATACGAGACTCAGCCAGACCAGAGGCAACCCTTGTAATATTTCAACAAGAATTGTCTTCACACGGACTCGAACTCAGGACGTCGGGGTTCTAGCCCCAATCACCTTTCGCCTGGGGGCTGAGTTTTCTTGTGAGGGTAAAGCGAGTTCTTTGAAGACGTCACAGAGGGAAGATATTACTAAAAAGTTGTTAAATTAAAGAGATATTTAATTATTTTTTATTTAAAGCTCTCCCGCCTTAACTATAACGAACTTTGTCGATATTACAATTAAACGACTCTAACTTTGAGTTAATTATATTTTATCTCTACATGTTGTACGATTGTTGCAAATATTATCTGTATTTTCATATTATCAATTGTTTTCCATATGTTTGAAGTTTTATTATAAATAGTTTGAATGCTAATCCAAAGATTTGTTTACACAAAACAACACATATGATGTATATTTCAACGACACCAAAAGTTATCGCTAGGGCCTAAAGAGAGTGAGATGGATGCAAACAATTTCTCTATCCCAAAGGATAGAGAGTTTGCTTGCAGTGAAACCTCCGACTCTATATGTGACTGCATAGATGATACACTAACAGTGATATGGTGTGCTATTGTGTTTGTGAAGAAATTTAGTAAATATAAATAGAAAGCTTTCAATATTAAAATAGTCGTAAACGCATATATGCATAAATAATGAAAGACAAACACCCAAAAACAAAAAAAAAATGCAATGTCGGCCTAAACTGTAGAGAATATCTAAGTCTCTAAATATACACTAACGTTCTCCTATATCACATCTAAACATCGTTAGCTTTAATCCTTTGTCTTCATGGACTCCAATTATGGGGTCAGGATCGCCTGACCCCCCACTCCCTCACCCCCTTCGCGACCGCCCGCCACGTGGCAGCAAGGGGGGTGGTGAGGCTGGATGGGGGTGACCCGCATCCAGCCTCACCACCCCTCCCCGCTGCCACGTGGCGGGCGGTCACGTGGGCGGTCACGGGGAGGGGGGTTAGAGGATCTCATTCGCCAATTATGGACCATGTCCTCAAAGATGTGCAAATCTAGTAAGTCATGCATAATCTGGTCATCCCAAGTCAGTTTAGGCATGTCTTTACTCCTAACAACAGCAACATTATCCTATTGCCTTAGAGTCATAGGCGAGGTATGAGGGTCAGATGTACGCAACAATACACATGTGTTAGAAACACACAAAGGCTATTTCTCGGTAACCCATAATGAAAATTGCGTCAAGCTGTGTCGATCAACTGTTACTTCACAATATAAGAAGCGTATTCAATTTAGTGAGTCATTTTGTTTTATTCCATCATATTCCAAAATCAAGAAAGAGTGTATCATTTGATTCCATTACAAGTAGATACTAGAGGGGTGGCTATCAAAGATAGAAAATGCGGGGATAGTTTTGTTAAGCTTGATGGGGTAATTAAGAATTAACAAAAAGAGATTTTTAAATTAATGCTGGTCTTATTTTTGTATCTTTTTAATCATCTTCCTTTAGCCCTATCGCTGTCATTGAAGAGATCCTCTCATCGTTTGATATTTTTCTTATTGTTTTATGGTCTATGTTTGTATTAGATATGGTTAACTATCTTTTGTAATGTGGTTCAAAAATAATATCAATTATTGTCAGACCGTATTATATCAATCCTTACTTTATCAATTTTTTTGGTCATGATTTAAAACTAATACCATTTTATGTGAAGTTTGCATAGTCATGGTATAGTTTTAAATTTTATTTTGCAGATATCATTTCCATTTCCAATGGAGTTAAGGACACACTCTTTCTTGACTTTGAAATATGATGGAATAAAGCAAAATGACTCACTAAATTCGCTACGCTTTTTTTATTGTGAAGTATCAGTTGATCGACACAGTTTGACGCAATTTTCATTATGGGTCATCAGGAAACAACCTTTGCATGTTTCTAACACATGTGTATGGTTGCGTAAATTCAATCTCCTATACCCCACCATAGACAAACACAACTTGACGCAATTTTCATTATGAGTTATCGGGAAACAACCTCTGTGTGTTTCTAACACATGGGTATGATTGTGTAAATCCAATCTCCTATACTCTACTACAGACAAGAACCTTTAAGATAATATGGTAATATTGTTGTTGTTTGCGTATATGTTTTGAGAAAATTGAGGGGGAGTCAAGGGGGGAGGAAGCCGGATGGGATCGCCTGACCCCCCTGCTGGGGCGGTAACAAAGGACCTGCTGCCACGTGGCAGCAGGAGAATGGTGAGGCTGGGTGCAAGTGACCCCCACCCAATTTCACCACCCTTCCTGCTGCCATGTGGCGGGCAGTCACGAAGGGGGTCACGCGGGTGGCGGTCAGGGATCCGGTTATGGAGGAAGCCTTTTAGTTTTAGTAGGGGAAAAAAGGACATATAAAATGGTTGCCAGCTCTTGTTTCAAAGGTTGGGCATCACTTACTGGGATAGGATCTTCTCACCCATTTTTTCTCACCCCACGCGTCATCGCACGACACGTATCAGCAAGGAGGGGTGGTGAAGCTAGATGAGGGTCACCTGCATCTAGACTCACCACCCCACCCTACTGCCACGTGTCGCGTGGTCATAAATGGGGTGTGGGGATTAAGGGTGAGGAGATCCCATCGCACACTTGAGACGGTGTTAATTCACTGGATAAAACAGAGCTTCGTTCCTTCCCAAAGCAAAGAAGCATTGGACAATAGATTTATCTAATCATATCCACACCGAAAATTTCACCACACAATACATTCTTGATATGATCATTCAGTCTCCAAGACATAGCTCAACTGGATCTGGACAGAGGTTCTCGAAAAGGAGGTCAGGGGTTCAATTCTTGCCAATGGCAAGAGAGCCCATTCTCAACAAGTGCATAGTGTGGGAGCTCCTTGTCCTGTAGGCTTGCCTGCAGTGCTGGAGGCTCCTTATGCAGACTACTGTGTAAATGACCAAGCTCCTGCTACCGGACTGTTGAGTATTTGATTTACATTCCTACACTACCGCTCCTGCTACCGGACTGTTGAGTATTTGATTTACATTCCTACACTACCTTTGAGACTGGGTGTGACAGGGACCCTTACTGGTTGGAATTCAACCTTTTTATATGATCATTTATGTTTTTAAGAGCCTTGAGTCACACTCACAAATCAATATGTCCTATCCTTTGGACATTTTTGTTTGCATACGGACTTTGAAACAATTGTTAAATTCGTTGTTTTGTGATCTTGAGGTCATATATTAGACAGATAAAAAAAGAGCTTCTAAACTGCATCATAATCATGCAATTAATTAAATTACACGTGATCTTGCATCAGGATAGTTGACGTTCATCTCCACATATGTCGGTGATTAATTAAATTCTTAACTAATCAACGTCTCATGAACTGCTAGAATAGTTAGATATTCAAATATATTTGTTTAACTAAGGAACATGTCATCAATTTCATAAATAATACTTTGTCTATCTTAAAAGTATTATCTTTATTGATTTTTAATTTAATATATATTATATTACACTGAAAAATCAATTAAATCAATATTTTAAAACTAAAAATATATAAAACTTTTTATACAAATGACATATTATCTGAATCATGTTTTCCTAAAACTGGACGATTGACTTTACAATCGTCTCTTTTCTTTACTTTTTCATCTTTTGGCCTTTTAGAAAAATATGACATATGTTCTCAATACATAACTCAGTTAGTACTCGTGTTGAGATTTGTTCCAAAAAGTCAAGAGTTTGATTCCAGAGACACGTACAGTGTGATTGTTCTACTGCTGTTAGGCCGAAGGATTGGTTTGCAAGAACATCTTGTGTGAGCCACTGAGTAAGTCCTGACCCAACCTAAAAGGTCGCTGAACAACTGATTTGTATCTTCTATGGACTGGAACAGTGATGACACTTAATCGAAGCTATGACCTTTTGGTCCAAGAAAATTATGACATATGACTAGTTTGTTTTGTGACATAAAGAGACTATGACATATTACTGTCAGTGGATTCTTCAATTTGGTAGTCAGCCATCAGCTTGATGGTAACTGATCAATAACATTTCTGCTCTTTTGTTTTTTTAGAGGAACTCTATAAGAAAGGGATAGGATCCCCTTACCGCAAATGGGGTGCGGTGACGTGTGATCGTACGACACATGGCAGCAAGGAATGATGGTGAGGCTAGATGAGGATCACCCGCATCTAACCTCATCACCCCCTTTTGTTGCCACGTGTCGCGTGGTCACAAAAGAAATGAGGAAAGCGGGGTTAGGAGATTCCAACCAGGAAGAAGGTTGGTTGCATGTTATAAATTCATTATATGTCTTACACTTTGGGAGAACGGTATGCTAACGTATTCATATTTAGCGGCCGCACACACAAACATACACATATATACACATATATATACGTACATATATGTATATCTGATTTATATATGTGCGCATACATACACATGTATACATACATATATACATATATATACATACACATATTTATATTTACACCAATACATATAAGTATATCTCAATGACAGCAAAAACTATCGCTAGGGTCTGGGGAGGGTGAGAGATAGACAAACAATACCTCCATATCTCAAAAGATAGAGAGTTTGCTTTCCGTGAGAACTCCGGCTCTATTTGTACCTGTATAATAGGGATATGGTGTGATAGTGTGTTAGTGAAAGAATTTCATAAATACAAATAGAAAGCTTCCGATATTAAAATACTCATAAGCATGTTGATAAGCCATAACTGAATCGTCTGTTAGTCAACAACAGTCAACAGCTCAATTCCAGTAGCCCAACATACAAAGTACTGCAGTTCAGCGCTTAAGTGCGGCTGTTCAGTCTCAGCGGCACTTCAGCAAGGCATCATGTCATCTTTATAACATCGAAGAATGTGTTAAGGTAGGCACCTCGGCCTCAACATCATCCTATGTCTAGATACCGCACTTCAGACCACTTCCACGGGATAAGGCCAAGTCACGCACCTCGGCAAGGTTCAGCTGTGTACCACAGCAAGTCATACACTTCGGCAGGGTTCAGCTGTGTACCACAGCAAACGAACCCTGCACGATAATACTTCGTGGGACCCTTAAACCAAGATACTCTTCCAATATAGTGACTACAGCTGGTTAGTCTTCATGAACACGCCAAGGTCACAACAGCCGGTCTATCAGTTACATCAACCAGACCGGCCTATTGATCACATCAGTCAGCCTATTGATCACATCAGCATACCTATTGTGTCTTAGGCTCTCTGCCCCAAACAAAGCGTCTTCACCAAGCTACTATCAGGGTCTTAAAGCTGGACAAAGATCTATAAAGGCAAGCGAACCAAGAGAAGGAAGAGGGAGCCCAGATCCTGAATTCAATCTTTCATATCCTAAAGCCAATTCGTACACTCTGCTCGTTGGCAGATACTGTGAGAAAATCCTAACTCACCCTTTACATTATAATCTCAGTGAGATATGTCCCAAGCTGACTTGAGCGTCGGAGGGGTTTTTCCGGAGCTAACCCCTTGGGTCCTCTGACGTGTGCTTCTTTGTGCAGGGTATTTGGCGCTATTCCAGCTATAACCATTTCAATTCCGGTTAACATACTCTTCAAGTTAACTGACGAAGCTAATTTGAGGTCACCTAGACCCTTGGTGAAGATCCGGCTTCATCATTTGACGCTAGAAGGAGGGCCCTTAGTCCCTTAACCAAGAAAGCAGCTACTCAAAGCTTCTCTAAAACGATTACTCAGAGCTTTTTTAACTATCCTTGGAAGCTGTTGAGAGAAAGATGATTAGAAGAGATAGTCAAGGGTCCAAGCAACCTATGACATCTAAGAGGAGCCAAAGGTCTTCTCAGCAACAAACTGATCAATGCTCTACGGAGACGGGAGAATCCTCAACTCCCATTGCCTTCACATATGAAGAGCACAGGCGAGCCATTCGCTATGTGGCTCAGAACTCAGAGGTCTTCCAAGCAGTAGTGAGGGAGATGAAGGGGAAGGCCTCTACAGCAAAGTCCAGTGGGTCCCATTCTGGTAACTCTCAACCATTGGAACATCTGGAGTATTCTCCCAGTCGGCCTGGTTATTTCCCCAGACGTCAGGCCGAGTTTATGGCCGAGGCGAGACGGCCAGAACAAGGGTTTAGCTATCAGAGTCTAAAGCGTACCCAGAAGGCCTTTTTGTCATTTAAACATGGCAGAAAAATTGATAATAAAGGCAAAACACCCTTGCAGGAAAGGTGCTCTGTCAAGATCCGGTTAGGAGGCCGATGAAAGGAAAGGAACTCTCTGCTGGCTTCAAAAGCCCATATTCTTTCCTACATGAGGAAAAAGTCTCTGCCGAACGAACCTCAGCCCCTGGGTGGACCAGTCTGCAAAAGAAACCATCAACTGTACTGCCATTATCATCATGATATTGGTCATGATACAGAAGATTGTAGGCAGCTCAGACAAGAGATTGGGCGTCTTATTGAGCTGGGTCACCTACAACGTTTCTATAATCCGAGGTCTAGGCTCCACAACAGCCTAGACTTTGGTAGACCCCCTCCAGATGAGAGTTGTAAACCTGGGTCTCATCAAGATTTCCTAAGTGATGGGGATTCAGATTCTGGTGAAAGGGGGATACGAGTTCCTGAGCATATAAGGTTGATATAACGGCAATAGTCCCTGATTCAATCGAATCAGGGCTTATCTCTTCTTGCGCTCATCTGGTATCCTCTGACTCAGCCTTATGTTATCAAAGGACCAGCAGGTCTGGGAGGTTGAGCAGGTCTCAACATTATTTTCACCCCAGCAGGTCTGGGAGGTTGAACATGTCTTAACATTATCTTTACCCCAGCAGGTCTGGGAGGTTGAGCAGGTCTCAACATTATTTTCACCTCAGCAGGACTGAGAGGTTGAGCAGGTCTTAACAAGCGGGATAAGTTCCCTATATTTTCAACTCAGCAGGTCTGAGGGGTTGAGCAGGACTCAACAGCGGGATAAGTTCCCTATATCTTCAACTGAGTAGGTCTGAGAGGTTGAGCAGGACTCAACAGCGGAATAAGTTCCCTACATTTTCACATCAGTAGAACTGAGGGATTCAGCAAGTCTCAACAATAAAGACAAGATTTGCCTATATTCTAGCTCAGCAAAGCTAAAAGGGTTGATGAGAAGGGGACAAAGTTTTTCTCACATCTTAAAATTCATCAAGACCCAGCAGAGTTGAAGAGCCAAGTGCAAAAGCTGAAGCTTATTACTTCGGCAAAAAGTCATCATACAAAAGATATTCTTTTGGCTGAGCTGAAGACAAATACTTGCAAACTATTTAAATAGAGCAAGTGAAGCTGAAGACAAATACTTGCAAACTATTTAAATAGTGCAAGTGAAGCTGAAGACAAATACTTGCAAACTATTTAAATAGAGAAAGTAAAGCTGAAGACAAATATTTGCATAAAGCAAATAAAACTTTGCAGTGCTGAAACACTTGCAACTATGGAAAAAAGAGCAAGGCTTTGCAGAGCTGAGGACAAATATTTGTATTCAAGACGAAGCAAGCACAACTTCACATGCTGTGGATAAAAGTAGTAAAAGAAGCTAAAAGAGGCCAAAGAGTAGAAGTTGGATTTTCATTGAAATACAAAATCTATTACAACTACAGGAAATCCTATTCAACTTTACAACTTCTTCATCTTCTCTGAGATCAATTCCACTTTGGGATTAAGCACTTCGGTCTTCAACTACAGTCTTAGGACTATGGAGGTCAGCAAGCTCAGAATGCTCCTTATCCAGATCTGGACAGATTTCTTGATAGGCATCAGTCGCACAAATCCCTCCTTTTCCAGTGAAGCAATAAACAATTGCGATTACATTCTTCGCAGGCCATCTTCAAGATGTGGAAGCATGAAAAATTTTGCTCTACCATGTAACCATATAGGGAGATGCTTGTTTTGCAGAAAGAAAAAAGAGGACTGATTTATCTATCCTATCCATCATTGAAGTGCAGCAAAATGAATCCTTTGCTGGAAAAGGATATGTTAAAGGAGGACCCGTACCAAGAGATGGCAGGGGTGCTAAAACGAAGGATATGACAGTAACCAAAGAGGATACACCAGTAAGGCATGATCTCCATGAGAGTCGATTGTCCCCATCAGACAAACATACACATATATACACATATATATATATACGTACATATATGTATATCTGATTTATATACATATGTACATATATATATATATATATACATACACATATTTATATTTACACCAACACATATAAGTATATCTCAATGACACCAAAAACTATCGCTAGGGTCTGGGGAGGGTGAGAGATAGACAAACAATACCTCAATATCTCAAAAGATAGAGAGTTTGTTTTCCGTGAGAACTCCGTCTCTATTTGTACCTATATAATAGGGATATGGTGTGATAGTGTGTTAGTGAAAGAATTTAATAAATACAAATAGAAAGCTTCCGATATTAAAATAGTCATAAGCATGTTGATAAGCCATAACTGAATCGTCTGTTAGTCAACAACAGTCAACAGCTCAATTCCAGTAGCCCAACATACAAAGTACTGCAGTTCAGCAGTTCAGCGCTTAAGTGCGGCTGTTCAGTCTCAGCGGCACTTCAGCAAGGCATCATGTCATCTTTATAACATCGAAGAATGTGTTAAGGTAGGCACCTCGGCCTCGACATCATCCTATGTCTAGATACCGCACTTCAGACCACTTCCACGGGATAAGGCCAAGTCACGCACCTCGGCAAGGTTCAGCTGTGTACCACAGCAAGTCATACACTTCGGCGGGGTTCAGCTGTGTACCACAGCAAACGAACCCTGCACGATAATACTTCGTGGGACCCTTAAACCAAGATACTCTTCCAATATAGTGACTACAGCTGGTTAGTCTTCATGAACACGCCAAGGTCACAACAGCCGGTCTATCAGTTATATCAACCAGACCGGCCTATTGATCACATCAGTCAGCCTATTGATCACATCAGCATACCTATTGTGTCTTAGGCTCTCTGCCCCAAACAAAGCGTCTTCACCAAGCTACTATCAGGGTCTTAAAGCTGGACAAAGATCTATAAAGGCAAGCGAACCAAGAGAAGGAAGAGGGAGCCCAGATCCTGAATTCAATCTTTCATATCCTAAAGCCAATTCGTACACTCTGCTCCTTGGCAGATACTGTGAGAAAATCCTAACTCACCCTTTACATTATAATCTCAGTGAGATATGTCCCAAGCTGACTTGAGCGTCGGAGGGGTTTTTCCGGAGCTAACCCCTTGGGTCCTATGACGTGTGCTTCTTTGTGCAGGGTATTTGCCGCTATTACAGCTATAACCATTTCAATTCCGGTTAACATACTATTCAAGTTAACTGACGAAGCTAATTTGAGGTCACCTACACCCTTGGTGAAGATCTGGCTTCATCACATGTATATGCACAAAATATGTATATCTACGTACCCACGATTTACTCGATGAAACACCAAAGCCTACAATGTCGTTTGAAAATTATTGCTACAAGCATCGTCGTGCATGTTGAGAAGTTAAGATTTAAAATCAACCTTGTCTAGCTTAGTAAAGGTTTCACCAAATATGAACAGCAAAGTTAGTTGAACCAAAAGAATATTCGGTTCAAGTTGAAAGAAATCTATTGAAATAAAACAACCCAAGTAAATAATTTGATAGGGGTTGGATCCCCTCACCCTAAAATCCTTCATCCCTCTCTTTACCGTATGACACGTGACAGCCGAGGAGGGTGGTGAAGCTAGATGAGGATCACTCGCATCTAGCCTCACCACCCTCTCTTACTACCACATGTCGTGCAGTGGGAAGTGAACAAATTTTGAGAGAAAAATTCTTCTTTTTCTTGATTAATTTACGTACACAAAACACCACTATTTATGCTATACACTAGCCTACTATACAAGGAAACAAATCACACCTAATTAATCAAAAATAAATCAGTCAGCCTACCTATGGCCAGTCAATCAGCCTAATTATGGTGTGGCTTAATTACAATTACAAAAGGTAAGAATATATTCCTCTAATTGCTCTAATTGATTCTTAACACTCCCCCTCAAGTTGAACAGTAGGATCTCTAATGTTCAACTTGTCTAGAACTTTGGCAAAGATTCGTCCATTGACAGCTTTAGTGAGGATGTCTGCTAGTTGGTCTTCTGACGGACGAATGGTAAGGTGATGACGCCGCTATCAAGTTTTTCTTTGATGAAATAACGATCAACTTCAACGTGTTTAGTTCTGTCATGCTGGACAAGGTTCTCTGAAATGCTGATCGAGGCTTTGTTGTCACACTTTAACTGCGTTGGCCCTTCCATCAACATACCAAGCTCCATCATGAGTTTCTGTAGCCATAAAACTTCAGTAATCCCTTTCAAAATTCCTCTAAACTCTGCTTTAGCACTGGAAAGAGCAACTACTGACTGCTTCTTACTCCTCCATGTCACTAGGTTCCCTCCAACCATCGTGCAGTAACCAGAAATAGAGCGCCTATCTACCACATTTCCGGCCTAATCCGCATCAGTGTATGCTTCAATGTTGAGATGACCATGATTTTGGAATAGAATGCCTCGTCCAGGTGTGCCTTTGAGGTATCTCAGAATTCTGAATACAGCATCAAGATGTTGTTTTTGTGGGCTATGCATAAACTGACTTACCACTCCAACGGCATAAGCAATATCTGGTCTAGTATGTGAGAGATAGATTAGTTTCCCGACCAGTCTCTGATACTGTTCTCTTTCTACCAATGGAGCTCCTTGAACTACTTCCAGCTTTTGATTCTGAACTATCGGGGTGTCCACGGGTTTCCCATCTAGTAATCCTACCTCAGCGAGTAGGTCCAGAATATACTTGCGTTGAGAGATGTAGATGCCCGTTGATGACCTCAGCACTTCAATTCCTAGGAAGTATTTTAGGCCTCCTAGATCCTTCATTTCGAACTGCGTGAACAAGTAGTTCCTGAGACGTAACATTTCATTAGTATCATTTCTAGTGATAATCATATCATCAACATAAATAATAAGACATGTAATGAAACTTCTCTGTTTTTTTGAAGAAGAGGGTGTGATCGGCATTACTTTGTTTGCACCCGTCTTTTTTCATCACTGTGGTAAATTGGCCAAACCACGCCCGAGGTGATTGCTTCAGTCTGTATAACGCTTTCTTTAGTCGGCACACTTGGTTTGGCTCAAACTCGTCAGAAAAACCTGGTGGTTGTTCCATGTATACCTCTTCCTTAAACTCTCCATGTAGGAAGGCATTTTTTACATCAAACTGTTGTAGGGGCCAATTTTTATTAGCTGCAATAGAAAATAATACCCGGATGGTGTCTATTCTGGCCACAGGAGAAAAAGTTTGTGAATAATCAATGTCGTATGTCTGCGTATATCCCTTTGCAACTAGTCTTGCTTTATGTCGTTCGATACTTCCATCTGCTCTGTATTTGATGGTAAACACCCACCTGCATCCCACAGCTTTCTTTCCATAGGGTAGCTGGCACTTTTCCCAGGTTTGACTCCTTTTAAGGGCATTCATTTCTGCATCTATTGCATCCTTCCACTGTGATTGTTTGCACGCCTCTTCCACGGAGAGAGGGATTTTCTCAGTACATAACGTCACAAAGAAACTGAGTGCAGGTTCTGATACATGGTTTGTTATGGGATACCTTGATGCTTGAGCTATTTTGGTGGGAGTGTACCGTTCTGGCGGGACGCCCCTGTTCTTCCTTGGGGGTAGTATGCGTCCCTGATTCTCCAAAAAGGGGTTAGTATAGTCCATACAGATATCTTGGGGAATAGGAGGGACAACGTCGGCAGAATCAACAGAGGAGTTAAGCGAATTATGATCAAGACTAGGCATATGAGTATCAGATTCTGTATTAACATGTACCTCACGATTTACCTGTTGCTGGATATTCATCTGGGGAGCATCATTGGGTGGTACTGGTATGGGCTCCTCTTGATCGTGGAGTGCTGCTGTGCGGTCGGCATCATCTACTTGCCGTGTTGGTTCAGTTGCTGACAGGTGTGGCACTGGCACAGACAACCAATCGAGAGTATCATCTTTAGCTTTCTCCCCCTGAGACTGAGATTGGGTGGCAAAAAAAGGTTCGGTTTCAAGGAACACACAGTTCATAGTGACATGTATGCGTTGGGTTCGCGGGTTGTAGCAACGGTATCCTTTCTGAGTAGAAGAGTATCCAACAAAGGCGCATTTCTCAGCATAGGGGTCGAATTTGTTACGTTGGGTGGTCGGAACATGAACAAACACAGTACAACCAAAGATTTTTGGAGGTAATGTTAGCACATGTGGAACATGGGTTTGTGTAGCTAATAGTTGCAGGGGTGTCTGATGACTTAGGCTGGATGTAGGAAGTCTATTACTGAGATAATTAGCAGTAGATACTGCCTCCGGCCAAAAACCACGAGGAACATTAGCATCAATCATCATAGCTCGTGTCATTTGTAAAAGAGTTCTGTTTTTTCGTTCTGCAACTCCATTTTGTTCAGGAGTGCCAGGACAAGTTGTTTGATGAAGTATGCCATTGTCCGTAAGAAATTTCTTTAGTGCCCCATCAAGATATTCCCCACCATTATCAGATCGAAGAATTTGAATGGATGTATGGAATTGTGTCTCTATCATTTTATGGAATTCCATAAATTTAATAGAGACGTCGAATTTGTTTTTGAGGAGATATAACCAAGTCATTCTTGAAAAATCATCTATGTAAGTAACAAAATATCGATAACCAAGAGAAGTAGGATGTGGAGCGGGGCCCCATACATCCGAATGTACCAATGAAAAGATTCTGTCAACACGAGTATTATTACAGCTATATGTAGCTGCGGTTGTTTTGCCCGGAGGCAAGCACTACAAGTCAAATTATCTAAATTGGTTTTTTCTGAAAAAAGGTCTGGAAAAAGAAACTTAAGATAGCCAAATGATGAGTGTCCTAACCGGCGGTGCCAGAGCCACAACTGTCGAGTAGCCGATCCGGTGGCAAGATTAGACCGACCCTGTCGCTCTACGGCATCCACGTAATAGAGGCCTCCACTTTCAGTACCACGTCCAATGATGGTCTCCGTATGAATGTCCTGCAAGATGCAAAACGAAGGATACATGAAAACAACACAATCTAATTCTTTGGTAATTTGACTGACTGAAAGTAATTTGGTAGAGAGAGATGGAACAAAAAGACAATGTGGTACAGTAATGTTTGGTGTGACAGATATTGTCCCACCTCCACGGACCAGGATAGTCTCACCATTGGCAGTTTCTACATGAGTTTTGGTCGGGGATGTGTGATTGATAAAGTCTGAAGGATCGAATGACATGGTGTCGGTGGCTCCACAATCGAATATCCACTTTGAAGTGGCCCGTGGTGATGGTTTGTATGAAATAGAGGGACCGGATTTGGCATTGTTACATAAGTCAGGGACTGGTGTTGACACTGCTGGATCAGGGAGGTCTTTATGGGGGTTAAATGGGAAATGAGGGGTCCGTTCATTATTTGCGGAAGTATGAGGGCTGGATTTGTCCTGGGACATATCTGTAAGGACCATACTCGACCCTTTTGAGACTGCAGGGACTATACTAGACTTTCCAGAAAATACAGGGGTTAAAGGGGTTATTTCTAGGTATAAAAAGGATTGGGGGCTAGGGTTTCCCACTAGCCCCCTTTTACCTCCTGCAGCGCTCAAGCTCGTTGCAGCTTCCCCATTTGACTGCTGTTCTCTGCTGCCGTCGTGTGGGCTTTGGTCCAGCTGATCAGTGCTGTCGTCCTCCTCCTGAGGAATGAAGGTGGCTGATCCTGTCCCTCCAAATCCGGTGGTGAGCTTCTTCCCTTCCCACCAGTCTGGGTAACCCACCAATTGGAAGCATTTCTCCTTTGGATGGCCCTTCTTCTTGCAGTGGGTGCAGGTAATTTGGCTCTTGTCTTGTTTCCCTTCTCGCGATGATGTGGTTGAGCGAGAAGGGAAGCCACTTCTTCCACAGCCCCTTCCCATGGCCGAACTTTTTCCTGTGAGACCTTGACCCACCCCCAATGATGAAGCTTCTTCTGAGGGGTGTTGTCCCTTCAAAACATTGTTCCTGGCCTCTGCCTTTCGAATCTCTGCGAATGCAGCTTCTACTGAGGGCAAGGGCTCCCTTTTTACTATCTCCTTCTTTTCTTGTTCAAAGTGGTCACCTATGGCCATGAGAAACTGGTACAATCTTGATTCTTGAATCTTTCGGTTATAGCGTCCAATATCTTCAGGACAACTCATTGGATTCGGATCTTTTGTGTCAATAGACACCCATACCTCCTGGAGTTTGTTCCAGCATTCTTCCACACTCCACTCCATTGTCGGATTGTACTGGCTCTTTTATGCAGGTCAAAGATTTGTAAGCCATCCCCACCTGTTCCGTAGGTGAGGGATAGGTCATCCCATAAGGCATTAGCTGTGGGGTATCTAGTGACATTGCTAATCATGGTAGGCTCTATATTCTGTAAAATCCAGGTAAACACTCGGTTATCATCTTGTTCCCACCGAATGTACTGCGGATCTGTGATTTGTGGGGGCTGCGGATTGCCTGTAAGATGGGAAATTTTCCCTTGGCCAAGTATGGCACGATATATCACATTGGACCATAATGAGTAGTTTCCACTGTTTAGCTTGACTGAGACATGCAATGTTTCTGGTGCAGAAAGAATGGGTTGCGGTGGTTGGGGATGGAGGCTGTCCCGGAGAAGTTGAGCCACTTGTAGTGCTAACTCTCCAGGACTGTTATTTGTGGATGTTTCAGACGGTGTGGAGGTCTCAGCTTTTCCAGTATCTGACATTTTCTTGATGGTTTTTTCTGCAGGATTTTGGTTTCAGGATGGTGATTGATGAAGCAACACAGTGTTTGGTATGCTGTGAGGGTGGATTCAATCGGTAGCCTTTTGGCTGGGAAAGGTATATGGCAAGGATGAGATTTTCTCTGAGCCTATTCTCAGAAATCTCAATCAATTTGTTTACAGAGAGGAACTATTCTGCTCTGATACCATGAACAAATTTTAAGAGAAAAATTCTTCTTTTTCTTGATTAATTTACGTATACAAAACACCACTATTTATGCTATACATTAGCCTACTATACAAGGAAACAAATCACACCTAATTAATCAAAAATAAATCAGTCAGCCTACCTATGGCAAGTCAATCAGCCTAATTATGGTGTGGCTTAATTACAATTACAAAAGGTAAGAATATATTCCTCTAATTGCTCTAATTGATTCTTAACAGGAAGATAGATGAGGGATTTTGGGTGATGGTAAGGGAAAGTCTCCAAGTTTGTTTTAGGTGGAAAACCTGTACATTTACACATAGACCCTTGATACTGATAGGAGGTAAATCGAGAAATATACTCTAGTCGATAGAAAAAACATGGTAGAGTCCTAACTGAATAGCAAGGATTCTCATTTTATAATGAAACATACGGGATTCAAATTGTCGGTCTAATAAAAATAATATTATCTTTGATATTTCGTTTATAACAAAAATTTTCATTTATAATGGAGTAAAAGACACATTTTTCATTGACTTTAGAATATGATGGAATAAAGCAAAACCACTCACTAAATTGGCTACGCTTCTTATATTGTGAAGTAGCAGTTGATTGACACAGTTTGACGCAATTTTCATTATGGGTCATCGGAAAACAATATATGTGTGTTTCTAACGCATGAATATGGTTGCGTACATCCGATCCCTTCTATACTCTGACATAAGTAGGAGTCTCTAAGGCAATGAGGTAACGTTGTTATTGTGGTATTCCGTTTATAATAAAAAGTCCCTAGGTTTGTTCTATGATGAAATTTATATGTTCACATATCGAGCATCGATACTAATAAAAAAATAAATCACGAAATATAGTCTAGTTCAACATAAGAAACAAATAACTGAAGAACAAGAATTTTCACTTTACAAGAAAACATACTGAGATTTAAACTGTCCATTTAATAAAAATAATACTATCTTTCATATCCCGTTTATGAACACTAGACTATCCGCGGTTGAGACTAAAATAACATGCATTCTGAGTGTATTAGGATTCCGTTTTTGTATAGGGCCTGGAAGAAAATCGGATTGTTTTGCAATCTGACATACACAATTTTATCCTATATGTTGAGAATCTCATATTGGTAATTTGAGAAAAAATGCATGGCTTATATGAGGATGATGTACCACCACCTATTGCCTTAAGGTTTTGAGTGGATATGGACCTCACCTCATGTAAGCCCAAGTTTCAATATGGTATCAGAGAAGGTTTAAAATGTGGACTCACCCCTTGCCTGACCCATGGTTGGCCACTTAATGTTTCCCCGCACCTAAGTCCAGATGTTCATGTCTAGCTTGTGATTGTGATTGAGGGCGGGTTGTAAGGCGCGTGTGTATGTAAAGCCACGTTGCCACGTGAGGGCGAGTGTTGAGAATCCCACATTGGTAATTTGAGAAAAAGATGCATGGCTTACATGAGGATGATGTACTGGGCACCTAAGTCCAGATGTTCATGTCTGGCTTGTGGTTGTGATTGAGGGCGGGTTGTAAGGCGCGTGTGTATGTCAAGCCACGTTGCCACGTGAGGGCGGGTGTTGAGAATCCCACATTGGTAATTTGAGAAAAAAATGCATGGCTTACATGAGGATGATGTACCGGGCGGGTTGTAAGGCGCGTGTGTATGTCAAGCCACGTTGCCACGTGAGGGCGGGTGTTGAGAATCCCACATTGGTAATTTGAGAAAAAAAATGCATGGCTTATATGAGGATGATGTACAACCACCCATTGCCTTAAGGGAGGATGATGTACCACCACTCATTGCCTTAAGATTTTGAGTGGATATGGACCTCACCTCATGTAAGCCCAAGTTTCAATACTATACTTTTATACAAGAGACTGTTTGTACAACACATATGGTTGAGACTAAAATCTATCTTGTTATTGTTGGACGTCTGACCATAAAAAGTCTAGCAACCGAAAATTTGGTAGCCCTAGGGGGTGATGGGAGTGACTGTGGGGGTGGTAAGTGCACCCCTTTCTTGATTTCTTCCCTTGTCATCAACCCCCAATTCATAGGGATCTCCTCACCCTCCACACCTTCACTCCTTTGTCTACCGTCCACCATGTAGCAGCAGAAGATGATGAGACTAAATGCAGGTGACACTCATCTAGCATCATCACCCCATCTTCCTGCCATGTGGCGGGCGGTGAGCAAGGATGTGGGGTTGAGGAGATCCGGTCCCAATTCATCACTACCTTAGCCACAAAGTGATATGTCATTCAATAACATGGCACCATTCTCGAGACCAATTATTTCTACTATTAGATGCAAAAACAGTGAATATCTACACTGTCTCAATTTTTATGTCCTTCATAGAATAATTATCAGATCACTCTATTGTTTTTTATATGAAAGATTCAAAATTTGGTGTTCATAAGATGTTTGAGTTTAAATTCATTTTGATATAAAAAGCTGACAGCATGATCAAAACATTCACAGTGTTCCTTCACAGAAGAGTAATCAGATCATTCTCTGGTTTTTTAAATGAGAGGTTCAGAACTTGGTGTTCAGAAGGTATCTGAACTCAAACTCGTTTTGATATAAAGAGCTGACATCATGATCCAAACATCCACATTGTTCCTTCATAGAAGAGTAATCAGATCACTTTGTGGTTTTTTAGATGAGAGGTTCAGAACATGAAGTTCACAAGATGTCTGAGCTCAAACTCGTTTTGATATAAAGAGTTGACAGCATGATCCACACATCCATTAAAATTTGAATATCAACTTAGATGCAAATATCAACCGATTGGCAACGCTATGAGGCCCAATTCTTTCTGTCCTTGCTCTTGCGTGTCTCTCCATACCTCACACCAATAAAATACAGATAGCCAACCATATATAAATACGAAATTTTGTTACAATTTGAATAAAATAATATGTAAATTTGACTTTGCATATGAAACAAAACGATAAGTTATTAAAGCGACAAATAATCCAGGGTGACATATTATTGTTGATTTTTTTACAATATCATATGGCGGTTATTTGGTTAAGGTTTGTGACGTACTAACTCTTGAATTTATGGAAATATAAATATGTCAATGATAAATATTTTTTTTTTAATAATAAACACCTTCTTGTATGATCAATGATCCATATAAACGATAATATGAAATCAAATGTATAAAAATAACAAAGTTGTGTAGTTTTTATTGCATATAATAAATGTGTCATAGATATGTCTTCAAGGTGGCTGACTTGCAATTTTTTTTTCAAAAATTAAATAAAAATAAAAATATAAAGAAAAGGTTGTAGTTATATATGATTTGAAAAACAGACTGAAAGATAATATTATCCAGATAATATAACTTTTTTGTCCTTTTCTTTTTTATTTTTGTTGCATGATCACGAACCCTCCAAGCGAGGAATTATTTGGTCCTCTTGAGATTTTTCCAGAAAAACATACCTAAAATAAGATTATAGACATTTTATTAAGCATATGATCATCACAATATTGACACTTATCCTTTATTTATTCATATTAATCTTATTGACTAACAATTATGATCTCAACCTATGCACATGTCCGAGGCGATCTTTGACGATCTGTCTTTCTAGAGATTCTACATAACACTGGCTTTATAACATTGAGGTCACGAATTCGAGCTGTGGAAACAGCCACTTACACAGGTTGATGAGCCTAAAAATCAACTGTTAAATAAGACAAGATTCCTCCGTTGGTCAACAAACAGTCAATGGTGAAGTATTTAGCTCGGCTACACTTCAGCTCGGCTATTACTTCTGGCAAACCAACAATTTCACCTCTGCCCCAACAAGATATTATTTGACCAAGGCATCCACTTCAGCCATAGTGAACAAATACACAGGTATCAAGCAAGCAACTTTTCACTCAAGGATTTCACTTCTGCTCTGCCATGGCCCCGAGGCCCAGCTTCGGCCTCTGCCACCTAAAGGTTCATCCTTTAGCAATTCGACCAGATCAGAACAAGATTTTTATGGAAGCTTCATCTGGGACCCATCAGTACACCTGGCAGAGCTACAGTATAAAGAATAGCTATTGCCGGCTATCTACGCATTCTAGACTTGACAACTTGTAAAAGCACATGTCTAATCATACTGCACACCTACAACAAGATAGCCTCCTTTACACACGCATCAATCTCGTCAACCGACAGAGACATTGAACAACGCAAGGGGATAAAGGCAAGGAGAGGGGGTACAAGATATCCCCCTTTACACACGCATCAATCCCGTCAATCGGCAGAGACGTTGAACAACGCAAGGGGATAAAGGCAAGGAGAGGGGGGGGGGGGTAAAAGAAAGGGATTCTGAATCTTTTTCTTCCAGAGGACATACAGAGAAAAAAGCTCCATACTTTACAGTGAGACCAACTCAAACTCTTCAAATATCAAAATATCTCAAAGAGAATGACTCAAACTGACTTGAGCATCGGAGGGTTTAACCCGGGGTTGTAACCACAGGGACCTCTGACCTTTGTTTCCTGCGCAGGTTATTCAGGAAGGATCACAGTTATACAAATCGCGAAAAGCTAACAGCATCTCTTTCGGATCGTCTTCGATCCACCTGGTGAAGATCCGACTTCATCACATGTGCAGAATAAGACTGCGTACATCAGATTGCGAAAGGATCCAGCCCATCTTCAAACTCTGCACAAATACATGAGCCTAGTGCACTGAAAACGTCCTACATAACACTAACACCTTATTCAGTTATTTGCCTTTTACCTTGGTACACACTACATACGTATATATGTGTGGACGCTGTGTGTTTGTGTTGTGTATAGTTTTGCTTTCTCAGTGTGATACATGATAAATTATGTTGATGAAAGAACCTATTTGCTTCCATGGAAGTTCCAACATATTTTACCTTTTCCTCATACTATTCTATTCTTATAGTACAAAAAGACACATTATTCCAGCCTTAAAAAATCGAAAAGAATATAAATCAAGAACTTTTTCTTCATACTATTTTATTCTTGTAGTATAAAAAATCATATCATGATTTCGAAGGCTCTAATTCACCTAGTCTTAAGAAACAGTGGATGATGTGAATCAAATAGCCCAACGACCTCATATGAAGATAGATAGAAAACACGTGTATGCAGTAAAGGAGAAAGAGATAAAGAGATCTCGTCCGATAAAATGCAACCCCAAGGTAAAATTTATTTTGTGACAGATAAAAGCATCTCTATAAAACTCAATATTACAGACTACATTTTATGCTTGTATTATTTACGAACTACTAGGTGCAATCTTCTTGTGTATCTTACTGATGAATCCGGTTGATTTAAGCAATCATGTATGACAAAAGTGTAGATAGTTTTTATTTTCAATAGACTTAAAACACACTCTCTCTTCACTTTGTAATATGATTGAACAAAGCAAAATGACTCATTAAATTGATCGCGATTCATAATAGCGATTCTTATATTATGAAGTTGCAACCTTGGCACGCCTACAAAGGGGAAACTTTTTTTTTTACCTTTTCGGAATAACCATGTCTACTGCTGGGACTTGGTTTTGGCTCCAATGACAACTATAGAGAGGGGACAGATGCTTGTGTTGCTGAGCATGCCAAGCGCGCGCGACTGATGCACCTTGGCGGCCTATGCAGGCGCCTGAGTGATGCGGCTATGCTGCCACACGATATGCCGCATGTGTCTATGCGGGCTGATGTCATGTGTCTATGCGGGCTGATGTCTTAGGTAGCCTATTTGGGCTACCTAAGGACTATACGCAATTTTCATAATAGATCCTCGAAAAACATCTGTGTATTTCTAACACATGGTTATGGTTACGTACATCCTACTTTCATATCATGTCTATTCTGCCATAGACAGGAGCTTCTAAGTCCATGGTAATGTTGTACAACAAAAATGTGGATGCCTGCTCCATTCTGCAAAGATATTTACAATATGAAATCTGAAGTACTCTTTCATTCCAAAACTTTTCCAGCAATAAATAGAATAATCAGCTGAAAGATAAAAGGGCTGTTTTATGGTTATAGAAACAATTCTAACTTCTTAAAATAATTTCCCCCAAAGTACTTATGATTCTTCAAGACAGTTCAAGAACTGCAGTAATGGTTACCATCTGCTCAAATCAGACAGATGATAGGCCTTATTACTCTCATTTAGTAAGCCCTGTTGTCTTACAAATAGGGCACAAATTCTTCTGCATGAGCCACTGCTTGATGCAATCCGCATGAAAATCGTGTCCACACTCTAACGATCCAAGAACTTCACCCTCATTATAGGCTTCCTGCAACCATATCAAAATTTCAAGATTAATCAAAAGGCTACTCAAAACAGTGCTTTATCATGCACATGCAGATTTCTTGAAGTTGGAACAGGCATCAAGTAGGAGACTAGTAGTTCTTTCAGCTGGCACAGGAATCAACTAGCTTGTATCGCGTATATGGAGCCTAGAAATATTTTCCTACTTGGCAAAGGAATCAAGTAGTTCTTATTGCGTTTATGGAGACTAGCAATTCTTTTGGCTGGCATAAGAATCAATGAGCTCTTACCGCGTATATGGAGACTAGTAGTTCTCATGCTTGGCAAAAGAATCAAGCCGTTCTTATCACATATAGGGAGACTAGTAGTTCTTGTAGTTGGCATAGAATCAGGTAGTTCTTGTAGCGTAATTGGAGGCTACTAGTTCTTATAAGTTGGTAAATGAAGGAGATGGAACATGAACAAATTTTTAACCTGACATATGCAGCATGGCTCAATCTCCCCCTCATCTGCTTTGTTGCTTACATAATTCTGTTGCTTCAACTGTTTTGAAATGTTTTCTTCGCTCAACCCGGTGTTGACATTCCCTATACGTTCTCCTAATGCTAATAATTCCTGCATGAGTCCAAGAGACAAATTTTAGGTCCCAATGTGCAGAAAAAACATTGGAGCTTGAAGAGGACTAGATTGCTTGCCTCGTAGGACATATTATCAACATCCAGCCGCATATCCCTATGGCGATCATGAAGGTCAGCCATCCCAAAGAAGACTGATTGATCAAGAATCATGACGTCCTAACACGAAAAGAACTGACAGTCAAACAACAAGATACAAGTCTTAAGCTCATAACTAACAATAGAAAATAGATGCCCTGCATCAGTGGAACAAAGCGAGAAACAGGGGAATTAATAATGAGAAGTTGCCTCTATAAGCTAGCCTGCAGAAGCTCAGTTGGAAGATGCATCCTGCATAAAACATCTCCTGAAGCAAATAACTTTTCCTTGACAGAAATATTGGCCAGAACATATAGGAACTGACCAAGTTTTTGATTACTTCGGGAAAAAGGTTAAGTACATAAACATCCCATGTACTTTTTTTTTTTTTTTTTGTAATTACATCCCATGTACTTCATCAAAACTATCAATCCCCAGCATACAAAATGCCAAACTGTGTTAAAGCTGATAACCTAATACCATCATATCATAACAAACTCGGTCGTAACCAAGATATCTGCAGACCACAATAACGCACAGTACCCTTCTGGACATCCATCGGCAATGCCAAAAAAAAGGTTTCTTAGAGGAAGGGGCTACTGAAAACGTCAGAATCGAGGAGGAAAAAGAAGAAGTGTGTAGGCTAGAAAATTTTCATCATGCTTCTATACAGCTTGGCTGCTTCAGTTAAATATCGCACAAAAAAATGCAAGACTACACCAACAAAGGGAGGAAGGATGTGGCTCAGAAGACTAGAAGTACTCCGATGCATCAGGCTTTTCGCAGCTTGTTGGAATGGGTGTGAGGAAGAATAGGACCAGTTGGGGAAGAGCTCTTAAATGTGGTTCAGATCACCACATTTGCGCTAAATGTAACTAGTGGGTAGCTGGGGTTTACCAGATTTTTAGTCTTTGTATAGTTAAATTACCGGCAGAGATGGTATCTGGTGGTATAGGACGGTGTCCCACAACCAAAATAAATAAAACGCAAGAGAAATGATAGATCCATATAGCCGATCCCACGCAGTGGGAAAAGACTCGAGTGTTGTATCAACCCTATATCTAGCACCTGCGCTACTCGTTTATTCCTAAATCTAAACAGAGCAACAACTGCCACCTTAACATACCTTCAAATCTTACCCTTCAACAAATTAGAGGTGTCGCTATAATCAAACTCCTCACAATCTGGAAAATTAATAGAATAGAGATATGATAACTGATTTTGGACGTGTACAAGCACGACTTTTTCCTCCAAATACAGACTACGACAGGTCCAAAGACAGCCATGACATGAAAGCTAAGGCCCCACGATAAGTTCTAGGTTTGAATTCCCACAAATGCGGCACATGTCCACAGGATTATCCTACTACTTCCTGAAAGAAGAAATGTTGCAGTCGGCTTGGGAAGAGACGGGTGGAGGGGAGAGGGGTTGGTCAAAAAAAAAGAAAAAAAAATAAAAGAATGGATGTTTTCACAACTCTACCAGACATCCACTCAATCGCTTTTTCAGCCACAGTATCCTTAGGTCTAAGGAATGACAAATTCTTTTCCAGTTAAAGAATGGTTCAGCTACCTTAAATTAGAATAAACATCCTATGTTAAACTTGTAAAGATTTTTAGAGATAAGTTCCTTTGTTTAAATGTATCGATGTTTTTAAAATGAAATCAGGAAATCAAAAAGCTACTTGATCCATTTCTGGCTATATCACATTTGAGTGTCAACTATTTGCAGTTCAGCCAACGAATTATATTTAATGTATGAACACACATATGCTGCTAGTAAAAAACCCTAACCTCAAACCGCAATCCCCCTCCTCTACGCACAAGATCTAAGACATTTCGCATCTGCACAAACGAAGAAAATAGGATTAGTACCACCAAAGTCAGTGTAAAAGATTATTACTCAGTAGGTTTGAAACTCAACTTCAAGATCCTCATCCTACCAAAACAAAATCAAATGCAACCAAATAAACAACGAAATGTGTACACCATTAGGTTTATGAGATACATATGCTTTGCTCTCCAATACCTTAAAGTACAAGAACGTCAAACAATCAAGAATAACAGAGAAAAGACAAAGCCAAATAAGTGTAAGCTGAAGGAGCACTCAGATGAAGACTTTATTTCCACTAATTGTAATTTTGTTTTCTTGAAACCCTCTCTAATTGTAATTGAGGAGACTACATTTGGTTGGAAGACACACTAAGTTAAGACACATGATCCTTACACACGTTAAAGTTTCTTGATTCTAAGAGCTTCTTTGGTCATGTAAACGAACAAAGAACAATAAAAACATAACAGTGAGCTACAAACTCCCCACTATCACCTTCTGCAAATCCAAAAGAATGTGGAGAAAGTCAACAATTTACTCAAGTAAAGAATTAGACCATTGAATAATAGAAAAGGAATAACAAAAGAAAGCAAACCACATGCAGTTGGTTAATAATGTGCTTAAGTAACATCAATGAGTTTAAGATGTGTCATAGAGTTACTCTGTCAAGATTATAAAAATGTTAGCAAAGAACGAGGTATAACAGATAATGTCCTTGTTCCACTTTCATCAAAATAGGACAGAACTTAGAGGCCAACAGCTGTGCATGTACAATGTATAAGACCACATTCCTCCTGCATTTCTCATGTGAAAGCTCATGTGGCCTTCCTTTTCATTGTCTGACCAACTAGACAACTCAAATAGTGCTATAAACATCCTCTTTTCCCAACAAACCACTAACTCAAAAAGAATGACAAAAACATTTTACATTACATAGTTTCCTAAGTTGGATATTTGTCACTTTTGCATTATTATTCATTCTCCACAACAATTCAGGATAGCCAAGGCGAAAGAAGACATAAGTAAATTGATTAAATTACTTCATGCATAAATGGATCAATGAATGATATATGGCTAAGATAATTGCTCGAAATAACTATCACTTCAAAAAGATGTTATGGTTCAAGGAAAGAAATGTATAATCCAAATTGTAAGATACACATACCTCAGACACTAGCCTGCTTCTTCCTTCAATAGCTCCAGCCAAAGTCTGCAGGGAGTAAGGAAGTTCAAGGGAACCATCAATGCGTCTCTCCAATAACATTGCTGACCTTGAGTGTGAATGGCGACCCTGACTAGCAGATCCAGAAGAAGGCTGTACCTCCTGTGAAGAGGAAGGGCCTGGATGCAAATAAATGCCATTCCTACCGCCAGAGTCACTATCAGTAGTTAAAGAACGACGGACATATTCTGCCAGTCTACGCGGGTATTGTGATGGACTTCGACGGGGAACCCAAGAGGCAGCTGGGTTGACACCAGCACCACTGCTAGTCCTAGAGGTCGGTGCAACATTACCAGAAACATCGACATTTCTACCAGCTAAACCCCAGTTGGGAGCAGTCTGCGGGGAACTTCTTGGATCATAGGGTGGTACAAACATAGGAAAATCTGTAATGCTTCTTGGCACACTCGTTGAACTAGACGCCTCATGTTGTGCAACATTTCTTGCTCCAGAACCTATTGAACTGGGGGGAGTACCGTGTCTTAAGCTATATGATCCATTCCACCTGGGCTGCGAACTTGTACACAGGGAAGAAACATGAACTGCAGCAGGTTGACCTTCAGCACTTCCACTCCCAGCTGCAGATGCTGATCTTAAATCTAAAAAGTTAGTTGGAGGATGCAACCTCGACGGGTTATGAGGTTGATTACTAGTGTTTCCAGTACTAGTATCTGGAGAAAAAATGCTATTGGCTGCAGAACCTGGTTGAGGGGAGGAATTTATCCTCCAACGGAAGTTTCTGCGTGAACTCGGTGTTGTTCCTGAGGCATCTGATAGAGGGGAATTATCAGTAGCCACTTGTCCAAAACTTAATTCAAGCCTTGAGTTTACCTGCTCTGGCAGACTAAAGCTGAAACTGTTTTCTTCAGGGGAATCTAAAGCAGAATTTCCAGATGATGCATTATGCCCATGTGGAAGTGTATGCCATACCCTGCTCTCAGCTTGCTGAACATTAGTAGTACTACCACCTTCGGAGGGTTGTCCAACATTTGCTTCAAGTGTCTTTCGTTTACAAGATAACCGCCGACCACCCAATGAACATCCTGGCCTGCCATCAGTTTCCTCCACTGAATATCCTCCACTTCCAAAAGGGGGGCCAAATGGATTAGAAGAGGTGCTAGCAAATGGAGTTTGCTCAATTCTTGACACACCAGACCTACTAAATACATTAAGGTTTTCAAGAACTTGACAATCATCATCATCATCGCCATCATCTATTTCAGTATTCATGTTGAGGTCCGGCTGTAGCTGGTGGAATTCCAAATCATGTATCACTAGAGGTTGATTCGTGCCTTCGCTACTTGAAGATTGATGTTGCTGTTCTGGGATTAGCACATTTCCAGTACAAATGTTCATTGGGGCGGTCCACTCATTTTCGGTTTTCAGATCATTTTCGCGAACCTCAGCCTGTCCGGCTCTAGAACTGCTTTCTCCAAAGTCCCATCCACGGAAATCCTGCCTTGAAGGATTAGAACCACTCATATGTCCCATACTCGTATCACTTGAAGATAACAGATAATCTGGAAGGCGGCTTTGTGCTGAATTCCCTCCAGTAGTCCAGTACACCTGCTGGTCAAAACCTGTATCACCTGATGTAGATCCATGATCAAAGCCTATAACTTCAGGCAAGGAACCAACAGCACCTCTTTGCCCCTGCATTAGGGCTGTCTTTAGCTAGAGACTGTAGAATAACTTCAAAGATTATAGATCAATCAACACATAAACCTCCCTTCTTCGACAGTTCTGCAGTCATAACAAACCAATGCACACAATTACATTTCAAAATAGAGGGAGTAAAACATCAGATATCATTCATAACACAATCATCATCATCATCATCCATACCCAGTATATCCCAACGACAACAAAAGCTATCGTCAGGGTCTGGGGAGGGTAAGTGGTAGGCAGACAATACCTCTATCCCAAGGGATCGAGAGTCTGCTTCCAGTGAGACCCCCGACATTCATAACACAATCAAAAGTAAAATAAAAGCCGTTTTCATGGGAAACCAAGGGTAATAAGAATCATCACTGCGTGGCAAAAAGTACATTTTCAAGAAACATTTTACATTATCAATCACTGTTTAGGAATGCCACACACATAAAAAAGTCTCCAAGGAACATCACCACAACATAAAGAAGACATACTAATAATTCAGCCATTAAAGGCAGATGCTTCCAATTCCCGTTTCAACCAATCAACCCCTTAACCATGAATTCAACTTAGTATGCTTGCATACATTCCTCATCAATTAGACTCAACTGAAACTTTAGGTGTAAAACCCCAAATAGTACTATATCCATCCACCAAACCAGCAATGAAAGAAATTAAGCACAAAAAAGGATGGATAAAGCCCTCATGCAGCCATTTGGAACTTCACGCAACAACAGAATATATATATATATATATATATATATATATATATATATATATATATATATATATATATATATTACAGAAGAACAAAAAAGTAAACAGATAGCTGTAAAAATCTATTCTCCTCCAACAAAAAAAAAAGTAAAAAACTTGAAAATCAAAACAATAAAGTTCAACAAGAAAGCACAAACCTTTGAAAATGTAAGCCAATTTCCTAAACTTTAGCAAGCAACCGAAACGCAAATTAAAAAATAAACCAGCTTACCCCAACTGTTGCAAACGGATTCAAAAGGTAAGAGAACGAATCCCAGAAGAAAGAGGAAAAGAAATCGAAGGATATAACTTCAAAATAAAAAAGACCAAAAAAACAAACAAGACTGGGGGATGTTATGAGCAAAGATAGCATCTTTACAAACCAAACAAAAACAGAGAAATACATTATCAGACAAAGGAGCAAACAGATGAAACCACAGATTGATCTAAAGTCAAGTCCTGATATGCAAAAAACCAACAGCTAAGAAACGTAGAATTCACATTAAAGAAACCACCAAACAGAATCCCTTCTTCTTCGATTCGCATAAAGACACAATCTTTGAATCCCTATTTTAACATCAGAAGAAGTCACGAGAAGCCTGTGAGCTGAAGAAAAATTAGGAGTTACAGAATAGATACCCGAAGATACAGAGGAAAAAGAGAAAAAGGGTCCTCAAAGGAAGATGAGAAAGAAATGGTGGGTTGTGGGTGTGAAAGTGAATTGGAAGCCAGGACAAGGGAAGGTGGGCTACTGAGGTGATTACATTAAAAGCACCCTTACGCTAATCTTTAATTAACAATAGTTTCGGTGGCGGAAGCTTGAAAGAGCGACGAAGGTTCGATTCTTGTCTCAACCAAAATTTCGACTCTCTTTTTATGTAAATACATGGTATTAGAGTTTCACTGCATGCAATGAGGTCCTTGCATGGCTAATTGAGCAGTCTAAATTCTTTCATAGTAGGTATTGGATACTAGATTTTCATTTTTATCGTGCCATATGACAGGTTGATAGAGGTTTCCGGTCACAAGCCTTTTTTAATTAACAAATTCTTTTTTTAACAAGATATATTTCAATTTTGATTTGGTGGTATATGTAAGTAGTTGATTTTTTTTCTTTCATTAATTTTGGTGGAGTCGTTCCGTCATTATAGTACAATATCACATTCCAAAACGGCAAATTCATTCTACCAGACAAAATACATGGCGTATATCTTCCATTCATTCAGCTTTTAGATTGTTAAACTACATATACTTATTATATATATATATATGTATATATCTTATAATAGTCCAAATGCTCACTAAATTGGTTGCGCTTCTTATATTATGAAGTAGCAGTTGATCGATATAGTTTGATGTAATTTTCATTATAGTTAATTAGAAAACAACATTTGTTTGTTTCTAATACATAAATATGATTGCATACATACGACATCTTCATACCCGCCATAAGCGGAAGCTTCTGATGCAATAGAAAATGTTGTTGTATAATAGTTCAAATGATATGCTAACAAAATTGAAGAAAATCCTTTATATAATCCTTCTTGTAACACATATCATCATCATCATACGGACCCAGTATATCCCAACGACAGCGAAAGCTATCGTTAGGGTCTGGGGAGGATAAGTGTAGGCAGACAGTACCTCTATTCCAAGGGATCGAGAGTCTGCTTCCAGTGAGACCTCCGACTCTATATGTATCTGCATAAATGACATTTCCTGTAACACATATATCTATCCAAATTATAATTTAATTTGATTAATAATTGACATAGAAACTTAAATAATATTTGTAGTTGTAAAACAAAATAAAGAAATAAAAAAATCATCATACAACAAGACGAGTTCAATCTCTTTTGTTGTCTTACAACACATCTATTGAAGTTTTAGCAAACTAACACTTGACATTGTATTTCATAATATTGAAATCTTTAAGTCCAAAAATTTTATATATAGTGGTACTGAGAAATCTTATAAGTCCTGAAATTTTTAGCGAATTAATACATCTATTGAAATTTTAGCAAACTAACACATGATACTGTATTTTGTAACATTGAAATCTTTAAGTCCTAAAATTTTATATATAGTAGGTAATGAAAATCTTTATATAGGTTCCACCTACATTATCTTACTTATAAGTCAAGTCCGATCTCTTTTGTTGTCTTATAATGTGTCTATTGAAGTTTTGGCAAACTAACACGTGACATTGTATTTTATAATATTGTAAGTCCTAAGTCCTAGAATTTTATGTATAGTAGGTAATGTGAAATTTTTATGTAGGTTCTACATACATTATCTTTCAGTCAAGTCCGATCTCTTTTGTTGTCTTATAACGCATCTACTGATGTTTTGGCAAACTAACACATGACATTGTATTTCGTAACATTGAAATCTCTAAGTACTATAATTTTATGTATATTAGGGACTTTATACGTAGGTGATCATGTGTGATATTTTTTATTAAGTGATGAACTTTTCAAATATGTACAGTAGGCTCTATGTAAAAAAAAGTTTATGGCCAGAAACTCCAACCGGACCACTATCAGCCTATCCCACGGTGTGATATCATTGGATTGCTCAGTCAGCCACACAAAGAGCCCACTACAAGCAATGGAGCTCCAATATCATGCACTTACTTGGAAATAGAGTCAAAAATCTTACTTGTGACGAGATCGGAACTATTGAGCCATGTTCTGGGGACTACAGTAGGCTCTATTTATAATTCTATACATATGGTCCTTTCTATATAAAATTGGACCCCAAATATAGATACGATATACTTTATATGTAGGTCTGCCTCACATTATGGAAAATAGAGGCAAATTGATTGAGAATATTTAATCAACAAAAGGTTTGGTTTTAAAAGATAAGATGAAAGAGAAAAGGTCAGAATATGGTTTCAAGTATTGGTGGTGAGTTTTGAATAACACAAATTTTACAATCATCAATGACCAAGTATGATTAGTTGGTCATTGACCAATGAAATGTGTGTAAAATTTATGGGTCATTTGTTTTGGCCAATCACCCCCTTGCTTGCATGTAGATAAAACTTATTTGTCATCATTTTATTGGGCCACTAGTTGATCAATGATCACAATAAAATTTATGTTTGAATAAAGGTCATTCATTAATGATGTTTTGCCAAACTTCCAAACCACCACCCAAATGGCGATGTGAAATACGAAGTTAAGAAGAAATAAAGTATATAGAAGACTAAACGTAAAGTATAAAAAATAGTGGCAATAAAAAACAAGAAGTTGATGCTATCTTGCCAAATTGGAAAATTGACTAGTGGGTCAAGAATCTTGAATTGAAATAGGTTATAGTCCGATTCCGAGAGTTTTCATCGTTCAAGTCTCAAAAAACTTTTTAAAACGAGTAAATCAGGTTAGCTCAACAAGCTTCTAGGTGAAAGGTTTTTATTCGATGTCTATAAAGTGTAAGTCTAAGTACATTTTGGTATCAAGAATCAACGATAGGATTTTAACACCACATTATAAGTGTAATGAGCCAAATTAACGATCTCTTATAGTATGATATATTATCCAAATAACAAATGAACTAGACTTGGAGCAAAAGGTGAAACTCTCATCCCGGGAGCCTTCACCGTCTTAGTTCCAATGAGTATGTGTGGAAGATGCAAATCAGGAGTCCAGCGGCCTCCTAGATTGAGTGAGATCTTATGCAGTGACCCGCATAAGGTGTCCCTCCGCAAATCATGCCTTCGGCCTAGCAACAGATGAACACCCACACTGTGAGTGTCCCTGGAATCGAACTCTTGACCTCTTGAAGCAAATCCTAATACGAGTCGCAACTGGACTATGCCATGGTGAAAATTCCTTACTCCGGAGGCCCCCGCCGCACCCAGTGCCAAGAAGCATGTGTGGAGGATGCAAATCAAGAGCCCAACAGCCTCTTAGGTTGAGTGAGACCTTGCAGTGACCCACACAAGGTGTACCTCCGTAAACCAGACCTTCAGCCTAGCAGTAGAGGAACACCCACACTGTGAGTGTCCCTGGAATCGAGCTTTTGACTTCTTAAAACAAATCTCAACCCGAATATCAAATGAACTAGGTCCTGAAGATAACGAATAAACTAAACTAGTTATAAAGCTAGTGGGTTTTGAATCTTGAGAATTAGGTAGGCGGGCAGGCATCTTTAGTTTTTAGACTGTAATCTAAAAGAAGCTCTTGTTTCAAGGCGTGCTTAAAAGGCGATGGGGTTTGGTCTGTTATGTGTAGAAAACGTATGGCATGTATCTTCACACCTAGGTCACCTTAGTCCATAGATTTGGCATCTCTCTCACATGCCTGTCTGTTTGGGGATAGGATCTCTTCGCCGCAAGTGGGGGTGCGGTAACGCGTGACCGTGCGACATGTGGCAACAAAAGGGGTGGTGAGACTAGATGCAGGTGACCCACATCTAGTCTTATCACTCCTCTTACTGCCACGTGTCACGTGGTCACAAAAGAGGTGAGAAAAGTGGGGGTGAGAAGATCACAACCCGTCTATTTGCACTCTCCCAATATCTCTCAATCATAACTCAGTCTTTTCAATTTAATGCGATTTTTCAAAATTCTTAAGTTTTTCATAAAGATTCAATCTTCAACTCTGACATTTGATGTTAATTACTCGTATAACTTTGTAAAAAATGTAAATTAAGAGTTGTATTTAATATACAATTTTCCATAATTTTTGTGTGTGTAATTCACAAAGGTCTAAATACACATATGTAAAGAACTCAAATCTCACGTTAAAAAGAAAAAAAAATATTTATCATGGCATATAAGTACAAGACTAGGCGTTATATGTTAAGAAGAGTTAATATTTTTATGGTCAACGAGGACAAAACCTCAAAAAGTTGACATTCATAGTGTTGTTATACACGAACAAATATCGTGTCTAAAATCTGTTGGACGAATCTATGTCGTTAAAAAACCATTCACAATATTCGAATCTCAAATTAGAGGTTGTCTACATCTGCATTGCTAAACACCTTGATACTTTTCCATTTGATTGGGACCTTTCATAACTCAAGATGACATTAGGGAACAAGTAGAATAAGATATATGAATTGTGTATTTTATAATTTGATGTATTTTTTTTGTTTGTTAAAAAAAAATACGTGTAATAAGAGGGTTTACCAGTCAAGAGTTGGGATATACAAAATTCTTCAACGAGAATTAACAGTGGAATTAAATATCTTTATCAAGATGAGTTGATAATGGTTATATCTAAATGTGTGTCTTTACCAAACCAAGTGAATTGAACAGTTTAACCAATTTTGAGTTACTAAATTGGATATACACCTTAACGCATTTTGCATTATGAGTTATTGGAAAACAACATCAGTGTGTTTGTAACACATAGATATGGTTGTGTATATCTTATCCCCCAATATATCGCCATAAACATAAGATTTTAAAGCAATGGATTAATGTTGTTGTGGTTGGTTTCTGTAGTCAAATGATACATAAAGCTGCATTTTTTTTCTCTTAAACATATGAATAGTGTTTGGTTTTGTCTCATTTAAAATACTACTACAACAATATTACACATTACCTTAGAGTCTCCCGCCTATGACAGAGTATGGGGGATCGGATGTACGCAAACCCATGTGTTAAAAACATACAGAGATTGTTTCCCGATGACCCATACAGAGATTGTTTCCCGGTTCGGCCGGTTTTTGAGAATCTTATAAACCAAACCGTTTGTTACGGTTTGGAAAACAGAAAACCGAAAACCGGACCAAACCAGTCAACAAACCGTTTGACCGGTCCGGTTTGGTTTCGGTTTTTTCCGGTTTTATTCACATGAAGCATTGATAACGTCGATTAAAAAAATTGAAACTCATAATCAAAATCGAGGACAAGTTTTCTTCCTGATAGGATTTTTCTCAAACTAAAAATAAAACTATACTCCATAAGTAGAATACTATTATACCTTAATTTATCATAGAATACTACTATACCTTAATTATCATAGAATATTACTATACCTTAATTTATCATGTCTCTTCAAGAAACTCATACTAGAATAAACTACACAAAGTACCAAACCCTCAACAAAAAGAAGGATTAAGGTGATAAAGTAGTTTAATCGAAAAACCATCCAAGTATCCTTAATATTCAATAAAGTAATCAAATTATTTGCATACAAAATAATCATTCAAGTAACAAAAATTCAATTCTTTCATACTTTTTGGGATGATAAACAAAGTGTGGAAATAATTATATTCTAAAAATATATAACATATAATCAAAATTATATATATTTAATATAACCGGTCCGGTCCGGTTTATACGGTTTGAAATTCTTAAAACCGGAAACCGGACCAAACGAAACAGTCCGGTTTTTAGCATTTGTTAAACCGACCGTAAAACCATGGTCCGGTTTTATACGGTTTGGTTTGGCCGGTTTGGTGCGGTTCGGTCGGTTTTTAAAAATGATGTACACCCCTAATAAGAAGCGCAACCAATTTAGTGAGTCATTTTGCTTTATTCCATCATATTCCAAAGTCAAAGAAGAGTGTGTCATTAACTCCATTGGAAATGGAAACATTTTATCTCATTTAAAATATAAACAATTATTGCAACTTTAACAAAAGAAGTTCAAGAAAATATCTTATTGTAGACTTTGTGACTACAGTAACAATTTGCCTTCTTTGATAATATGGAGCAAAGAGAAACAATGATAATTTTAATTCGTAATTGTTTGATAATATGTTTCGTGATATTAAACTTATGATATAGCTGAGATAAAAAAAAACTTATATTATAGATAAAACTTTTGCTTATTCTGCTTTTCTGTTTATGTTTGTTACTCAATCTATATTTTTTTTCTTTATCTCAGTTGTAATTATCATTTGATTAATTAAATAGAAGATAGGGTCAATATTCAAAAAAAAAATGATACTCTTATCACAATAAACGTCACAAACATGACTATATAACCAAGGACGCTGGACAGGTTGGGTAAGATTCTGGCAGATAAAGTTTTCCCAGGGGGAAAAATTCAATTTTTTTGTGGAGAAAAAGTCCAATATTCATGTGGGTCCCTACAGCCTCAACACCACGTAACTTCGTTCAAGATGCAATTACCTCAGCCGTATTTTAGGTTGGTAATACATGGTCAGGAATCCATCTAACGTGTCTATTGCAAATTAGGTCAGCAACCCTCTAATCCAATTGGGTCAGATAAATAGCATAGTTATTACTGACCCGACAGTAGCTCAACTGTCTTCTATGTTGACAAGACATTGTCAGAAACTCACTTCTACGTTGGCAAGACATTGTCAGAAACCCACACAAGGTGACTATTTTAAATTGGGCTGGATACAATGGCATAGACATTAATGGCCTAGACACCAGTAGAGTACCGACGATGCGCATATCTTAATTCGAATCTGTGTCTTTTTGGAACAATGTCTTAACCCGAGTACCAACGGAGCTGTGTCATGGTTGCGAAAAAAAAATCCAATTTTTAATAATAGAATTTTGCCGATTGTTCAACAGAAAAGACAAATGTGTGATATTCATATGTGACGTTTATTAAATCATTTCTTATTTGTTTTTTTCCTTTCCTTGGATACATCCACGAGAATAATGCTCTTTATGGACAAGGATTTGGTAAAACTAGGGCTGTAAACGAGCCGAACGAGCCGAGCATTGCATTGTTCAAGCTCTGTTCATTTAACTTAGCGAACGAGCCGAGCTTGTTCGTTTATTTAAACGAACATATTTATTTGTTCAAGCTTGGTTCGTTTAACTCACGAACAACATTAACGAGCCGAACACCTTAAACAAACGGTGCCAATTACCGAGCTCGAACATAAAAAGGTGTTCAAGCTCTGTTCATTAACCTTTTATCCGAGCCGAGCTCGAGCTCGAGCTCAAACAAACGAGCCGAACAACCGAACGACTTGGTTCATTTACAGCCCTAGGTAAAACCCAGTGAAATTTAATTAAATCAACGAATTGACTGCATGAAAACGCAGCTATTATTTATGTGATTGTGACAAAAGAAATAAAGTAAAATATTCTACATTACAGATGTCGTGAACGATTAAATAGGGGTGCAGGGTAATTATTGACGGCCCATATTCATCAGATTGTCGCTACAAACATAACACACATACACACATAGACAGTATATCTTAAAGACAAAAAGCCATCGTGAACGTCTGAAGAGAGTGAAAGGTATTGTCATTAAACGAGTCGAATTCGAATAGTTAGTCGGGCTCGTTTACTAATGCGAGTCAAACTATTCGTGAACTATTCAGTTCGTTTAAACATTTAAAGGTTATCGAGCCGAACTCGAACCAAATTTAAAGTTCGTTTAGCTAAACAAACCGAGCCAAACAATTCATTTAGCCAAACGTATCTGAATTTGAAAACCTAGTATTTGGTTCGGCTCGTTTCGTTAACACCCTTACTGAAAAATAGATAAACAATATCTCTATCTCAAAAGTTAGAGAGTATGTTTCTAGTAGGACCTGTATCAGACTCTCGCGAAAGACACTATTTATCAACAAATTGTCTTGTTTAAATGAAGCATTTTTTTCCCATGTGAAATGGCATTAGTTAGGCTTAAGATAGAAAATAAAACAAAAAGAAAAAGGACATAAATTCTTGGACCACTTGGTCTACCTTAAAGACCACTAATTAATCATTTAAGAAATGTCACATCTAGGGGTGTTAACGAACCGAGCTGAACCGAATACTAAGTTTTTGAATTCAAATTCGTTTAGCTAAACAAACTATTCGGCTCGGTTCGTTTAGCTAAACGAACTTTAAAATCGGTTCGAGTTCGGTTCGATAACCTTATAACCGTTTAAACGAGCCGAATAGTTCGCGAACAATTCGACTCATTGAACTGAACGAATCCAAATACCTGTTTGAATTCGGCTCGTTAAAAAATACTTACCGAACGAATACGAACCAAATACAAACCGAACTCGAACAGTTCGCGAACGGCTCGGTTCGTTCAACAGCCTAGTCAAATCTTTTAACCGCCCTATATTAGGTTAAACTATCTGCTATTTTAAACTATGTTATTATAGAATGACGGGGGCAGAATCGGAATGGATTGCTTCAAATGATAGATGTTTGAGTTTTTTTAATAAATAAGATACATTAGATACGAAATTAGACCATGGTAAACGAGAAAAACTCTCTTATGAGAGATATAGACTGCAACAACAACCATATTCATTATATCACAACGACATCAATAGCTGTCATTAGGGTTTGGAAATAGCGAGAAACAATATACTATTTTGTAATATCTATATCTCGAAAACGATTACTATTTTTGAAGGAAAAAAACAAGAAAGAAAGAAGGGGATGATGGAGCTAGAAAATTGTATAACTTTGCCTTCATTGCTCATAATTTTGATTTTGGTAATTTTCTTAATGTATGTATGCATGTGCATATACATGTTAAAAAATACATGTAAAGTAAGCATACATATATACGTACATATTATGTGTGTGAGAAAGAAAGAGAGCGCATAGATATACACACATACATATATGTGTGTGTGAGAGAAAGAGAGCACATACATATCTGAAACGTGTGACTTTACATAATACTAAACTGTATCTTAGAAGATATTACGTATAAAACTAATCTGAAACGTGTTTTTGTTTGGCATCAAATGAAGCTATGACTGTTTTAACAAGTTTAAAATGTTTAATCAAATGGTAAATATGATTCCTTTCAAAGTTTCATCAAAGTGTAGAGATAACAACAACAATCATACCCACTATATCCCAACGACATCAAAAGCTATCACTAGGATCTGAAGAGGGTAAGAGACAAGCAAATAATACCTCCATCCTAAATTGTAGAAATAAGATATGGAATAATGAGAAAAATAATGCAATATTTATATGATTTTGACATTCAAAACCTGATTCCTTTTCCAAAGCCGAAAGGGCCTACAGTAGTGTGAATATATGAAGAAAATTTCCTATCAGAAATAAAGAAGATGCGTAGCAATGTTTTAAGTGCTTTCTTGGATGGTCCAAATTGCTTTTAATTTATGAAGCATAAACTTATCTCTAATATCTGATTGCTTCTAATATATGTAAGCATAAATTCCACCTCTCTTCTACTAATGGGACTCTTTTGTATTTATTCTTTGATATATTTTTTTTCTTCAATAGTTGGTCCAATGAATGTGCTTGCACACCAGTTTTAAATAATGAATAGTCAAGTATCCTGTAGTATTGAACCGTTAACGTTTGACCAGATAGAGATTTAGCTTTAGCTGTACATTTATTAGTGATGGAGACAAATCGGGACTTAGAATAACTGGTAACATTCTTTGAACTCACGAGTTCAAACAAAACAGTCTCTTAACCAACTTTAGAATAAAGATGCCAATCTGCGTAAACACGAAACCTTGGTGTATCAGAAACGACTTTTTTTTTATACTTAACGGAAATGCACCATACTCATTTTTCTCTTCAGCCACGAAAGAGAGATACTTGCATTAGATGTGATAGAAAATCAAAACCCCATCTCCTTCCGGATGGGATCGGCTGACCTCCTAGTGGGGCGGTAAGAAATGACCGCCCGCCACGTGTCACACAGGGAGTGATGAGGCTGGATGAGAGTCACCCCCATCCAGCCTCACCACCCCCTGTATGCCACGTGGCGGGCGGTCGCGAAGGGGGTCACCGGGATGGCGGTCAGAGGATCCTGTTCCCATCTCCTTCTGTATGATGCCTATCAACCTCCTTCCTAGCTTCCCTTGACCGAGGGGGAGAAGCCTCCAACAAAAATTGGTTCACCACACGGAAAAGCGATCTTCCAGTAAGGATAAACAATGTCATGAATGATAACCAGAATACTGCCAGGAAAGAAGAAAAAACAACGCGGGTTGGGGGGGGGGGGGGAGGGGAGGGGAGGGAGAAGTGCCATCAGAGAGATAGCCTCATCAAATCCTAAAAGATTTCCACATTCACAAACCACCACAGAAAAGTTATTCCCCAAAAGGGCAGTTATGCTTAGTTCAAAGAAGATCATAAACAACAAGAAAAACAACCACATCCAGTATATCTCAACGACATCAAAAGCTATCGTTAAGGTATGGGAGGATGAGAGACATGCAAACAATAACTCCGTCCCAAAGATAGAGAATTTGCTTCCACTGAGACCCCAGAGTCTAGATGTACCTGCATAGATGACACAATAAATAAGATCACAAACATAAAATTCAAATCCTAATTAGTGAACCAAATGCCCACCGGAATGACAACAGGAGAAAACATATGGGCAGGTGAGGCATTTCCTAAACTATAGATTTGTCTTTTTTTTTTTTTTTTTTGCATCAGTACTTCTTCCTTGTTCCACACCTCAAGTCTCAAGCCAATAAGCAATCAAGATAAAGGAATCGCCTGCTAGACCACAGTGGAACAAGAACATTATTCAGTTTCCTTTTCTTAATCAACATTATCTGTAAAGCAATCAATCTAATGAAAATCAAGATCTACACTGAGAAACGATGTTCTTCCGATCCTTTTAAATTGAGGTGACACTATTTTCAGTCAGGCTGCTAGTATGGCTTTTCAAACTCTTTCAAAGAGTAATCAGAAAATCTTTTGAGCAAATGACTTGATCTGAATATGAGCAACAAAAATGTCTCCTTGAAATAATCTGATCATACTTGGCATCTCTTTCGAGACGATCTGAACACAACTCCATATCTATATGAGAACATTTAAACAAGAGACTTGCATATTTACAAATCCAGACCTCAGAATGAGGGATATATGGCTCTTGTACCGAGCCACTATTTTCCATTGGAGTAAATAATCTTTCAGCTGAGACCGTTCTGCTTGTGTATGTATTATGCTCCCAATCTCCTTTTTTTTCTTCCGTTGTTGTAAGTATTATGCTCCCAATCTCCATTTTCAGAAGATAATCTCCAATTGAGATTATGCTCCTCCTCTTTGAGGATAAAAACTTCCCTGCATTCTTCTAATTAATCAATTTATGGAAGTGGCTGGAGAAGATCATCCAACTCTATATAATCATCCTCCCAAATGGCAACAAACTCCTGCACAAACTAACGATCTGTAAAGATCATGATATCGTAAATAGACCAGGTCAAAAGACGCAAGTAGAGAAACATGCATTTCCAAAGTTATTAATGCGACATTAACACAATAAAGGGAGGACATGTATCAACATAATAACTGTACTAGTTCTAGCTGTTCCATATCAGGTGTTTTGCATGAAAAAGATATGCATAGTGAATAAGCAAATGATTTTAAAAAGGAGAACTAACAGGTACAATTTATACTATAACATATTCTTACATAACTCAAAACTGGCACAAAAGCAAGCATTTATTTTTCCTAAAACCAAGCAATTTTTTATTCAAATAATCTATGAAAATATAGCAAATATCTACCTTCTGAAGATCTGGCTTATGGGTAATTTGATGATTCAAAGATAAATCCAGTCCCTTTGGAAAACTAGAACTCTTATTGTCATCATCCTGAGGATCATTGTCATATTCTTTAGACACAACACTTAAAGTATCTGGCCTATCACGTTGAACACCAAAATGATGCATGGTTGCAACACTTTCCCCGACGCAGGAGCTTATCACATGCTCTGATAAGTCACTAGGATGCTTACATTTGAAGAACACTCTACAGAGTACAAAAGAAATCTGCATTTGTACAGAAGCATGAAACCTACGGTGAGAACAGTTCAAAGTGACGGATAAACACCATAAGAAAAGCAGTGCTAAATCTAACTAAAAAGTTTCTAGATCATGTAGAAGTACAAGAAACGATATCAAACCATACCACCATCAACCCATACAAAAAATTCCAATAACAAACAAAAGGAAAAAGAAAGAAAACATTGAGCGAAAAGAAAAGGAAAACCTACAAGTACAAACTAATGTCCAAGACATACATGATACATCCAGTTGAAGGAACCGATTATTGTAAATACAAAATCTGTCATGTTTTTATAGGAGAATACAACAGAAGAAAGACAGACTTACACACTATGCTACAGGAGAGCTGATGGCTCACCAGTCATGTATACTCCCAAGGACCTAAAGCATGTACTATCTATATCACATCATATTTTTTTCAAAACAAAAAAGAAAAAGGTGCCACACAAAGAGCTGAAGTAGTGGCAACATCCAAAATATAGTAGTTAATTTTAAATTCTTTAAGTCCGACAAGGTTTTCCACAATCACAAGTTCATCCTAGGGCAATTTACTCGTTCCAATCTGCATTCCAGCATAAACACAGGGAGTACCCCAAGAAGAGCAGAAAAAAATCAGACATAAAATATCAGTCAAAAATAATTTTCGTGTGACTAGAGGAAGGGAACCGAAAGAAGGAAAGCAGCCTGAAATGGTTTTCTGGACAAACCACCCAAATCGGGTATACTATTTGCTTCAAGTTTTATACCTAAATCATAAATACTAAAAAAAAAATCTACAGACAGAGCTTCTTCTGGGACAATCATGAAATTCGAAGTAGTTTGTTGGTTATGTAGTTTCTTTGGATAAAGGACACCTGAAAAATTCCGGAAGAGCATAAGATTCAAACCAATAAATCGGCCGTATCTTGGTGGAGAACGAAAAGATCAATTTACACCAGTTATGGGACATGCACAACAGAAATGTCTCAGCATAAACGATAAGGCAATAACCCTGCACTCCCTAATATGGAAGCGAACCGAAAGATTTCTACTGTAAAAATGAAAACAATTAAAGACAAACCCCTAAAAAATGGGAATTGAAATTCGTACCACATGATTATCAATAAGCGCATACTCATACATAACCCAACGAGTCCTAACAGCAGATTTCCAGCAATTTCCTAAATAAAACACAAAACAATTCCTTCTCCCCACAACAACTTTTCCCGACCCCCAATGCACAACATTTCTACTCCTCCCCTTCTTCTTCCAATACCCACCACCAGCAGCCCTCTTCAACCCTCTCTCCCTCAAAACCACATAAAAATACCAGTGCCGCCGACTTCCTTCCCTGCCGAAGCGAAAGCAAACGGATTCGGGTAAATCAAACGGGTCAAAATTGTACAAATCGAGTTCTTTAATCACGTCGGTTCCGTAGTAATTAGTGCCGGTATTTTTGGAAGTGAGGTAGTAGCAGAGTAATTGTTGCTCGGAAGGGAAGAACATGGAGCCTGGGAGGTGAGGAAACGACGTCGGATCATGGAGGTTTACGGCGTCCCCCATTTCCCGGTGAAGGGTTTTAGAAGGGGGTTTTGAGCGGAAGAGGAAATTGGGGGAATTGTGAAAGGAGGGTTTAAATAAGGAAAGAAAATTGCAGAGGCGTGTTCATGAAGTTTGCCAGTGAATTGCGTCATTCCGTGACGTCTGCAATCTTCCCCCACCCCCCCCCCCCCCCCCTCTTTTCTTCTATACTCATGCTAGAATGTGGCGGGGACCCTTACTGGTTGAGGTTCAATCTTTTAGAATGTGAATATTCTGTCTTCAGGGCATAGTCCAGTTGGTACTCGGATTGAGGATTGCTACAAAGAGGTCACGAGTTTGAATCGAAGGACACGCACAGTGTAGTTGTTCCTCTGTTGCTAGGCCAAAAGTCTGGTCTGTGGGGGTACACCTTGTGTGGGTAATTACGTAAGATCTCACCCAATCTAGAAGGCCGCTAGACTCTTGATTTATATCCTCCCCACAGCTACTTGGGGCTAAGTCAGTTCGGGCCCTTTGGGTTGGGGACCTTTTGACACACAGAATGTGAATATTCTTTTCTTCTTAATACAACAACATTACCATATTATCTTAGAGGCTCCCGCCTATAACATGATATGAGAGATCGGATGTACAAAACCATATTCATGTGTTGGAAATACACAGAGGTTGATTTCACGATGACCCATAATGAAAATTGCTTCATGTTGTGTCGATCAATTGCTACTTCACAATAGAATAATTGCATCAATTTATTAAATCATTTTTCTTTATTCCATCATATTCTAGGCAACATTTCATATTATTTAAAGGAGATACAAAATTGGTGGTCATGAATGGGGTTTTCTTCTCCGGTAAATTATATATGAAAACGAGAGAAACAGCTCACAAGTCTTTCGCACTCGTGTAATGACTCATTCGAAAAAGACCTTGAGCTGAATTCGAACCATTTGTAACTTGACTCGAATATTTATTGAGTGTTATTAAACATCATCGAACATATAGTAACAAAAATATTTATTCATTTTATCAACTATTTTTATTACACTATTGATTATATATTTGTATGTACATCTAAGTTGATATTTGGTTGAGAAAATTTAGATTATAGACATATTATGTATTTGTTTCGAGAGCTTGAAATAGTTCAAAATTATTCTTTAACGTTCATGCGTAACCAAATTATTGAATTGGTTAGGCAATGATAATATAGGGTGCAATTTTATGTTACTGAATTCCATGTTCTGAAGTATTTTTTTCATGACATGAAATGGTTAGAAAAGTTCATCAACATGTCACAAATTTTCCAGTCATTGCCATTATTATGATCTTAGATATTAGACATTTACTAAATCAAAAAGGAAAACAAGAAAAAGAATATAACGCCCATGACACTAATTTTGCTGCTTTAAATAGTATTTATTCAACAAATTTTGTCTTATTTAATAATCAAACATCAAGCATTATGGAACATATGGAATCTATATATACATACACGTGCATATATCACAGAATGGCAGTGTACAAGACTGATTTTCCTTCTAGGTAACAGTCACCAGAAGAAGAAAAAAAGACAATTTAAAGGAAAATGAAAATGGAGGTAATTCTTATATTGTGAAGTAGCAGTTGGTCGACACAGTTTGACACAAATTTCATTAAGGATCTGTGTGTTTCTAACACATGGGTATGGTTACATACATCCGATCCCCCGTACCCCGTCATGGATCAATTTGCCTCTTTAAAAGACTTGATAAGGTGGTCTTTGCAGCATACAAGAAGGCGTTGCAGTAGATCTTCTCTTACTAAGTCTGCTTTTGCTCCCACGATATATTTTTTATGGAAGGCTAGGAATCTTAGAATTTATGAGGATCAAACAATTTATATACAGGATGTGGCTCATAGAATTATTACACATGTGTATAGGGCTATCAAGCAGTGTTGATTTTGGGTGATTGTATGACCTGCATCCTAGGTATGACATGCGAAAATGTAAATGCTTGGATCCTATGTAAATGCTTGGATCCTATTTTGATTTCTGGTTAAATGAAATTTTCACATTTTAACCCAAAAAAAAGAACAATGTTGTTGTTTCACAGGAAAGAAAAGGACAATTTTGTTTAAGCTGTTGAGGGAAAACACAAAAAGCAGCACTCTAGCAAGAACATGCCACAATAATTAACTTGTATATGAAATATATACCACCATTTTGCACCAGACACAAGGGACAACACTGTAACTATGTCCACAAACAGAAGCACAAAGCAAAAGTATCCATAACATTATGGAATCAAACCACCCAACTTATGTCTCCAAAAGTAAGCAAACATAACAGATCACACGTTTATTTTCGCGGTCGATGACGAACAGTAGCTATGGCTGTCAACTTTAAGTTGGCACAATGGACCATCAAAATGAACAAGAAATAAACGATCAACCACCTAAAACAGGTACTAATTGAATACAGCACGGGCTACACGATAACCGGATATTGTTTAGATTGCTGCTTAACCCTTATCTTGTATTCAGCTGGATTCTGCAAAAGAATATTCAGTATTCATCAGTGAGTAAAGAAATTAGAAACGAAATTCTTTAGAAGTAATTCAATTACTTTAAGGTTGGCAAACATGACGAACCTGTATGAACATCTGATAGCCCTCGGTTTGTGCCGGATCATTAGGATTAGGCGTATCCAGCAGATCCTGGATGCCTACCAGAATCTGTTTCACTGTTATAGCTGGTCTCCACCCCTATTTTAAGACAAGTATCAGACAGTCATTTATTAAGGCCATATGCAAGAAGACGTTCCGTACAATGTGCAAGAATCTCTGTACTTACGCTGTCCTCGTTAAGTATTGATAAACAGACAGTTCCAGAAGGATATACATTAGGGTGAAAGAATCCTGGAGGGAACTTGCACTTGGGAGGTTTGCTCGGGTAATCCTCGCTAAAGTGCATCGTGAGAGGGTAGAAACCACCCTCCCAGTCGGTCTGCAATAGTGAAAAGGTTAATTTGGTCTTCACATTTAGATATGCATGATTATGGAAATTCAATAAAATTTGGTTCTCAGTCATACTAAACTACCAGAGCTGTCAGAAATCATGGTCTAAGAAACATAAGGTGCACTCTATGCTGAGGCATATTGCACCTTTTTTTCCCCTGCCTCGCAAAACCAAGAGAATCTAAAAACTTGTGTTTCCCTTTTCCTATACAAGTTTACAGCTAGCCTGGAAGGGACAGAAGCCAGCAAATACTAATTACAATCGGATTGAAAGAAGGAAAGAAGACTTGATAATATAAAAGGCACCTCAAGATTGTATTAATTATATAAATCATATAACAAGGCTGTATAAGAGAGGGTCCAAGTATTTTTTATCAGAGAAGTGTCAGACGTTTTAAATTTACTAGGAAGCACACACTCACGCACAAAAACAGCATGCTTGTCTTTTAAGTTATTGGCTAAAAAAAGTTATTGGCTCCTAAGACACTTTAATTTATACCACGAAAGGAACTTCCTTAAAGCTCCCTAACTGTAACATCTTCATACTATGGATTCGTATTCCAACATCCTAAGAAGTTCGTAAATGATCATCTTGCTTTTGAAAATGTGAAATTTACCTCATAAAGAAGATATAAAGAGGGAAGTCACGTTCAACAGTCCATTTAAGCCTAACGAGCACTGACAAATTAAATAATCACTGGCTGCGTTGTTTCATAATAAAAGGAATGTAACCAGTACATCTCTTCTCATACCCTAGAGCGTAAAATTAACAGGACCCACCTAGGTGTTTTCTTTTTTTTTTCCCCTTCTTTTTACATTGGGGAAGGGATTCGAACTCGAGTCCCTAGGGTGAGGAAAATGCTACTCAATTACTAAACACAAACGGTTTTTCACCCATCTAGTTGTTTTCACATTCTTCGTATCAAAAAGGGTAATGTTTCGGTAGAAAAAAGCCAGGCTTAAGTCATATAGTCAAAGATTTAAAACCCCATCCTAAATCATTTGAAAAGCACATGTTTCTAATCAGACATCAGTTGTTCAGATCTTAAGATCTTTGAAGAAAGCACCAGCTTCATTATTTCCCCACATTAGTCATGGGCACTTCAGCAATAAAAGTTACTTCTGCCTCCAGTAACAAGTCAATGTTTTGGTGGTGGCAATTTTGCCTCCTGGAAAGTAAAAAGCAAGACAGAGCATGTTTGTATATTATGCTCGGAAATATTGGATTTCAGGCGTGATGATGAGGCAGAAAATCATACATTATCTACTTCCAACCGATGAAGAGGATTCGAGTAGCTGACAGTGCACAAGAAACTCCACATGAATTACTATCAAAGAGCAGATAAACAACTACACTAAATAAACCAGTGGTGCCAAAGTGCGTTTTCTTTTTGAGATGCCCCACATAATATACACACACACACTACAGCTTGAGGGAGACATTATTATCATTCTACAGAGTATGGGATAATTGCACATAAAGAAGTTATAGTCGTGTTGTTCCCAATTCTACATGTACAAATAATTATGCATTAGGGCCATACTATCTGGGTCAACAAAGAGAGTACTTCTGCAAAGATTACTATCAAAGTCCAATAAATTGCCAAACACTTTACTTCAAGGACCTTTATACACTCATTATATCCAGATGAGCGTATTGCCAATCTGCTAACAGGACCTAAGAACAAATGTCAATGATTCAGCATGAAAGCAAGAAGGCAGAGAGAGACCAACATACAATCACATGATATGGCAACTCATAACTTACCCAAGCACCTCCCCTTCAGGCTTCAGCTATATTGTAGCTTAAAGCTCTGATTTTCAGAAAGCGAGCATGGCATTGGATGATAAGCAGAACGAAAGAATCAAACACTACACTTTATAAGAAGATAAAACCGGCCTTAAGTAATAAGCACAATAAAGCATACAAACAACGGATCTGAAACAAGATTCAAGATTCACAGAATCCAAAAACAATGAACACATCACACGTAACACATTCACAAAGTTCTCAAAAAAAGCTAATCTTTGAAATCCCTATATCACAATTCTGGTGGGGATTGAGTGCGCATGACCAGATTATATGATAATTCAGTTCGAAACAGTAATAGATGCTTCACTTCATTGTCACATCCATGGTATGATCAATTAGGGGGCGAAAACAAAAATTTCCGTTAAGCACGACCTAAAGAACTTTAGACAACAAGGAACCCCACTAACAAAAAGGAAAAAAATCGAAGGAAAAAACCTTTCCGGAATCAACTATTCTAGTATATAATGAAGAAAATTTACAGGGGGAAAATAAAATAAAGAAGGAACAACAAACAAACAAAGAGACTTACCCCTGCTTTACCAGGGATGGTGCAGTGCCAAACCATCAAATTGATATTCCCATCAGAACCCGTCTCCGGCTTTGCTACAAAACCCTAGAACACAAAGCCCCCAATCCAAAATCCCATTCCCATCATCAGAGATTTAGCCAAAAAAAAAAAAAACCACAACTTAATGGAACCCAATTACGCATATGTAAATAAATATACCATACCATCACATGTAGCATTACATACAAAAACTTGCAAATTTTAATGCACGTGCCCTCAAAAGACGTATAAGATATTGGTGAGAATTTGTAGGGGGGAAAGGATGGCTTACGTGAGGGTGATTCTTACGCCATGACTTGCGCTCCTCGGCGAGACGACCACGGGCTATGCCGCCGGACATCCTTATTGTTTTCCGCCGACGAAATTCTGGTATTGTTTTTCGCTGTCGTCCTTCAATACGACTTTTGGGCTTTGGTGAGAGATAAATAAACAAAACGTCGGCTGATCCACTTGTTCTGTCCCCTCAGCTTTAACCGACTCAAAAAAAATTTATACTAATTCTTTTTTATAAAAAAATTGTCTCGATTGAGGTAATAATTTTAAACCTCTTTTAGTTTAAAACAAGATTTTTACGTCTGATATATTACTACATTTAAAATTTAATTAAACCGTCCATCTCAAACCATAAAGGCATAGAAGATTTTTTTTATATTGTTTTGAGATTGTATGTCTCTTTTCTTTTAAAGAGAAACGTTAAACTCTCTGACGAGGTCAGATCCTCACCAGGTGAATCAGATGTGATCCTTGTGATATGTCGTTAGCACCTCGTTTGGGTCCGTTTCTAGAACATGGGAGGGAAAAACAACGTCAGGGCTAATGCCTTGGAAAAAACCTTCCGGCGCTCAAGTCAGTTATGGACATATTCGCATATGAGAATGCTGGAAACAGCGGTTAGAGTAACCTGTTTAAGCCTCTCTTTTTGAGAGGATGGTTGTTTTGTGTGAATGAGCTCAGGCTTAGTTCTGGTCGAACTCAATGGATTTCATAATCTGGAAGTGGACTTGGTCGGTTTCAGTTGAAGAAGCTCTTATTTATAGTTTTTGAAGTTGAAAGTTGCGTGGCTTAGAGTAAGATGATGATGACATCTGGCTGCCTTGGTGGCAGTTCTTGTTTGCATGACTGCCACGCGGCAACTAGTGGTTGTGTTACTGGCAACTCTACTCTGCATGGTTGACATGTGTAAATAGATAACTGCGTTGCTCGCAGTCCCGGGTTGCATGAAGGCCAAGTGTGGCCACGCGTTGGGCTAGGAGGTCAAGCTTGCTGAGTGGCAGGATTCTGTCTAAGCATACTGAGGCCGGACCGAAGTGCTTCATGAGCAGTTCAACCAAAACACTGAGGCAATAGTGACCGGATGGTCTGCCGAGCGGAGTTGAACAGGCTGATCATACTGAGCTAACTCTTTGTACGTACTTTGAGCTGACCAGATGATGATCGTGCCGACATGACTTTGGCCTCTGACCGAGCTGATCTGAGGTTGGAGCAGAGCTTTAGCCTTGGTCTTGCAGTCCTGTCTGGTAACTATTCGAGGGAAACTGAGTTGGCCTAGGTTGACCAGTCAAGGTCTGCTGGGATGATACAGTTCTAGGTCAAGTCTTGCTGAGCGGAGCTTGAGCTTAGCCAAGCTTGACTTACGTTGAGGAACAAAAAGGTACTTTGTCTTATTCAGCAGCTGAGTTCTGGGTTTATCACTCTGTTTTCTAGATCGTATTTCTTTCGCACACCATTTTTGTCGAGAAGTCAATAATCCTTGTAAAATATAAAGTGTCTCTTGCAATTAGTCATCTGCTTTAATTTTTTATTTAATCGTTGTTAATCAAACATCAGCTTTGATGTGACGTTATGTTTATTTTCTTTTAATATTTTCTTAAACAATAAGGGCCAATATTTACGAGAAATGAAATTTTCTGCAAAATTTTTTACAATTTAAAATTGAAATTTAATTTTGTACCGTGATAACGGTGTATGAGATAGTGTAGTGATGAGACGATAAAAAATTTTAAATAAATTCGAACTTGGAATTTTACGTGACATACTGTGTATCAAAAACTGTAAAAGGTGCCTTTTTGTTTGCCCATCTATAAATGTACCTAAATCACTCAAATGTATTAAACTCGATCCTATCAACAATGGCAACTTTAAAGACACAGATAACTTTTTTACATTACTCTTGCCTCTATGATTAAATAACATTCGTAAATTTATTAACGTCATTATACATTGTGTTCGCAGTGTATGCCGTATCGTCATCATGGTGACTAGTCAATCGCTATGAGATAAAAAATTTGAAATAATCTAATGTACATACCGCTATCATAGTGTTTAATGACGCTGAATTGAGTTTTTTTTTTATATATATATTTACCAAGTTGTACTTGACATATGTGTTTAAATATAATCAACGCATTGAATTCGGCGAATTTATCAGTAACTACGACTCTTCAATTCACTTATCAATAAGTGACGAAAATTATTCATCCTTTGGACAAATAAAAAGAGAAGCCATTCTTCAGATAATTTTCAGGAGGATAATGCAAATTTTATTTCTCACATTTTAATAGACATTGATGAAGCCGGATCTTCACCAAGGGTCTAAGATGACATCAAATAAAGTCGTCAGTTAACTCGAAGAGTAGTTAACCGGTTTGAAGCTGGTAGCTGGAATAACATTCTGAAAGTCCTGCACAGGGAAGCAAAGATCAGAGGTCCCGGGGGATGACCTCGGGTAAAACCCTCCGACGCTTAAGTCAGTTTGGGCCATTTCTTACTGAGAATATAATTTAGTGTATGGAGTTAGAAAATTCTCACAGGTCTTTAGCTGAAGAGAAAGTTCAGTGTATTAGCTCCAGGTTGTGTCAAGAATAGATTTCGGATCTGGATCCTTTTTCTGGTCTGCCTTGGCCTGCTTTTATTGGTTTTTTCCCACTCATGGCCTCTGATAGCGGATAAGATGTTTGCTTGGAGCAGAAGACTTATGACGCAGTAGGTCTGCTGACGTGACTGGTAGACCGGCTGATGTGACTAGTAGGTCGGCTGAAGTGATTTTGACGTGCACAGGCTGGATAGCCAGACGTGTACTCTTCCTTTGAGCTGCACTTCTGCCTAATGGTTCCATGATGTAATGTTGTGCTTGATTTCTTTGCTGAAGTGTAGAACCAGGCTTTGCCGAAGTGCAAAACCAGCCTTTGCTGAAGTGCAATGTTGAATCTGGCCGAAGTGATCTGGAACGTGACACTCAGGCTGAAGCTGAGGTTGAAGTTAGGTGCCGAAGTGTGATCCTTGGCCCATTCTTCGACAGTAAAGAGGATGTCACAGGGCACAGCAGAAGTGCAATCACGGCTGAACATCAATACTTGGGTGCTGAACTGCAGGAGTTATGCCGTTGACTGTTGTTGACTAATAGACGATTAATTCTGGTTTATCAGACATGCTTAACCAGACCCTCTTTTACTTCTTTCAGACTTCACTTGCATGAGGTTTTGATATGACACAAGTGTATAAAATTGCTTATAACTGCGGCGTAAAGGTGAAATCCCTCACCCGAGATTTCACCGTCCTAGCCCTAGGGAACATGTTTGGGGTATGTAAATTAGGACTCCAACGGCTTTCTAGATTGAGTGGGATCTTACACAGTGACCCACACTAGATGCCCCGCAAACCAGGCCTTCGGTCTAGCTGCATAGGAACACCCACACTGTGCGTGTATTTAGAACCAAACTCTTGACCTCTTAGAGCGAATCTCAATCCGAGTACCAACTCGACTATGCCCTGGAGACAACTGCGGCTATTAATTGAGTATGCTACTTGATGCTATGGGTTTGTCTTTGCTAATGCGTCCTACAATGCAGCTCAAGAATGGAAGGAATGAATATAAAAAGAGAGTTTCCGGTGCGCTTCTGTGTTTGTTTAGGATTTGGAGAGATGTCGAGATCGCAAAGCGTTTGTTTAGGATCTGGGGAGGGGTGAATCGTTTCGCTATGTGATGTACGCAGTCTTTCTCTATACTTTATGCAAGAAGTTGTTTCTGTGGTTGGAACATATGAATTCAAAATCACAAAGAAACAATTTTCCAGTTGTTCAAGGCCCGCCGAAGAAGGAATGAATATGAAAGGCACAAATTGCAAGCTCTAAATCAGCGGCAGAAGATGGCATGATTTGCTTTTCTAGTAAATTTTCTAAGGCTTACGGATTTTCTTATCAGAACAAGTTAGTCGAAGAATGTCTGTCAATATGATTCCGCCGACTTCTGCTAAGAAAAGACTGGCCCTTTTTTCTTTTCCCCGGCATTTGAGCTTACACGTTTAGTCAAACCATTTCAATCAATCAATCAATCATACCCAGTGTATCCCAACGATACCACAAGCTATCGTTAGAGTCTGAGGAGGGTGAGAGGTAGGCAAACAATACCTCCATTCTAAGGGATAGAGAGTTTGCTTCCAGTGAGACCCCGACTCTATATGTACATGCACAGATAATCATAATAATAGGACTATGTACTAGTGGACCTATTTTACTAAACATATGCTACAATCTTCCGATATTAAAATAGTCATAATAGTGAACATGCACAAATAATTGAAAAAAAAAAAGACCGAAATAAAATATGCAAAGTCAAATTAAAGTGTAAATAATATCTAATCATCTAAGCATGCTCTAAGGTGTCGTATAATCATGTCTACCCCTCTTTAACCTTAATCATCTGCCTCCATGAACTCATATCCTGGATTATGTCCTCAGAAAGGTGTAACTCTAGTAAGTCATGTCTAATCTGCTCATCCCACGTCAGTTTGGGCCTGGCCTTACTCCTCTTCCCTTCTACGGTGAGGCTTTCAATTGCTCTGACAGACGCCGTTGTATGTCTCCTCTTGACATGCCCAAACCATCTCAGTCTTCCCTCTCTTATCTTATTTTTTACACTAGTCACTCCTAACCTTTCTCTGTACACCTCATTTCTTATCTTGTCTAGCCTTGTATGTCCGCACATCCACCTCAGCATCTTCATCTCTGCCACTTCCATCTTCTGTGACTGTGTCCTCTTGATGGTCCAACAGTCTGTTCCATATAACATTGCCGGCCGCACTGCCATCCTATAAAATTTTCCTTTTAATTTAATTGGAAAATTCTTGTCACACAGCACCCCTGAGGCCACCCTCCACTTGCACCAACCTGCCTGGACTCGGTGTGCTACATCACTCTCTATGTCCCCATCTTTCTATACAAATGATCCTAGGTACTTGAACTTACTTACCTTTGGGAGCACTTGACCCTCGATCGTGAGTTGACTATTCTCATCGTTGTCTGTGCCACTGAAATCACAGTGCATGTACTCAGTCTTGGAACGACTAATACTCAGGCCTTTCATCTCTAGAGCACCTCGCCACTCCTCTAATTTCATACTCAGATTATGTCTACTTTCCGCGACTAATACAATATCGTCACCAAAAAGCATAAACCATGGAACTGTCTCTTGGATCGACTTTGACAACTCATCTAGGACAACTGTAAAAAAGAATGGGCTCAAAGAGGATCCTTGATGGAGGCCTACCTCCACTGGGAAGAAGTCTGTATTCCCTACAGGAGTATAAATGGTTGTTTTTGTCCTAACATACATATCCCTGATTATGTCTACATACTTCATAGGAACCCCTCTTGCATCCAGACTATCCCATATCAGTTTGCGTGGCACACTATCATATGCTTTTTCAATATCGATGAAAAACATATGTAGATCGCGTTTCTTCTCTCTGTACTTCTCCATCAATCTCCGTAAAATGTGTATTGCTTCCGTAGTTGACCGTCCTGGCATAAAACCAAATTGGTTTACCGTAACTTGAATTTCTCCCATAATTCTAGTGTCGATTACTCTCTCCCATAACTTCATAGTATGACTTAGCAATTTGATCCCCTATAATTCCCGCAATATTGCGCATCTCCTTTTTTCTTATATAGAGGGACCACTACCCTCCTTCTCCAATCATCTGGCATTTTTCCTGTTTTGAAAATAAGGTTGAACAGAATAGTTAGTCATTGAACCCCTTCTTCCCCCCAAACACTTCCACGCCTCAATGGGTATGTTATCCAAGCCAACTGCCTTAGCTCTTCCCATCTTCTTAAGTGCTATCTTCACCTCTCCTTGTGTGATGCTACGACATTCGCAGGTATTACGTTGTTGTTTTTGGATAGTGATGCTTTCTCTTTCTTCGTAGTCGACTATTACGATGTTAAAGAGGTTATGAAAGTATGTTTAGTCAAATCATTTGTCAAGCTAAATGAATCCGAACTTAAAAACATACTATTCGACTCGATTAGGCTCATTAACACCCTACTCCCGATCTAAGATAAGGTCTATGATCTTTTATAAACCATCTCATAAAATGTAAAACTATATTTTTTTTAATAGAAATACGTATAAAATGAAATGTGTGTAAAAAGAAAACCACAAAACGCTACACAAATGACATGTTTTTTATTAGAAATACGTGCCTCGTTTTCCAGAGGAGTTGGGGTTGTCCAAGGTGGTGGCTGTGGAAAAGGGGATAGGATCTCCTCACCCATTTTTCCTCACCCCAAGCGTCACCGTACGACACGTGACAGCAAGGGGGTGGTGAAGCTAGATGAGGATCACTCGCATCTAGCATCACCACCCTACCTTGCTGCCACGTGTCGCGTGATCATGAGTGGGGTGAGGGGATTGAGGGACAGGAGATCTCATCCCCGTGAAAAAGGGTTGGAGGAAGAGACATGTTATGTCGCTGGCATAGTATGGTTCAGTTGGTATTCGGATTGGAACATTGCTCTAGAAAGGCATATGTTCGAACCAGGACACACGCAACATGGTGTTATTCAAGTGGAAGGAAAATTGATATTTTTCATTCATCTTCTCCGTATGCATGTTCTACTCCTATTATAGGGCTATGCTATCCTTTAATTATAGAAAGTACATAAATACAATGTTTATCTACAATCAATCAGAATATTCTACATTTACAATCATCCCTATTTTAGTGTTGATTAATGATTTCTCGGGATTTAACCATATCTTGACACTCCCCCTCAAGTTGAGTCATGGGATCTACAATGCTCAACTTGCATAAGACTTCCAAGAATATCCTTCCTGTTACTGCTTTGGTAAGAATGTCCGCTAACTGGTCTTCGAATTGAACATACGGGAGCTCGATTATCTTTTCTTCAATCTTCTATTTAATGAAGTGACGATCAACTTCAACATGTTTCGTTCTGTCATGCTGGACTGGGTTCTCCGAAATGTTTATAGCGCTTTATTATCACGTCTGAGCTGACTTGGAACACTTGGAGCAAATCCTACTTCCGCTAGTACTCTCCTGACCCAGAGTACTTCAGCTACACCTTTCGCAATTCCCCTGAATTCCACTTCCGTACTTGATAAGGCCACAACTTTTTGCTTCTTACTTTTCCATGTTACGAGATTTCCTCCAACAAGCACTAAGTAACCGTAGTAGAACGTCGATCATTCGGATTTCCAGCCCAATCTGCGTCTGTATAAGATTCAATGCTTAAACATCCATTTTTCTTGAACATTAGCCCCTTTCCAGCCGTGCCTTTCAGGTATCGAATGATTCTCCTCACAGCTTCCATATGCTCCACCTGTGGCTGATGCATGAATTGACTTACTATCCCGACCGCATATGCTATGTCTGGTCTTGTGTGCGAAAGATATATCAGTTTACCCACCAGTCTCTGATATCTTCCTTTTTCGGCCAAATCTCCGCTCCCCTGAATCTTGAGTCCATGATTAACCTGTATGGGTGTCTCTGCTGGTTTACACTCAAGCATCCCTGTTTCTGTCAATAGATCAGTGATATAATTCCGTTGCGAGATAAATATCCCCTGTTTTGACCGCAGAACTTCGATCTCCAGAAAGTATTTTAATCCACCAAGGTCTTTCATTTCAAACTCTTGGAACAGATTTGTCTTCAGACTTGCAATTTCCTCTTGGTCACTTCCGGTAATAATCATATCATCTACATAAATAATTAAGCACGTGACGAGACCCCCCTTCCGTTTAATAGACAAGGTATGGTCCGAGCTGCTCTGCCGATACTCATACCTTTTCTGGCTGTTGTGTCCATTCGTATAGCCTGGTGGTGGCTCCATATAAACTTCTTCCTTCAAGTCGCCGTGTAGAAATGCATGTTTAACGTCGAACTGATATAATGGTCAGTCTTCGTTTGCAGCTATCGAAAACAGTATGCGTATTGTATCAATCTTGGCGACTGGGGAAAAAGTCTCTGCATAATCTACCCCACTAGTCTGAGTATACCCTTTTGCTACTAGTCGTGCCTTATATCGCTCAACTGATCCATCGGCATTGTGTTTTATGGTAAATACCCATCTGCAACCAACCGGCCTCTTTCCATTTGATAATAGGCTTCTTTCCCATGTCCCTTTTTTTAGTGCTTCCATTTCTTCGTCCATTGCCTTTTTCCATCGTTTGTCCAGTCCTGCTTCTTGTGCATCTTTCGGAAGATCCTCTTTATACAAATTTGTATAGAATGCCCTTACCGGGGCAGCCATGCTCCCCCTGTCTGGTTGCTTTAGTGGATACATGGTGGGTCTTGTTATGCGTTCCGGAGAATACCGCCTTGGTGGGACACCCCTGTTTGCCATGTGTGGAAGACAATAGTTCCCTTCGTGGGAGTCATTAGTACTTTCCGCAGTACATATTGTAACATAGAAACAGAAAGGTTCATATAGATCACTTACCTCTTGCTGAACACCATCCAAAGGTGGATCTGGAGCAGGCCCTGAGCATGTACCGGTCTCTTCTGTGGTAGGTGATATTACCAGGTCAGAACTCTTCTGTGGCTCCTGAAAATTGTCCTCCATGCTCAAGTGTAATGGTATGTCCAGCCAGCCATGTGATTCTTGTGTACTCTCCCCCGAATCAGGTGGGGGGGCTGGTGTAATAGAACTCTGTTTCCAGGTATTCACAGTCCATAGTGGTATGTACACGCCGGGTGTCAGGATTATAACACGGTACCCTTTCTGATGAGGAGCATATCCAACAAACACGCATTTGACTGTACACGGATCAAGTTTTGTGCGATATTGTTTGGGAATATTTACGTACACCATGCACCCAAAAATTCGTGGGGGTAAAGTAAGTGGCGGTAGAATAGATGTCTGTGTGGCAAGGATTTGAAGAGGAGTCTGGTGGTCAAGGACTTGGGTTGGTAAACGGTTCATTAGGTAGGCGGATATGGCAATGGATTCGGGCCAAAAATATTTTGGTACATTGGATTCAATCATTAAGGCTCAGGTCATTTCTAAAAGAGTACGATTTTTTTCGTTCGGCAACACCATTTTGTTGAGGTGTATTTGGGCATAAGATTTGGTGGATTATGTCGTGGTCTTGGAAAAAGGCTTTTAAGTGATGATCCAGGTATTCACCGCCATTATCAGACCTTAGGGTTTTAATCTTGATACTAAATTGGGTTTCGATCATGTTGTAAAACTCCACGAATCTAGTGTGCACATCCCCTTTATGATTCAAAAAATAGATCCATGTCATGCGTGAGTAATCATCAATAAATGTAACAAAATAGCGAAGGCACGTGCTTGTAGGATGCGGCGAGGGTCCCCATACATCCGAATGAATAAGCGAGAATACAGATGCAACACTAGTATTATTCGATTTGAAAGATGTTTGGTAGTTTTTTGCCAATATGCATGTCTTACATACTATTGAAGTCTGATTATCACATAGACTCGAAAATAACCGCCGGAGATAAGTGGTGGATGGATGGCCCAACCGTCGATGCCATAGCCAGAGTTGTTGCTTATGTGTCCCATGTGCAACGAGTGTCTGCCCTGGTCTTATCACATCTTCCACGTAGTAGAGACCGTTTCGCTCAGTACCATGCCCAATGATCTTATTCGAACGGATGTCCTGCAACAGGCAAAATGTGGGATACATCAGTACGACATAGTTCAATGCTTTGGTCACACGACTGATAGACAACAATTTGCAGAATAAAGTCGAAACATATAAACAGTTATTTAATTTTAATCTATCCGAGATAGCAATAGATCCTCTGCTATGCACTGGGACTAATCCCTCGTCAGCTGTTTGTATGCAATCCTTGGCTGCTGGTGTTGATTCATTAATATCGGTTCTGTCATATGTCATCATATCTGTAGCTCCACTATCTAATATCCATCCTTTTATCTTTTTAAATTTTTTTTCCTTCAACCCGTAAGGCTCCATCAAATCTACCACTTTACCCACTATTTTTTTCTCCTGTTCCCTACTCCCGATGCCCCTCTTTTTATCTTCCCAACTTTCTGCCTTATCCTCTTTTTCCCAACACCCGATGCCCTCTTTTTCTTTTTCAAAGCTTTTTGTCTTCTCTTTAATTATTTCACTTATATTCCTTCTTTCTCCATTTCCCTCACTTACGGCTAGGGTTCTCCCTCCTTCTCCCAGCACCGCCGCCACTCCCCCAATTCCCTTTTCCCCTTTACCTTTATGTTCATCGTTCATGGTGGTATCAGTGGCCCCTTCTGGCAGTGCGCTGGTTGAGTTGGTCTCAGTTGGAGTGCCTGCCGCCGTGTGAGCACGTCCCTTCCCTTTCTTCGGGTTCTCAGTCCACCAATCTGGGTAACCTACCAGTTTGAAGCAGGTCTCCCACGTGTGCTTGCTTCGTTTGCAGTGGGTACAATACTGCTGTGACTTGTCTTCCCGCAGTGATGATCGATTTGAATCTGAGCGGGCTCTGACCATTCGTCCCTGTTCTCCAGTGGGGGGTTTCTGTTTAGCCAGTAGCCCCATACCTACCTCCATACACTGTGATGAAGGCACCTCCATGGATTGGTTTGTTGCTGCTCCAAGAATTTGGAGCCTGGCAGCCTCCCCTCGGATCCGTGCGTAGGCTTGCTCAACTGAGGGTAGCGGGTCTTCCTTTAATATGTCCCTCCGGACATGTTCGTATATGTCATTAATAGATGTCAAAAATTGATACAATCTCTGTTTAGCCACAATCTGATTATACGTCGTGATATCAGTAGGATCTCTCATTGGATTGGGAGTCCCTCTGTCGATTCCCATCCATATGTTCTGTAGGTTGCTCCATAATCTTTCTAGGGTCTCCCCTCCTTGTTTGATGGTGCAGGCTCGTCGGTGGAGTTCATACGTTTGGAAGCAGTCTGTCCCGCTGCTGTAAGTCACGGCCAGATCATTCCAAAGCCTTCTGGCTGTCGGGTATTGTGCTATATTATTGATGAGAGTTGGTTCAATATTCTGGACTATCCAGGTAAATACCGCCTGATCACTTTGTTCCCACCGGGCAAAGGAGGAATCACTGATGTCAGGTGGGGCTTGAGTGAGATGATGCGCCTTTCCTCGGCCTCCAATGGCCTTTTTCATGAGACATGCCCATAGAGGGTAGTTTTCGTGGTTTAATTTCAGGGTTAAGGTCAGATTTTCACTAGTCATATCTGGTACTGACTGATTGCCTAATCCAGTTTTCAGGATATTGGCAAGCTGTCAGGTTACTTCATCAGGGATGGATTGTGTTTTGGGTTGGCTAGTTTCTCCGTCAGTCATATTGGCTGAGGAAGGTATACTTCGGACATTGAGGATGTTTCTAATCTGAGTCCTTACTTAGCAATGGTAAGGCTCTGATACCATATTCAAGGGTTGAGATCTCCTAACCCCAATTTCCTCACCCCTTTTGTGACCACGCGACACGTGGCAGCAAAGAGGGGTGGTGAGGCTAGATGCAGGTGACCCTCATCTAGCCTCACCACCCCTCCTTGCTGCCACATGTCGCGCGGTCACGCGTCACCGCATCCGATTTGCGGTGAGGGGATCCTATCCCCATATTCAAGTGGAAGGAAAATTGACATTTTTCATTCATCTTCTCCGTATACATGTTCTACTCCTATTATAGGGCTATGCTATCCTTTAATTATGGAAAGTACATAAATACTATGTTTATCTACAATCAATCAGAATATTCTACATTTACAATCATCCCTATTTTAGTGTTGATTTATGATTTCTCGGGATTTAACCATATATTGACAGGTGTAATACTGTTGTTTGTATCAGTAATAGCGAAATCATTGTATCGAGCCCAATTGGGTTAGAGGGTTATTGTTCCGTTTGCAATAGTTACCTTGCATTGAATCTCTAACAAAGCCTTGCCAACCTAAAAGACAGTTGATATCGTGATTTACAAATTTTACGTAACTCTTTAAAACTGAAACGGTGGAACTCCCGATGCTAGAGTTATAGGCCTTGTTTTTGCAGACATGTTATGTCGGAGTTACATTTGTTGCAGAAGTGTCGGAATCACGTGAAGCTACAGGATCGATAATTTGAAAGTGAAACCAAAAGAACAAAATAAAAACAAAGGAGAAACGTCAAAAATAATTCCTTGATATGATAAAATAATAAATTAGCTATTTATTTATTTATTTTCTTTCTATTTTACTAACCTACAAGGTCTCTTCCCCAGAAACTAATAGAAACTACAAAAGGCAACGAACAAAATTTTAGGACACCTACGTATTGTCGAAATTTTATTTGGCCGATCCACCACTAAGGGGAATCAGGCTTTTTTTTTTGTTTTTTTTTTTACGATGGTTAAGAAAACCCTAAAAGATTTACATAAATGGATACACTGAGATTTAATTTAGCTAATATTCAGTAGAAAAGGATAGATGGAGTAATGGTATTGGGAAGCTTCAAATACTATGTGTTAATGTTAGCACTCCATTGCCTTAGAAGCTTCTCCGTCTATGGTGGGGTATAGAAGTATCGGATGTACAAAATCATATTCATGTATTAGAAATACACAGACGTTGCTTCTCTATGCCTCATGATAAAAATTGCTTAAAACTCTGTCGATCAACTGTTACTTCACAATATAAGAAGCACATCTAATTTAGTGAGTCATTTTACTTTATTTAATAAATAAATTTTCATTGCAAGAACAAAAATGTGAAATGGGTGAGAAGGAAGTAACCATTAAATTGTTATTTAATTTTAAAAAAAAACATAAAATGAATTAACCACTTAAAAGTTATCCAATGGTTACTTCATTTGAAACAAATGGGAAACGGTCAAAGGGCCGGGGAGAAATCATGAAATCAGAAGGAATAAACCAAAAGAGAAAGAAAGAAAGGAAGAAGAAAAGAAAAAGGAGAAAAATAAATATGAATAATTCATTAAATCTCAAGCATTCAGTAACAAAACAAGAAAACTTACCTTTTTCTTTTCTAAGAGTTCATATTTAGAATGTATATTGGTGAAGCATGGTGAGGACGGGTCTTAGAATAACTAGTAAAGTTGTTGTTTTGTGACTTTGAGGTCACGGATTCAAACCACACAAATAGGCTTTTACACAAAGTGTAAGATAACGCTGTGTATATCAGATCGCGAAGTGATCCGGTCTCTTCCTGAGACCTGCGCAAATGTAGAAGCCTAATACACCAAGAACACTTTTTTATTAGCGAAGCATGGTGATTTTATGCATATACTTCATGTTTGTCTTTGATGATTTTATATTTAAGACGTATATTGTTTGCATGAAGTATGTAAGCATATCTTTAGTAGTATTTGATTATGAAATAGATCATTTTATAGCATAAAGCTATTGGTTCACATGTGTTTAATGTGACTGTGGATAGTTATAATCTTTCTAAAGATAATATCCCAACCTGAGTACCGGCTGAGCTACGTCTTAGAGGCTGGATAGTTATAATCTTTCAAAAAAAGTTGTACTCCAACCAATAAGAGTCCCTGCCACCACCCGTCACAGAAAATGTAGGGATGTAAATCAGAAACCTGATAGATTCAGACAAAGGGCAAGTTATATACACAGGTACATCATTATGGAGCTCAAGCAATGGAATTCCCCACGAATGCCTCCGGACGAATTCGAACTCCCAACCTCCCTCTTTCAAGCTGATTACCCCTTGTCTGTTTCCATCAAGCTATGTCCTTAAGACGGATAGTTATAATCTTTGAATGGGGATGGGATCTCCTGCCCCACTCGTCACCACGCGACACGTGGCAGCAAGAGTGGGTGGTGAGGCTAGATGCGGGTGACCTTCATCTAGCCTCACCATCCATCCCTACTGCTACGTCCCGCGTGATGACGAGTGGGGTGAAGAGAAAGCGGTGAGGGGATCCTAACCCCTTTGAATGAATATCCGAAGGGGGGGGGGGGGGGGTTTGAGTGTTGTTGGGAATGATTTGGAGTTGAAGTGGACAAAGTTTTTGGGTGAAAATTGCAGAGATCCACAGTTCCACACAGTGATGGTAAATTCACAGTCTGTATAACTAAACCAGCAAACAGATATTTGTTTATGAAACCGCAATATGTAGCGGTTATAAACGCATGCACATACAAAGATTTGTGTTTTTTTTTTTTTTTGGGGGGGGGGGGGGGGGTTGAATTCAAGAAAAAGACATAAGACGGAATTTGATCCCTCAAATAGTGAAATCCTAACACATAAATTCATCAAGCTGAACTGTGAAATAACCTAAATTTGTGAACTGATACAAAAATCCTTAAGTTCACCAAAAACTAGGATAATAATACAGCGATCCCATAATAAACCAACCTCAAGAATACACTCAAACAGGCAGCAATGATACGTTCCTTATACAGAAGGGCTCCACTACCTTAAGCTGTTCTCAATGGAGGTGAAACCAAAATGACACCGTCTCCTCGAACAAAGAGAAATGGAACTGCACGCTTGGAGGTCTGCAGCAATGTCAGCAAATCAATTTATGCAACGATAAGAAATGGCAAAACCCAAAAAAAATATGAGAAAAGGGAGAAAGGAAGCAGCCTGATGGAAGAACAAATGCGCGAGGAAGTGTATGTTCGGATTCGGGATAAGAGATCAGTAAATCATCTCATCTAAAACTTTAAGCTAGCGTGTCCACGCGCGCACAATTACTCTGATATCATGTTAAAGTAGTATCCATCTAAAAAAGTTTAGGTCGTTAGAGAGCAGAGTGGTTTATATATTTCTACACTTAACAAGTAAGATTCAGAAGCATCAGACCGTTCACTTGGAATTATGCTTCAATATATACTAGACAACTGCCTCTACATGATGAGGTATAACTATAACAACAACAATCATACCCAGTATATTCCAACGACAACAAAAATTATCGCTAGGGTATGGGGAGGGTGAGACCCAAGCAAACAATACATTCATCCCAAATAGGGCTGTTCAACGAGCCGAACAGTTCGCGAACTGTTCGAGTTTGGTTCGTGTTCGGTTTGTATTCGTTCGTTAATGGTCGGTAAACGGGCCGAATTCGAACATCTATTCGGATTCGTTTACTAAAACGAGATGAACTATTTTGCGAACTATTTGGCTCGTTTAAACAGTTAAAGGGTTATCGAGCCGAACTCGAACAAATATTAAAGTTCGTTTAGCTAAACGAACCGAGCCGAACAGTTCGTTTAGTCAAACGAATCCAAATTCGAAAACCTAGTATTTGATTCCGCTCGGTACGTTAACCCTCATAATCCCAAGGGATAAAGAGTTTGCTTCCCGGTTCTAATATACCTGCATAGATGACACAATACTAGGAATATGGTGTGTTAGTTTACTAGTGAAGGGATTTAGTGAACACAAATAACTGTGCCGTGAAATTCCAGCAACAACATAGCTGTATCTTCTCCCTATGTACCCGTTTCCTAGTGGGAAGTTGGAAAAGCTCACTACTACAAGTGTGTGATGGAAACTACATTCATCTGGACCCGAGTAAGTAGGTTTCTTTCTCAGAGACGGTTCATTTTTCTTAAAAGCACTGCAAAATTTGTCTCAGCATGATCTCGCCCCTCCTTTTATGCTCAGACATTTTGCTCCAAATAAGTTTCAGAAAGTCTTTGGGTTGCTAAACACCAACATTTACCACCTTATAACGTCAGTCCCTTCCTTTCAACATTTATTGCGTGTGTTTCTTGGTATTGAAACAGAAAACAGGACATAGTCCGGTTGAATTACACAACTCCATGCCCTAAGCAAAATCACAACTGGAAGTTCCAAAGAAAGCCGCCACCCTATATTGGTAATTCTTTATTGTTTCTCCTATTCTTTCCTTCTCTGTTACTGAAGTCAACTAATGTCACTTCCGTTGACTAAACAACTATACCATATGAAGCTTATGAAACAATGACAAGGACTACTCTCAAGGCATTTCTTTTAAAAAATTGTGAGAAAGGTAACATTAGAATGCACGAGAGGACACCAGCCAGAAGCTGTAATGTGAGTGCAAGGATCGTGGCTTTCAATTGCCATTATTTACCAACTAACAATCAAGTAGGGCTAATTCATATGAAGGTGACCTATTCCAGCTATGTTATTGATCTGTCAAGACAATGGCAATCTTTTTTTTTCCTTTTCTTTTTGTACTCAGAGCATGACAATCTAAGTGGTCACAAAAGTGCCATCTAGAAAAGCAATAGAACGGCAACAATCAAATGACCAACAAGTTTAACTTCCAGGTAAAGTGACTAACAGGTAGCACTCAGCTTATCCCAATTTGATGATCTATATTGTCTTTAGGATATCCCAATGATTATCGACCGACGCGCAATAATAGCATCTTTTTCTAAATATCATTCACCTTTCAAACAAATTGCTATCATATCAGTATACATCACATGCTAGCACTATTAATTTAACGATATCATGGTAAAATTCTTACTGTCACTTGATGCATTCAACTCACATTTTTTAATTCTCGAGAAAAGTCAACTTTGACACTGAAGGGCACTCACAAAGTAACATTCAACCAGTCAATCTATAAATTAGTTACAGCCTGTAACTTTGCTTTTGTTGCAGAGTATGTCCATAATCCCTCATCAACAGACAAATGTTATAGCTAAATCATAGTTCCGAAGTTACAACACATCAACATGAACCTCCGGTTACAATTATCCGTGCATGACATTAATCCCTGAACCCCACTATCCTTCTTTGACATTTTTATCCTAATCTTATTTTTAAAAAAAAAATCATTTTTTCTCTTTCCAACTCTCTCTAACAAAAAAGCAACCGCCCAAATAATAGGTTAGCAATTAAATCACTAGGAAGCTCCTAGCTGATGGGTTGAAATTTATCCTTATCTCGAAAATCAAAGGTTGACCAACCCGACTAACATGTCAGATAGTCAAATAGCAAAGTATGTTTGCAATTTCGAAAGCATGTGCTCACTCTTTAGATGCCCACGCTTCTATGCAATTCCCACTAGCTAGATACCTATCTGTTATTAGGGCTAAAATGAGTAAGCTAGAAACAAAGCTCGTGGATTGGACTATCAGTACATCACAATCCATAGCACCTGACGCTGCAGATCCATAGCACCTGAAGCTGCAGAGGTTTAAAACTTGTATAGGAACGCCTGAATTCACACCTGGGACTTGATCAGTCCTACTCCTGTCAATGAATTTTGCAGAACATGAAAGAGTAGTATTGAAACAAAAGCTTTTTGGAGGTTGAATTTATCTCTGGACCTAGGGTATCCTCCAAAACAGCCAAAAACAGTGGCTATTCACAAGTTTGCAACATGTTTTAGACTGCCCTACCAGGATATACACAAAACCGATAAAAGAGGTTCTAACAGATTGCAGAAGTACAAGAAATTGTAACATTTCTCTTCCCTAGTACAAGTGATTCTACTGATCCCCACATGTCAACTCATTCAGACTTCTATTCTATCCAAAGACATCAGCTACAGACAGGTGGAGCACTGTGGCCTAATAATGCTCTATCCAATAAAACAACGAGTTCAACCTACACCAGACTGCAACCTATATTGTGAAAAATTCCTTCCTAGACATAAAAAAAGGTCACATGACAGAGAATCACACGAATAAGCAATTACATTCATGCCCAAACCAAAACAGTGAAAATCAATGGAGATTTCCACCCCACACAGGAATAAGAAATTAGTCCGAGGTTAAGAGAAAATTGATAACGGAGGTTAAGAGAAAATTGATAACGGAGTTGTAAAAAAATCCTTACTGCCCCACAGATTTCTTAAGTTATACAAACTCCATAGCAGGGCAGTGAAAATCAAAGCAAAATACTAACCCTGACAATCTCCTCGTATGTTTCATCGTCTATTTCCACTGTTGTAACTGTTTCTTCCACATCTCCAAGTATCATGTTCAAATGCTGATCATAAGCCTGCAAATTCAAACACGGAGGGGATAATTCAGTAAGTGAAAACCCAAATTAAAATGTCATTAAACAGTGCACCATGTAAAGTAGTAACGTATTAGACTACCTCTATTTCAGTACATCAATCCACAAATAGACAAAACGAGAGAGCAAGTTAACAAACTTATAGGAAGCCCCTTAGAATGGAGAGTAGCCTAATTCACCAACATGTTGAAACCACATAGTTTGATTACTGTCTTTAGGATTCTGCCTTAACGTACTCAATCAACTCAAAAATATCATCAAGTATTGAACTTAGACCAAAATCAACCAAATAACTAGACTTATAGTAAGCCGTGCCTCGCATTATATCTCAAACTATTTTCATCAGAAGCAAAAGGGTTTCTCCCACTTCCCACAAAAATCATCTACAACGAAACTTCAATCCGAGCATCAAGTCAAAATCCAAATCTCATTATTTCCCTTAATCCACCAAAATTGACAGCACTATTTCCCAATTATCATTCTAAAATCCAAAAGAGTTAACCAAAAAACCAAAAAGCATCATCCAAGATCCAAACTTTGAGCCAATTTCCCAATTATCATTCTAAAATCCAAAAGGGTTCACCAAAAACCCAAAACGCATCATCCAAGAACCAAACTATGAGCCAACCCAAGGTGCAAATTAAAGACATGCACGGACAAAAACCAATGTTCACATGATAATTCGTCAAAAAAACCAAAAAGGGTTGTCTCTAATTGGAAAAAAAGACGAGAAAAAAGAACCAAAACATAAGGCATACATGGAGCTTGCCGCGGAGTTCACGGTCGTGGCGGAGTTTGACGTAGATACGCTCGTCGAGACTAAGGCGGATGAGGTCCAAAGGCTCTTTCACTGCACTCTCTTCCTCTGTGCTTCCCATTCTAGGTCTTGATTATGTAAATGCCTCCAATTGCCTCCAATTGCTTTTTATCTTTTGTTTTTGCTGCAAGTTCTTCCTCCCTTCAGGAAAAGGGTTTTGAAAATCGAAACCACTTCAACTCGCGGTCAAACCAAAAACCTCTCGGCCCGTTCTAATTTTCCTTTTCCAAATCCTTTTCCGATTGTTTTATTGTTTATTTGATGATGTAAAATATATTATCAAAACATATATTCTTTTACACAATTTTATCAAAAAAATATAAAATAAAATATTTAATATGAAAATTTTTAATTACTGTATCTTTTTTAATATGAGATTTATTTTAATTACCTGCTCTAAAGATTATTATGAAAGATGTAAATCTGAATCAGGAGCTCAACAGTTTTCTAGGTTGATCAGGATTTTACGCAAGGACTCTCACAAGATATCTTTTACAAACTAGATATTTGACCTAACAGCAGTGAAACATGTACGTGTTTCTAGAATCGAACTATGAACCTCTTGGTGTCCATGCATATCTATATCATCATATGCCGCCAAGGAGGCAACGACACTCAGAATCCAAATAAATTTCATGCTTTTCCAAGTTGATATGGAATGTAGAGCGTTTGAACTAAATCTCTACAAAAATATTTTTTATACTCCATGTCACTTTGAGATTCCAAATTTTAGAGATCCAGCTAAGTCCTATCTTTTATCTAGTTTTATTTTTTTGTATCAAAAGGTCATAATCTGATCTTGAGAGTCTACATGTTCTAGTCCAAAAAGTATTGTGAAAGATACAAATCAGGAGTTCAGCGGTTTCATGGGTTAGTGAGGAATTTATACAATGACTCATACAAAGTGTCCCTTACAAACTAGGTCTTCGACCTATCAGCAATGAAATACCCACACTGTGTATATCAACTCTGAACCTCTTGACGACAAATCCAACCAAATATTAACTGAACTATGTCTTGAAGAGATCTTCACGCGTCACTATCTCCTTAGCGTGGGAAATCTGAATCCTCCAAATTCCACTTCAAGAAGCACCAAATGTATCAAATTGCACGGTAGGGTGACTCCTAATATTTTTTGATTTTTTGATTGATAACTTGCGGGATAAGTTGAACTCGTGGAGCTCGAAAGCGTTGTCGCAGGCAGGCCGGTCACTGTTGATTAAATCGGTGTTGACTGCCATTCCATCGTATGTAATGCAAACGGTACGAATCCCTATGTCGGTGATTAAGGAGACGGAAAAAATTATTCGTAGATTCTTTTGGGCGGAAGTTGATGGCACTAAACACTTGCACTTTCTGGCTTGGGATCGGATTTGTTAAGCTAAGGAGCATGGGGGTTTGGGCATTCGTAGATTGGCCCAGATGAATAAGGCTTTTTTGGTGAAGTTGGGGTGGAGTATGTTGACGGAGCCGGACAAGCGTTGGGTATAGATTTTGCAGGCAAAGTATGGTTCGCCGGTTGATACCTCAACTAGACAGGATGTTTCCCTTATTTGGCGCAGTATTAAAAGCTGTAGGCCGGTTTTATTGGAGGGTTTGGGGCGGACGATGGAGGAGGTCACTTTGCAGTATAGCGGCATGAGGCTTGGGCCACGCTGGGAGGCAGAGACGGTGGGTAAGTTCTCGGTTACTAGTGCCTATCATATCCAGACTTCTACTACTGAGGCTATTGAGAGCCAGGCGTGGCATCGCATATGGAAGCTTAAAGGACCGAGCAGGGCAAATTTCTTTCTTTGGCGGCTGAGACGTGATGCGCTTCCGACGACGTACTTTTTGTACAGGCGGCATATTAGTCTAACTTCTCTATGTGCGGTCTGTGGGGCCTGTGGGGTTGAGCCGCTTCATGATGTTCGTGATTGTGGATGGATGGAGAAAGTTTGGAGGTTGCTAGTTGCACCGGTGTGTTGGGTGGAGTTCCGTCGACCTTATTCTTGCAGGGAGTGGGTGGATTTGAATATGTCTGTTAATATGGGTACCCGTGTTACTGCATTAGGGTGGAGGTACCTATTCCGCGAGGTGGCTAATGGTGGGTAGTTTTGGCGAAATCAAGTTGTGCATAACAATGTGGATATGTTATTGCCTCCGTCTATTTTTGTGAAGGATGCTATGACTAGACTTAGATTGCTTATATTGGCGCATAATGTGGATTTGGCGCTCTTTTTTGTATAGTGACTGGTTGCGTACTGGTTGGAATATGTAGGTCGTTGTAAAGTTTTTTTTGATATTCATCTATAAAATCGTTTCTTTTGTGGAAAAAAATGTATCAAATTGCCACCGAGATGATAATAATGGCCGATTTCTGTTCCAATCTTCTTAGTAAACACCTAATATGTTCATTATTTAGGCTGTCAAAGTAATTTTTATTCATCAATATTTTCCAAATCTAACCCCAAAAAATAAAAAAAAAAATATCCCCACAGTAATTCCAATTGGTTAATTTATTACAAATGTAGTAGTGACACGACCGATGTTGCAATTAGAGGTCTTCACTTTCCTTAATTTGAACAGCAGTACATTCTTATAATTTATAACTTATGGTTAATATTCAACTAGTACCAATTAAATAGTCTGCTCTAATTGAAGTTTTCAACACTTCAAACATCTTCCGGTGAATCCCAAGTCATTTTTTATGTTCGTATTCTCGTAGGCTGGTCTTTAACCTGGAGTGTGCGAATTTAATGACACAACCACGGTGAATTTTGATTAACGTGTTTGTATATATGTGTGTGTATATATATAGTTGATGTTGATGTATTCTACTTATCATGCTGAAAAAAGTCCAACAACAACAACATTACCACGTCGCGTTAGAGTCTCTCGTTAATGGCCAGGTATGTAGGGCGGATGCAAGCAACCATACGCATGTGTTAGAAACATAGAAATGTTGAAATTTCTCATATACGAAACTCATATTCTATACAGACGAGAGAACGAAACTGACATCTGTACAACACAAGGATGAGCAGAGCTCGGTTGATGGATGAGCTGAGCTCAACACATGGATGAGCAGAGCTCCGCACAGGGATGAGCTGAGGTTAACACATGATGAGCTGAGCTCAACACATGAAGAGCTGAGCTCAACACAAAGATGAGTTCAACACAAAGATGAGCTCAACACAGGGAATAGCTCAGCAGAGGGAAGAGCTCCACACAGAGAAGAGCTCCACACAAAGAAGACCTCGACACAGGGAAGAGCTCAGACACAGGGAAGAGCTCAACATATAGAAAAGCTCTTTATGCAAACCGAGACGGGTCTAGGACTCTGTCCTTAATTGCTCCGGTATACTGTGTCCAACCGGAAATCGCAAATGTCTCCTATGATACAACGGCTAACAGTTCCAATGAGTGGCACTACTACGTAATAACTTCACGAACCTGACAAATGTTCTGACTTCTCGGATTGATGAAATGCAGCAACAGTGTATGCAGTATGCAGCATTAGTTTATGCAGAATGCTCGTATGCAGCATGAGAATATAAGAAACTTTTTCAGTGTGTCTCAGAAGCAGAGCACTGCCTCCATTTATAGAGGAAAATATTGGAGGTTACGGCATCCCACGACCGTACTGATCGGCCAGTAATCCATGACTGGTAGGAATTAGTCAACTGAAACTGTCAGCTTAATCCGAGCCGTTAGATCGTAGGATTAAACATAACTGTAGGATCATGTAACTTATAATCTAGAAAAATTTAAAAGAAAAATTGTCCAAAAAGAGTAGAACGGGTGGGCAAGCCACGAGCCACGAGCCCAGAGCCCGAGCACCAGCCGAACCGGCCAGATGGGCGGGCGACGGCGGCGCGCGCACGCGTGTGTGGCAGCCATCTGCGTCTTCCCTCATGTCAAAAATTCTCTTGTCCTTAGGACACATCTAAAGTGCCTCTTATAGCACTATATTTGGTGACAACTTTTCTTCAATTGACCAATGTGGTATATTTGGAACATGATGATGTGTTCAATTCTCATGATGTCACATCATCATTTCTCTATTTTTCAACTATTTTTAAATCATACTTTGAGCATTAATTTCTCATTCACCCCGGTATCAGAATTGAGTGATTCAAAAGCTTAAAATCATCTAATCATTACGTAAATAATTTAGGACTAATTAGTTTCTATTTTTAATTAACGGACTATAATCATAATTAAACTCAAAGTATGCTGCTCACCAACTTTAGCCAAACCTATTTCCAAAATTTCTTCCAACAGTTTCCCGATAACCCATAATGAAATTGAAAATTGCGTCAAGCTGTGTCGGTCAACTACTACTTCACAATATAAACAGCTCGTAATTCGTCAAGTTGGTTTTCAAAAATTTTAAAACCGACTGTTAAACCGTAGTTTGGTTTTTCTTGGTTTGGCTCGGTGATTTGGTCTGGTTTTTAAAAAATTTGTTCACCTCTAGTTTTGAGAGCGGGCCTTGGACCAGATAGTAAAGTTGCTGCTTTGTGACCTTGTGTTCGAGCCACGGAAATAGCCTCTTATACAAAGTGTAGGGTAAAGCTGCGTACATCAGATAGCGAAGCGATTCGACTTCTCTTTAGACCCTATATAAACGCGGAAGCCTAGTGTACGATTTTTTCATTAATCTCCGACAGTCGAGGAATGGAGGATGGGGTGGGATTGGGACTTTGGGTACAAAGTTTATTTTTTTCTCTAATTTATTAATAGTTTTAGACTAAAGTAAGAATATAGAGGGTATTGGTGTTTACGTGTTTGTATTATCATTTCTCCACTTTGTTTTTGTTTGTAAGTGCGAGTCTTCTTTACTCGGGCATTTGTACTTAGCATACATGTTTAGCTTGTCTTGTATTTAAATGTGTTCTTTAATTTTTCTATTTCTTTTGTTTACTTTTTGTAAACGTGGGATCCTAGTATGCCGGAAACGCTCTTTTTACTTTTTAATGGTATTACCATACCCGATGCTATTATTAAATTTCCAAAAGGGCGTTTCCGGTATACTAGGCTCCTGTGTTTGCGCATGGTCTGAGGAGGAGCCGGATCACTTCGCGATCTGATGTATGCAGCTTTATCCTGTACTGAGGCTGCTTCCGCCGCTCGAATCTGTGACCTCAATATCACAAAACAGCAACTTTACCTGTTGCTCAAAGGCCCAACTTCTTACATAAGAGTGTATATTAGATACCAAATGTTGTTGGAAAACAAACTTAAATATCTATATATGCAAAGAAGCACATATACAAACACGTGACTTGTGACATGACGGAAAAAAGAAAAACCAAGACATTACAATTGGGAGTGACATGTTTATAATACTTTTGATGACATCCACAAAATAATGGGAAAAAATACTTTAAAGAAAAACTGTTGTGAAGCACAAAACAATGAAATAAAATTCTTTGTAATGTTTGAAAATGTAGGAAAGTGGACGTAATGAATTATTAAATGTGACCTAACAATACCTTTTTGGTCAGAAATTAGAGAAAACACCCATAAAAAAAACATAGTTCTATCCTAAAACTACTTGGGATTCTTCTGAGGGAGGATGGTTGGGATTTTTAAATTTACATTTTGATTATTGACGAGAATAAAACTATCGCTATAAATAACAAAAAGTACAATCTATTCGGTCTATTACATTCAATGTCATCTGACTCACACAAGACGCAGGTTACCTACGGTTTAAAAATGGCTGCTCGGGTCAAAATACACAATCAAGTTGGCACGATACAGGAGACGCAGGACACCCCTTTGACCCCGATGAGAATCTCACGTCGTCATCATCAAAACTTGCTCAGAGGCGTCAAGGTTATACACCCCAATCATAAGCGTCACTTCAACTCAGCTACCACCTCGGTGGCGGCTCGCACCTCAGCCACATTCTACATGCCTGCCGTGGACTTGATGTACAATGCCATCATGGTCAGCTCCGTAAGAAAGACGCCTGCCAGAGCAGACACCTGTCAGTAAGCAGTTTAGCCATGCAATTCAACAACACGTGGCGTCACCTGACGGCCATGAACAAGTAGGACAAAATACTTGGTGCTCTCCCATATCTCCTCCACATGCATTAGCTACACAACCATACAAAAGGCGTAAGCGACGTCCGCTAGTAGACCAGATTGGAATCCAACGACAAAAATAATCTACAAATAAGACACGTTTATCTAATATTCCAGCTTATAGACATGGTTAAACACATAATTGACTCGAGCACCAGAGCTTTTTTTCCGAAGTAACAACTACAAAACCTATAACATTGTTCATCTTGTGCATAACTTAGATCACATAGTATCTTGCAACAAATACGTCTATGTAAGGTTGTGACAAACATTCTCCGTATTTATATCATCTCTGATTCATGTGAAAATCCGACTTCGCCAACTTTCAAGAAGTTTATTTACACTCATGCGTGTTTCATCTTATAAAAAAACCCGAAGGAGTGATATTGACACACGTCAAAATAATTTTTACACAAACAAATAGGTGCTTTCAAAGAAAAATCCATTTACGTCATTTTTAGTAAGCAATTTCATATATTCATGAGAAAGGAAAAAAATTAATCCGTCAGAGAAACTGATTGATAACAGACTTTTAGAGATTCTGATATCATGATAAATTCCAATGGGCTAACATATACAGTACATCAAATACAAATACAAAAATTGACCGCAGGAACGGAGGATTTGTCTTCTGCCTTTCGGCTGGGAGGATACATCGGGGCAACCCATTAAAAAAAAAATACAAAAACAAAAATTAATCTAAAACTTAACTAAATCAAAATCAAATCAATTTCAACTAAAGATAATAAAGATACCCTAGAACTCGGTGCAATGACCTACCTCTATGGGGCTCGTTGCAAGTAGGGTGTTAAGCGAACGAACAGTTCGCAAACTGTTTGAGTTCGATTCGTATTTGGTTCGAGTTCATTCGTTAATTTTACTTAAACGAGCCGAATTCAAACACCTATTTGGTCTTGTTTAGTTAAACGAGCCAAACTGTTCGCGAACTATTTGGCTCGTTTAAACAGTTATAGTGTTATCGAGGCGAACTCGAACCAATTTTAAAGCTTGTTTAGCTAAACTAACCGAGCCAAACATTTCGTTTAGCTAAACGAATCCGAATTTAAAAACTTAGTATTCGACTCGGCTCGGTTCGTTAACATCCCTAGTTGCAAAATTTGGACTACATATGTAAGTCGAATCAAATCAGTTTGATATTCGGATGAATACAAATATAACTTGAACCTACTCTAAAAATATTTTTGTCACAAAGACGTATTGTTATTGTATCTCTTTTTATCTGTCTTATTCTTACAAAATACAAAGATATTATTTAACTTTAATTGCCAGCATTTTATCATCTCATTTTGGCCATAGTAACTTGACTCAGACCTTGTGATATTTTTTTTTGCTGTCATTGAAATATACTGAGTATGTGTTGTTGTTGTTGAAACAAGACATCTCGTCGAAATTTGGAAGGTCAATAGACTATGACTGAAATAAAAATCTGCGTGACACTCTAATATATGACACCCTCATGAACCAACTCGCTGAAATGGATGCATTATTTTCATCTTTAAATCTTGGGCAAAGTATATTAATAATCTAAAAATTATTTCCAAAATAATGTTTTGGCCCTTAATCTTTTTTTTTAAAAAAAGAATTATAGCCACTCATCTTTTTAAAAGCCTAATATTGTGGTTTTTCTGGCGAAACATTTCGGCGAATTAGTTAGATATAGAGCATAATATAGTCTTTTCATTATTTAATATTTTCTCTATATGCCAGGAGTTTATAAAATATTCCTAGTAGAACGTTTTAACTCGTAGTTTTTCTTAATAACATTTTTTTCCTCACCTTTTTAAAAGCCTAACATTATAGTCATTTCAACAAAAAAAAGAAAAAGAAAACTCCAACAAATTAGCATGAATATATGGCAATATAGTTTCATCATCATCATCATTACCCCCATTGCCTTAATGGCTCCCATCTATGACAGGGTATGGGAGGGTCGGATGTACGCAACCATACTCATGTGTTAGAAACACATGGAGGTTGTTTCCCGATGACCCAGAATGAAAATTGCGTGTCGATCAACTGATGCTTCACAATATAAGAAGCGCAGCCAAAACTCCAACAAATTAGCATGAATATATGGCAATATAGTTTGTAGTGTTTAATTCTCTAAACTCGATTGTTCTAGATCACCATGCGGTTGCCCTTGTCTGTTAGTCCTGAGTTTAGGGTTCTGAGTCATAATAATTTGAGATTCTCGTCTGGAATCACTTCATTCACTTTCTCCGAAACTACAGACTAGCAATCTGTTTGTTAAATTCACCTCCTCCAAAACCGTATTATAGTTTATAAGAATACGACGTGTTAAGAAGTCTGTTGTAATTATGGTATTCCAAGGTATACCATAATTAAGGTTATAAACTCATGATTATGGTTTTTAAGGACATGCTGGATTTATACGTACTGTAATTACGGTATACAGAGAAAGACTTGCCGAAATAATCAGAAAACTATATTGCCATGTTTATGGCTAGTTCGATAGAGTTTTTCGTCAAAAAGGCCACAATGTTACGTTTTTAAAAAAACGAGGGTCAAAAAGTTAAAAAAAAAAATCCAAAATGTTCCACTGGCAATATTTTAGGGACATCTGGTATACAAACAAACTATTAAATAATGAAAAGATTATGTTATCCTCTATCTCCAGCTAGTTGGTTGAAATTTTTTGATGGAAAGAGCATAATATTACGCTTTTAAAAACTTGAAGGGCCAAAATGTTTCAAAAAAAATTTAAAGGTCAAAATATTCTTCCGAGAAGCCCTGATATACTTTGTCATTAAATCTTTAATAGTCAGATTAAATTTAAATTACTCATTTCTACACACTAACCTTTTCCTTGAGTAGGAATTGATAGCATTCATACATGTCGCTCAAGGGCTTAGGTCCTCCAAAAGCTATTAGGAATTCTTATTGTATTAGCTCAATTAGTTTTTTTTTATGTTAAATTATAGTTCAAGGTTGTATATTTGAGTCTTGGCGCCACATTATTGATGTTTGGACTCTACCGTCAGCTGCTTATACTGAAGCGAGTTTATGACTTAATATATTTTGAGTATCAAATTCTGAACCTCTTATTCAAAAAACCGTTAAATAATTCTAATTTGTATTTTCTACGAAGTTCTGAATCTCTCGTTAAAAAAACCGTAAAATAATTCTGATTTGAATTTTCTAGTAACCTCATAAAGTAAAATAGTTGGCAGAATTGGAATACAAGAAATTCTCATTATCACCACCTCATCAGCGTGTATAAAAATTAGCATGATTCCTTTCACATGATGTTGCCGGTCGTCTCATTTTTGTTTTCACTTTTAAACAATCTTAAATTCCTAATCCTAGTGATAAATGGTCAGAAACGTCTGCCGCAACAAAACAAAATACACCGCTCCACATAATAACATTAATATTATATCTCCTAATCGAAGATAGATACAACAACAACATTACTCTATTGATGTAGAGGCTCTCGCCTATAACAGGGTATGGAGGGTCGAATATACTCAACTACAATTCATACATTAGAAACACACATAGATGGTTTTCTGATGACCTATAATGAACGTCAAACTGTGTCGATCAATTGATACTTCACAATATAAAAAGACGCAGCTAATTCAATAATAAATGGGAAGTAACGGATGATCTGATAAGAGGGTGATAAATTTCAGAGAAGCTCTTGGCTTGCACCAAAGGGGGTGGGATCCTCTCACCGCCTCCTATTTCACCCCCATGTGACCGCCCGCCACGTGGCAGGGGAGGAGGGTGGTGAGGCTGAATAGGGTTCACCTGCACCCAGTCTCACTACCCCTCTCCCTGCCACGTGGCAGAGGGTCATTTGTTACCCCATTTTTGGGGGTGAGGAGATCCGCGCTCGCACCAAAGGCATCGATAAAACCTAAAGTGCGCGGAAAGTTGTGTGATAAAAAGAAGTTAAACTAATCACTGTAATCCCTCAAGCAGTTAAAACTAATCTGCTTGTTCAAAAGCCCATATAACATCAACCACAGTACTTTTTACATTTAACTGTTTCCTACAGTAGAGTCTAGTGAGAGAAACACACTACAAACTTTTACAGAGGGAGAGAGAGAGAGAGAAGGAAGGAACCCTTGCGGTATTTTCTTCCGTTGACGAAGTAAAGATCTGATTTTTTGGTTGTCTGCCTATTAGATCATCAAAATCTAAAGAGTTCAACACTGTCGGGTCAGTTTCTGTAACTCCCCTTTTTTGGCCTTTTCTTTTTCTGGGTTCTTGAAAGGATTCGGATTGCTATTGGTAATTTATGTTTCATGATTAACCTTCGAAATCCCATTTCTCTTTTACTCTTTTGATTCTGCTGGTGTAGCTATTGTGAAGTTCTCTCTCTCCCCCCCCTTCTATTTTTTTTGGCACGCCGTGTTGATTAACCATATGACACTATTCCTCCTAGGATTTGTTTAATTTCAGGATAATTAGTTGGCAGGAAATACTTTTGGCCTAAATTTCAAGGTCCCTTTTCAATTTTGCAGTTTTTCCATTTTTATGTCTTCCAAGTATGGCTTGAAGGTTTTGGTTGCTATGCTGAGCTGGACATAGGTTCCTGTTGATTTTTACAACTTTCTGATTCTTTTTTTAGTGATTGGAATTGTCTAAATCGGAAGAACACAAGGGTAGGGGACTATAAGTTGGAAAGAGGCCACTGCTTTTAGTGTATTGTGTTTGGATGCTTTAATAACTTCTCGATGTCTACCTTCTTTTGTGAGGAATCTTCTTTTCTTGCTTTGTGCTTTTCTTTATTAATTCTTACCCTCTGCATTTTCCTTTGCCACTAAGTTTCGGTAAAAATGAAGTTGAATTTGAACTTTCCTGTTTCTGCAGTGGCTTCTGTTTGGCAGATAGAGAGATTTTGGGATTAGAAGTCCTGGACATAAATTACTTATTTGTACTGAAAACCCAAAACCTAATCGGTGTTGATATTGTATAAATGTCATTCCGGAGCATAGCACGTGATATAAGGGACAGCTTTGGGAGTTTATCGAGGCGGAGCTTTGAGGTGAGGTTGTCTGTCCATCATAGAGGAAAATCGCAAGGTGCCGTGACGGATGTCCACGAATTGCACGAGCAGCAGTCCTTAGTTGTCCAGAGTATCTGTTGGGCTAGCCTTCCTCCTGAGTTACTTAGTGACGTGATAAATAGATTGGAAGCTAGTGAGAGCACGTGGCCTGCTCGCAAGCATGTTGTTGCCTGTGCTGCGGTTTGCAGGTCATGGAGGGAGATGTGCAAAGAAATCGTTCAAAGTCCAGAGTTTTCTGGAAAGCTGACATTTCCTGTGTCCTTGAAGCAAGTATGTGAGCCTTGTTGATCTGTTCTTGTCTTGGGTTTTGGTGCTCTATGTCTTGCTAAAATTGCAGTGTCATTTTTCTCTTTACATCATTAATACCACTGTATACAAGAAGGAAACGGATTAATACTTCTTGTTTGTGCTCTATTGTAGCCCGGGCCTAGGGATGGAACCATCCAGTGCTTTATTAAAAGAGACAAATCGAGGTCAACATATCATCTGTTCCTTTGCCTTAGTCCTGGTAAGCTGTAGTAATTCAAGATGTGTTATTGAGTTATGATTCTTACTTTTACTATGATAGGTTTTGATTTCATATTGTTGGTATATCATCCTGCAGACTGACATATTCTTTTTCATTCTGCATTTCTCCTTGATAACAAGGTTCTCTTTGTGATTTCATAACTTCATGTTAGTATTTCGAAGCTGCTAATAACTTCTTTATTGTTAATTCACATTCAAACTTCAATATTTGCTGTATATATATCTGCAGAATTTTCTTTACACTGTCAATTATAGGTCTGTTCTTGTTGGAGACCTAGGAGATTGGAAATAAGCTCGTGTACATGTTTGTAGTTCCGGATGTTCTATTGCTGGGGATTCAGGACTTTCTTAAAAGGTCATACACATGTTACTGAATCTAGAGTAGGCAGGCGGACAAGGCTTTTTGGTGTTTTTAGGCAGAGAAGTAATAACCTCCAAGGTTACTTACAACAAAAAGGGTAAAGTAATATACCTCCAAGGTCCAAAGTAGTAGTTTATGATCCCCGTTGTGGTTATTCTGGGTTCACATATTTGCCCTCAATCTTGGAGCAACTAGTAAAGTTGCTGCTGTGTGACATTGAGGTCACGGGTTCGAGTTGTGGTAACAGCCTCTTGCACAAAGTGTATCTGCGTATATCAGCGATCCAGCTCTTTCTAGACCCTGTGCAAACGCGGGAGCCTGAGAACGTCCTTGTTATGATTGTTTCCTCTGTGGTGACTATGACATTGATCTTGGTTTGGGAAGTTGTGTGGTGGTGATCATTATCTTGAGTACCAGTAGAAGTCTTTCACTTTTATTTGTCCAACTTGTTAGTGAAGTCACTTTCTGCTAATTCTGAATGACGCCCTATTTTCTTTTCTTCGTAAGTCTACTCTGAAGAAGTTATGGAGGAGCTTTTTTTTTTTGAAAGATGGGATTTCAATGTAGTGTTCTACTGAAAATTCTGGGAGTATTAGAAAGGTAAAAGTTGTTAGTATCCTTTTCTATTCGCAGAGTAGACTCAATTTTATCAAATTTTCAAGCCTTTTTATTCCACGTCTCAAGCTTGGAACCATCCTGCTTAGGGTAAGACGTGTATTGTGTTTGGTTGTCCATTTGAACTAGCTATTTTCCCCTCCATTTCTCTCTTTCCTTCATCATTTCCCCTCATAGATCTTCTTGCTTATCCTCTTTTTCTTTTCCTTTTTTCTTGTTTTCCCTTATACAGTTCATCCACATTTATTCATATCTTCCTGATATTTTATGAGAATCTCCTTTCCTTACAGTCAGTTCAATGAATTTATTCTACCTAGTGCAATTTTCCATGACACTTCCTTGGCTGTTGTGTTTCCACTCAGTTAGTAAATTAGAAATCATAATATAGACAATGAACTTTCTGCGTAGTAAGGCATGCTGAATATGCTGGCAGGATGATAGTCGTTGAGGGGGTTTGTGGTGGATTGTAAAATACTGGAGACGAGAGGACTTGGTCATAGCAATGTAAGATATAGAAGGTGCAAGAAGAGAGAAAATACAGTTAGCCTGAGGTTTAGGAGAGTGCAGAAGAAAATACATGGCAGCTTTGGCATTATATTTTGCTTCCATGTTTGAAGTTATCGCATCAATCTATCCCCCCTGATAAGTAAAGGTGGCAGTGAATGATAGTAATCATCCTTATTACACGTTTTACAAGACTCTTAATGTTCAGATTTGGTCACTCTGTAAGGGCATGATAGTAGATGACCTACTAGTAGTTTAACCGGCAATGGGTGGAACTTGAATCGTCTTTCTCACTTTGGTCCAAGAATGTTCCTGTTTGCTCTAAAAGAAGTTAAAAGATAGGCAGTAGATGATACTCGTTAATCTCACTACACGGGCACTTAGGGTTTGACTTCTACAGCTTTACTCTGAAGGGCATGACAGTTGATGGCATAGTGGTAGTTTAATGGGCAATGTTTGGGATTGGTAACAATCTTCTCTCTTTGTTTGAATGGTACTTCAGTTGTCATATAAAAACGGTGGGCAGTGGATAACAATTGGGAGCATATGATCAGTGATAGAGGACAGTGGAGACGATTGATTTATACAGCCGATGCCATATGGAGGGTATAAGATTTAAGTGAGAATTTAAGGTATTTAGACCGCATCATGGTTGAGATGATATGATATTTTTGAAACCGACATATTCTGAAGGCGCATATTATGCATTAGGTACTAGGAGACACACAAAAGGGTAAGATTCAGGCTATGACTCAAAAATAAATAAAGCGTAAGAGAAATGATTGATCTATGTAGCCAACCCCACATAGGGAAAAAGGCTCGAGTATTGTAATTACAAATTGTTTTACGATTCAACTTCCAATTTTACTTTGGACCTGTTAAGTGCATCTGCTGTTTGGATTACATTTTAAAAATACAGACATGTGCTTTCCCTTTTCCCCTTTTACGCAGCTTTATTCATTAGGTTCTCTATTTTTTTCCCAGCTTTGCTAGTGGAAAATGGTAAATTTCTTCTTTCTGCAAAGAGAAATCGAAGAACAACATGCACAGAGTATATCATTTCGACAGATGCAGACAACATATCTAGGTCAAGCAGCACTTTTATTGGAAAAGTGAGGTACGGTTATGCTTTGCTGAAGCTATTCTCTCCAGTCTTTATGTGGCTGAGGATCGACCTTTCCTTCTACCAGAGTCTAACTGTCGGTATTAGGGTGTCGAAGTCAATTGCGAAGATCAATTATTAATTAATGGACTATAGTTAAATGTTGATGGACTACTTTGCCATTGCATCTGTCTTGCTTTCCTGTTGTGTTTTTTTTCCTCAATAGTTAATAAATATATGGAGAATTGAGAAAAATATACTCATCAAGTTCACATGTACAAAGGTTTGCCCTTTATATAAGCAGTTTACAAAGACCTCAAAAGGCTACAAGACTTTAACGGCCAGAATGTTTACTAGCTAACGACTACATTCTGTCCAATAGAAGTATTTTGTGATCTTAGCCACTGAAATTGTGGCTTATCCTAGTGTATATGCTGTATGCACTTGTATGTGTATAAGTGTATATCCTATATGTATATGTAAGTGTATACAGTGCTTACATATATGTGTATTTACATGTGTATTTCACTTGTATTTCTACATTCTCTCTCAAGGTTGGTGTGTATGTTTATACAGCCAAACTTAACCACTAATGTCTGAAATATCTTTGTAGAGACAGGCTTAGTTAATATGTCTGCTATTTGATCCCTTGAACACATATGTTCTAAACTGATAACTTTTGCTTCATTATTCTCTTTTATGAAGTGTCTATCAATTTTGACATGCTTTGATTTATCATGTTGGACTCGATTCGCTGTCATATTGATTGCAGAAACATTGTCACAGTAGATTCTGATAGGAGAGGAAACTGTTTGTCCTAGTTCCTCTAGAACTCTTTTCATCCACAATCCTTCACATAAAACAAATGTTGATGCCTTGAATTCTGCTTTTGCACTACTCTTTTACACCACCGGTTGCTTCTTATTTATCCATGTGAACAATTTTCTCCACAACTAGGTCTCATATCCTGTAATTGACCTTATATTTGTTCTGGATCTAGCTCAATCATCAGTGAACATCTGGATGTTCCTGCTTTCATTCTTCTTGAAGTATAACCCTTGTCTTGGAGGTGCCTTTAGATATCTAAGGATTCTCAGAGCAGCCTTGAGGTGGTCATTAGTAGGATCATGCATAAATTGACTTACAAAGCTTATTGCATGGCATATATCAGGCCTAGTATGAGATGAATAAATTAGTTTCTCTACTAATTTTTGATAACTTAACGTGTCTGTAAGAGTGACATCCCATAAACATTTAGGTTTATGTTCTGTTTCAACCGGTGTAAGAGCATGTCTACAACCAAACATTTATGTTTCATGAAGTAAGTCCATAATATATTTTCTTTGTGATATAGTGATTACATTCTTAGTTTTGCCTACTTCTATAGCCAAAAAAACTTTAGGTGGCGTTTGATTGGGGGAAATGGGAATGAGGTAATGGGTTTGGAGGAATCCAAACCCATTCCGGCTGTTTGCTTGGGGTAAATGGGGGAATGAATTTCATTTTGATATCCAACTATTTGGTAATGGATATCGTTTTTTGATATACTAGCCCCCTTTATCTATCAAAATGTGGGAATGGGGAAATGGGGAGCCGCCGGTCAACGACGCCGTCCCGCCGCCGCCGTCCGACGTCCACCGCCGGTCCGCCGCCGCCGTCCGACGTCCACCGCCGGTCCGCCGCCGCCGGCCACCGTTCTGCCGCCGGCGACCACTATTCCGACCGGTCACTATTCCCATTCCCACTTTAATACCAAACAACTATCACTTTTAACCCCAAACTCATATCCTCCAAACCCGTTCTCTATCATACCCATTCCGATTCCCAAGTGCCAACCAAACGCCACCTTAGTCTTCTTACGTCTTTAATCTCAAATTATTTTGACACATGGTTTTTTATTAGTTTAACACCCTGCACATCATTTCCGATAAGAATTATATCATCAACATAAGCAATAAGAATAATTATTTTTCCAGTAAGTTCGGTGAAAAGTGTGATCACTTTGACTGTGCTTAAAATCATGTTTGATAACAACTTTTGTAAATTTTCTAAACTATGTTATAAGGGGTTGTTTAAGTCCATACAAGGTTTTTTTTTATTAGTTTACATGTCATATCACTATTGAGTTATCACTAAATTGCGTTGGATGCCCATAAACACTTCTTGTAAGTCTCCATTTAGGAAGACATTTCATAGTATATTGGCTGCATGTGATTTCGGAGGTCTCCAAGAGTTATTGTTTGATCATGTTGGTCTTCCTTCTCTTGACTTTCCATACGGCTTCCAATATTCATCAATTACATGACCTGATGATGCGTGCTTAGTAGAATCATACACTCCCAAAAGATCACTTAGTAACAAAAAGTTGAAAGACTCACAAACAACACGAAGACACACGAAAAGCAACAAAAAACATGAAGAACAAAGATAAGGGCAAAGAACCTTATTAGACCATTTATTTGAGCATAGCTTAGCATCGAACCTTGTTAGACCCGCCGTTTATCTATGTTGAGCAACTTCTGTTTGATCGACAACCTTATTGCCAAGAACCTTGGTAGACCATTGGAAAGCTTCTCGAACACACTGGGAGATAAATTCAGATCACCTTGTTCAAAGAATTGATTGACTTTAAAAGATTGAAGCTTGAGCAAACAAACTTCAGAAAGGCAAATTTTGGTGAGCAAAACTTGAATTTTCTATTGATCAAAATAGGTATATTTACAGGCTTCAAAATCCCTAAAATTTAGCCAACCAGAAAAAGATTTTCCTATTTAATTAAATAACTTAAAAAAACAAATAGAGCAGAATAAAAGTCTGTTTTAGCTAAATCTATGCAGCTGGCAAGGGTCCAATTACAACATAAAACTTCAAAAAGCATGCGACCAGTTCAACCTTACAGATATACTTGTTAGTTCCCTCAATCTAGAGTACTTATTGTAAGTTTGGATGAGCTTTGTACGCTGTAGTGTGATAAATCTCTATTGTTCTTATCATTGATACCAAGGTTCACTTCAGCACGTTTTTGCTTGTAGTAACAGTATATTTGCATTGCCATGATAACCGATGTGTCATGTTCGAGAGTGTTTTCAATTTAGTTACATTTCTTTCTTGGATAATGTCTTGTTAAGTGTCTTCCAGTAGCATGAGGTCTGGTCTGATAATCATCCGTCACTGTCCTTACTGACAGTTAACATGCCTATGTGGCGACCCCTTTGCCTCTGGTAAAAAATGGTCGACATAACGGACAGTTAGCATGTCTATGTGGCGAAGCTAGATCTTTAGTAGAGAATTGATGACATAACGGACAATTAGCATGTCTATGCGGTGAACCCTTGATCTTAGGTAGACAATGGTTGACATAACAAGTGTGTTGATCCTTAGGATAGCAAAGAAGTGCATCCGGCTGGTGGTCATTTAGTGAAACTTCCGTCTACTAACTGAGAAAGACGTAGTAAGTGAAGTACTTTTTCCTTATGCCTTTACGATAAGCCACCCCAACTAGTGTTGTTCTTTAATTATTGTGTTATTCATTTATTTCTATATAAAGTGAACCACCATGTGACTCGGCGTGTAGTAGATCTTAGCATTGTCTTTATGTGTAAGCTTTTCAGTTCAGTGGCACACTCTTCCTTGACTTTGGAATATGATGAAACAAAGCAAAATGATTCACTAAATTGACCGTGCTTCTTATATTGTGAAGTAGCAGTTGATAAACACAGCTTGACGCAATTTTCATTATGAGTCATCAGGAAACAACATTTGTGTGTTTCTAACACGTAGGTATGGTTGCGTACATCCGACCCTCCATACTCCGTCATAGGCGGGAGTCTCAAGGCAATGGAGTAATGTTGTTATTGTTGTTGTAGTATTCATCTATTTGTTTTTTTTTTCACAGGTCAAATTTCCTTGGGACAAAGTTCATAATATATGACACTCAACCACCACACAACAGTGCTCAGGTTGCTGCCCCTGGTCGTACAAGCCGCAGGTTTTACTCGAAAAAAGTCTCTCCTAAAATCCCTACAGGAAGATATAACATTGCTCAAGTTACCTATGAGCTGAATGTGCTTGGCACCAGGGGACCGCGCAGGATGCACTGTATTATGCACTCGATTCCATCCTCTGCTCTTGAACCCGGTGGAACTGTCCCAGGCCAGCCCGAGCTCATGCCTCGTTGCCTCGAGGATTCATTCAGAAGCATCTCCTTCTCCAAATCAATATACAACCCATCGGAGTTCAGTAGCGCGAGATTCTCCGAGATTCTTGGTCCGCGTGATGGAGGAGATGCAGACTTTAAGGAAAGACCATTGGTTCTTCGGAACAAGCCTCCAAGGTGGCACGAGCAGCTTCAATGCTGGTGTCTAAACTTCCGCGGAAGAGTAACTGTCGCTTCCGTGAAGAACTTCCAGCTGATAGCCGCGAACCCGCCAACAGACAGCGGTGCTCCTCCAGCTACAACAGCTCAGCCGGGACATTCGGGCTCTGATCATGATAAGATCATCTTGCAGTTTGGTAAGGTTGGGAAAGACATCTTCACAATGGATTATCGTTACCCTTTGTCTGCTTTTCAAGCTTTTGCTATTTGCTTGAGTAGCTTTGACACAAAACTGGCCTGTGAATAGAGAAGCAAGAAGTAGAAAAAAGACAACTTTGCAGAACTTTTTTTGTTTCTTGATACTGGGTACGCGTTGTTGTTGTGTATTAACTATGGGGTGCGCATAATCTTGTATTTGTATCATCATGTCCTTTGTATTGGTAGGTCTTGGCCTTAAGGTGCATAGCCATCTCCCTTAAAAACACACACTGTTATTTTTACATGTTGAAAGGGAATTGGAGAACTTTTGTACTTGCGGTAGCGACGGACTCCCCCCCCCCCCCCCCCCCGAAAAAAAATTCTTTTACTTTCGTGGAAAGATGTCTTATTGTATTGGTGTATCTATACAGATTGACGCAATTTTCATTATGGGTCATCGAGATCCCAACTCTGTTTTTAATACATGGATATGGTTGCGTACATCCGATCTCCCATACCCCGTTATAAACGCAAGCCTCTAAAACAATGAGGTAATGTTGTCGTTTCTTTTGTCTTTACCTTTTTTGAATAGCTAGAGAATTGTATGTATGCTGAAAAGCTAGTAAGCTTTTGTTGTTTGTAAGTGTAGTTAGTGGTCGAGTCAACCAATGATTTAAAATCAATAGAGTAAATGTTTTCAAATCTTTTTTTTTTTTTTTTTTTTTTTTTTTTTTTTTTTGAGGTTGAGTTTTGTGCTCGACAGCCTGAATCAGGAAGGAGTTGAGAAGTTCGAATCGAGGTCAAATGAAAAGTCCTTTTACATATCATGAACCACCTAATATAACTAACATGTTCTTTTCCTGGATATGATTATAATAATGACATTTTCGGTGTTTTAGACTTCCGTATTTGCGTAGAGTCTGGAGAGGGACCGGATCATTTCGCGATTTGATATTTATATATAATTATATTTTTCTACTCTCATGTTATGTATAATTTCATACGTTCTGAATGTGGAGATATGTTTTGAAGACTTCTAGGTCAGTCCGATGAGTACATTTCGGAGACAGTTTTTTTTTTTGTCAGAAGATTTCAGCTTTGTATTTTGTTCTTCTCTTGTGTTTTGTTGTGTTTCAAGATTGTTTGTTTGATCTTGATGATGATGTGTTCCTCTAGTTGTGCTTAAAGAGAAGTTGTTGTATCTATTATTGATTATACTGAAGATCGTTCAAGTGGTCGACGGGTCTTGCGGTTTTTTACTCCTACTTTGGAAGGGTTTTCCACGTGAAACAATTATTGGTGTTTTTCTTCGTGTTTTCGTTTGATTGTTTCTCCGTAGATGTTGTATTTTAAGAGAAATTATTTGTTATTCCGCTGTAATATCATGGTTTCCTCCCAGCATTATGGTCCTCGCCCAAGACCTTTAGGAAATGAAGGACGTAACTTCGAATTAAAACGAGTCTTTATTTTGTTGCACAAAAATGCCCGGCACAGGCCCGCACCTCGTTAAAGTCGTTGGCAGTGACTAAGACATCACCAAGGATTGCATATATGGTTAACTATCTTTGTGTATTTTTAACACATTGGCATGGTTGTGTAAATCCGGCCTCCTTATATCCCGTCATAGACGGGAGACTTGAATCCACTTTTCTTCAAGCAGACCTTGAATTCACACTCATTTAATTCGATGAGGAAGTTGTGGATAAAGGGTGCAGCATGAGAAGGGAATGGCAAAGGGGAGGTGAGGGGTGGTGGGGGAAGCGGCGGCGAGGTAGTGTTTTAGCTCTCCGGTTGTGGGTTAGAGGTTATGAGAAAGAACTGCACGAATTAAAGACGTGTACACTATAATGGTTGTTATTTTAGATAAAAATATAATTATGTATAAATATCAAATCGCGAAATGAGTCGGACATACAAAATGTCATGTTCTTGAAGGTCTTCCTCTCATAATCTGTAGTCCTCAGGCAAAGATCAACCTTTGCTCCGAGTGTACTCTAGTAACGGACCAAAGATGGAAAGGACTGAGCAATCAAGCATTGTGCAGGTGAACCTGCATTAAGCCTCCTTACAGCAGGACCACTGATTAAGCTGTTGAAAAATAATTAAAAATACTTTAAATCGTGTGATCTAACATTGTATAATGTTGTGTAATCAATTGATAGGAGATTGAGTGAAATTTGGAGTGTTTTATGGACAATGGAAGGAAATGGAAGCGTTCTAAAGACATGAGGCGCTTTATGTGTTGAAGAAAGTTTTCAGAATACTTCGGACGCCTTATATAGACGCCTTATGCGGGATGAAGCGCCTAATGTAGGGGGTTCGAAGTGTTCCAGAAAGCTTCCAGAACACTTCGAACACCTTGTATATGCGTTCGAAGTGGGATGGAGCGCCTAATATTGGCGTTCGAAGTGTTTTAAAAAGTTTTCAGAATATTTCGAATGCCTACGTAAGGCCCCTTAAGTGGATGTCGGTTCATAAAAGATGAAACTCCTGTACCATGTGACATATCTTTTCAATTTGAACGACCATGGCTCATCTTAGGGGGTGTAAGTATGCAGAAAAGGGTCATTTTAACATCTTGTTTGTGAACTCAAAGCCTATAAATAGTAGGCTTTGCTATCTTAAACATATATTTGAAAAATCTTGTCAAACTTGTGAAAATTCTGCAGCACTTCATTTCTTCTATCTTCTACTATCAACCACTTCTACTAACAAGTTCAAACTCTCTCTAGTAGAGCAAACTAAATACAGTAAGCCGTTATATCTTGGGAATCATTAGTCATTGCAGTCTACCTTGGTCACCGGTAGAGGCTAAATTGCTTTAAGGACAGAGTTATCAAGAAACTCGTCTCGGCTTTTCCTGTTGTTCTCTTGTTTGGTTTTCTGTTCTATGCCGTATTTCCCAACATAAGCACCAAAGACATACTCCTAACATCGTACTTCTTGTGTTGTCAGAAGACAAAAATACTCAAGTGCTGTACCAGTTAACCAACGGTGATGTCACCACGGTCTCCCTAGGCCCTAGTCATGTGACACAAGCAGGAGAGGCAGATTAGCCATGCGGTCAACCCACAAATACAATTCGGATAATATCGTGTTCTCCAAGTTTGCTCTTACTTAATCAGCTATAAATACAACACTGATGTTTACAGATAGAGGATCTGAGCCCTAATCTCAACTTATAGACCCAGGTACTCGATTGGTCTGTCAGTTTTCGTTTTGAGTTTTGAATCTTCATATTCTTTGAATCTCCCTCTCTAGGGTTTCTCTCCCTCTTCCATCGGGAAGCCGCTCCCTTCCTAGGGTTTCAATCTAATCCTTCACCCTGCTTTCTTTGAGACGGATTCATGGCAAAATCAAACATTGAAGCCCTTCTCTTATCTTTAACGCTCACAAAAGAGGAGAAGCAATCCATGACAGTGCAAGACTCTGAGATTGTTGCTGGTCTGGAGGAGAACCGCAGAAGTCTGATGGGGAAGTTTATCGCAGACAGAGAAATCCCCAACAAAGGAATCCTTATTGCCCTACAAAAACCATGGAAGATTATGAGATTTCAGCTTTCACGCATAGAAGGTAACATCTTCCAATTTAAGTTTGATTTGGAGGCTGACTTAGTTAGAGTCCTCGAAGACGGTCCTTGGTGTTTTGATGATCATCTCCTCGTCACAAGAAAATGGCAGGAAGATTGGAGCTCAGCTCCTAACTTTTTCGACCTCACAGACTACTGGGTCCATCTACATGGTTTACCTTCACATTTTTTCACAGAAAGTCTCTGCCAGAGAATTGTGAATGAATGGGAAGCCTGCAAACTAGGTCAGCTAAGGACGGAAAAGGGATTCGAAACAAAGTTCTTCCGATTTAAAGTTTCACTCGATGTTATGAAACCCATCCGGCGATTTTACTGTGTTATGTTATCCGGGCAGAAGCAAGAAAGTGGATTCTTACAATATGAAAGACTCCCTAAGTTCTGTGTCTGTTGTGGTCTCATCACTCACACGCAGTTATATTGTAAGTCACAGAAAAGAGAGGCAACTGTGGAGGAACTCCGACGAATGCCGTATCGAGACTGGCTGTATGCAAAGCGAAACTCTGCTTTGCTACAAGAATTTTGCCCGACAAATGCGGACATGGCCCAAGAAGCAGAGCATTCTCTTATGCTGGTTCATCCAAAACAAACCCAAGCCACCGACCCAAGCAAAGACCCAGAACATGAATATGAACCTGACCATAATCCAATCTCCACTACCTCCCAGAAGATACAATTTCAAAACCTCATTGATGTTAACATCAGTTTATCACCCAATGCTGGATTTGAGATGGAAAAGAACCTTGAGCTGACTGATATGGAGATTCAAAGCTACAGTGCAAAAGAACATGCCTCTTGGGACATCATGGACTGTGCAATCACCCTTCCAACAAAGGATGAATGTGGAGTGGATCAGAAAAAAAGGGAACTTACAAAAAAATAAAAGGGCGTTGCAACGTCCTTACGGATATCACAAACAGTAGTGCCGTCCTGGGAACTAAGCAGGCGTTCGAACGCGGCGAAGAAAGTAATTGTAAGAAAAAAATGAAGGAGCAAACAGAAAACAACAATTTGGCGGTGGTTGCAAGTTTGCAACACTGTCAGGACCAATGAGTTTCCTGGCCTGGAACTGTATAGGGATCGGCCAACCCTCTGCAGTGAGATCCTTAAGTAGCCTTGTTCGTGCTACTAGGCCTTGTATAGTTTTCCTTTCAGAAACAAAAAACAAAAAAAAGTATCTAAATTCCATTAGAAGTGAACTCGGATTTAGTTGTGGTTTTTTTGTTGATGCTGTGGGTCTCAGTGGGGGTCTCGCCCTTTTCTGGAATGATGATGTTTGTGTTAACCTCCTTAGCTACTCAAAAGGCCACATCGATGCTCATGTAACCTCTCACTCAAAGAAGCAATGGCGCCTGACAGGTTTCTACGGAAACCCTGTCAAAGAAGATAGGCACCACTCTTGGACCTTGATGCGTAGATTGAATAGTGTATCTACTGCCCCATGGTTGATTTTTGGAGACTTTAATGAAATCTTATATCAACATGAGAAGGAAGGCGTTTTAGATCAGTGCGTCTACGCCATGGCTGCATTCCAAGATGTCGTTACGGACTGTCGATTGTTGGATCTTGGATTTAATGGCCCTGCCTTTACTTGGCGTAATGGAAGAGCTCATGGCTCTGTTCGCTCAAGACTCGACCGGGCTTTTGCTACTGCTGATTGGATTGATGAGTTTCCTCTTCACAGAGTTTTTCACCTCACGGCCCCACACTCAGATCATTTGCCACTCTTGGTAAAGGACGGCTCCACTAACTCCGCAACCACACCAACATGGGGTCGCATCCCTCGTTATGAACCTCACTGGCTTCGTGACGCTGAGTTTAAGGACGTGTTAAAAGAAATGTGGTCGCGGACCTCGCCGGCTTCGAATGCAACAAGCCTAGTTAATTCGCTGGAATGCACTAGGGCATCACTAAACTTGTGGAGCAAGAAGAAACATGGCTCACTCTCGAAACGTATCAAAAAGCTTGAGGAAAAACTGTCACTGCTACAAGGCTCTGGTGTCTACTACCCAAACAAAGAACGAGTTCTGATGAAACAGCTTGAGGAAGCCCAGGTTATGAATGAAGATTACTGGAGACAGCGTGGTAGAGCCGATTGGCTTGCAAATTCGGACAAAAACACATCATATTCCACCATAAAGCTTCATCCCGAAAAGAGCGCAATGCCATCGGTTCTCTCCTGAATGACCACGGCGTGCCCTCTACTTCAGAAGAGGATCCATGTACTATTGCTTGTAATTATTTTCAAGCACTCTATTCGACTGGAATGCCTGACATCTCTCCCTTGTGTAATTTACAATTTAATGTCCTTAGCCCCATCCAAAAGGAAAAACTTTCCAGTCCATTCACTGTTGAAGAATTACTGAGGGCACTTAAACAACTTCCAGGGCGCAAATCCCCTGGTCCCGACGGTCTTCAAATTATTTTCATTCAAAAGCACTGGGACACGCTGGGTAATGATATTACCAACACCGTGCTTGGTTGTCTTAACAATGGGGACTCTTTTGAGGCTTTAAATACCACCCATATTGCTCTTATTCCCAAATGTAAGTCGCCAGTCCTCATTTCAGAATTTCGGCCTATTAGTTTGTGTAACTCTGTGTATAAGTTGTTGTCCAGAATGATTGTTAATAGGTTGAAGGGTGTCATGGATACTATTATATCCTCCCAGCAAAGTGCTTTCATCAGTGGAAGACTTATTACTGATAATTTCATTGCGGCCTTCGAAGCTTTCCATTCTATGAAAATCAGCCAACCAGGGTGTACAAGTCACTTAGCCTTAAAGCTAGACATGACTAAGGTTTTCGACTGGGTTGAATGGGCTTTCCTTGAAGCAGTTATGACAAAAATGGAGTTCCCAAAGGCCTTCCTCTCGCTCATCATGCGGTGCGTCTGCTCGGTTTCATTCCAGATCCTCTTAAATGGAACACCGTCCCCTTCTTTCAAGCCAACAAGGGGGATTCGTCAAGGCGACCCTCTTTCCCCATTTCTTTTCATCCTATGTGTCGAGGGCCTGACTACGATGATCGGAGCGGCAACTGTTAACAGACAACTCAATGGGATTCGCTTTGGACTTTCCGGGCCGCAGTTATCCCACCTCCTTTTTGCTGACGACAACCTAATTTTTTTGGAAGCAACGCTTGAAAATTGTAACTCTTTCAAGAGAATCCTGGCATCATATGAAACGGCTTCTAGGCAAAAAATTAACCAAAGTAAGTCCACTCTTTATTTTAGTAGAGGCATCGACGTTTCTTTGCAGGGTGATGTTTGTGCAGTATTGGGAATTCCTAAGGGGGACATCAATGGCAAATACCTGGGGCTGCCCTATATGACCGGATGTTCGAAAAAGGCCGTCTTCTCTTATGTTCATGATAAAATCTGGAAAAAGTTGAGCGGTTGGAAAGAGTGCTTTCTTTCTATGGCAGTGAAAGAAGTGTTAATTAAATCCGTTATCCAAGCAATCCCTACATATGTGATGCAGTGTTTTGAGCTTCCGAAATCCCTCATCACAGACATTGAGTCTATGATCCGAAAATTTTATTGGAGCTCTGGTGGGAAAGACAAAACTATTTACTGGAAAGCCTGGTCCTCCTGTTGTCTGGCAAAGAAAGATGGGGGCTTGGGCTTTCGAGACCTCACGGCATTTAACTATGCCATGTTGGCAAAGCAATCTTGGCGGCTGTTGCGACATCCTAACTCACTGTTGGCCCACGTACTTCGAGCAAAGTACCATCCACAGGAGTCTTTTCTTCAATCCCCCTCTCCTGCAAGAGCTTCATATTTGTATAAAAGTATCCTAAAGGGGCTTGATTTGCTAAAGCAGGGCCTTCGTTGGAACGTGGGTAGGGGTGACCACATTCGAATTTACGATGACCCCTGGCTCCCATTAGAGCCCAACTTCAAACCAATTCTTTGGGAGCAAAGTTTACACCCAGATGCGGTGGTGAAAGACCTCTTGGACAATTCCTCCGGCCATTGGAACGTGCCACTGATCAGAAGACATTTTCTTGATTTCGAATGCAACAAAATTCTTAACCTCCCTCCAATATCTCAGGGCTCGAATGATCATTTACTTTGGCATTTCCACCCTAAAGGGACCTATACGGTCAAATCTAGATATCATGTTGCCTTAAAGAGGCAACACGCTTCATCCCATCTGGCGGGCTCTTCATCCGACCCATCTTTCTTAAACCAAGTCCTCAGTCATATCTGGTCGGCCCCTATACTACCGAGGATCAAATATTTTTTGTGGCGTGCCCTGCATGATACTCTTCCAACCAGTTATAACCTCCATAAGAGAAACCTTGCTGTCGCCACCTGCCTGGCGTGCGGACATGCGGTTGAAACAATTAACCACCTTTTCCACTATTGTCATATCCCAAAGGCAATAGCTGCAGTCGACTCACAGACAACCAAATGGCTTGGGCTACACGCCTTAAGTCTCCTTGAGCTAATAAAGAATATTCTGGACTCTGAAGGATTAGAGGGCCTTTCCATTTCTGCGAACCTTCTTTGGTAGATATGGAAGGCGAGATGCTCCTTTATTTTCGAAGACAGCCGTGTGCGTGCCTCGACTGTTGTGGCTAAAGCCGAGGCTATTATGGAAGAATACATGGAGGCATGTGGAAAGAATGGCCGTTTGCTCGTCGCTGCGACATTAAGTGGAACCCCCCGGATTCTGGATGTGTTAAGGTAAACGTGGATGGTTCTATGCGAAATGGGATTTTCGCAACGGGAGGAACCATCAGAGACTGCACTGGAAAAATTTTTGCAGCATTTTCGCATCCAGTTCCTGGTGCGATTGATGTGGAGTACTTAGAACTGCTAGCTATATATGAAGGCCTTATTCAAGCCCACAACGGCAGTTTTGCGGCCTTGACTATTGAGAGTGATTGTTTGGCTGCAGTGCAACGTATTTTGACTCAAGAAGAAGACTTATCGCCACATGGAACTTTTGCTGCAATGATTAGATCTCTGGCCTTTTGTTTCTCTTATGTAAATTTTGTGCATATTCACCGAGAAGGCAATATGCCTGCACATCTTTTGGCCCGACATGGTCTAGAATTACTATCAAAAATTGAGTGGAATCATAACTTCCCTCAAGATGTACTTGCTGCTTCCACAGCAGACTTACTTTAAATGAAATCGACAACATTCTCAAAAAGACCCAGGTACTCCCAATATCCGTTTACTCTTAAATTTCATAATTGACTTTAGCATCGAAATGTTTTTCCAAAATCAACATCTAAAGACCTTTAAATTTTAGTTTATTTTGGAGGATCGCCAATTTCGGATGAGATCTGAGAAGGCCTCATATGAAGCAAAATATGAGGCCTCCAATCACGCGAAGCCACGTGTACAAAAGAGCCTTTTTTTAAAAAAAGAAAAAAATCAACAGAGGGCTCTTTGTACACGTGGCGTCGCGTGATTGGAGACCTCATATTTTGCCTCATATGAGGCCTCCTTCTATCTCATCCGCGCCAATTTACAGCCCAAATCCACGAAAGGAAGTCAGAAAAATACACGTGGACTTTTTCATCTATATGCCTGCTTTATGTTTAAAATAAAAGAACAAAAATATGAGTTTTTTAAGCATGAAACGGGTAAGAGTAACTGAGTAAATCGTGCAAACCCGGAGGAAAGATAAATTACTGGGCAAAATAAAATTTTCTACCTTGATATGTATGTTTAGATATGTTGGAAAATTTGGCTCGATATGGTTATCAAACATGGAATATAACAGTTCGACATATTCGTCCATGGACACCGTTGTTATGCTAGGAAACACAAAGTGAATCTGTAACAAAGGGTTCTAGAAAATGATGAATTTCATGAGAATTTGGTATAGAATCAATTGGAAAAACAACAAGAACAACAAACCAAAACAGCCGAGACGTGACTAGATTGTCACTGTCCTTAAAGCAATTTTGCCTCTACCGATGAGCAAGGTAGTCTTCAGACAAATGATTCCCAGGATATAACGGCTTACTTCCTTTCTATTGCTCTTAGAGAGAAAGTATTGAACTTGTTTAGTAGAAGTGAATGATAGTGAAAGGTAGAAGAAGAATGCTGCAGAGTTTTCACAAGAATTGAAGAGTTTTTCATATCCATCTTGAAGATAGCAAAGCCTACTATTTATAGGCTTTGAGACAAGTTCAAAAGACCCTTTTTCTGCAGATTTTTCCTCCATGGATCGGTTATGGACGTTCAATATGAAAGGAGATGTCATTTGGAGAAGAAGATGCATCTTTTGTGAACAGTCGGGTCACATTAGGCGCCTAATGTCACTTCGAACGACTGTACAAAATGACATCGAACGACTGTACAAAATGACATAGGAGCTTCATGTGACATCGAACGACACATTAGGCGCCTAATGTCACTTCGAACGACTGTACAAAATGACATCGAACGACTGTACAAAATGACATAGGAGCTTCATGTGACATCGAACGACCCATTAGGCGCCTAATGTCACTTCGAACGACTGTACAAAATGACATTAGGCGCTTCATGTCACATTGAACGCCTATACAAGGCGTTCGAAGTGTTCTGGAAGTGTTCCCGAACACTTCGAACGCCTACATTAGGCGCTTCAAGTGTCTGGAAGTATTCCAGAACACTTCGAACGCCTACATTAGGCGCTTAAAGTGTTTGGAACGCCCCCATTTCCTTCCATTCTTCATAAAACACTCCAAACTTCATCCAATCTCCTATCAATAGGTCACATATCACTATACAAGGTTGGATCACAAGATTTAAAGTACTTTTAAGTACTTTTCCAACAATCCCCCACATGATCCAAGCTTGTATAGTTTCACACGAACGAACATAAACCAATCTTTTCACTATCAAACGAAGATAATGACACATAACGGAGCAGTGACAAACGTCTTGAACTGGCCGGTAGTATAATTTGCAGTTATATAAACGGAAATAGGGTGACAACCGTCTTGAACCACATATTTCACTACTGTTTATATGAACGCACAAATGACATGCCATTATCTAGCTTCTTACAAGTTCGCGGTGTGGTGCATTAAAAGCCCTGCACCCAATCCCAGGATTCATAAGTGCTCTAGAGAGTTTTCCAAGTTCTCATAGGAAGCGGCCCCACTCCCACACTTATATAGGTGATATTCATCAAGTGTGTACTGCAACACACCACCATCTTTGATGGCTATGAATTGTCCATTAAGAGATTTACATCTCACCCTCAAACATGCAGTGAGTACTATCCTCGAACATCAACATAGGAAGAGACATATATGATAGTACTTAACAGAACTCTTCTACAACGTGTTTTTACCACATTGAACTCCGTTTGTAGGATCTCTACTAATAGTGAGTTGGGTTCCTATCATAGAGAGTTCACATCAGATGGAGTTAGTCTCATTCCTCTTGATGTTACGTTGGGTCTCTCTCATATACCTTGTATTGGCTATGTTTTACCCAAGGAAGCTCATGATAGTGCACAATCTCATGAGAAATCCTTTCAGTGATTTTCTTTAACAAATCACTCAACATAATAGGATGATTTTTCAACAAGCAAATCATCAAACTTAAGATAATTTTTCCGTCAAATAAATCATCAAACTTAGATGATTCACCACCAAGTAAATTATCAAACTTAGGATGATTTTTGTCAAGCAAATCATCAAACTTGTGATGATTTTTATCAAGTAAATCATCATAACTTGTGATGATTTTTATCAAGCAAATCATCAAACTTGTGATGATTTTTATCAAGCAAATCATCAAACTTGTTTCTACAAACTGAATCTTACAAGCATGATCAATAATATCATGAATGACTTTATCCAAGAGTCAGTTTTATCAACAACAAATAGTCAAGTATGATGAACTCATCATAACATCATACTAGTTAACTACATTCATATGCTTGCAACTATTATTCAATCATCACACTTCATTATCATCATCAAGCAAGCTTAACATGCTTACAAACATACAAACTTTTGATTACTAAACCTCATGAATCTTATCATGGTGTGTCATAAAGAGCAAGCAAGTCTATCACCCTTATAGACTTGGAACATTAATCATCAAACAAATAGAACAACATAGTGGACATTATTTTGGCGTTTAAACGACACAAAAGTTATTTACATGCTCAACATTCACATGTTCTAATAACTTTATTTTTAAAATGAAAGCACTAAAGGGCTAAATCCCAACATTTCAAAACCCCCACATTTCATCTCATTCAAATATGATCCCAAAGCATTTATTGCAACTTCAAGTTCTTCAAACAAACTTGAATTAGTAATCATCAAGCAACCCACAACAAGCTATGGTGTAATTCAAATCAAAAGTCTTTCAACTCCGAACATAGACTCAGCTCTCTATGTTACTTTGGAGTAAACTCCAACATCCTTCTTATGAGCCAAAACTCATAAGATATCAGCACTTTTGATCTTTCAATTATACCATAGTTTTAACAAATATCGTTTTCTAAAAGCTAACAATTATACCACAGAGAACACATGTCTAAGACTAGAAAATTGTATTTTCATAAGTTTATCTTCATCATAAACAATTAGTCTCAGCCAATCTATTTTCAACAAGAAACTTTATTCTTGAAGGAAGAAAGCAAGCTATCTAATCTTTCTCTCTTAGATTTCTTATTCTTTACTGTAGAATACTTTTGTTATACACAAATAGCATTCTTCACATTTCAACTTCTAGGCCGATTTCTCTTTTCATGAAACTCCAAGTTGAAATGCAAAACAAATTACACCCATTAGAACATATATTTAACACCATATTTAATGAGATTAAATACATGCATCTATTTCTTCACAATCATACAAAACATATTTCTTATGTCTTAGTATTTTCCTTCATTTTCTCAACAGATTAGCAAGACTCATGTTCTTGTCTCTCACCACGCATAATACATGAAACGGTTTCACATAAACTAGATGCAAATCTATTAAGACTCATAAATCATATATACAGCACAAAACAAACATTAAAACTCTGGTTTGATAGTAACTCAAAAATCATTCTTACATGTGTAAGAATATCACACATATTGCCAACTCCAGTTTTTATAGACAAAGTTACCTTTAAGTGCACTTTCTACTATCCAAAGTATTGGATTTATAGTGCATCATTAAAGAAACTAAGCTACCTCTCTACTGGTTGCAATAAACTTGATAGATATAATCTATCATTCTTCCCGAGGAACTATCAACAATATTACCTCATAGAAGACCGTTGTGATCTCCTTATCATCCATCATGTTGATACTCCAAGAAACTTCTCCTCTTAATCTGCAACCAACAATTATGTTGGTAATTCTCTTGTTTCTTTGTATCTTTGAACTTTCGTTATCTGACACCAAATAAACTCTATTCTTGTAATTTTTGTTTCCATGTGTTTGCCGCTATCTCCACCTTGTTACCCTTCATTTTCCATCATAGTGCAGGAGTTGCCTATCCATGTCCTTCTATGGAATTTCTTCAGTTGACGTCGAGCACGAAGCCAAGTGAACGCCATATACCCCCACAGGCCGACGGAAATTGAAATAATATTACATTCATCCCATTATGGAAATAATGATTTTCTAATATATTTTCATCAATGATTCAACCCCCACACTTTGAGAAATCCAAGAACTATTTGGGAACCATATCAACTGAAAATTGCTTTAAGACTGTTGGAAAATTTGGCTCGATATGGTTATCAAACATGGAATATAACAGTTCGACAAATTCGTCCATGAACACCGTTGTTATGCTAGGAAACACAAAGTGAATCTGTAACAAAGGGTTCTAGAAAATGATGAATTTCATGAGAATTTGGTATAGAATCAATTGGAAAAACAACAAGAACAACAAACCAAAACAGCCGAGACGTGACTAGATTGTCACTGTCCTTAAAGCAATTTTGCCTCTACCGATGAGCAAGGTAGTCTTCAGACAAATGATTCCCAGGATATAACGGCTTACTTCCTTTCTATTGCTCTTAGAGAGAAAGTATTGAACTTGTTTAGTAGAAGTGAATGATAGTGAAAGGTAGAAGAAGAATGCTGCAGAGTTTTCACAAGAATTGAAGAGTTTTTCATATCCATCTTGAAGATAGCAAAGCCTACTATTTATAGGCTTTGAGACAAGTTCAAAAGACCCTTTTTCTGCAGATTTTTCCTCCAAGGATCGGTTATGGACGTTCAATATGAAAGGAGATGTCATTTGGAGAAGAAGATGCATCTTTTGTGAACAGTCGGGTCACATTAGGCGCCTAATGTCACTTCGAACGACTGTACAAAATGACATCGAACGACTGTACAAAATGATATAGGAGCTTCATGTGACATCGAACGACACATTAGGCGCCTAATGTCACTTCGAACGACTGTACAAAATGACATCGAACGACTGTACAAAATGACATAGGAGCTTCATGTGACATCGAACGACCCATTAGGCGCCTAATGTCACTTCGAACGACTGTACAAAATGACATTAGGCGCTTCATGTCACATTGAACGCCTATACAAGGCGTTCGAAGTGTTCTGGAAGTGTTCCCGAACACTTCGAACGCCTACATTAGGCGCTTCAAGTGTCTGGAAATATTCCAGAACACTTCGAACGCCTACATTAGGCGCTTAAAGTGTTTGGAACGCCCCCATTTCCTTCCATTCTTCATAAAACACTCCAAACTTCATCCAATCTCCTATCAATAGGTCACATATCACTATACAAGGTTGGATCACAAGATTTAAAGTACTTTTAAGTACTTTTCCAACAAGATATACTATATTAAAGTCTATAACTTTAAATTAAAACATTATTAGTAATTATTATAAAATTTATTTTTGGCATTCGGATTTCTTTAGTAGCAAAAGTTCTCGCCCATGGAACCTCCACTCCCCCATCCCCATGGAGCTTTGTGGATAATGCAAATCAGGTGTTCAGCGGTCTCCTAGATCAGTGAGACTGCACACGGTGACCCACACAAGATGCCATCTACAAACTAGCAGAAGTGGAGCAATCGCCCCCTACAAAAAAGTGGAGCAATCACACTGTGCGTGTCCCTAAATTCGAACCCTTCGTTCTTGGTAGCAACTTTTAACCCAAGTACTAACTCGACTACGTCCTCGGGGCGGCATTCGGATTTCCTGATGTTACCTGCTGGTGGAATATATGAGGTTATTCAGACGTGGGTACAAAATGTTCAGAATGAGTTGGATAAACTGTCGTGCACGTGTCTGGGCTCCTGTCCTTTACCCTTGAGAATCAGCTCACCTGACCCCCTTTTAAGGAGGTATTAAATGATCATCCGACACGTGACAAACAGGAGGTGGTGAGATTGGGTGTAGGTGACTCCTACTCAGTCTCACCACCCCCTCTGTGTACCACATGGCAGGCGATCTCAAGGAGGTGAGAGGCGAAGGGGTCAGAGGATCCCAATCCCCTCCCTTGGGCTTGATTCTATGACTTGCAAAATATCAAATACACATGGCTTTCTTACAAAATTCCTGTCCATTTATACTTTTATAACGCTTTCTATCACAAATTTTTTGGTATTCTTTTTCTATTAAATACATAATCTCCTCATTAAAAACTACTCCCTCCATCCAAAAAATCATCCATATTTCTATTTTGATATGTTCCACATTCTATTAATGGATAAAAAAGTTGTTAATGGCTAAGTTATCCTCATTAGTTGTGTGTATTATTTAGGAGTAAAGGTGTAGCGCCCCGCTCCCGAGCCCTAGCATCGGGAACAGTGCACCCGCCGTAGCCTACTAAGAGGACTACAAAGCGTCGTTCAAATTTCTTTGTACGTCAGAACTGACGTAGAAATTTTTCCCGGAAACGATAATAAAATTAAATAACTCAATAAAAATAAATCCATCAGTATAAAATCAAGTACAAGGGTTGACGAAACCCATTAAGTCAAGTATGAAATACTGAAATTAAACAGTAAACCTAGGTGGAGGTCTATCTGACTATCCCAAGAACAAGCTCTCAGTCAACAAGATCCCTTCTCGAGTCCAGTTCATTCTTCCCAGCTCGCGTAATCTTTCCCATCCTCGATAAATATATGTACTCTTAATCCTGCTCACCTGTGGAGGGGTGGTGGGGGGGTGAGTGATGGGAGTTACTCGTAGGTTACCCGTCTCTCCCGAAAAGGGACTGTCACATACTGAGTCGGGTAAACAATTAAGCACGTAAAGCAAGAAGCAGATAATAAAGCAATAAAACATAGACAAATAAATAATAAGGCAATTAAAGCATAAATAAGGAAATAGCACATACCCGACCCGATCCGCATCCCAACACATAGCACTTAAATAGTTAATAACAAGATAAACGATAATTTCAACAATAACAAATGCAATGCGCAACATCATGATGCATGCACTTCTATCTCCGTGTCACACGCAGTCATTTAATATCACACGCTATGCTCATTCTTTTCCAAGTTATGCTATGCATGTCCCGGGTCCTATCGGATGAAGGTAACCATTATTACCAACACCCATCACACGCCTCGTCAGGCCACACTAGGCATGTCAAAACTTACCAGATATCCGACATCCGAATTCGAATTCGGTTGTCCGAATCGAATATGGTAAGAGCTATACATTCGTTTCACCGTATTCGAATTCGTATCCGAATAGTATTAGAAAAACAAATACGAATATGGTATAGTCATTACCGTATCCGAATATCCGTATCCGAATAGATATTTTTAAAATTAAATAAAAATATATAATAAAATATATAATAATATATAAAAAAATATGTAAAAATATTTATTTTTAAAATTTTAAAAAAATATATATGAAAATATGTATACCACTGTTGTAAATTTGCTTATTTCGAATTCGGATATCCGGATTCGGATATTCGAACAAATTTGAAATAGATATAATACGGATTCGGATATCCGGCACCGAATTCGAATCCGAACAAATTCGAATTCGGATGACTTCCTAAATATCCGTCCGGATTCGGATACGAATTCGGATATAGTTAGACAAAAACGAATTCGAATACGGATACTGTGTTACCGTATTCGTTTTATCCGTTTGACATTCCTAGGCCACACGGCTCATAGGCCAAATGCAATGCTCGTGCCATGAATGCATCACACTAGCACACTTCTGTTTGTCCTATGTTGCATGCTCCGTTCTATGTTGCGTATTACCTATATTGCATAGTTACCCTATGTTGCGTGGGGTTCATTACTGTATTTTATCTTCTACCGTTATTTTATCTTTCTAGACTTTATTTTAGGTTTCTACACTTTATTTTATTTTCCCTAGGCTCTCAAACACTTAAATCTTTAATTTAAATATTTTTATCTTCCCCTACTATTTTTTTTCTCTTGCTTTAATTTCATCTTCTTCACTCTCCATTTTCCTTCTTTTTTTTATTTTAGTTTATTTTTATATATTTAATGAGTTTCTAAATGATATTAATATTATATTAATTAAATAAACCCTCTTTTTTTCGCGGCTGTCCCTATTTTTTTTTATTTTATTTCATTTTATTTTATTTATTTTTTTATCTTTTCCCGAAAATCAGGCCACAGGCCTATAACGTTCCCTTTTCTTTTTTTTTTCTTTTAATTCTTTTATTATTTTCTTTAAATTCTAATTTCCTTCAAAAATCCACAACTTTTTAGTTTTAACTCCAATTTACCTCAAACCAATTTCATTGTACCCCATTCGACGCTCTCTTGGTAACTCTTGGTAACGCCTCTGACAACAGCGCGTCCGTTATTATTATTATTATTATTATTATTTTAATTCTTAAATACACTCAAAAATTCATAACTTTTCATTTTAACTCCAATTAACCCCAAACCAGTTCCATTAGACTCCGTTTAATGCCCCGAACATGCTGACGCTGAAACTCGTCAGCGCGTGACTTGCACGCGCCGCTCAGGGGCGCGCGTTGGCCGCTGCGCGTGAACAGTACCGTGAACAGTAGGTGTGAACTATACTAAAATGTTCCAACCTATTTCCGTGCTATGTGATCTATATCTAAAGTCAAACGCGCAATTATCATACCAAAACATAAAGAATTCGAGATAAACATATAAACAATAAACATAGCAGTGATAATCAAATAATCCCAATACAGAATGCGAGGGAATCCAAAGCAATCCGACAGAGGGGAGGGTAACCTACCTCTTGAATGCAAACTGACTGACAAAACGAGATTAGATTTGATGTGGATGGCCAACTTTCTTTACTATTTCTCTTTTCTTCCTTCTCTTTCTTTTTTTTTCCCTCACTGTGTCGCTACCTCTCTCTGTGCCCTCAGCCAAAATGTTCCAAAATGTGTACAGAATGAAATTATGTGTTTGTGTTAAGGCTAAAGGGCTGGGCCCTTTATGGCTTTATTTATTATATTTTTTACTCAAATTTTTTTTTTTTAAAACCATGATGGCATGATCAGTTATGGGGAGGGAAATTAGGGAAGTGGAGGAAGTTAAGGGGGAATGGTTAATGGGTAGTTAATTAGGATAATTTAATTAATTTTTTTTTCTTTTTTTCTTCTTATAGCCTTAATTAACTTAACTAATTTATTAATATTTTTTTTTTCAAATACACGGTTACAACAAAAGGTCGCGTTAATGGCAAGGTAGAAAGCATAAGCATAAAATAATTTTTTCAACCAACTTTTCTTAAAAGTGTGCAAGTTTGGCTCGAATAAACTAGCACGTTATATCTCTATTATTGTATCATTTATGAAAGTACATATAGAGTCGATGTCTCACTGGAAACAAACTCTCTATCCCTTGGGATGGGGATATTGTTTGTTTGCTTCTAACCTTCCTCAGACCTTAGCGATAGCTTTTACTGCTTGATTTTATAAAAGTACATATAGCATATACATTACATATAGCATATAAACACGCTTAATTGATGTCATCACGGATCATGTAATGTATATGCTATAAATTCATACTAACTAGTATTACTTTCTCTGTCACAATAACATATCCGATTTTTTAACGTATTGTAAATTTTATTTAGGTTAACAAGTCAACTACCACAATTTTTAAAAGAGAAAATATTATTATTATTTCGGAAAAATGGGACTTCCCTAAGATAATGTCGCTGAGGTCAGTCAACTGCCCCATCACTAGAGTGTTAGATGGTCTTTCTTTTGGGTCAGGATCGCCTGACCCCCCACTCCCTCACCCCCTTCGCGATCGCCCGCCACGTGGCAGCAAGGGAGATGGTGAGACTAGATGAGAGTCACCCGCATCTAGCCTCACCACCCCTCCCTGCTGTCACGTGGCGGGCGGTCACGTGGGCGGTCACGGGGAGGGGGGTTAGAGGATCTCATTCGCTTTCTTTTGATACATTAGGGAGGCATGAAGTTGAGTTGACTTTATAAATTATTTAATCTCAAAACTAACAACTGCTACAACTCACCTCATTAGCATCAACAGTAATCGATAGAATATACAGAGCCATTTAGAGAGTATACAACAACAACATTACCCTATTATTTTAGAGGCTTCCGTCTATGACGGAAAATAAGGGAATCGGATGTACGGAGCATACTTATGTGGTAAAAACACACAGAGATTGTTTACCGATAACTATAATGAAAATTGCGTCAAACTGTGTCGATCAACTGCTACTTCACGCATCCAATTTAGTGAATTATTTTACTTTGTTCCATCATATTACAAAGTCAAGGAAAAAATATATTATTCACTCCAATGGAAATGGAAACAAGAAATTTGGAGAGAGTATATGATATGTAATATCAAAATGAACACAAACGATTTATATAGATGATTCCATCCAATGAAAATAAAACTTGAGTGTCGTTGTTATATCATATTTCAACTTTCGAATCCATTTTAGGATGAAAAATGTTTAGATCTCTAGTAAATAAAGTTGTTTTTTCCCCCTTTTTTATCCTGTTATGTGAAGGCCAAAGATGAAAACTTCTGAGTCTCTACTTTGGTTACGAAAATAAAAGGTTTTTTCCCCTTTTACTACCTAATCTTTCTGTTTTAAAAATATTATGTTTTTCGATTTTTCAAGATGTTTAGTTTACTTATGTTGAGAAATAAAAAAGACAATATTTTTAAGACGCAACATATACCTTTTCTTTAGATCCAACATATTTTTCCTTTCTCTGGTGTCTCATAACGAATAAGAAGTAAAAGAAAATGTTTCTAATACAATAGACTTCCGTGTTTGTACATAGTCTGGAGAGGAGCCGGACAGCTTCGCGATCTGATGTACGCAGTCTTATCTTACACTTTTTGTGTAAAAGACTGTTTCTCCAGCTCGAACTCGTGACCTTAAAGTCACAAAATAGCAACATTACTAGTTATTATAAAACTCGCACTCTCATAACCACTAAGAAGTACGTTTACGAAAACAGAAAGGAACATGTTTGCACGATTTTCTACGTTAAATAATTTCATGTGGAATCGAGTGCATAAAGTATTGAATGTTATTTCATTCCAAGAGAATGCAACGATGGATGGCATATAAGTTTCTTTGAATAGTTGAATTACACATTTTTTAAAAAGGTTGAACCCAAACCAGGATGGCGTGTAAGTTTCTTTGAATAGTTGAATTACACATTTTTTAAAAAGGTTGAACCCAAACCAGGATGGCGTGTAAGTTTCTTTGAATAGTTGAATTACACATTTTTTAAAAAGGTTGAACCCAAACCAGTAATGGTCTCTGTCACCTTCGGTCTCACATGGTGTATAGGGATGTAAATCAAGTTCCTAAAGCCCACTAGTAAAAGTTTGTCATAGCATAGAGACAACACAAGGAGCCCATTGGCGCCAAAGGAATAACCGACGGACTGGCCTATCTGCCTATCAGGTCATTCCATGGGACAATAGTGCTCCCACGTGATGAATCTAACCTGAAGGGGATTCAAACATTATTGTCTTCGGCAAGGTTCGAACCCCTGACGTTTCTTTCAAAACCCTCTACCTGTAACTATTGAGATATGTTCTGAGGACTGAATTACACATTTTTAGCTCCGACACTTGGGTTTCACGTGAACTTGAAAACGGACGAATGGCAGCAAAGTGCAAGAAGTTAACGTTATAGCACATACCCTTTTGTAGGGGTTGGGATATCTTCACCCCTTTGTGACCACGTGACTCTCATCTAGCCTCACCACCCCTTGCTTCCACATGTCATGCAGTCACGCGTCACCGCAACCTCCTTGCGATTAGGTGATCATATCCCCTTTTGTAGTTTCTTGAGGTTAAATGGTGAATTCACTTTCCACCCTGTCGGCCATCAAAGGCAAAGGTAAACTACTTAAGCCGCCACTTCAATAATTTACTTCGTATATTAAGCAAATCTGTTGCCCTCCTCCCGCCTTCCCAATCATAACCAAATACACCATCAAATTAAAGAAAAAGTCTCTCGTGTCATAACTCAGTTGATAATCATATTAGAGGTTACTGCAAGAGATACATAGTTCGATTTCAGAAACAGTGTAGGTTTTTCACTGCTGTAAATGCCCAGTTTGCAGTGGACACATTGTGTATGACCTCACCCAACGTAGGAGGCCGCCGAGCTTCTGATTTACATCCTCCATAATGATTATTGGGACTAGGACAGTGGGACCCTCAGAACCAGGGTATGACATTTTGCTCCAAATTAAAGAAAAGTGTTTAGGTTTAGGGCTTAGGGTTCTGAGTCTTAGTAACCTCACTCTCAAAGTTTGGATCGTTTTGTCACGTTCGGTCTATATTATAGTTGATTCGAGTTTGGACTTTTTGTAGACACCAAACATTATGTTTTCTATTCAAAATCACGACGAATGATCTGATTTTTATTTTGATTGATGTTACTTGGAGCTAGAACGATGGGACTCAAGTCATGATTTCATCTTTTCTACTCAAAAAAAGGATAGGACGGTAGGACCTGGTGGGTCATGTGCATTTGACACTGTTATGGAGTAAAACTGATTATGTCCGAAAGAAAGTATAGATGTTCTCTTGGTTATAAAAGAAGGAAAAAAAAAATGCGATGTGATCCATAAGTAAATATTAGAGCGTCATTTACTAATTAAATAAAAAATATTTGGCATGTGACGATAACTATTATGATTTATTCATTAACCATCATAAATTTCTATTAAAAATATTTAACTTTTGCAAAAAAAATTTAAAAGTCATCAGTATCATATAACAAAGAAAGTAAATAATATATGTTACATCGGATCTAAGATCTACCAAAACGATCGGGTTATCCTTCAAATCGTAACATTATCACATAGTTAATTGGGATGTTTTCTTTTATCGAAATACAAGCAGAACAAAATTAAGGTTTTAATGCGTTGTTTTCGATTTATATATAGATTGTATTATTGAAACTCTATACAGTTCAGACGGATTTCACTTCTAGATATATATCAAAACTGAAAGACATGTCCATAAACTTAAAAGTTATTCTCAAGACATTTACATGTCGTGAAACGTGTGATGATAGAGCGTTCTCGATGCACTAGGCTTCTACATTTGAGCATGGCCTAGAAAAGAGCCGGATCGTTTCGCGATCTGATGTACGCAGTTTTAACTTACACTTTGTGCAAAAGGTTGTTCTGTGTGCTGAAGAATTATTCGACTGAAGTTATGTGATTTTTCTCCTGTTATTAAAAAAATAACAGAAAGACTTATCCATAAATGTGAGTTTTACCCTTAAAAACATTACATGCCATGAAATTTGCAGTTGGTAGCATTTTCCTAAACACATCCAACACATGCAACAAGCATGTTGGTTTCCAGGACATAGCCTAACTGGTTCCGAGCAGGAGTTCTCAAAAGGGAGGTCAATGGTTCAATTCTTGCCAAATGCAAGAGAGCCCCTTTCCAGCAAGTGGAGCTTCCTTGGCCTCTTGCCTGCAGTGCTGAGGGCTCCTAATGCAGACTACTGTGTATATGACTAAGCTCTTGCTAGCGGGCCGTTAGGTACCTGATTTACATCCCTACACTACCTTTGGGACTAGGTGTGGCAGGGACCTTTACTGCAACAAGCATGTGGGATGAGTTTTTAAGCACAAAAAAGAATAGAAAATAACATGATGGCGATTAATAAGTTATAATATACATGGGATGAGTTTTTAAGCACCTAGACATCTTTAATGGAGTCTAGAAAGGCACAGGTTCAACCAGGACACTTACAGCGTGGTTGCAATACTGCTATCTAGGTCAGTAACGGTGATGTCATTATATTCGGTCCAATTAGATTAGAAGGTTGCTGGTCCGGTTTGCAGTAGGCACCTTGCGGTGGGTCTCTGGCAAAGACTTATCAGCCTAGAAGACCGCTGAGCTTTTGATTTGCATCATCTACAAAGCTCATTTAGACTGAAATGGTAGAGACCCACATAGCCAAAGTTATTGTCCTTTTGCTCAAAAAAAAAATCTAGCACCGTGGCACTTCTCCAGCTTTCATGTGATCAGTACCGGGATAAGATCCTCTCACCGCAAGAGGGGTGCGGTGACGCGTGGCCGCGCGACACGTGGCAGCAAGGGGAGGTGGTGAGGCTAGATGCATGTGACCTCATCTAGCCTCACCACCCTCCATTGCTGCCACGTGTCGCGCGGTCACAAAAGGGGTGAGGAAAGTATGGGTGAGGAGATCCTAACCCATCAGTACCCGGTTTAATAAATCTAAAGTAATCTACCAATTTTACTCGAGATGCCAATTATTACACAGCCAACATATAAAAGAAGCGTGAAAAATGTGAAAGATCTACTTAATAATAAAAAAAAAATGATTGGTTTTCACTTTGTCAAGGAAAATGACATGTTTGACCGATATATTTTAGTTGATAACTCTAGCATGATGACCAGAAAAAATGAACTTTTACACACACAACACACACCAAAAAGAACAAAAAGGAGATGTGTGATAGGCTCTATTGTTTCACTCTCCTAATTCATCATTATTCGGACTCAGTATATCCCAACGACAGCAAAAGCTATCGTTAGGGTCTGGGGAGGGTAAGTGGTAGGCAGACAATACCTCTATCTCAAAGAATAGAGAGTCTGCTTCCAGTAAGACCCCCGACTCTATATGTACCTGCATAAATGATATGATAATAGGGATATGTTGTGCTGGTGTGTTAGTGAAGAAATTCAAAAAATACAAAAAAAGAACTTTCGACATTAAAATACACCTCACATCTATATGTACATGTAATGTAAAAACAACAATATAACATACTCAACCAAGCGAAAAGTCAACTTAAAACGTAGATAGTGTCTACGCCTAACTATGTCTCTAATTGTGTCACTCTAATTGGGCTTTGTTATTTCGATTTAGTATGTAGAACCTTCAATCGAAAGAAAATAAATTCCCTCCTTTAGTATATAACTACATATCGTATCTATAATATACTGTAACTATATGTAGAACTTTCAATCAATATAACTATATTGTAGGGTGGCGACTACAGAAGTCAAGGAGTGAATGACACATTCTTTCAAAATGATTCACTAAATTGGCTGCGTTTTTTATATTGTGAAGCAGCAGTTGATTGACACAGATTGACGCAATTTTCATTATGGATCATTGGGAAACAACCTCCGTGTGTTTCTAACACATGTATATGGTTGCATACATCAGCTCTCCATACCACGCCATAGACAAGAAACTCTAAAACAATAGGATAATGTTGTTGTTGTAGGATGGTGACTCAACCTATCCCCTCGCCCCAACCTCCAACCCATGTTTTTATTCACTCTCCTTCGATCAATATGATCATGTCCTCTTGGTAGTGTAATATAATGTTCAAGTAACAACCGAGCTATGTTTTGGTAGATAAACCAATAATATAGAATAAAATATACTCGACCAATATGATCCAGAAATTCTTTAGGGCAGTCAAGTACAGCCACATTCAATACTCAGAATTTGTCATTTATACTAAACAAATATGTAGAGTTGAGGAACGAGAATTATGATTGGAAGGTTTCTGATCTCAGGATATAGTTCAGTTGCTACTCGGTTGGAATTTTTTTCAAGAGGTCAAGAGTTCGAATTTAGAGACACCCACAATGTGGGCGTTCCACTTCTGCTATACCGAAAGTCTAGTTTCCGTAAGACATCTTGTGTGGGTCACTGCGTAAGTCTTCTCACAACTTAGGAGATTGTTGGGTTTCTGATTTACATTATCTATAATTCTTTTAAGGGTGGAGCGATGGAAACCTCAGAACTAGAGAATAACATTTTGCTCCAAGATTTCTTTATTGTGTGATAAGGCAATGGTGTCGGTGACAACAAAATTTAATACAAAAAGTAAAGCCTCAAAATTCAATGCAAAAAGCAAACATGAAGATTTTATTAGTAAAAAAAATATCCCAACAATATTCCAAAAGGTACTGTCGGCAGACCTGTAATGTACGGGTTGAGATCTCTTCACCCTAACTTTTCTCACCCCCTTTGTTACCACGTGACACGTGGCAGCAAGGGGATGATGAGGCTAGATGACCCTCATCTAGCCTCATCACCCCCATTGCTGCCACGTGTCGCGCGGTCACGCGTCACCGTACCTCCCTTGCGATGAGGTGATCCTATCCCGTAGTGTACATCCTGCAAGAATTTCCTGGTTCTTCAGCTGCTTAACAACAACCAAAAAAAAAACTTTTAATATTTATCGCTTAGTCACGTAATCTTTTAATTAAGTAATTAATCATCTTTTACTTGGCTTAATTTATCGTACTTCCCAACCGTTATGTTCAATAGGAAAATGTTTGAAAGAAAGAGACTGATTGTTTTGTAGCCGTTGGGATCATTCAAGATTCTCTAGTTTGTTTACCATAGGTCTTTGGAGCAATTGATAAGATTGTTGTTTTGTGACTTTTAAGTCACGGGTTCAAACTGCGGAAACAGCCTATTTTACAAAATATAGTCTAAGGCTGCGTACATCAGATCGTAAAGCGATCCGGCCATTCCTCAAACTCTGCACTAACATGAAAACCTGGTACACCGTAAACGTCCTTTAGTTAAAACTTCGACGTGTTTTCTAGTAAGTAATTTAGAATTGAGAATTGTTATCGTCACTTCATGGTTTCTCAAAGTTTTTTTTGATTTGTTTAACAACATTTTGGTCATTCAACGGTTGTTATTGGAAGCCAACTCTTCAGTTTATTTTTTTTGGTTCTTTTTCTTGTTTACCATTAAAAGAAAAAAAAACCCACTATAAACAAGAACATGTCCCAGCCACCAAATCCACCTGTCCTCGTCTATGCTTCAAGTGAGTGGGTCTGGATTCGGTGACGCGGTGGGAAGGAAACGCGGCAGACGCGCCCAATAGGAAGGACACGTGTTAGCCTTCTATTGGACGTGTCTGACGCGTCCCTCACCCACCTGCGTCACTGAATCTCTTTCACAAGTGAAGTAGCTTTGTTTTAATATTCACAAGTGGAATTGAGAAGGTTGTTAAAAGACATGAAACCTCTTTAACAATTATAATGCCTCTAAATTCGCTTATTTAACAGAGAAAGTCATAGGAGTGCCTTTATGTTATGTATATAAAAGAGTAGTAATAGTAGTAGTCAAGATGTTATTAAGAAAAAATCCTAGGCAAAACGTTTTTATGTAACTAGTTTAATGGTCAATGAGATTAGGTCCTTTTTCCTTTATCGTTTATAAGATTATCTGAATGTTTTGATGCTTTATATAAGCTATATATACAAAAGATTTCAAACGAAGTACAAAATAGAATAATAATATTTTCAGGCTGAAGTCACCAAATGCAAAACTGGTTCTACCAAACATTTGATAAACATCAGAATAGTTTATGTCTAACTCACCAAACACAACATTGAGCTCATTGAGTTAAGTTCGTTGACTAGAGTCAAGGAACACGAGAATGGTGTGACCTAATGTTTGGTCAACCTCAAAAAAAGTTTCTGTCCAACTCACCGAACTTAGAACTGAACTCAGGTCATAAGTTCATTGACTCAAGTCAACGAAAGCAGGTTTGATCTTCGTCGAATGTTCGGTATGGTAATTCAAATTTGGTTTAAAGTAATTTTGGACGAACTCATGACCAAACTCAAAAGTATGACCTGTTGACCAATGTTCCAAATGTTCGGTGATACAAGTTGTGAATTCCGTGACAAAATAGACAGTTTCATAGAAGGTGAGCGAACTCAGAAACCAAGTTCGCAAAATGACACCGAACGTTGGGTAACTAAAAACTAGCCGTTCTAACACGTTTTTCAAAACTATAAATGATTGTATCTCTCTCCTATCTATTCAAACTAATTATACATTGATTGTCAACGTCTCTAATGGTATTATGAGCGTTTTTCAACATCCTACAAACATCTAGGTGGAACAATCTTCACCAACAATAAATAAGAGATTTATTAAAAACTATTTGGTCTATTGATTGTCATATACCTAACACTATTGTTGCCGTTGTTGTTGCACACGATGTACCATCCTTGGTCAGTGCCAAAATTAATGCTACAACCATGAAGAACCAAATTGGATCTGTATTTGCAGAAAAAATAAAGAAGGGTTTATGTGCACATGGTTTGGTTGATCTTATATTGAGCAAAGAATCTCCATTCTTAATTTACAGGTGATTTTGGTGTATGTCACTTGGAATAAGATAAATAGTAATCTTTTCTTGGCTGTGATAGTCATGAGATTATCTTTAAAAGTATAAGTCCACAACATGAACCAACACGCTTGTTAAAGTCGTTCTTGATGCATTAGGTTCTTGCGTTTGCGTATAAATCGAGAAAGGACCGGATCACTTTACGATCTGATGTATGCAGCCTTACCCTACATTTTTTTGCAAGAGGTTGTTTCTGCGGTCCGAATTCGTGATCTCAATATCACAAAACAACAGCCTTACTGGCACGCTTGTATTTAATTGTTAAGTTGTATACTTGATTTCTTATTTGATTGATTTTTTATTTCGATTTTAGAACCTTGGTCGAAGTCGTATTTTAGTTCTTGTATGTTTGTTATTATAGAAAAAGTTTAGTGTTAGGGCACCCATGTTGGCCAGGTAAGTCGTTTTTACTGTTTATTTCATGGTTTGGGAGACACTCACACCACCGGGATAGGATCCCCTCACCTCTCCCCCCTCACCGCGTACGTGACCGCGCGACACGTGGCAAAAAGGGGAAGTGGTGAGGCTGGGTGAGGGTAACCCTCATCCAGCCTCACCACCCCCTACTGCTGCCACATGTCGCGTCCTGGGCCATGCGGTGACTCACCGCGCGGTGAGGAGATCTCATCCCCACACCACCTAATGGACTCTCGGTTTCAGTAGGGACGTTGCCTGTATATAAGTTTAAGTCAGTTTTTTTTTTCTCTTTTATTAGGGGTGTCAATTTCATACACGACACGAAAACACGACCCCAACCTGACATGAATTTTCGTGGGTATGGGTATGACCTTAGCAGGTTTCGTAATCGGGTAAGACCTAAAAGATACCCGCCAAGAACGGGTCGTGTTCGGGTATGTCCACGGGTACCCGTTTATACACGGAATACCAGAAATTATAGTTAATAAAATAAAAAATAATTTTTTCAAAAAAAAAAAAGCCTACCGTGCTAAAAAGCAAAAACTAAGTAACCCTATAGTGGTTTATTCGGTTTCCCTATTCCCAAATTTCCCAATTCTGATTTCTCCTCCGGTCCCCCTTCTCAGCTTCTCTTCTCCAGTTCTCCGATCTACTGCCCAACTGTCCCGCCGCCCGCAACCAGCAAAGCACCAACTAGCCCCCTCTCTATCTCTTTTCTTCTCCAATCTCTGTCCGTCTGCCGCTAGATCTACAGAAAGGTGAGTGTTCTTCTTCATGCGGTATGTCAAGTTCGTAGGTATACCCGATACACGACACGAAACCTGACATGTACGGGTTTGGGTATCTACATCTATACATGCGAAGCAAACGGGTAAGGTATGAGTATGACACTTTGAGACACGAAATCCAAAAAAACACGAAACACGATACACGACCTGTTTGACACCCTATCTTTTATACTTGAAAGAAACCTTAGCATAAAATATTGACGTTATTAAAGAGGACATTGAAATGATTAAACGAGCAACTTGAAGAAGTTTTTATATTTTTTTCTTTTTCTCTTTTCCATTTTCATTTGTTTTTAGCGTTATGATACCTCTTTCAGTTTTTGTTTGTTTTTTCCGTTTTCTCGTTGTAATAGTTATAAATAGGGCGGTAAACGAGTCGAACGAGCCGAGCATTGTGTTGTTCAAGTTCAGTTCATTTAACTTAGCGAACGAGCCGAGCTTGTTCGTTTATTTAAACGAACATATTTAATTGTTCAAGCTTAGTTCGTTTAACTCACGAACAACATTAATGAGCCGAACACCTTAAACGAACGGTGCCACTTACCGAGTTCGAACAGAAAAAAGGTGTTCAAGCTCTGTTCATTAAATTTTTATCTGAACCGAACTCGAGAGTCAAACGAACCGAACAACCGAACGGCTTGGTTTATTTACATCCCTATAAACACGTTTGTTTTTCCCAAATGAACTTCATATTTCATATTATTTATATATTATGAAGTTTGGACTGTGAAGCCCATGCCCGACCACCGACCCCCTCCCCAAAAACCACAATTGTTTCTGGTCCCTGTTACTGTATGTACGTACACCACAATTATACATATTCTGATGTGGTCAGCGTTCTCTGCTACATACAGTTATGAAAAAATTAATATGTGCTGAACCTTCAATAGTAAACATTTTTCTATTTAATTAACAAATCTATATAATAAAATCACATATAAAAACCATAAAGATGGTATCTAATTACAAATATTAGAGAGTGGTTAAGCAAGTGAATGAAAAAATAAATAAATTCCCTCTTATATGCCCGAGCTAATAATGCAGTTTGGCTTAAAAATTTACTACTTGTGACATCATAAACTAACTAGTCCCCTATAATACATATCATTTAATACAGATTTTTATAGTACGAGTTCTGTCGATGACACAGTTATATTTTTTAAAGGATTATTTCGTCAAGATTTTTATAAATAAAACTTGCATACGTACAACAACAAGAATCATATTCAGTATATCACAACAACAACAAAAGTTATCGGTAGGGTATGGAGAAGATGAGAAGCAGACAAACAATACATCTACCCCAAAAGATAAAATGTTTGTTTCCATTGAGACCAGCGGTTCTATATGTACATATATTTTTTCTTCTTTATTTAAAGAGATATACATGGTAACAGTTATGTTTTGTGTAATATTATCTTCCACGGTCTGTAGTTAATGTGACCAATTGGAATAAAAAAAGGTATGTTTTTGTCAATTCAACGGTATGAGACCTAAGTTAGGATTCCCTCACCGCAAACTCCTCACCCCACGCGTCACCGCACGACACGTGGCAGCAGAGGTGGGTGGTGAGACTAGATGAGGGTCACCCGCATCTGACCTCACCATTCATCCCCTGCTGCCACGTGTCGCGCGGTGACGTATGGGGTGAGGGAAATATGAGGCAGAAGATCCCATCCATGAGACCTTCCACCTCGAAGCATGCGAATTATAGTATAATTAAGTAATTAACGGATATGAGATCCCCTCACCGCAAAAGTCTTCACCGCATTCTTTACCGCGCGACACGTGGTAGCAATGGTGGTGAGGTTAGATGGGGGTGACCCTCATCTAGTCCCACCATTCCCCCTACTACCACGTGTCATGCTGTTATAACCGGCAAAAATAAATAAAAAAAAATGATGAATAAATAAACTACAATGAAATAACAATAATAAATAAGGTAAGTGATAATGTTGAATTTGAACTAAAAGGATAAGGCTCAAAAAAAAAGAAAAAAGAAAAAAAAAAGAGGAAGACGTGCGTTGAGGGGGGGATCACGTCCCCCCCCCTAATTGTCGTAAGTTACAGCAAATAAGAAGGGCAAGGGGAGGCGGCAGGTTAGGAGGAGCAACAACAAAGAAAAAAATAATAATAACAGAAAGCATTGGAGGGATAGAGGAGAGGAGGAAAGGAAAGAGAAAAGAGAGAAGGAGAGGAAAGGAACAAGCCAGGCATTCCAACCCATTTGATAGTCGTATAACTGTGTATTGGTCTGCAATCCAGGTAGGTTTCCTTTTCCCCTCCAAATTGGTACAAATTCGAGCATGCTCTAGTGATATATTATGTGTTTTTGCTGCTTTAATTGTTAAGATTCATATTATACTGTTGATTCTGTGAGAAGCATGAAAACTGCAGACCTATGGCTGTGTATACTCTGTTTTGCGTGCTGTTGAATTTGATGTTAGGGAAAAATTTGATAATCAAAATCCGAAAACTTTTGCATTATTAGGCTTTTCCATTCTTGTTTTGACCTTAGATTAGGTTCCCATAGACTGGATTTAGGCAAAAATATAGATCGGGGTCGGAAAACGGAGGCCGGAGGTCGCCGGAACGCTCCACGCGCCGCCGGACATGGAAGCGCGTGTGGAGGGACGCGCCTCCTGGCGTCTCCTCTGCTGGAATTCCTGGAATTTTAAAAAAAAAAAAAGGTATAGGGCCGGCCTGCCAGCGCAGACCGGACCAGCCCTTAAATGGGCCGCAGTCTGCTGCTGCAGGACCAGCCCATTAAACTGTTATTTAAAAAAAAAGGAGGCAGGCTAGCGGACCGGGCCGAATGGCCAACGGACCGGGCCAGCTGCTGGCCGGCCCAAATCGCTTGCGTATAAAAAAAATATGAAACGGGGCTGACAGGCCGGGAGGGGAGCGGACCAGGCTGAGGGCGGTTGGCAGGCCAGCGGTTGGGCCTGCTGCTAAGTGGGTTAAGGAAAGTTGGTTTAATAGAATTTCTGAATTTCATAAATGGTTAATTAATTTATTAAAATAGTAATAACTATAGGAAAAATATAATTAAATATCAGAAAATTCTAAATAAGTCCCATAAATTATAAAATGCTGAAATTAAATTATTTTCACTAAATTTCAACAATTGTGATAATTTATTTAATTTGGATAATTAGGAAATAAATAGAAACAAATTAAGGAAAAATAGAGAAAAATATAGAAAATGCACAATAAATATATATAAGCCATGGGATAATAATTATAACCTCAAACAATATTAAATCAGTATTTGCAGTATAAATGAACCTAGATTTGAGTGCTGGAGGACGGTGAGGATGGGCCAGGGGCCTCGGGCGTTGTGTTGTTTGCATTCATGGCACGTGCATTTGCATGATGGTGGGTCGTGACGTACGGGTCATGGGCACTCAGGATGGTGTACGGTGGCGGGGCCAAGTACACTCAGGATGGTGACTGTGGGTGGGTACGACCCACAGCCACTCAGTTAGGACCCGGGTTCATGCATTGCATGACGGAGATATCGGCATTTTGTGTGACATGATCTTGTTGCGTGTGACATGCATAGTAGGACATGCATCACGTTGTTGCGCATTTTTATCTGGAGTGAATTACTTTTTCGTACTCGTATGCTTATATGATATCATGTCCTATGTGCTATGTGCTATATCATTATTGTATGTTTGTCTTGTACTACTTGGAGGCAGGTGCCTACTGAGTGATTTTCCAGTCACTCACCCCTACTTCCCCCCCCCCCCACCAGGTGAGCAGGAAGAGACATATGACTACGTCTTTGTTGAGGACGGGGCTGATAAAGTGGAGTGGGCGGACGATGGCCGCATTTAGGACATGAGAAGACCGTGCGGTCATGCGTTATTACTTTAATGAGATTTCATCAGTCATTACCTTGTTTAGTGTGATAGTCTCTAGATGCTAGCGTGTGGACTTTATTGTCGTGAGATATTTATTGTTTCCATGGAGGATTATCTTTTGTTCATGTGAATTATTATTTTGGTATTACGTTTCCGCGAAAAATTCCTACGTCTTGTCGGACATGTTTGGAAATTGATTTCGACGCTTCGTATTCTCCTTAGTGAAATATGGCGAGTGCACTGTTCTCGACGCTAGGGTTCGGGAGCAGGGCGCTTCAGGTGGTATCAGAGCCGAGGCTCCAGATCTGCCTCGGGAACGCAGGATTAACTAGATCACCTAGACATAAGCTATGATCTTTTCTTAGAAACGACAATATAACCCTAATAAATGAAGTAGACCCAAGTTATGATCGGGTTAAGGGAGGTGTGTGCCGATGGTGAGCTTTTCTTGTTAATTACCGTTTTAAACCGGAATCAACTATTTATTTTATTTATTTATTTTACTGACCTGCTTGCCTTTCATGAAACCGAACTCCAGGAAAATGCCTCCACGACGTGAGCCAGCAGGAAATGGAGGGCACAACGGTGACGACCACCAGGGTCAGGGGGCCATACCCCAAGTCCTTGCGGACACACTAGCCACCCTGACTACCTTGGTGGCCCAGCAGCAGGTACAGATGGCTCACCTGCAGCAGCAGCAGCAGGAGCAGCAGCAGCAGCAGCCACCACCACCACCACCCCCGGGACTTCGATTCTACTATAGAGAGATGCAGCACTCCCGGGTACCAATGTTTAGGGGTACTACACGTCCGGAGGAGGCCGAAATCTGGCTCGAGAATGTGACCGAGCAGCTGAGGTTACTACAGGTGCCAGATGAGTTGAAGGTGGAGGTGGTAGTTCCATTCCTCGAAGGTGATGCCAGGGCATGGTGGCTTGGTGTACAGCGCCGACTGACCGCACAGTTGACTTGGGCCTAGTTCAGGGAAGAATACGAGAAGCACTATATCCCCGAGAGTGCCTTACAGAGGAGGATGACCGAGTTTCAGCTGCTTACACAGGGGTCCATGACTGTGGATCAATATTCAGAGAGATTCCATGCCTTGGGGAGATACATGCCTTCCGTTATGGATAACGAGAGGGCAAAGATGTCCAAGTTTAAGACAGGACTGAGTTCTCGCATTCAGACTTTGATTATTTGTGTGAGACCGGGGACATTCGAGGAGTTACTGGAGGTGTGCCGTGATGCTGAGGGTGACCTCAGGAGGGTTGCAGCAGAGGACTGAGCAAAGAGGCCACGTGAGGAGTATCGTTCCGGGAGATCAGGTAGATGGCTGAAGGTACCACGCCGCCAGCAGCCAGGACACTCCTACCGACCACCGCAGCAGCAGAGACCATTTACTCAGCCACTTGCCATTGAGGGACCAGCAGCGACTCATGCACAGCCGATTAGGGCCGTGGCACCCACCCCACCATGTGCTCAGTGTGGGCGTCTTCACCTAGGTCAGTGTTGGAGGAATAGAGACGTCTGCTACAGATGCGGTACCCCTGGACACTTTGCCAAAGACTGCCCCGCGCAGGGACAGGCACTCCCACCCCAGCAGAGCCAGCCACAGCAGAAGGGGAGGCCAAAGACGAATGCCCGAGTACATGTCATGTCGCACGCCGACATCGAGGACACCAGCGATGTCGTAGCAGGTACACTTTAATTAAGTGTTATAAACCCGAATATGCTTTAAATACCTTTCTGTCTTGTGGTTATGTGTTATATTGTATAACCCTGCCCATGTTAGGTGAGATATTAATTAATAAGGTCCCAGCCTACGTCCTCTTTGATAGTGGGGCCAGCCATTCATTTATCGCCAGGAGGGTTGTCAAGAGTCTGAACATCCCACCAGAATGACTGGAGATTCCTTATCGTGTCCAAACCGCTGGTGACCAGGTGATTGTATCGCACTATCAGTACCGAGATTGTTCGATGGAGATTAATGAGTTGGAGTTCACGGCGACTCTGATTCAGATCCAGATGCAAGATTTTGATGTTATTTTGGGCATGGATTTTCTGGCTAAGCATGAGGCCAAGATCGACTGTCGTGAGAGGCAGGTCCGTATGCAGACACAGAGTAAGCAGGAAACCATCTTTCAAGGGGATTACAAGCTACATAAGGCGCCTAAGAAGATCTACATGAGTGCAGCGCAGGCACACAAGACATTGAGGAAAAATAATCAATGTTTTCTTGTATATGCTATTGGCGCAGAAAAAGAATTACCCTTGATAGATTCGATACCAGTGGTGCATGAGTATAAAGATGTATTTCCTGAAGAGCTGCCAGGACTACCGCCCAGTCGGGAGGTAGAGTTTGAGATTAATTTATTGCCAGGTGCTGAGCCAATATCGAAGGCACCGTACAGAATGGCTCCGGCTGAGTTAAAGGAACTAAAGGAGCAGCTACAGGAGTTATTGGACCGGAAGTTCATTCGACCCAGCGTCTCACCATGGGGAGCTCCGGTCTTGTTCGTGAAGAAGAAGGATGACAGTATGAGACTATGCATCGATTATCGAGAGATTAATAAGATCACAATCAAGAACAAGTATCCTCTACCCCGGATCGAGGACCTCTTCGATCAGTTAAAGGTATCTTTAAATCAATGTAATTCACAGTACTGCCATGAAATTTTACGATTGACTCATCAACTTTGGTATCCTTCAGGGAGCTAAAGTATTCTCCAAGATTGATCTTCGTTTCGGATATCATCAGCTGAGGATTAAAGCAGAGGACGTAGCGAAGACTGATTTCCGCACTAGATATGGCCACTATGAATTTTTAGTGATGCCATTCGGTCTGACTAATGCTCCCGCAACCTTCATGGATTTGATGAATACGGTGTTTAGAGACCAGCTTGATAAGTTCGTGGTGGTCTTTATTGATGACATTTTGATCTATTCCCCGAATGAGGAATTGCATGAAACACATTTGAGGGAGGTTCTGGAAGTACTCAGGCAGAAGAAACTATACGCCAAGTTTAGTAAGTGTGAGTTCTGGTTGAAGAGCGTTGCTTTCTTGGGACACTTGGTTTCGGAAGAAGGAATTTCTGTGGATCCCAATAAGATTGAGGCTATTACTGAGTGGCCCAGACCGACTAATGTGACGGAAGTGAGGAGTTTTCTGGGCTTGGCTGGCTACTACCGAAAGTTTGTAGAAGGGTTTTCGTCGATAGCGGTACCCTTGAGTAGATTGACACAGAAAAAGTCAAGGTTTGTATGGACCGATGAATGCGAGCAGAGCTTTGCAGAACTTAAGAGACGATTGACGACGGCCCCTATACTTGCTCAACCCTCATGCTCGGAAGGGTTTATCATCTATAGCAACGCATCGAAGAATAGGCTAGGTATGTGCATAAGACTTCGATTAAGTTTGATATATGTTACTACCTGGTCTAATCTCTTCCTTTTCAGGATGTGTACTGATGCAGAACGACAAGGTGATCGCATATGCTTCACGCCAGTTGAAGCCATATGAGCAGAATTATCCGACTCACGACCTGGAGCTAGCTGCCGTAGTCTTCGCACTTAAGATTTGGCGTCATTATCTTTATGGAGTGAAGTGCGAAGTATTCACGGATCATAAGAGTTTGAAGTACTTATTAACTCAGAAGGAGCTGAACATGCGACAAAGGAGATGGCTTGAGTTGTTGAAAGACTATGACCTGACTATCAGTTATCATCCAGGAAAGGCGAATCGAGTAGCAGATGCGCTGAGTAGGAAGTCCAGTCATGCCAGACAGACGCCGTTGGAGAGGGATATGGCGGAGTTAGATCTTGATATCGTGGACTCCACAGCTAATGTTTTGGCAGCATTGACTATCACCCCATCCCTAATTGAGCAGATCAAGGAGGCGCAGAAGGGAGATGTAACGCTTAGAGAAATCCGAGAGAAGATGATGACCAACCAGATTGATGGATTTCAGATACACGAAGATGATAGCATGTGGTTTCAGGGGAGACTGTGTGTTCCTGAGGATGAGGACCTTAGAAGGACAGTGCTGAGGGAGGCGCACAATTCAAAGTTGTCTATCCATCCGGGTGCCACAAAGATGTATAACGACTTGAAGAAACACTACTGGTGGAGCGGTATGAAGAGACATATAGCCGAGTTCATTGAGAGATGTCTGGTATGTCAGCAGGTCAAAGCAGAGCACCAGAGACCAGGGGGTTTGTTGATGCCGTTAGAGATCCCTGAATGGAAATGGGAGCATGTGACGATGGATTTTGTGGTGGGTCTTCCGAGGACAAGGAATGGTTATGACATGATATGGGTGATTGTAGACCGTTTGACTAAGTCCGCACATTTCCTACCTGTGCCGAATGATGTGACCTTGGAGAGGTTAGTTACACTCTATATCGATAACATCATCAGTCTACATGGAGTCCCAGTCAGTATTGTCTCTGATCGTGATTCGAAATTTACTTCCAAGTTTTGGTCAGCATGTCAGAAAAGGATGGGGACTGAACTACGATTGAGTACTGCATTTCACCCACAGACGGATGGGCAATCAGAGAGGACGATACAGACACTAGAGGATATGTTGCGGGCCTGCGCCATCGATTTCAAAGGGAATTGGGACGGTATGATCAAATTGATTGAGTTCTCCTACAATAACAGTCATCATAGCGCCATCGGCATGGCACCATTTGAGGCGTTTTATGGGCGTAAGTGTAGATCCCCTATTCTTTGGGACGAAGTGGGAGAGCGCACTATTACAGGTCCAGAGCTAGTTGAGCAAACCAAGGAGAATGTTAAGTTGATTCGAGAAAGGCTTAAGGTTGCTCAGGAAAGAAGTAAAAGTTGGGCTGACTCGAAGAGGCGTCCGTTGGAGTTTGATGTGGGAGAAAAGGTTTATCTGAAAGTATCACCTATAAAGGGTGTTGCGAGATTTGGTCTAATGGGTAAGCTGAGGCCTCGATACATTGGTCCCTACGAGGTGCTCGAAAAGATTGGTCCGTTAGCTTATCGGTTGGCGTTACCCCCGCACTAGCCCAGGTGCATAATGTATTCCATGTATCCCAGCTGAGGAAGTACGTTCCAGATCCGAGTCATGTACTGGACACACCGCCTGTAAGGATCAGACCGGACACATCATATAAAGAGACACCGGTTCGGATTATAGACCGTAAAGACCAGGTGCTGAGGAGGAGAATCATTCCATATGTCAAGGTACAATGGAGCAACCACCGAGAGAACGAAGCGACTTGGGAGCTGGAGGACCATATGCGTGAACGCTACCCTGAGCTCTTCGACTAAGGTATGTTGAGTCCTTTCGGTCTCCACTATTAAGTTACATCAAGTTTCGAGGATGAAACTTTTCGTAAGGTGGGTAGGATGTTATAACCGGCAAAAATAAATAAAAAAATGATGAATAAATAAACTACAATGAAATAACAATAATAAATAAGGTAAGTGATAATGTTGAATTTGAACTAAAAGGATAAGGCTCAAAAAAAAGAAAAAAGAAAAAAAAAAAGAGGAAGACGTGCGTTGAGGGGGGGATCACATTCCCCCCCCTAATTGTTGTAAGTTACAGCAAATAAGAAGGGCAAGGGGAGGCGGCAGGTTAGGAGGAGCAACAACAAAGAAAAAAAAATAATAACAGAAAGCATTGGAGGGATAGAGGAGAGGAGGAAAGGAAAGAGAAAAGAGAGAAGGAGAGGAAAGGAACAAGCCAGGCATTCCAACCCATTTGATAGTCGTATAACTGTGTATTGGTCTGCAATCCAGGTAGGTTTCCTTTTTCCCCTCCAAATTGGTACAAATTCGAGCATGCTCTAGTGATATATTATGTGTTTTTGCTGCTTTAATTGTTAAGATTCATATTATACTGTTGATTCTGTGAGAAGCATGAAAACTGCAGACCTATGGCTGTGTATACTCTGTTTTGCGTGTTGTTGAATTTGATGTTAGGGAAAAATTTGATAATCAAAATCCTAAAACTTTTGCATTATTAGGCTTTTTCATTCTTGTTTTGACCTTAGATTAGGTTCCCATAGACTGGATTTAGGCAAAAATATAGATCGGGGTCGGAAAACGGAGGCCGGAGGTCGCCGGAACGCTCCACGCGCCGTCGGATATGGAAGCGCATGGTTTCACGCGCGCGCGTGTGGAGGGACGCGCCTCCTGGCGTCTCCTCTGCTGGAATTCCTGGAATTTAAAAAAAGGTATAGGGCCGGCCTGCCAGCGCAGACCGGACCAGCCCTTAAATGGGCCGCAGTCTGCTGCTGCTGCAGGACCAGCCCATTAAACTGTTATTTTTAAAAAAAAAGGAGGCAGGCTAGCGGATCGGGCCGAATGGCCAACGGACCGGGCCAGCTGCTGGCCGGCCCAAATCGCTTGCGTATAAAAAAAAGGTGAAACGGGCCTGACAGGCCGGGAGGGGAGCGGACCAGGCTGAGGGTGGTTGGCAGGCCAGCGGCCTGCTGCTAAGTGGGTTAAGGAAAATTGGTTTAATAGAATTTCTGAATTTCATAAATGGTTAATTAATTTATTAAAATAGTAATAACTATAGGAAAAATATAATTAAATATCAGAAAATTCTAAATAAGTCCCAGAAATTATAAAATGCTGAAATTAAATTATTTTCACTAAATTTCAACAATTGTGATAATTTATTTAATTTGGATAATTAGGAAATAAATAGAAACAAATTAAGGAAAAATAGAGAAAAATATAGAAAATGTACAATAAATATATATAAGCCATGGGATAATAATTATAACCTCAAACAATATTAAATCAGTATTTGCAGTATAAATGAACCTAGATTTGAGTGCTGGAGGACGGTGAGGATGGGCCAGGGGCCTCAGGCGTTGTGTTGTTTGCATTCATGGCACGTGCATTTGCATGATGGTGGGTCGTGACGTACGGGTCACGGGCGCTCAGGATGGTGTACGGTGGCGGGGCCAAGTACACTCAGGATGGTGACTGTGGGTGGGTATGACCCACAGCCACTCAGTTAGGACCCGGGTTCATGCATTGCATGGCGGAGATATCGGCATTTTGTGTGACATGATCTTGTTGCGTGTGACATGCATAGTAGGACATGCATCACGTTGTTGCGCATTTTTATCTGGAGTGAATTACTTTTTCGTACTCGTATGCTTATATGATATCATGTCCTATGTGCTATGTGCTATATCATTATTGTATGTTTGTCTTGTACTACTTGGAGGCAGGTGCCTACTGAGTGATTTTCCAGTCACTCACCCCTACTTTCCCCCCACCAGGTGAGCAGAAAGAGACATATGACTACGTCTTTGTTGAGGACGGGGCTGATACAGTGGAGTGGGCGGACGATGGCCGCATTTAGGACATGAGAAGACCGTGCGGTCATGCGTTATTACTTTATTGGGATTTCATCAGTCATTACCTTGTTTAGTGTGATAGTCTCTAGATGCTAGCGTGTGGACTTTATTGTCGTGATATTTTTATTGTTTCCATGGAGGATTATCTTTTGTTCATTTGAATTATTATTTTGGTATTACGTTTCCGCGAAAAATTCCTACGTCTTGTCGGACATGTTTGGAAATTGATTTCGACGCTTCGTATTCTCTTTAGTGAAATACGGCGAGTGCATTGTTCTCGACGCTAGGGTTCGGGAGCGGGGCGCTTCACATGCGGTGAGAAATGCGGTGAAGGATTTTGCGGTAAAGGGATCCTAACCCTAATTAACGTGGGCGTTGTATATATTGTATCACTGATCATGCACGAACAAGGGTATTTAAGAACAACATATATTTTCGGGTTCAATTAAATCCACGGTTCGAATCTCGTATATTTTTTTAGAGGTGTGAATTTTATCTGAACGAAATGAAAGAATATCTCCTGCCGAAGTATGTATTGTTACAATATAAACTAATGCTGATTTTATAATGTGATGAACCAGAAAATATTCCCCGTTAGTCAACAACAGTCAACGCTAAAGCAAGTGTATCAAGATGGCCAAGTATGATGGTTCGGCCCAGTAACCGACCCGGCCACATGTGGTATTGAGGTTTGTCCCGGACTCTTGAGGATCATTACGATAGCATGACTCCGGGGCCCCACAGTCAAAGTCAGAGGTTTTCATCTCGTTCACAGAGCGATGCTAAACCTCAACGCCACTATTCGTTGTTCTCGGGTCAGCCTAATAATGTTAACCACGAGTGTCCCGAGCAGGCTCACTAGCCCTTCAAAGTCGGATACTCTTATCTCGGCAAGCTGACCCTACTTCAACTCATCTCGGTTGTAGGGCCCCATCATCAGCACACCCACTTGACTTTATGTTAATCTCGGCCATATGACTTCAGTACCCTCAAGGGGTAAAGGAATTCATCTCGGTTAAAAGGCCTAAATCATCTTTGGTTCCAAGGTCTCATCTCGGCCCGCAGTCCTATCTCGGCCAAAGATTTGAACTCGGCCAAAGATCTGGTCTATTCACCAGACTCATACCGTCCCTACTGGCATCAGCCACGAGCATCACAAAAGGTTGCTCATTGCTCCTTAGAGTCGGCCACTTTCATCTCGGCATATTGGTCCCACACCATCAGTTATCTCGGGTACTTTAAAGCGCTTCTAGAAGACTTCATCTCGGTTCAAGGAGTTTACCCCAGGTAATTCTACCGGGCAAAACTCCCAGCCAGATGCCCCAAACCAGCTTATTCAGCTCAGCATTGAGTCACGTGGCGAGCATGCAAGAGCAAGTGTCATCTGACTGACCTCCTTGCCTGTCACAATATCAAAGCTCTGCCCATGCATTGGCCCAAGCCGTCACATAAAAAAGGCCGAACAGCAAGAGAGAGGGAGGTAACACCAAATCCACAGAAATTACTCATCTTCCCCACAGTGAAAATACAGGTTTTACGAGAACAACTCAGTTCCTTTAAACCTTCATTCATACATAAACCTCTCTAGATAAATGGCCCAGACTGACTTGAGCGTCGGAGGGTATTACCCGGGGCCATAAATCTCGGGTCCTCTGACCCTTTTTCTTTGTGCAGGTCAGCAACTCACTTGCTACAGACAATTGACGGAGTTCTAACGGCACCACATCAAACGATTACTTGGTGATCAATTCAGACATCATCATATTGGCGCTAGAAGGAGGGCTGAACCTCCGTCACTTAATTTTTATCAATTATACCGTCTTACTAAAACAAGTCAGCCCAAATGGGTAAAGACGCCCGTGAGGGGTTAGGAGAGTCCTCTAATCATCAACGACGAAAAGAGGCCCGCTCAGTTCATCCTGGACAGGATTCTAGGAGGACCGAGCCAGAAAGGAAGAAGGTCCCGGGTATAACCGCGGATGAGAGAAATAAGGCCATGAATTATGTGGCCGAAAACTTGGATGTATTCGAAGCTGTGGTGGAACGGCTTAAAGGGAAGAGACCCGAGACGGGGAATATGGGGGAAGATTCTACGTCTTTTTATCCGAAGGAGAAGACACAGTTGCACTCTTCTCACCGTCCTCAGGGGTTTATGGCTGACGCTAGGCGCAGTGATGACAGAGCCACTACGCTAGAGTCGGTGCCAATGCCTAGGCAGCGCCTGGGTATAAAGCCTAAATCATTTAAAAGTGTTCGACAGGAAGCGGATCCTCGCAGGCCGAGGAGCCGACCTGAAGAACTTAATCCGGAGTATTTGAGGGTAGTCCAGGAAAGTCCATTTTCCTGGGATATCGCAGAGTATTCAGCACCGGATAGCTTTAAGATGCCAAAGATGGACACATATGATGGCACATCTGATCCAACAGATCATCTCTTTCAGTTCCAAACGGCAATGAACCTAAAAAATGCACCGGACCCACTCTGTTGTAAGACTTTCCCCATGTACTTGCGGGGGAAGGCAAGAAGGTGGTTTCAAGAGCTTCCACCCCAGTCGGTGGATTCCTTCAGACAGCTGGCACAAAAATTTAAGTCTCAATTTGTGTCGAGTGCGCCATTTATAAAGAATTCTTCGCACCTTATGACCTTGAAGCAAGGTGCGGAAGAGTCAATACTGAAGTATATGCGGCGTTTTTCTGACGAATCACTGCAGGTCAGTGATCGAAATGAAGGAGTGAAAGCTGCAGCATTTATTAACGGTCTCAGAGCAGGCCGCCTCTTTTCACAGCTTGCCGAGGAGGGGCCTACTACTTTGAGAGAGTGCCTGGAAAAGGCGCATCAGTTTGCCCGAGGAGAGGAGGCAAATCGATTGAAAAAGGAAGCCGAGCAGAGTACTCGGCGGGAGGCTCGGCCCAGCTCCCGAGCAATTCGACTTGAAGACCAACGCGAACGGCGCAGTGCGTTTGATCGCCTTGGTGCTCGAGGCAAGCGAGGTCAAGAAGGATTACCCCTTCTGGCTTCAAAAGATAGAATTTTGGCCGTCATGGAAAGAGATGGCCTAAGAACGGACCCGAAGCCCTTGGCAGGACCCAGGGACAAGAGGGATCCAAAGTTGTATTGCCGATATCACCGTGATGTCGGCCATGACACTGAAGATTGTCGGCAATTAGCTCAAGCAATTCGGAAGTTAATTGAGTTGGGACATTTAAAACAATTCTATGATCCGCGTTCTCGGCTTCATAACCGTTTAAACTTCCGGAGGAATGAGCAGAAGGATAAGTGCCGACCTGAGGTACCCCCAGCACATCCCAGGTCGGATGATGATGGGGATCGAGATCAGCAAGAGGCTGCAGTTCAGCCACAAATCAATTCCATAATCTACACCATCTCGGGTGGTCCGTCACAGCCAAATCCCGGCGGTCCCAGCTCGTCAGGTACGTCTACTGGACCTTCCCCGAAAAAACGGAGGTTGTCTCGAGAGTTGATATATGGACCAGAGGATTTAGTCCCGCTTGATTCTAAGAACACGGGATTAGTCATTGGATTATGCATTCATATGGCGCCGGATAAAATTGTAGAGGTACGTAGGGTATATGTGGATACTGGGAGTGCCGTCAACATAATGTATTATCATGTATACAAGCAATTGGGTCTGGCGGACTCGCAAATGACCCCAGTAGCTTCTCCTCTGTATGGATTCACCGGCATGCCTGTTCGGCCAGCTGGCCTGATTACTCTCAGCGTCAGTTTTGGCAAACCCCCTGCTTACCGATGCTTGTGGATGGACTTCGTGGTGGTTAAGGAGAGGTCGGCTTACAATATTCTGTTGGGCCGACCCGCGCTGGTGGCATTGGAAGCTATAATATCACCCTTACATGTTAGCATGAAGTTTCCTACCCCAGGCGGAGTAGTAACTTTGCAGGGAGATATCCCTATTGCTCAGAATTGTTACGCAGTGGCCACCCAAGGGAGTGGGATCGTCCAGCAGGTTGTTCTGGATGATCTCATCCCCCCAACAGACGAATGTTTACAAACCGATGACGCGGTTCAGGAGTTCATCTTGGATTCAGGTCGGCCAGAGAATACAATCAAAATTGGGACTTGGATGCCATCAGAGACTTTGGCTCAGCTTCAGAATCTGCTAAGGGAATTCGCAGAAATTTTTGCTTGGACAGCAGAAGATATGCCTGGAATCCCAACTACATTAGCAGAACATTACCTTAATGTGGATCCTCAGGTCAGGCCCATTAAGCAGAAAAAAAGAAACTTTGCACCAGAGCGGAACAAAGTGATTGCAGGGGAGGTTGAGAAACTCTTGGTGGCAAAGTTCATCGAAGAAGTCTTGTACCCAATCTGGTTGGCTAACCCGGTTGTGGTCCCTAAGCCGGACAAAAGCTGGAGAATGTGCGTTGATTATACAGACTTGAACAAAGCCTGCCCAAAAGATTGCTACCCCCCTACCGAAAATTGATAGATTGGTAGATTCCACTTTGGGGTATGAGGTCTTTGATTTCTTGGATGCTTTTAAGGGTTACCATCAAATCATGATGGCAAAAGAGGACCGAGAAAAGACCTCCTTTATAACTGAGGTCGGCACTTACTGTTACATCAGTATGCCTTTTGGTTTAAAGAATGCTGGGGCAACTTATCAACGTTTGGTTAACTTGTTGTTCAAGGATCAAATAGGCCGAATTATGGAGGTCTACATCGACGATATGCTGATTAAAAGCAAGATCCTTGGTCAGTATATCTCGAATTTGCGCGAAGTATTTGTCATCCTAAGAGAGTCCTGCATGAGGCTGAACCCAAAGAAGTGTACTTTTGGGGTGCGAACAGGAAAGTTTTTGGGGTACATGGTCTCCAAAGAAGGAGTGCAGGCCAACCCAGCTAAGATTGAAGCTTTGGAAAATATGCACCCACCTCGGAACATTAAAGAAGTTCAGAGGTTGACGGGGCGAATTGCGGCTCTGAGCAGATTTCTCTCCAAGTCAGCTGAGAGATCGTTGCCTTTTTTCCAAATTTTGAAGAAGAGAACAGCTTTTCTCTGGGATGAACAATGCCAAGAGGCATTTGATGGCTTAAAGGCACATCTGGCTGAGGTGCCCATGTTGACCTCTCCTGTTCCAGGAGAGACATTGTACATTTATTTGTCTACTTGTCATGAAGCGGTGAGTGCAGTTTTGCTCAGAGAGCAGGATGCAATTCAGAAGCCTATCTACTTTGCAAGTAAAGTCTTGCATGGAGCCGAGGTGCGATACCCAAACACTGAGAAAGTCATCTTGGCATTAGTAGTGGCGGCTAGAAAGTTTCGTCCCTACCTTCAAGCTCATCCTATAGTCGTGGTGACGGATCAGCCCCTAAGGCAGATTCTATCTCGGCCAGACACATCAGGCCGAGCTGCTAAGTGGGCAATGGAACTTGCCGAGTATGACATCAGTTACAAGTCACGTACCTCAATTAAAGCTCAGGCCTTGGCTGATTTTCTGGCTGAGGGCATATCAGTTGAGGAAGATCCTCCTTCAGCGCAGGGTTGGACTTTGTATGTAGACGGATCTTCCTCAAGGGAAGGAAGTGGTGCTGGTCTCTTAATAGTGAATCCTCACGAGGAAGAGACCGAATATGCCTTACGCTTTGATTTCGAGGCTACTAACAATGAGGCTGAGTATGAAGCATTGATTGCTGGGTTGAGCTTAGCTCGGAAACTGGGGGCACAACAAATAACTGCGCGAAGTGATTCACAACTCATAGTTTCACAAGTCAATGGTGACTATGAAGCTAAGGAAGAGAATATGAAGCGTTATTTGGCAAAGGTTCAACATTTAAAAGGGATGTTTGAACCCTTTAACATTGAGCATATTCCCAGGTCGGCAAACAAACGTGCTGACGCGTTATCTCGGTTAGCCTCATCCACCTCGGCCACAATCGGGAAGAAGATAGTTGTAGAATTGGTAAAACATCGCGCCTTTGACGGGAACGAAGTCTTACAGCAAGATTATCGTAATACATGGATGGACGAGATAGTCACCTACCTACAACATCAAACTCAACCAGAGGACAAGTCACGAGCTCGGCGACTCCGTTTGAAGGCATCCAGGTATGCCCTCTTTAATGATCACTTATATAGGAAGTCATTCTCCCAACCCTGGTTGCGTTGTGTACCTGAGGACGAAGGAGATTACATTCTCCGAGAAATGCACTTGGGCATATGCGGGAGTCATTCTGGAGCACGCTCACTGGCCCGTAAGTGCTACTTGGCAGGGTATTACTGGCCCACAATTCGCAAAGATGCGGAAGAGCTGGTCAAAAAGTGCTCATCATGTCAAGCTCATGCTCCCTCTTTTCATCTGCCGAGCCATGAAATGACCAGTATTTCCAGTCCTTGGCCGTTTGTGCAATGGGGTATGGACTTGGTGGGACCTCTACCCCGAGCTCCTGGCTCGGTCAGATTCCTGTTGGTGGCAATTGACTACTTTACTAAATGGATAGAGGCTGAACCCTTGGCCACCATAACTGGGGCTCAAGTCAAAAAGTTCTTATGGAAAAACATCATCTGCCGGTTTGGCTTACCTCAGGTCTTGATCTCAGATAACGGACGCCAGTTTGCTGAAGATCCGGTTAAGAGTTGGTGTCTTGATCTGCACATTAAGCAACGCTTTACCTCAGTGGCACATCCACAGTCAAATGGCCAAGTTGAACTTGCAAACAGAATTATCAAGGATGGGCTTAAGAAGCGATTAGACAAAGTGGGCACAAGTTGGGTTGAAGAATTACCCAGCGTCCTATGGGCATACCGGACAACTCCCTCAACTTCAACGAAAGAAACACCTTTTTCACTAGTGTACGGCTCAGAAGCTGTCATTCCCGCAGAGATAGGCTCCACCTCAACACGAGTCGGTTGTCATTCTGCTGTGAATAACAGTCAAGAATTGCGGATAAATCTAGATGAACTAGAGCAGAAGAGGGACCGAGCTCACATTCGCATGGCCCAGTACAAGAATCTGATCTCTCAGCATTACAATTCCCGAGTGCGACCGAGATCTTTTCGAGTGGGAGACTTAGTGATGCGAGACAATGAAGTCAGTCATGCTGAGTCATTTGGGACCTTTAATTCCAAATGGGAAGGCCCTTATCGCATTGTTGAAGTATTCCCAACAGGAGCTTACAAGTTACAAACTCTGGAAGGGAAAACTCTTCCACGGACCTGGCATGTTTCCCATCTCAGACTTCTGCATCAGTGATGTAAACTGCAGCTGCTTTGTATATAAACACAAGTTTTTTGTGATGCCACTTTCAAAGTCAGTCAGAGCACGACTTGAGTAAAGCAAAAAATCTTCTAAGACCTCGGCAGGTCCGAGGCAAAAGACCTCGCAGGTTCGAGGCAAATGCCCGCTAAAGGGTACATTAAGACCTCGGCAGGTCCGAGGCAAAAGACCTCGCAGGTTCGAGGCAAATGCCCGCTAAAGGGTACATTAAGACCTCGGCAGGTCCGAGGCGAAAGACCTCGCAGGTTCTGTTATGCCCCGCACCCTCCGTAGGGTAATTAAAAGACGAAGAAGAATTTTCGGAAATTAATGACGGTCAACGAGAATTAAGTTAGGCATTAATATGAGGATTAATTAGAAATTAATGATGGAATTAATATTAGAAATTAATTATGTTTAATTTAGAATAAAACAATTAAGTTTATCCTTTAAGATAAATAAGAAATAAAATATAATTTAGAAACACCAAACTTTTCCCCCTGACCATATATAAACTGACAAAGCGTCAGTTTCTTCAGAAACCATCGACGCTCTGTCTCTGCCCTAGCCATTCCTTCCAGGAGTAGAAGAAGACAACCTCCAAGAATTGATCCAGCCCTAGTCCATTTCCCAATCCGACTTCGAGTAATCAAAGGCAAGTAACTTTCTTATAAGTTCTTACGATTTGTGAAAGAAAAATGGCCTATTTTGTTATCAAATTGGATCACCATGCAGTAGATTCGTTCTTTGATTAGGTGTATATGTTTATGTGCTTTCGTTTCAAGATTTGGCCGATGTATATGAAAATGTGATTGTTGTTGTTGTTGAATCTGTGAAATCCTGCAAATCCTTATCCCTTGAATCCCCTCTTGATGTGATTGCGTGGATGCGTGGGTTTGAGAGAGTAAGGAAGGATTTTTGGGTTGTTGTGACGGATGAGTCGTGTGTTAGGCTTGAATCTGTGATTTGTAATTGTGTAGCGTTTAATTCGTAGTTTAAGCATGAGATTATAGCAGGATTTAGGCTTGGATTGATTGGGATGAAGTTTGGGATCAATTGGAGTTATGGTTTTGTAGTTTCTGCGAAAATCGCAAAGTTTCTGTGCTGGAATCGTGGACATCGATCGATCGATGTGAGGGGATGAAGTACATAGATCGATCGATGTGAGGGTATGATGTCCTCTGATGGACATCGATCGATCGATGTGAGGGGATGAAGTCACTTCGATCGATCGATGTAGGAAGGGCTGAGAGATCGATGTCCTCTGATGGACATCGATCGATCGATGTGAGGGGATGAAGTCACTTCGATCGATCGATGTAGGAAGGGCTGAGAGATCGATGTCCTCTGATGGACATCGATCGATCGATGTGAGGGTATGAAGTACATAGATCGATCGATGTGAGGGGATGATGTCCCCTAGTTTTGTGGAAAAATAGAGAAAGAAAAAGGGAAGCTCGGGGAGTCTTTGGGTGACTTTAGAGACTTCTTAAGACCTGATTAAGGGTAGCCTAAGTCTTGGGAACATGCCCTAGGATGGTGAATCAATCTTGGTGATTTCAACGGATTCTCAAACCGAGTTTCAACGGGAATGACTTAAACGGGTTAGGAAATGAACGTACGAGGTGTCTTAGGTTTCAATGAAGGAAAGATAGGGATACTTGCGTAGGTTGTGAACTTTAGAATCAAGGGTAAGTGTTGACGAGCTAGTTGAGGTCTAAGTGTCGACGGATAAGTTAGTGTACTCTTGTGTGTGTCACTTGTACTTGCGCATGTGAATGTGAATTGCATATGTGATCGAGGAATGTGAATGAACAAGGAGTCTTGCATCATGGCACGTGCATTTGCATATTGATTTGAAAAGAAAGGTGCCTCGGCACAGATTTGCGAAGGTGACCTGCAATGTAAACCGGGATGGAAATTTAAGCCGGGGCGCATTGCAGGGCACAAAAGACTGTAACGTAAACCGGGATGGAAATATAAGCCGGGGCGCGTTACAGGGTATAAAGTTGTCTGTAATGCTACTCGGGATGGAAATATAAGCCGAGGTGCATTACAGGGTATAAAGTTGGCTGTAACGTAAACCGGGATGGAAATATAAGCCGGGGCGCGTTACAGGGTATAAGTTATATGAAGTGACCGGGCATTATGTCATGCATTGCATTGTTTTAAAAGAGAAGTGTTCATGCATAAATGAATGAGTAGTGCAGTGCATATCTTGACATGCATCACGAGAGTCAATGTGTTACGAACGTGTGCGATACTTGATTGCCTATGAATTGTTAAATGTGAGCAATTTGTCGTACTTGCTTTACTGCGTTATTTAAATTTACATTTGGAAGTTTACAAGACATGTGCCCCTCAATTCCCTCAAGTTATCTATTACTCATGTCTTGCCATGTGATGATCCCGTATGTCTTATAAGCGGGTTACTTGCTAGCGTTTTTCGCTAAGGGTACTACCTTTTGTCATTGCAGATGAGCCTAGTTTCGACATGATCTTTATCGAGGATGACGGCGAGTGGGCTGAATGGGATACCTAGACCTTGTTGAGGAGATTGATTAGCTAGTTACAACTGTTTCCATTTGTTTCATTTACTTGGTTATTCATTTGAGGTTTTAGATGGCTGCGACCATGTACACTGTCGGTGATCACATTGTCTTTGACGTACTACTTTGATGATTTAGTTGATTTGATATGTTTCCGCACTTATTTCTCTTACGTCATCGATGATGTGTATTCGAGAGATGAGACGTCTTGTAGTCTTCTCAGTAAGCTACGACGGGTGAACCGGTTCGGATTCCGCTGTCCGGGTCGGGGCGCTACAGGTGGTATCAGAGCCTAGGCTTCAGATCTACCTCGGAGACCTAGGTTATGACATGTAGAGTATTAAGTTATGATCTTCAATTTAAGTTGATCTATTAGTCTAAGTATGCAATCTTAGATTTAAGTTTGATTGGGATGGGTGTGTGCGAGCGCGATAAAATGTGACCAATAAAAGTTATTTATCGTAGTTTATGAACTTCGTCTTACACAACGCATGTGGCTTCCAGTATTTACCTATGAAATTGCTGAATGTTATAAGCGTGGATTTTGCAGAGAATGCCTCCTCGCAGAGATAACCAAGGTAACGGTGGCAATGGGAATAATGACCCCTCCTCCTCCACCGCCACCAGTTCTAGTCCCACAAGCGCTGATTGATGCTATCACAGTGATAGCACAAGGGGTTGCTCAACAGCAGCAACAACCGCAGCCACAGCCTCCACCGCCTCAGCACGGTATAAGGTACTATATTGGGGAAATGCGAAAGATGCATGCCCCAAACTTTGAAGGGACAACTGACCCAGAGGTGGCTGGGTTTTGGCTGGACGAAGTAGAGAAATGCTTCAGGCTAGTGCAAGTGCCTGAAGAACACAAAGTGGATGTGGCCACGCCTTTTCTGACTGGTAGAGCGAATGCATGGTGGAACGGCATTCTGCCCAAGATGACTCCTCCCATCCAGTGGAGTCAGTTTGTGAAGGCCTACAAAGACTACTACGTGCCTGAGACTGCCGTTTTGGAAAAGATGAGGCAGTTTGACAGATTTGAACAAGGGAGGATGACTATTTCCGACTATGCGGATAGGTTTCATGCCTTGGGTAAGTTCACGCCCTTGGTTCTGGAAAACAACAGATGAAGATGTTGAAATTCGAAGAAGGGTTGAACCCCCGCATACGGACAGCAATCGCGGGGTCAAGTTTGAAAACTTTTGAGGAGATGTTGGACGCATGTTACCGAGTGGAGAGTGACATGCGACGATCACAGAACAGAGAGGCTCGCGAAGAATCGAGCAAGAGACCGAGGGTTGAGCAAAGTGGGAGTAGGCCCGGACGTTGGGTCAAGATTCCCCGAAAAGGGCAGGCAGGGCCAGTACAAAGGACACCACAACTCAACCAACCTGGCCAACAAGCACCTGCAGAGTGCCCACACTGCCACAAGAGACACGTGGGCGAATGTTGGAAGGTGAGTGGAGCGTGCTTCAAATGTGGGAAGACGGGCCACAGGATCAAAGATTGCCCTGAATGGAATGCTAAACCTCAGGCGACAACAGGGCCAGCCCAGCAGCAGAGGGGCAGGCCTAATGCGAGAGTCCATGCGATGACAGACGCAGAGTACAGGAGGATACCAACGTCGTGACAGGTACGACTTAAGTTTGATTATAGCAACCTAAGTTGAATTTTAGCCTTTTAAGTTGATTCAATATGCTTTATATGAGATCTTTATGTGCTGTACTTCATGTTAGGTGTGGTCTTAGTTAACAACGTGCCTGCAAACGTGTTATTTGATAGTGGCGCTAGCCACTGTTTCATTTCTAAGCGATTCGCCAAAGGACTCGACTGTCTACCCGAATGGCTTGAGAACCCATTTAGGGTACAGGCAGCAGGAGAACAAGTACTGACTTCTCACCATCAGTACAAAGACTGTGAGTTGGAATTAGATGGGAAGCTTTTCTCGGTGACTTTAGTCCCAATACCGCTGAAGGACTTTGATATAATATTGGGCATGGATTGGTTGACCAAGAATCATGCCAACATCGACTGCAGACTTAAGCGAGTGACCCTCAAAGACCCTGAGATGAATGACATCACGGTGCAAGGGAATACCAAGATAACCAAGGCTCCTAAGAAAATATACATGACGGCGATTAAGGCCTTTAAGGCTTTACAGAAAGGAGCAGAGGGATATATGGTGTATGCTATAGATGCTCAACAAGAAGTTCCCTCCATGGATCAAATTCCGGTAATCAATGAATTTAAGGACGTATTTCCGGATGATTTACCGGGAGTTCCGCCATCGAGAGAAGTGGAGTTCGAAATCAATTTGATACCGGAGCCGAGCCTATATCAAAGGCACCCTACAGAATGGCTCCAGCTGAACTTAAGGAGCTAAAGGGGCAACTTCAGGAGTTGTTGGACAAGAAATTGATACGCCCCAGTGTATCACCTTGGGGAGCTCCAGTTCTATTCGTAAAGAAGAAAGATGGCAGCATGAGGCTGTGCATCGACTACCGAGAACTGAATAAGATTACCATTAAGAACAAATATCCTTTGCCAAGGATAGAGGACTTATTTGACCAACTTAAAGGAGCTCGTTGGTTCTCGAAGATCGATCTCCGTCAAGGGTATCACCAGCTGCTTGTGAAAGCCGGAGACGTACCTAAAACGGCGTTCCGAACTCGATACGGGCATTATGAATTCTTAGTGATGCCTTTTGGACTAACTAATGCCCCAGCAGCTTTCAGGGACTTGATGAACACTGTGTTCCGAGAACAGTTAGACCAATTTGTAGTAGTGTTCATCGATGACATTTTGGTCTATTCCCCCGACGAACAAGCTCATGCTGAACATTTGAGAGTGGTGTTGCAAATTCTGAGGCAACAAAGGCTGTATGCCAAATTCAGCAAGTGTGAATTTTGGCTAAGAAGTGTAGCCTTCCTTGGTCACGTGATTTCTGAAGATGGGATCTCAGTAGATCCTAAGAAGATAGAGGCCATCACCGAATGGCCAAGACCCACCAATGTGACCGAAGTCAGAAGCTTCCTAGGCTTGGCAGGCTACTATAGGAAGTTTGTTGAGGGATTCTCAACGATAGCAGTACCATTGAGTCGACTTACTCAGAAGAAGACTAAATTCGAATGGACTGCTGAATGCGAGCAGAGCTTTACTGAGCTCAAGAAGAGATTGACCACATCCCCGGTGTTGGCGCAACCTTCCGGCACCGACGGTTTCGTGATCTATAGTGACGCGTCCAAGAAAGGACTAGGTATGTACACAATTACAATTAATGCATTGTATATACTTATGCAAGTCCTAAACTAACCCTCTGTTTATAGGTTGTGTCTTGATGCAAAACGAACGAGTCATATCGTACGCGTCAAGACAACTGAAACCATATGAGCAGAACTATCCGACTCATGACTTGGAGCTCGCAGCTGTGGTATTTGCCCTTAAGATCTGGAGACACTATCTATATGGAGAGAAGTGTGCGGTATTCACCGATCACAAGAGCTTGAAATATCTGTTCTCGCAGAAGGAGCTGAATATGAGACAAAGGAGATGGTTGGAGTTACTCAAGGACTATGACTTGACCATCAACTACCATCCGGGCAAAGCCAACAGAGTGGCGGACGCGTTGAGCAGAAAGTCTAGCCACGCAAGACAGTCTCCATTGGAAAGAGAAATAGAAGAGTTTGATCTTGAATTGGTGGATCCAGTGGCTAATGTCCTCACAGCTCTGTCTATCAGCCCAGACTTGGTAGACCGAATCAAAGAGGCACAGTATGAGGACCCGGCACTAAAAGAGATCCGCGACAAATTATCTACGGGACCGATAAAGGATTTTCAGTTGCGAGAAGATGAGAGTCTATGGTTCCGGAATCGATTATGCGTGCCAAGTAAAGACGAACTCCGGACAGAATTGCTCCGAGAAGCGCATAACTCAAGAATGTCTATCCACCCGGGGAGTACTAAGATGTATAAGGACCTCAAAGGAAACTATTGGTGGATAGGGATGAAAAGGTCAATAGCGGCATATGTGGAAAGATGTTTGGTATGCCAACAAGTCAAAGCGGAACATCAACGACCTGGTGGTTTGATGAAGCCACTAGAGATTCCAGAATGGAAGTGGGAGCACGTGACGATGGATTTCGTAATGGGACTACCCAAGACCCGCAATGGAAACGAGATGATTTGGGTAATTGTAGACAGATTGACGAAGACGGCTCACTTTATAGCCATGCCTCATGGTACTTCGTATGAAAGGTTATCCAATATCTATGTGGATAACATTGTAAGTCTACATGGAGTCCCAGTCAGCATCGTATCGGACCGTGACCCCAAGTTCACCTCTAAGTTCTGGAGAGCATTCCAGAAAGCTATGGGTACGGAGTTGAGAATGAGCACAGCATATCACCCGCAAACGGATGGACAATCCGAGAGGACCATCCAAACATTGGAAGACATGTTGAGAGCATGCGCCTTGGATTTCAAAGGAAACTGGGATAGCATGCTGAAGTTGATGGAGTTTTCTTACAATAATAGCTATCACAGTGCAATTGGCATGGCTCCATTTGAAGCATTGTACGGACGCAAATGCAGATCTCCGGTTTGTTGGGATGAAGTCGGAGAAAGGACAATCACCGCACCCGAGTTGGTCGAGCAAACAATGGCAAAGGTCAAGGTGATAAGAGAGAAACTCAAGGTGGCTCAAGATCGCAGTAAAAGTTGGGCTGACACCAAGAGACGACCGTTGGACTTTGAGGAGGGCGACAAGGTTTACCTACGAGTGTCACCAACTAAGGGAGTTGCTAGATTTGGAGTGAAGGGCAAGTTAAGCCCGAGATACATTGGTCCTTACGAAGTGCTGGGCAAGGTTGGAGAAAGAGCTTATCGACTAGCCTTACCTCCGAGTTTATCCCAAGTCCATAACGTATTTCATGTATCTCAACTGAGGAAATACGTATCTGACCCAAGTCATGTCCTTGAAGCTCAACCGTTGGATGTTAAGGAAGATGTCACGTATGAAGAGCATCCCATAAAGATTGTGGACAGAAAGGATCAAGCCCTACGCCGACGTGTCATTCCGTATGTCAAGGTTCAGTGGAGTAACCATACGGAGCGCGAAGCCACGTGGGAGCTTGAAGAGCAAATGAAAGAGTTATATCCGCACCTCTTCCAATAAGGTACGCCAGTTTCGAGGACGAAACTTATTATAAGGGGGGAGGGATGTTATGCCCCGCACCCTCCGTAGGGTAATTAAAAGACGAAGAAGAATTTTCGGAAATTAATGACGGTCAACGAGAATTAAGTTAGGCATTAATATGAGGATTAATTAGAAATTAATGATGGAATTAATATTAGAAATTAATTATGTTTAATTTAGAATAAAACAATTAAGTTTATCCTTTAAGATAAATAAGAAATAAAATATAATTTAGAAACACCAAACTTTTCCCCCTGACCATATATAAACTGACAAAGCGTCAGTTTCTTCAGAAACCATCGACGCTCTGTCTCTGCCCTAGCCATTCCTTCCAGGAGTAGAAGAAGACAACCTCCAAGAATTGATCCAGCCCTAGTCCATTTCCCAATCCGACTTCGAGTAATCAAAGGCAAGTAACTTTCTTATAAGTTCTTACGATTTGTGAAAGAAAAATGGCCTATTTTGTTATCAAATTGGATCACCATGCAGTAGATTCGTTCTTTGATTAGGTGTATATGTTTATGTGCTTTCGTTTCAAGATTTGGCCGATGTATATGAAAATGTGATTGTTGTTGTTGTTGAATCTGTGAAATCCTGCAAATCCTTATCCCTTGAATCCCCTCTTGATGTGATTGCGTGGATGCGTGGGTTTGAGAGAGTAAGGAAGGATTTTTGGGTTGTTGTGACGGATGAGTCGTGTGTTAGGCTTGAATCTGTGATTTGTAATTGTGTAGCGTTTAATTCGTAGTTTAAGCATGAGATTATAGCAGGATTTAGGCTTGGATGATTGGGATGAAGTTTGGGATCAATTGGAGTTATGGTTTTGTAGTTTCTGCGAAAATCGCAAAGTTTCTGTGCTGGAATCGTGGACATCGATCGATCGATGTGAGGGGGATGAAGTACATAGATCGATCGATGTGAGGGTATGATGTCCTCTGATGGACATCGATCGATCGATGTGAGGGGATGAAGTCACTTCGATCGATCGATGTAGGAAGGGCTGAGAGATCGATGTCCTCTGATGGACATCGATCGATCGATGTGAGGGGATGAAGTCACTTCGATCGATCGATGTAGGAAGGGCTGAGAGATCGATGTCCTCTGATGGACATCGATCGATCGATGTGAGGGTATGAAGTACATAGATCGATCGATGTGAGGGGATGATGTCCCCCAGTTTTGTGGAAAAATAGAGAAAGAAAAAGGGAAGCTCGGGGAGTCTTTGGGTGACTTTAGAGACTTCTTAAGACCTGATTAAGGGTAGCCTAAGTCTTGGGAACATGCCCTAGGATGGTGAATCAATCTTGGTGATTTCAACGGATTCTCAAACCGAGTTCAACGGGAATGACTTAAACGGGTTAGGAAATGAACGTACGAGGTGTCTTAGGTTTCAATGAAGGAAAGATAGGGATACTTGCGTAGGTTGTGAACTTTAGAATCAAGGGTAAGTGTTGACGAGCTAGTTGAGGTCTAAGTGTCGACGGATAAGTTAGTGTACTCTTGTGTGTGTCACTTGTACTTGCGCATGTGAATGTGAATTGCATATGTGATCGAGGAATGTGAATGAACAAGGAGTCTTGCATCATGGCACGTGCATTTGCATATTGATTTGAAAAGAAAGGTGCCTCGGCACAGATTTGCGAAGGTGACCTGCAATGTAAACCGGGATGGAAATTTAAGCCGGGGCGCATTGCAGGGCACAAAAGACTGTAACGTAAACCGGGATGGAAATATAAGCCGGGGCGCGTTACAGGGTATAAAGTTGTCTGTAATGCTACTCGGGATGGAAATATAAGCCGAGGTGCATTACAGGGTATAAAGTTGGCTGTAACGTAAACCGGGATGGAAATATAAGCCGGGGCGCGTTACAGGGTATAAAGTTATATGAAGTGACCGGGCATTATGTCATGCATTGCATTGTTTTAAAAGAGAAAGTGTTCATGCATAAATGAATGAGTAGTGCAGTGCATATCTTGACATGCATCACGAGAGTCAATGTGTTACGAACGTGTGCGATACTTGATTGCCTATGAATTGTTAAATGTGAGCAATTTGTCGTACTTGCTTTACTGCGTTATTTAAATTTACATTTGGAAGTTTACAAGACATGTGCCCCTCAATTCCCTCAAGTTATCTATTACTCATGTCTTGCCATGTGATGATCCCGTATGTCTTATAAGCGGGTTACTTGCTAGCGTTTTTCGCTAAGGGTACTACCTTTTGTCATTGCAGATGAGCCTAGTTTCGACATGATCTTTATCGAGGATGACGGCGAGTGGGCTGAATGGGATACCTAGACCTTGTTGAGGAGATTGATTAGCTAGTTACAACTGTTTCCATTTGTTTCATTTACTTGGTTATTCATTTGAGGTTTTAGATGGCTGCGACCATGTACACTGTCGGTGATCACATTGTCTTTGACGTACTACTTTGATGATTTAGTTGATTTGATATGTTTCCGCACTTATTTCTCTTACGTCATCGATGATGTGTATTCGAGAGATGAGACGTCTTGTAGTCTTCTCAGTAAGCTACGACGGGTGAACCGGTTCGGATTCCGCTGTCCGGGTCGGGGCGCTACAGGTTCGAGGCAAATGCCCGCTAAAGGGTACATCAAGACCTCGGCAGGTCCGAGGCAAAAGGCCTTGTAAGTTTGAGGCCAATGTCTAATAAAAGAGAATACTAAAACCTTGACAAGTCCGAGACGAAAGACCATTAAAACGGCAGATCAAGACCTCGGCAAGACTGAGGCAGAAAACTTATGCAGCTCTTAAAACAAAATTCTTGAATTGATCTAAGGCCGAGACCCTTATGAATCTAAGGTCAAGAACCATTAAGACCTCGGAAGATCTGAGGCAAAAACTTATCAAAATTTGTTAAGTTAGTTTTGAGAGATGCTGAGATAAAAACTAGAAGGATAGGACCTTGGCAGGTCCGGGACAAGAGCCAGAAGGGATTCATAAAATCCCCTTAAAGGGAGGAAACTTATCAAAAAGAATGAGGAAGCAGGTCCTCAAGATTCTTGAAAATCAGTCACAGCTAAATCAAACAAAACCTCAAAGCCGACTTCAAGTCAGCCTGATTTCAAAAGTTTCGAGCTCGGATCCAATGACAGGTTCATTCTGACTTGATAATTTTGATTATGATTCAAGAGAATTAATTGGTTTATATTGACTGATACGATAAGTTAGTTCCAAATTAAAGACTGGGGAAATAATTGAGACAAAAAGCTTGAAGATTCCATTCATGCAAACAAAGGAATACACGTTGATGCCTGGCCTAGAAAAAGAAACAATGAAGAGTCCTAAAGCCTACTCGTCTTTGTCGTCCTCTCTCAAGTCAGCTCCATCTATGAATCTTTGAAATAGTTCGTCAAAGTCTTGAGCTGCCTGGGGGTTGAAAAGTTGGGCTATTCGAGGATCTTCTCTGTTCAAATCAGGATGAACTTGGGCGCAGGCCTCAATGGCATTCCTCTGGCCGACCTCCATGGCTGACCCTTGGATCAAAAGCAGATTCTCTTCGAAAAAGTTGGATTTTCTGAAGTCTTGAATCGCCTTGATCTCGGCGTCAATTAATTTCTGGCGCAGCAAATTGTTCATCTTTTGCTCAGACTCGAGTTTCTGCGCCAGATCAGCCATGTTTTTCTTCAAAAACTCAACCTCATTAACTGATTGAGTAGAGGCCAGCTCCAGATCAGCCACTTTATTTTCCAACTCATCCACCCTAGAGTTGGAAGTGGCCAATCTCATCTCGGCATCTTCAGCCTTTTGCCGAAGTTGGTTCATCCCCGCTTCCAAGTCAGTGGTCTTCTGAGTCAGTTCGGCTCGTCTTTTTTCAGACTCCTCAAGTTGTCTCCGAGCCGCCACTGACTCTTCAAGAAAACGTTTGCACCGGGTCACCACCTCCATTTCTTGGCTGCGAATCTATTCAAGGGACAAGGTTAAATGGATAAACTTGTTCTCTAGGAAGAACTATTTAAGGGAAATTGCTTACCAGAGCCATGTTAGACATGAAGGCATCAATTAGAGTCGGGAATGTGACCGACCCACACAGCTCAGCATCCGCCGGAAGGACTGCTACCCTATTCAGCCTCTCAGCAACGGCTGGATCCTGAGCTGTATCCCCTTCGTTGAACCCAATCAGGATTGGGTCTTGGAGATTTCCAGGTTGAGGCAGGGTCTCCTCAGCCGGTTCAGCAATAACTTCTTCCGGGGGGTGAGAAGGCCCCGGGTCGCGGTTACTGGAGCCTTCACCCCGTTGTCTTTTCCGGGGGCGAAGGCTGGAGCCGTCCCCGGCATCTTCGGGGACCTCAGAATTAACTGAAACCTGAGGCTGGACCACAGTCTCAGGTTCTTCATCAGCAATCATAATCGGCAGAGCTGCAAAGGAGAACAGATAAGTCAAAATATAAACCAAAGATACAGGGGAAAATTCTGCGTAAAGGACTTTACCTGGCTCAAGCTCTGCCGGTTCGGGTTCGGCGGCGATATCAGCACTAGAGGCCGGGGGTGCAGCCGATGTAGAAGCCCCTCCAGAGGCCATTGCTGCTAATCGCCTTTCCCTCCGGAGCCTCTTCCTGGCCTGGGTCTCCGACATAATCTCAGCACGGGATCTGGGGCCAACCATTGCGCCTGCATCCAGGGTAAAAATTTAGAAACTGACAAGAAGTTTGAAAATAATGCAAATTCAAAGGACTCCAATGACCACCTCGGATGGTAGTAATCTGATCTGGAGAAGGAGGCCGAAAATTGTCACCAACAGCTGAGTGGGGCACATCAGCAGCAGCCCAGATCTCGGAATCTACTTTGCGCCAATCAATGATGATTGGAACAGATCGAATTCTGTCTGCTTCATCGCGGTACTCCTGGCCCGGCCATTTGTTGTGAATTCGGCCATGCCTCCAGATAGTCTCGCTTGGCAGCTCAGAACGAAGAATGTAGAAGAATTCTCCTTCCACCTTTTGTTGGAAGAAGGAATATTGATGGCAAAGGGGAAATCAATGTCGGTCCTTCGCTTGCTGAAATAATACCAACTGTGCGAAGACCGACAGGCAAAAAGAGCGCGGAAGATAGTAGTATTGAAAGGAAAATCGATAAGTCTAAGGAGAAGAATGTAACAAAAAATAAGTTTAAGGCCATTTGGTTGGATCTGGGGAAGTCTAAGCCTATAAGCTCGCATAATGCGAGTTACGGGCTCAGGAACAGGAAGACTGAAACCCGACTTAAAGTAATCTTCATAGACTGCTTCATAGTTTCTGGGTGGGTCATAAGCCGTCTGACCCGGTAGAGGAAGAAGGGGTTGGAACCGAGCCCTATCAATCTTATAGTGTTTGCAGATCCTCTCTAAGTCGGCCTCAGTCAAAGTTGATTCAGTTTCCTGAACCATGGGAGAAGGCCGACCTCTCTCAATGACCCCAGAAAAATGAGAAGGATTCCTAGCTGGGGCCGGGGGATTCACGGACGCCGGAGTGGGGACAACCCTCACAGGCTCCGGCGAAGAGCTAATCACCGTCAAAGCTCTGCTGGATTGAGCAGAGTCTCCGGTGAACTGGACTAAAGTGCGGATGGGCCGCTCATCGGCGGAAGAAGATCCGCCAGAAGAGGACGGAGAAGCAATATCTTCTCCGCTCCCGGCGGCATAAACACCGCCTTCAGAAATGTTTTGAGAATCGCGGGAAGAGGTAGACATTATGAAAAGCAAAAGAGGAACTTACAGAGTTTTTGACGGGAAAAGGAACACGAAAGAGGAACGAAGGCTGACGGTGACAAAAATTGGCCGGAAAATGCAGAATTCGCCGGAGAAGAAAGGATAAGCCGGAACAGAAGTTGCAAGTGGATAAAGAGTAAAAAGTTCTGAGTGAAACCAATTTATAGAGCTGCTTCTCGGTAGCCCAAGGGTCACCTGAAGTAAATAGCCCTCGATTCATGAAGCGGCGGGAATCCAAAAAGCTGCAACATTAATGCCTCGTGCATCGCGCAAACAGTAAATACAAGAACTGAACCAATCCTGGACCGACACGTACACAAACTGAAAGGGTTCTGGCAACGTGCAGAAGAATTTGGTCAGAATCCCAACCGATTTCGGCTAGACATTATCATTAACACTGCGTGATCTGCGCCTTGATGGATACAGTGAATGATGTGATCACAATCTAGTTCCTCATTAATGAAAGAACGCAAGAAAGATCTGCACAGATCAGCTCGCCCTCTCAGGTCAGATCGGCCAAGCTAATCTGGGGGGCAATTGATGAACCAGAAAATATTCCCCGTTAGTCAACAACAGTCAACGCTAAAGCAAGTGTATCAAGATGGCCAAGTATGATGGTTCGGCCCAGTAACCGACCCGGCCACATGTGGTATTGAGGTTTGTCCCGGACTCTTGAGGATCATTACGATAGCATGACTCTGGGGCCCCACAGTCAAAGTCAGAGGTTTTCATCTCGTTCACAGAGCGATGTTAAACCTCAACGCCACTATTCGTTGTTCTCGGGTCAGCCTAATAATGTTAACCACGAGTGTCCCGAGCAGGCTCACTAGCCCTTCAAAGTCGGATACTCTTATCTCGGCAAGCTGACCCTACTTCAACTCATCTCGGTTGTAGGGCCCCATCATCAGCACACCCACTTGACTTTATGTTAATCTCGGCCATATGACTTCAGTACCCTCAAGGGGTAAAGGAATTCATCTCGGTTAAAAGGCCTAAATCATCTTTGGTTCCAAGGTCTCATCTCGGCCCGCAGTCCTATCTCGGCCAAAGATTTGAACTCGGCCAAAGATCTGGTCTATTCACCAGACTCATACCGTCCCTACTGGCATCAGCCACGAGCATCACAAAAGGTTGCTCATTGCTCCTTAGAGTCGGCCACTTTCATCTCGGCATATTGGTCCCACACCATCAGTTATCTCGGGTACTTTAAAGCGCTTCTAGAAGACTTCATCTCGGTTCAAGGAGTTTACCCCAGGTAATTCTACCGGGCAAAACTCCCAGCCAGATGCCCCAAACCAGCTTATTCAGCTCAGCATTGAGTCACGTGGCGAGCATGCAAGAGCAAGTGTCATCTGACTGACCTCCTTGCCTGTCACAATATCAAAGCTCTGCCCATGCATTGGCCCAAGCCGTCACATAAAAAAGGCCGAACAGCAAGAGAGAGGGAGGTAACACCAAATCCACAGAAATTACTCATCTTCCCCACAGTGAAAATACAGGTTTTACGAGAACAACTCAGTTCCTTTAAACCTTCATTCATACATAAACCTCTCTAGATAAATGGCCCAGACTGACTTGAGCGTCGGAGGGTATTACCCGGGGCCATAAATCCCGGGTCCTCTGACCCTTTTTCTTTGTGCAGGTCAGCAACTCACTTGCTACAGACAATTGACGGAGTTCTAACGGCACCACATCAAACGATTACTTGGTGATCAATTCAGACATCATCATAATGCATGGACGATCATCAAGAAAAAGACGTTTTCGGTGTACTAGGCTTCCATGATTGTGTAAGGTTCGGATCATTTTGTAATTTGATGTATGCAGTCTTAACTTTCACTTTTTTATACAATAGGATATTTATGCTGCTCGAACTTGTTACCACAAAGTTACAAAACATCAACTTTACTAATTACTCTAATGGCGAGCGATCATAAGTATGTAAGGATAACAACTTTCATATAGCGATCATAAGTATGTAAGGATAACAACTTTCATATTAGGTCAGCGACCTAAAACTTTTTAATTTTTTAAAGAATGAGAATTAGAATGATTTAAAAAACATAGAATGAGAATCCGACCTCCTCATACCGCGTCATAAGTGGAAGCCTCTAAGGCAATGAGGTAATATTGTTGTTGTTGTTGTGTGTTTTCTTAATCTATCAAAAAACATTTTTTGATTTACATATTATCTGTATGAAAGAACATTAATGTAAATACATAACTTTACATCAATCATTTGGCTAAGACTATGTCATGCGATTTACATTTATTTCTCTTAAAACTATAAACATAAATTCATTAATGTATGAACATAAGACGTAATAATATATACGATGTATGAACATAAGACGTAGTAATATATATGACTAAATGACTATGATTCCACCCATATATTTCAAACTTGGGAGAAACTCGTGGAAAGAAGAGAAATGACGTTTTCGGTGTAATAGGCTTCTGCGTTTGTACATGGTCACAGAAAGAGTCGGATTGTTCTGCGATCAGATATACGCAACTTTACGTTACACTTTATGTAAGAAGCTGTTTCTGATACTCAAACTAAACTATGAATTCTTAATCACAAAATAAAAACCTCATGAGTCGTTCTAAATACCCTTTATCATCAAAAGAAAAGAAAGAATAACCGAGAAAATAAGTTTCTAAGAAGAAAATAAAGGAGAAAAAGTCCCATTATGAAAGTATATAGACTGCGGTCCAGTGCACGTGAAAGTGACAGGACAACATAGTTTGAGTTGTACTGAGTTGTCTTCAGACCCACATGTGTTGACACGTGGACTCATCCCTAGCTGTCCGATCAAATCCAAATGATTTCTGTCGGCAGTGCAATTGCTAGGTATCAAAAGGCGAAATCATTGCCTTGGTTCCACTGACCCAGTTACATGAAACTTTCTAGATGATCTAAATCAGGTGTCCAACGGCTTTCAAAGTTAATGAGGCTACGCATTAGGACCTACACAAGATGCTACCTACAAACTACAGATTAGCAGGAGTAGAACATTCACACTGCGGGTGTCTTCAGCTTCGAACTGTTTTCTTAATAGCAATTCTCAACCCGAGTATCAACTAGACTACGACCGAGGGCGGAAGTGCAATTGATACCTTATGCTTTCCCTAAGTATCACGTTGGCGTATAATCTTATAAAGCATTTGAATATATGAATCATTCATTAATATTATATGCTTATCTAATTATTCATATCTTTCATGAGGTATCTTAAAAATCAGTATAAGACAACACTTATATATCGACTGAAATGTGTATTTATAAACGTTTATTGTCTATACATAATTCCATTCTCTTTAAACGTTGTTTTAGAACTTTATGAATATGTTATTTTAAAATGTATACATGTTGAATTATTTAAGTAGTAAAATTAAATTATTTTTAATAAATTAATGAGGTGGAGAAATGGTTATAAGATTCTTAGTAAATGAATGCGGGTAATGTGATGAAAGAAGTAACACGTTTCTTAGTAGTTCATAATAATAATAATAATAATAATAATAATAATAATAATAATAATAATAATAATAATAATAATAATAATAATAATAATAATAATAATAATAATAATAATAATAATAATAATAGGGAAAAACCCATAACGCCATTTAATAAAAAAAGCAATTAGTATTTTGTCGAAGTCAAATTCAAAGTTATCACCAAGTAGGTAATGAAAACGACGATACACATAGAGTCGGAGGTTTGAATCAAGCTCTCTATCATTTGGAATTAAAGTATTGTTTATCTGTCTCTCACCTTCTTTAACTTTAGTAATAGCTTTTGTTGTTGCGATATACTAAGTATAGTTATTGTTGTAGGTAATGAAGACGACATATTTAAACCAAAGTAAAAATACCCAAAAGTTATAATATACAAGGCATTACAAGCGTATCGTGTCACAACAACTGTGTCAAAAAATTGCTTGTGTCGCCCGTAGGGCATAGTTTCCTTTTTTTTTTTTTAGAATCCGTAGGACATAGTTTAGTTGGTTCCGAAAAAACAGATATGTTACAAGGTGTAAGGCTCGAGTCCTGCGGCCTGCAGTGTGGGAGCAACATCTTCAGACTCCAATGAAGTCTTGAGAGTGGACTCCTTGTAGGTCTGTAGACACTGTGTCTCTCTCTTAACGGACTGCTGAATACCTGATTTATATCTTTCCAGTTGCTTCGTCTGGCTGTAGTGTGAGGGATCCTTGTTGGGATCAACCTTTTTGCTAAAAAAAAAAAATTGCTTGTGTCGTAATACTTTTATTTTGTCCACCGACGAAACAATTGGGAGGAGAGCCAGCTGTTAATCAATCACAAAACTGATTATGTGTCCTGCTCAAAATCATACCCAATTCATTACGCTGTAATCATTGCAACGACCAATGCTCCAATTTCCTCAAATGACCAAATATCAAAAAGGTTTAACTAAGGATTACGGACACATTAAGTCCCAAAGATAGTGTAGAGATGTAAATCAGGTACCCAACGGCCCGCTAGCAGGAGCTTGATCATATACACAGTAGTCTGCATTAAGAACGCCCAGCATGCAGGGCAAGAATTGAACCTCTGACCTTTCTTTCGAGAACCCTACCCAGAACCAGTTGGGCTATGTCCTAGGGACAATGAACAAATATCAACACACATAAACGTGGTGCATTCGTTGTTATCAATAGACTTTATGCCTTTTGCCGTTACATATAAAATCGATGGTTTCACTGTAAGTCAATTTTCTATTTTTTAGGATGCATGTATTGTTTGTCTGCCTCTCACCTTCCTCAGGCTCTAACGATAATTTTTGATGTTGTTAGAATATATTATGTATATGTTGTTGCTATTTATACCATATGTATTACTTCAAGTATTTAGATTGATGTTGGGAAAAGATCTCAGAATATGACTTCAATATACTTGGTTTAACAGACAATTTCTCAGGTATTTGATCTATATGACATGAATTCCATTTAAGTTAGACAGACACCTTGCGACAGCTTGAAAGCAAATCAAAAGATGTATTCTTATTCTAGTGGTAAGTGGCAAAGATGAATGGGGCTAGAAGTCCGACGTCCCGAGTTCGAGTCCGTGTGGAGACAATCTTTGTTAAAATATTACAGGGGTTGCCTCTGGGCTGGCTGAGTCTCGAGTGTCCTCTCCCTTTGCAGGGCTGTCGGTGGAGCACATCCCTCGATTTACATCTCACCTGGCTAAGGGGCCTCTGGTACAGGTGGGGGGAGAACCCACTCCCTCATCAAAAAAGATGTATTCTTATTGATGAAAGGTCTATGACACAGTCTACAGTTCTTACAGCTCTATTGTATTTCTTTGTCTAGAAATGTTGACCCCAACTAGTAAGGGTTCATACCACGTCCAGTCTCAAAGATAGTGTAGGGATGTAAATCAGGTATCCAACGGCCCGCTAGCAGGAGTTTGATCATATACACAGTAGTCTGCATAAGGAGCCCGCAACAGTGCAGGCAAGCCTACGTGCCAAGGAAACTCCCACACTATGCACTTGATGGAAAGGGGTTTTCTTGTCTTTGACAAGAATTGAACATCTGACCCCCTCTCGAGGACTCTGCCCGGAACCCGTACTTCTTTGTCTATGTTATATGGCTGGTGAGGTGTATTATTAATTTCAAAAGTTCATCGCTTTCTTTGAGATAACAATAGTCGCAACCTACTAATTTCCACTTTTTAAGAAAGTACAACTGACAATTTTCTATGATTTTTTTCCCCCTTCTTTTTAATAATTTATCCCATATCTAAACAGTAGATAGGTTAAAAAGGCATTTCTGTGTGCACTAGACTTCTGCGTTTGTATACAGTCGGAAGAGTAGTCGCATTACTTCGAGATCTGATGTACAAAATCTTATCATACACTTTGTGCAAGAGGTTATTTCCGCGGTTTGAATCTCTAACCTCAAGATCACAAAACAACAACTTTACAAGTTGCTTCAAGACCCGTCCTCTACACGCTGGATAGGTTAAATTAACTTATTCACGTGAATACGTGATGTCTCGGAGTGCTGTAACTGGGATTTAAGTGTGATTACGTGTATTGTTGTTGGTGCACTGTTTGTGGTTAAAAAAAATTAAGGAAACAGTAATTATTTATGATATTTGACCAAGGCTGCCGTGGGTTGGGATCTCCTCACCACGCGGTGAGTCACCGCGCGGTCCACAGCGCGACACGTGGCAGCAGGGGAGGGTTGTAAGGCTGGATGAGGGTAACCCTCATCTAGCCTCACCACCCTCCCATGTTGCCACGTGTCACGCGGTGACACGTGCGGTGAGGGAGTGGGGGTGAGGAGATTTGAACCCGGCTGCCGTTGATCTTCACTGGGAAATGTGAAGAACCTCATGTGAACAACGAATGACACGTGCTAGTCAATGGAGGGCTCACCAATCATGGAACATTTTTTGGCTAATCACCTTGGATAACTCATGAAATTGATTAATTAATTTTGTTCAAGAGGAAAACGGGAATTCCAATTCAACTTAGGAAGAAGAATTACGCTATAAGCGGACGCGGCGGCTAATTTTTAAGGGGGCAAAATTCACACTATGGGATCACCGTTCACTTTTTCGGACTCAATAGACATTCCATCGAAAATCCGGCAAAAACTCCCTTACAATATAGATATATGCAAATATTATAACATAAAATCTAAACCAACACATCCACTAATCAAAATGCAACAATAATAAGCAACCATCAACAATATACAACAAAAGTTATTCATAAGCAACATTAACAAGCAGCAATATCCAACAAAAGTTATTAATTTGACGCTCGACATACCTTTTATTTACGAAATGAAGGACGAGCAGCAGGAGGGATTATCGGTGGCCGCAACAAATTTCTTCGAGTTCCCAAATTCTGAAATTGTTGCATAATGTTTTCATTTGAAATGGTTCCAAAAACTTCCTTCTCGAAGTAACACAGTAAACAGCCCGATAGTAAGTCGTCTTCCAATCGGTTGCGCAGATCAGTCTTTATTATATTCATCGCAGAAAAACTTCTTTTCACACTCGCTGTTCCGACAGATAAGATCAGTGCTAACTCGATGAGCCGATATACTAAAGGAAAGTAATTGTGATAATTCAACTCCACCATCTTCTTTGCAAGAACTCCAAGATTAGTAATATGAGAGAATACTTCATTTGATTTCATATCACCAATGTAACTTTTAAGTTCATGGTTGAGCTCAATTCGATCCTTGGTAGTGAAATTATGTGGATATAACTCAGCAAGGTATAGCAATTGACTATGATCAAAATTTGCAAAAGAATTGGAAGGATAAAGGCACATCACACATCTAAGTAAATCTGTGCTGGCTTCGGTGAAGTGTGTATCTACTAATCAAAATTTTTCCACTAGTTCCTAGTAACACACATATATCACATATCATGAGAATGTTTTGGGATTAAAAAACAGATACCTTAAATTTAGATAATCAAAAATACAACTGCATCTACCTACTACCTAAATTTTTTCTCCGAGTTGGGGGGCGGCTGCCCCCCCTCTGAACGCCCCTGACAACAACAACATTACCTCATTGCTTTAGAGGCTCCTGCTATGACGGAGTATGGGAGCTCGGATATACGCAATCATACACATGTGTTAGAAACATACAAAGGTTGTTTTCCGCTGACCCATAATGAGCGGCAAGCTGTGTCGATCATCTGCTACTTCACAATATAAGAAGTGCAACCAATTTAGTGAGTCGTTTACGCTATATCATATGAATTATGTTTATGTTTGAGATAAAACATACCAAGTTCTTTGTGGCATTCTTTGTTTACATGTTTAATATATTCTTTCTTATTTAAAACTTATATGATTGTGATTATATAAGTGTTATATTATATTATATGATTAAAAAGATATCAAGTTCCATCATCTAGCTAGTCTGATTCAAAAATGCCGTTGACTAGGTCGGTACTCAGCTTATAGAAGATCCACAAACTTTTCTGACTTGTTTATATGGACTTTGGGCATTGACTAAGTAATCTAGTGTAAGCTAAAATGAACTAGAACTTGAGCTATGTGTATGTCTTTTTGAACATGGAAATCAAGTAACCCCTGTAAAAGAATACAAGATTAGATGTCTTCGGAGTTTGACTCTGTAAAAACCCACCAGTTGTAGAAATTTCAGAAAATGCAAACCTCGGGAGCTTCCATGTATATAGATAAGAGTGAAGGTTCCGACCTCTTACCTGATGACGGCCAAGTTTTATGCATAGGTGTTTGAACAAAGGCAAGCTATTTCGCTTCTACAATATGCAACGTAGACTACACGATAAATACTTTCTAAGATAAGAATGTTAGGAATAGTAGTTATGATGATTATTTCTTACTATGTTTAGGTGATTAATTGTATCTTGTAAATTAGGATAGTGCATAATTACAGGGGTTGATTGTAGGGAGTGATTATAGGAGTTAATTGGTAGACATTATGGTGATTGATTTCTTTCTTTGTATAGTAGGAATTGACTATGTATAAAGAGGTGTAAAGGGTGTACCGAATACATATGAATGAAAATACATTCTCAAAATACTTGAGTTTACATGGTATCAGAGCAGGAATAGTCCTACTCTTACCCGTTACTGATCGGCTGTGTTCTGAGTGAAGGCTCAGAACATTGTCATCACTGCCTTACCCACCAGTACCATACCTTCCGCAGCTGTACCTTCTCAGCCGTAGTTGGCCTTACCCAGACCAAGTGCAGCACCATTACAGCCTTCCCTTACCTGTTTATCAAAAAACAACCATGTCAAATCCTGAGACAAGTGAGCCCAAAACACCAAGCCTTACCGAATTAGCAGTTCAAGTGGCTAATATCCTTCAGAATATTCCATCTAAACCACCATCAAATGTAACCCACACAACATCCGCTCCACTTACCACAGAAAACCTTACCATCTCAGTAAAGTTAAACGGCCAAAATTACGCAGTCTGGGCACCATTGGTGCTGCGGACCATTATTGGGAGGGGAAGGAGACATCACCTCACAGGTGTTCCTCCTCCTCCATCCCTTACAGATCCGGAGTTCCCAGGATGGGAACAAGCTGACAACTCAATCTTCACCTGGATAATCCAAACAATTGAACCTTCATTAATGGTCAACGTGACCAGATATCCCACTGCCAGGGCTTTGTGGGACGGTTTATCTCTGACTTATGGGGCTGGCTCCGACTCTCTCAGAGTGTTCGATCTTCATCGAAGGGCCAGTTTGACCAGACAAGGGGGAGGCAGTATTGAATCTTGCTGGAACAAACTGCAAGATTTATGGACAGCAATTGATGCTCAGGAGCCCAACCCGATGACATGTGCTACTGACATCAACACATATAATCGAAAAATGGAAGCTCTCAGGTTGTATCAATTTTTAACAGCTATAGATGAAAAATTTACTTCCGAAAAAAATGATTTGCTTAAAAGAGAACCCCTGCCTACACTAGAAACTGCATACAGGGAAATACGCAGGGCTGAAAACAGGTCTGCTGTTCTACACAGCGGAGTCCCCTCAGAAGAACATTCATCACAGGGGCTCGGCCACGGCCTAGCAACGCAATCACTGGCTACCAGAGGCCGTGGATCGGGACAGGGACGAGGGAGAGGCCGTAGTGGCCAGTCAAATCCCAACTCATCACGGAGAGCAGAAGAAAAAGAGGGACTTATCTGCAGCTTCTGTGGCCAAAAGAGACACACAAAAGAGACATGCTTCCAGCTCATAGGGTATCCTGAGTGGTATGAGGGAAAGAGACACCAAAATGAGGGCAGCAAGTCTAAAGGAACGGCGGCAATGGCCAGAGGGGAAAAAGACGAAGCAGAGGCAGCACCCCTAGAAGGATCTGGAACAGACACGAATGGTAATAGGGTTGAGGGATTTTCCCTCAACCCTTATAAACGTGGATTGGACATTTTTACCCCCCCCTGTTTTTACTAATCAGTCCCTGCAGGTTTCACTTACAACAGAATCTAGTCCTCAAGTTTTAAAGACAGCCAGTCTCGTCCCTCCTATTATCACTCAGCAAAAAACCAGTCCGCCAATCTTACAAAATTACGCCCTGACCCCGACTATTCCAAATACCGTCCAAACCAGTCCACAGGTCTTATTAAATGAAAAAAATGACCCCACATTACTCTCTCCACATATATCCGCCCCTACGTTTACTGCGCACTCTAAAATAACTCAACCACTCTCCAAATCATTCTGGATCTTGGATAGTGGTGCCACGGACACGATGACAAACGATCCCACAGATTTTCAACATTGGACCAACCCTACTAAAACCCACATTGAGACAGCCAATGGATCACTCATCCCTGTCACCGGTGGTGGCACTGTTTTGGTTACTCCTCATTTACATTTGCGTAACTGTCTTTATGTTCCAAGTCTTTCATCTAAACTTCTCTCCATCAGTCAAATCACACGTGACTTACATTGTGCTGTACTAATATACCCTAATTTCTGTCTCCTACAGGATATTCGCTCGAGGAAGATCATTGGGCGTGGCATTGAGAAGGATGGGCTATATCATGTTACGGATGTGGTGCAACAGGGCCGGTCCAATCTTGCCACCGGGACTACTGAACAACGACTCTGGTTATGGCACCGTCGTCTGGGTCACCCCTCGCTAAGTTATATGAAATTGTTGTTTCCTTCCTTAACCAAGTCTAGTACTCCTTTGTCTTGTGATACTTGTTTGCGTGCGAAACATCATCGTTCCACGTATAAACCTAATAATACCAGGACACAAACATTATTTGCTTTGGTTCATTCTGATGTGTGGGGTCCGTCACCGTGTCATACTGATATTGGGTATAAATATTTTGTTACTTTTGTTGATGACTGCTCACGCATGACTTGGGTCTATTTTCTTAAGAATAAATCTGATGTTTATTCTCGTTTTACTGAGTTCTATCAAATGATTGCTACACAGTTTCAATCTCATATCAAAATTCTTAGATCAGATAATGGGGGTGAATATCTCAGTACTGGTCTCCATGATTTTTTCTTGACTCATGGCATCTTGCATCAAACGACATGCCCAAACACACCTGAACAAAATGGGGTTGCGGAACGGAAAAATCGTGTTTTACTTGAAATGACTCGTGCCATGATGTTAGAATCACATGTTCCTAAATTTTTTTGGCCCGAAGCTATCGCTACATCCGCATACCTACTTAATCGTCTCCCGACCAAAATTTTGTCTCATAATACTCCCTTGTCTGTTCTTGCTACTCATACGGAGGTACCATCTATTCTAACTCTTCCCCCAAAAATATTTGGGTGTACTGTCTTTGTTCATATTCCTTCTGCCCAACGTACTAAATTAGATGCATGTGCGGATAAATGTGTCTTTGTTGGCTACGCCATGTCACAAAAGGGATACCGATGTTATAATCCACGTACTCATCGTGTTCATGTCACTATGGACTGTACATTCCTTGAACATGAATATTTCTATTCCGCCCAGTCTTGGTCTCAGGGGGAGATCACAATAGGTGAGACTTACGACTGGCTCCATAATCTTGGTCAATGTGACGAGGTTCCAACACGGCAAGTAGGTGACGCCGACTGTGCTTTTCCCGATACAGATATAGCTTTTTCTCCTCCCGACCTACTCAATGACTCTCCTCGGGCAAATAATCTGCAGGATCAGGTAATAACTCAGACCTTGAATTCTCCCTCTGATCAAAACATTACTTTATCTAACCTTGCTAGTCCAAGACCTGTTGTATGTGAGACTGATCAGGGACAGGAGCTGGAGGACGCTATAGCAGAACAGGGGAGAAAACTTCCTCCCAGACAAAACCGAGGAAAACCTCCTGCACGATATTCTCCGAGTAAAATTTCTGTTGGCACAAGGTATCCTGTTAATAGTGCTAAAGGTTTTCTAACTTCTGTGTGTGAGGATGTACTTCCCAGGACAGTCGAAGAGGCCCTAAGTCAACCAGAGTGGCGAAAGGCGATGGAGGAGGAAATCAGGGCATTATATAAGAATAACACGTGGGAAAAGGTTCAGCTACCTAGAGGAAAACACCCAGTTGGATGCAGGTGGGTGTACACTATCAAACATAAAGCCGATGGCAGCGTTGAAAGGTATAAGGCAAGATTAGTTGCTCGCGGGTATACTCAGACCTATGGTATTGACTATTCAGAGACTTTTTCGCCTGTGGCCAAACTAGATACTATTCGAGTTCTTTTTTCAGTGGCAGTAACTAATTCTTGGCCTTTACAGCAGTATGATGTTAAAAATGCTTTCCTTCATGGTGAGCTGAAGGAAGAGGTGTACATGAGTGCACCTCCTGGTTTCTCAGAGGAGTTCGATAATGATGAAGTGTGCCGACTAAAGCGATCATTGTATGGACTCAAGCAGTCTCCGAGAGCCTGGTTTGGAAGGTTTACTACTTTCATGAAACAACAGGGTTACAAACAGAGCAATGCGGATCATACCCTGTTTATAAAAAGAAAAGGACCACGGGTGACTTGTTTAATAATCTATGTGGATGATATGATCATTACAGGTGATGACACTGAAGAAATAGGTGAACTAAAGCAACAATTGTTTTCAGAATTTGAAATGAAAGATCTGGGAGATCTAAGATATTTCTTGGGAATTGAAGTTCAGCGTTCTACAGAAGGGATCTTCATATCACAACAGAAGTACATACTGGATCTTCTTGCAGAAGTTGGTATGATTGATTGTAAGCCTGCTGGAGCACCGATGCTAGTAAATCACAAGCTTGATTTTGAGGAAGGAAGGTCAAGTATTGACCAGGGGAGGTACCAACGGTTAGTTGGAAAGCTGATCTATCTTTCTCATACTCGACCAGATATCGCGTTTGCTGTAAGCCGCGTAAGTCAGTTTATGCATCGTCCTCAGAATCATCATATGGAGGCAGTAATGAGGATCATTCGATATCTAAAGGGAACGGCTGGAAGAGGGATTTGGTTCAGAAACCAGGGTCATCTGGAGATTCAGGTGTTCACAGACGCTGACTGGGCTGGGAATACTATTGATCGCCGGTCTACTTCGGGGTATTTTGCACTAGTTGCAGGTAATTTGGTTACTTGGAAAAGCAAGAAGCAAAAGGTTGTTGCCTTATCAAGTGCGGAAGCAGAATTTCGTGGAATTGCAAAAGGAGTTATGGAGGTCTTGTGGTTAAAAAAGTTGCTAGGAGATTTGGGTATTGCGGTAGTACTACCGGCTAAGATAATGTGCGACAATAAGGCATCAATAAGCATATCAGAAAATCCGGTGCAACATGATCGAACCAAACACATTGAGGTTGACAGGCATTTTATCAAAGAGAAGATTGAAAATAAGATCATTGAGTTGCCCTTTGTACCATCGGAAGATCAGTTAGCAGATATACTAACGAAGGCAGTGGCTGGAAAAGCGTTCGACGACACGTTGTTCAAGTTAAGCATTGTAGATCACCCTGCTCAACTTGAGGGGGAGTGTTAGGAATAGTAGTTATGATGATTATTTCTTACTATGTTTAGGTGATTAATTGTATCTTGTAAATTAGGATAGTGCATAATTACAGGGGTTGATTGTAGGGAGTGATTATAGGAGTTAATTGGTAGACATTATGGTGATTGATTTCTTTCTTTGTATAGTAGGAATTGACTATGTATAAAGAGGTGTAAAGGGTGTACCGAATACATATGAATGAAAATACATTCTCAAAATACTTGAGTTTACAAAGAAGGTGTATTTCTTTCATTTGTACTACAAGACGAAGATTGAACTTATATATAAAATTGTTTAGAACAAAAAAGGAAGGAGAAAACTATGTAGAAAGTTTTTCATAAGTGGGTATTTCAACTTTGCTTTGAAACCTACTGTAGGGGTTCAGATCTCCTCACCGCAATCCCGTCACTGCGTTCGTCACCGCGCGACATGTGCCAGCAGGGGGTGAGGGGAATACCGGTGAGATGATCCCATCCGCTACTGTAGACCACACGTAACTACTCTAGGAAGTTATTACCGTGTTAAAAGACTCATATTATGCATATTTTAAACTCCTAAGAAAGTTTATGAACGTTTATGAATAAATAGAGGTGTCTCAAGTAGCCACTCTTATTAAAAATCATAAAAAGACGGCTCTATGTATTACTGTCCCGTCAAGGGTCGAGCGTTCGACCTTGGAGTTGACCCCTTTCTGTTACTATTCTGATGGAGGATCGCTCTTTGCGGATGAGATCCTAAGAGGCTAAAAGTGAATCAGAATATGAGGCCTCCAATCACGTGTCGTCACGTGTACAAAATCAGTTTTTTCTTAAAAAAATTTGCATCACCCCCCTTGTTTTTGTACACGTGGCGACGCGTGATTGGAAGCCTCATATTCTGCCTCACTTTTAACATCTTAGGATCTCATCCGCACCCTTTGAGTCACCTTCGGGTTTGAACATTGTGAATATTTTGTTCAAGGGTCACCCCATGGGGTTGAACGTTGAACCTATATAGACATGATCACTCCAACAAGCAATCATTTCATTTGAAGTTATTTTTCTGTTTGAACTTCGTACTTTGTTTTATACAACTTTGAAGCATTTATAAAGTACTTTTACGTATTTTCTCAATAACTAACTTGTATCTAGATGATGCTTAGTCGTTATGTATTATGAAAATCTAATATCCCAAACATGTATTATGTAAATCTAATATCCCAAACAATGTTATCTCTGCAATGGGATCTGATATGCTATCTTCTTTCGTGTGTCTGTATGTCCAAGATACATGAGGTTTAGTGACACTCAAAACAAGACGCATATAACCCAAGTCTTATGTATTTTGGACACACGAATACACGAAAAAAGATAGACACGCCGGATCTATCCCCTCTCTGCATTAGCTGCCTACTTTTTTATGCTTAATGGGATTGTGTTTCCATCTATAAACACACATGTTAGAGTTTATAAAAGATCAATAAGAATTGCAGAAGTTGACGCAGAATGGTGATAAGGTAAAAATGATATTCAACTGAAAGTCATAGCAAGGGTCAAATATTAGTATCAAATATGAGGAATTTTCGTACGCTATATGTTCGATAATAAAATAAAATGTAGTAAATAGTTCGTAGTTAGTGATACTTTGAAGTGTGTGCCGGAGTACGAAACCATCTAAAACAAATTCAAGGGAGCAAAATAAAGATTGTACCTCAACCAATGACGTTCTATGCCACCCCCGGTCTTACAAGAAATATAAAAATATAAATCAGGAATCTGATAGATTCAGATAAAGGGTATGTTATATACAGCATTATGGAGCACGCAAGTAATGGAATTCTCCACAAATGCCTTCTGAGAGAGTCGAACTCCCAACCTTCTTTTTTTAAAGTGATTAGCCCTTGCATGTTGCGGAGCACAATAAATTCCACCTTCATATATTCTTCAAAAACGTGAAAGATTCTACTTCAGTATAGAATAACTAATATATAATACAGACTATATAGTCCAGCAGCCAGAGAGTTACAGTCTCAACGGTTAGTGAAATAATTTTGAAAGGATAAATTATTTTATATATTGCCAGTTCTATACATATATCAAAAGTAGCAAGACAATTTCAATGGTATGTATCATTACTCTAAAATATAACAAATATATCTAAAAGCCGGGTCTCGAAACAACAAGTAAGGTTGTTGTTTTGTGGCATTGAAATCACGGATTCGAGCTCCAAAAACAGCATCTTACACAGAGTGTAGGGTGATGATGCGTACATCAGATCGTTTCGCTATCTTACCCCTTCCCAGACCATGCACAAATGCGATAGCCTAATGCAATTAAAACGCCCTTAATAACAAATATATCAAAAAGGATTTGCTTTCATTCTATTGGAATGTGGTCAAATCAACTCTTTTTGTGGATTCATTCTAAAAAATCAGAATGTTGCTTGTGCAAATTCTATTAAATGCAGTCTGATTAATTTAACATCTGGAGTTGTCCAAGTAACTCACTGAGTTTGCTCAAAAAAGGGGAAAAAAAGGTTACTAACAGAGTTTGTCAAAAAAAAAAAAAAGAGGAGAAAAAGAATATTACTTAGGTTATGTGTTGCTATAGGGCTTCCATATTTGTATCATTAGAAATGGTAATTTTTAGGAGTTATGTATTTTTAATAAGTATACATCATTTGAACATATACAACAACAACAATCATACCCAGTATATCCCAACGGCATCAAAAGCTATCGCTAGGGTATGGGAAGGATGAGCGGCAGACAAACAATACCTCCATCCCAAGGAATAGAGAGTTTGGTTCCATTGAGACCCCCGACTTTATATGTACCTGCATACATAGTACAATAATAGAAAGACCAGATCATTTTGTGATCTGATTTATTCAGTCTTACCTTATATTTTGTGTAACACATTGTTTCTACGAGTTGAATCCGTAACATCAATGTCAGAAAACAGCAACGTTACTAGTTGCTCCAAAGTTCGTCCTCTTCCACTTGATGATGATAAAATTAAGAAGAAAAAACATATCGATTATTTTTTCCTATTGCTATTTTCTGAAATCAAATATTGATTAAACTTAATGTAATTCCATTACCAACTATCATCGAAAAGGCTTGATAATGATGGGTTCTGTTCTGTCTTTAGATTGTGACTTTGTTTAAGAGGTTAAGTTTATTTCTAGAGGTTCAATTTTGAAAGGTTAAGTTTAAATTGTTCACACAAAAGTATGCATGTTTACGATTTTAAGCTTTTGTCTTTTCGGACATTAGCTAGTTGTGTTTGCGTATAATTCGGAAAGGAGCTGGATTTCTTCGCGATCTGATGTACGCTGTCTTACTCTACACTTTATATCATATTATACTGTGACTAAAGTGTGATAAAGAAGTCAAGGGATCAAAAAATAATAATTCAATCAATTAGTTTCAATAATTAGAAGAGTTATCCATAAGAGATATGATGACTTTTTACCTCAAAATTTCAATAGTAATTAGAAAACAGTGAATATCCCTTAAAACGACGATATGGTGTAATCCTTATAAAAGACGTTCTCGGTGTACTAGACTTCTGCGTTTGCACAGAGTTTGAGAAGGAGACGGATCGCTTCACGATCTGATATACGCGGCCTTACCTTACAGTTTTTGCAAGAAAATGTTTCCGCGGCTCGAACTCATAACATCAATATCGCAAAGCAACCATTTAAAAGTTGCTCCAAGTGCCGCCCTAGTTATTCTTATACAATAATGTATTAAACTAATATAGAAATAAAAACAAATAGTATTCTAACATATGGATTGTGTCATGTTTTAAAATTCCATTTGTAATACTCACAACATTCTTATGAGAATAGCTCGACTTGCTGACCGTTATCGTCTTTTTAGTTTCAGCAATTTAGAAATCAGAACCATGAGCTTTTTCATTTTTATTTTCTTTTTGAGTGAATAAACTGTTTCATTAAATTGCTACTCCACCCAACCCCTTACCTACTCTTTTTTGTTCTTTTCCAACATTTATCTTTTTTGGAACAACTGGTGAGGTTACTGCTTTTTGACCTAAGGTCACGGGTTCGAGCTACGAAAACAGACTCTTGCACAAAATAGAGTAAGACTGTGTACATTAGATTGCAAAGCAATCCAGTCTTTCTCCAGATTCTGCGTAAATACAGAAGTCTAGTGCACCGAGAATACTTTTTGCGTGGATCATTTCATTCGGTTGGGATCTGAGAAGGCAAAAAGTGAGGTAAAATATGAGGCCTCCAATCATGCGTTGCCACGTGTACAAGTAACTATTTTTTAAAAACAAACAAATTTTAAACTTCTTCCACTTTTGTACACGTGGCAGCGCATGATTGGAGGCCTCATATTTTGCCTCACTTTTTACCTCCTCAGATCCCAACCGCATTTCATTCCACTGATGCATAGGTTTGTCCTGGGCGTTGTTTTCAGCTGCCTCTTGATATTAAAAGGCATTTAATTCTTTCTAGCAAGCAATTAGTTGAATACTTTGTAACTCAAATCATAAAATACATGGATAATTACTTTTACATACGTGTGTATGTATAATTACATCTAAGCTTATAAAGCCTTCATGTCATGAGTTTTGGAAGCCATGCATCACAGCAATAAACTGATGTTGTTTTTTTTTTTCATTCCAACTTCCCAACTATCAATCACAAGTACCCTAACTTGTCAAAGACATGGAATGGATAGGTTTCTTTTCTAGTAAAATTTTAACATTAATACCTTCTCTCTTTTGGGGTAAATGAAAATAGTATTGTTCTGTGATGAGATACATGGCGATTTCTTCCACCTGGGTTCTGCGTCGGGTTGGTTACATTGCATATTCCAACTATTGCTCATATACATTTGCAGTAAGTGCGCATCAACATTGGCAACTCTCAAATTTGACCCTTTCTCTTGCGAAGCAGCTTTATTTTGTCCGGCTACCTCTAGTACATTTATCTCGATGTATTATTCTAGTTTGGTATTCTAATATTGTCTTCTTTTGTTATGCTGCATTAGTATCTGTACGTGTAGCATCCCCTAGATACATTGACATTCACCATGATTGATTAGATCGTGTGCTTTCTGGGTTTATGATATTTGCATTTCCAAAAAAAAAAAAATAGTTTCAGAAAATAACGTTCATAGTCCATGTATCGGGTTTTCATACCTTTTGGAATTAATCGCAGGTATCTCCTTTACATAATCTTTTCACTTGTGGTTTAATATTAGAACGGGTCTTTGAGAAACTAGTAAGGTTGCTGCTTTATGACTTTAAGATCACATAACCAAGCAACAGAAACAGCCTCTAATCATTAAATATGCGTACTCTTAAGTTGTAAGACTTATCATTTCCTTTATGTAAAAGGTAAAATCCCTCGCTCTGGGACTTTTATTGTCCTAGCCTCATGAAGTTTGTGGATGATGTAAATCAAGTGTCCAACGGTCTCCAAAGTTGGCAGGCTGTACACGAGAACCACGCAAGGTGTCCCCTACAAACTAGCAGAAGTGGAGCAATTGCCTCCTTCAGACTAGCAAAAGTGGAGCACTCACACTGCGAGAGTCCTCGGATTTGAACTCTTGCCTTCTTAAGAGCAATTCTTAATTCGAATACCAACTGGATTGTGCCTTAGGGCATAAGTAAGAGATATGTGGTATGTTTGAGTGACATCTTTACCTTTCAACTTTTTGAGTTTTAGTGACCAATTGTCATCTTTTTTATTGGCATGTAATTTTATAAGATATTATAATATTGTAACACTAGTTTCTTTACTTATTTTTGGAAAAACATAAAACCTCTTATGATTTTAAATGATAAGACTTCTCAAATCGAATAACATTAGGGGATTCGAATTGACTTGATGTTTAATGTTATTGTATTTTCTGCACAAATTTTAAAATGGCGTAAGAGTAACTGCATGTCACTCTAGTAGTTACTCTACCATTAGGGCGGTAAATAAACCAAACCGTTCGGTTGTTCGGCTCGTTTGGTTTGAGCTTGAGCTCGAGCTCGACTCGGATAAAAGGTTAATGAACAGAGCTTGAACACCTTTTGTTGTTCGAAATCGGTAAGTGGCACCGTTCGTTTAAGGTGTTCGGCTCGTTAATGTTGTTTGTGAGTTAAACGAACCAAGCTTGAACAATTAAATATGTTTGTTTAAATAAACGAACAAGCTCGGCTCATTCGCTAAGTTAAATGAACCGAGCTTGAACAACGCAATGTTCGGCTCGTTCGGCTCGTTTACATCCCTATCTACCATCAATGGCAAAGCGATATGTGGGAGGAGGACTTCTGCTTTTCGTACAATCTTTTAATTGACGTAGAATTTTTCTCTTATACGTCAATTTTCTAGTGGCTGTGGAGTACCTAATTGTCATGTAATTACTCTTGAAACACCATAAAACTAGTGTATTTCATCATCTAATTTACCTCAAATAAAAATCACTTATTTTGTCCCAAAATAATATGATACATGGTCAAGCACTCAAATGCCATGCGAAATCAAATTATCAAATCATTTTACACATTATTCATTAAAATAGTCAATAATTTTTTTTTATCCATGTGTTTTTCTATTGTTATACAAAATATTTAAAACTTCTAAAATTACAGAATTTATCCAAAACTTTTTAATTTTTATACACTAAATGTCCATTTTAGTCTCTAAATAATCGCTAATTTGACTACAGCTACGTTGCTAATTATATAAAATGAACATACAGTACGACAAATTAATAAGTTTTAGATAAAAATTGTAATTTCAAAAGTTTTAGATGTTTTGTACAACAACTAAAAGATATTTGTAAAAAAGGGATTAAATTTTCATTATAATTTAGTTTTAAATTATTATTTTTACAAACTATTGTGTTAAATATTTTAGCCGGAGGTCTCACTGGAATCAAACTCTCTATCTTTTGGGATAGATGTATCGTTTGCTTGCTATTTATCCTCTCCAGACCCTAGCGATAGCTTTTGCTGTCATTGGAGAATACTGTGTTTGATTGATTGATTGTGTTAAATATTTTGATAATACTAAATGAATTGATATTCGTTAAAAATGTTTGTTAAATTAACTTTTAACAATATTTTTGTTAAGGCGTAAAGGGTAATTTTTTCATTTTTGATGTATGCAATTAACAAGTTTCCAAGAGAAAAGGAAAAGGGAAAAGTCAATGAGACGTGGCAGCAGTATTATTACCTCCTAGTTTCTTACCGTATCTATGTACCCTCGATGCGCTAAATATCTTTGCTTTCTTGCTGTATATTTATCCCTACCCCTTTTAGAACCTGCCGTCTCTCTCTCTCTCCACAATTGCCTTTAGAACCATATTAATTATTTATTCCATCGACTGTCAGATCAAACGTCTGGTTTGTGAATGACATCTTATGTGGTTAACTATTTAAGATCTTACACAATCTAAGAAGCCGATGCACTTCTAATTTAACTCTTCCACGCAGCTTCTTGGGGCTGGGGTTGTGGGGGTCCTTTGGATTGGGATTCAACCTTTTTCCAACCATATTAATTATTTCTAAAGTTTTAGTACAATTATGTTTTATTTGTTGGTAGAAAAGGCGAAATCTCTAGCTCTTAGACTCTTACTGCTCTAGCCACATGAATCTTTGTGAATGATGCAAATTAGTTTTCCAATGGCCTCCTAAGTTGGTGAAGACTTACGTAATGACTCATACAAGGTGTCTCCTATAAACTAGCGAAAGTGGAGCAACCATAAGGTGCACCCTACAAACTAGCAGAAGTGAAGCACCCAGACTGTGTGTGTTCTTGGTTTCTAACCCTTGCCTTCTTGGTAGCAATTATTCAATCTGAGTATCAACTAGATTATACCCTAGTGCGTTGTTTTATTTGTGACCTTGAGGTCGCATGTTCAATATGTGGAAACTGTCTCTTTTACAAAGTATAGGGTAAAACTGCGTAAATGAGATCGCGAATCGATTCGATCTCTCTTTAGACCCTACACAAATGCGGGAGCCTATTGTACGGGGAACGCCTTTTTTCTGTTTTATCCTTTTACTTCCAAATTTAGAATTTAATGAAATTGATACATTAAATTAGCAATATATATACTAAAAAATATTTAGTATAATAGGTATTATAAATATCACAACATGTTCTTTAACACATAAATATCTGTTTTTTCAGTTATACCATTACTTTAAGCAAAAGACGTATCTTCGTATGTTGGTATAAAGTAAAAAATTAATAATAATTTTATTAGACTATAGACAATGCATCGACTGTTTTTTTTTAAAACTATAATTCTTATGTCAAGCAGTATTAAAAAAAGGTCATATGTGGAAGTAGAAAAAATATTATTGGGATTTTAGCAGAAATAAAATCACCACCATTAAGAAAATAATGGCATTTATATCATCGTAAATGCTAAAATGATAAAAACTGTTCCGGGCAGGGTTTCTCGAAAGGGAGGTCAGCAGTTCAATTTTTGCCAAAGACAAAAGAGTCTCTTTCCACCAAGTGCATAGTGTGGAAGTTCCTTTGCCTGTTGGTTTGCCTGCAGTGATGGGGGCTTCTTATGCAGACTACTGTGTATATGACCAAGCTCTTGCTAGCGGACCGTTTGATACCTGATTTATATCCTACACTACCTTTACAGCTGGGTGTGGCAGAAACCCTTACTGGCTGGGATTCAACCTTGATAAAAACGGTTTCCTACTGCAGTTGAGACTTCAGTGTATGTCTTTTTCTCATAGTATTTTGGTGAGAAGAAATGCTACTTAACTATATTAAGAGCTTTTTTTATTTATAATTAAGTTTAACAGTGTAATAGACAACAACAACAATACCTAATATATTCTAACGACCGAAAAAGATATCGCTAGAGTCTGGAGAGGGTGGGAGGCAGATAATCAATACCCCATTCTCAAAGGATAGAGAGTTTGATTCAAGTAAGACTCCCGACTCTAACAGTGTAACAAAATTACCGTAAATTACAACAACAAAATTAATTACAATAAAATAATTTTTAAATTCTAAACCTTAGGTCATTACCTTTGTATCATAACAATACTAGTTGCTTAATTCTACAAAACCATTAGATCTAAAATTAAGATAAGTTTATCAGTTTGTATTATTTATTTTGTTCCAAAATATGTTTTCATCTCCGATAAAGTTAATGACACACTCTTCATTAACTTTAGAATATGATAAAATAAAGTAAAATGGCTGACTAAATTGGATCGACTTCTTATATTGTGACGTAGCAGTTGATCGACATAGTTTGACGCATCATTATGGGTCATCGGAAAACAACATCTATGTATCTAACTCATATGTATGGTTGCGTACATCTGACTCCCATATCCCACCATAGACGAAAGCCTGTGTGATGTTGTTGTATTTTGTTCCAAAATCGAAACGGTTTTCTCAAAATGTCACACATTGTTTATATTTGTAAAATTTTATTTTAATAGTTGCTCCTTTGTTTAAAAGTTATACATTTGACCATGACAAATTAATGATAGCAAACACTTATATTTACTATTTATAACGTATAGATTTTTACTTTAAGACATTTAAAAATAGTATAACATAAAAGTGACAGAGAGAAAGCAAATGCAAGGAAGAAAGCAGTGTAGAAGTGAGAAAAAAAGTGCAGATAAATGAATAGATCTTTCTTTCTATAATTCTTTGCTTCTTGATGTTTAGTTGTTTACACTTAACACTAATCATTTTTAGTTGTCCAGAATAAAGAAAAAAGGTCTTCCATCTGCATCCAAGAACCACCGTTTCCACGGTGGGACCCACTCCTTCCTCCCACCACCTTCGTCTACCATTACTATCTGTACCAGCCTATTCTGGGTCCCACTTCTCGGCATTATTTGTTTGATTTGATTTTCCTTTTCCTCATCAAGATTTATAAGCTGAACGGAAAGGGGAAAAAGTGGAAAAAGAAAAAAAGAAAAAAGAAATCTGTCACTTCTGCCTTAAGCGTTGAACTTTCAGAGCCCCCACCCACTCTCCCAACCCCACTGTCCCCCAAGGCCACATGTTTGTTTTTGTCGGTGGCTTCTTTCCCTGTGGGAGGTATTTATTAGTTATTTGGTATGTAATGGGTGAAAAATCAAACAGTAAATCTGAATACCACTTGTCTTTGATCATTTGACTGTGTTAAAAATCTCATCTTTGAGTTATTTTTTTAATGTGGGGTTGAGGTGGTTTCTTGTCACGGGTTGCTCAAGTCTTTTAAGAGAGCTCCCTAAACAATTGATTAGTCAGATCCCAGAATAGGGAAGAATGAGAAATGGGTGTTTTGAGTGAGTGATTTTCTCTGTGTTTTCTCAGAGTGTCTTAGTGTGTGCGAAAGAAAGGAGGGATCTTTCTTTCTCTGGTGGGAGGGATAGTGTCGAGGTGTTTGTGTTTTTGTTTGAATGAGTGATGGATACCAAAGGAAGGCTTATTGCTGGTTCACATAATAGGAATGAGTTTGTATTGATCAATGCTGATGAGATTGGAAGAGTGAGTTTCTTCACAAGTCTCCTTCTTTGCTTATTGTTCATCTCAATCCTGCTGTAGAGAAATGTGGTTTTCTTTCTTTTGTCTTCATTAATCAGTTGACTGTGTTCTTCGAATGTAGAGATGCAGAGTTGATCAAGTATACTTTCTGACTGAAAAAGTTTTAAACTTTGAAGCTCATTTGCTTTGTTTTCTTTGTTTGATTGGTTGAATTGTGATGCTCATTGACAATCTGGAACATGGTTTAGATCTCAGGTGTACTTCATTACATGGGCTCTTTCTGGACTTCCAAATTGGGGTAGATCTAGTTGAGCTGAATATTTTCACACTTTTCTCTTTCTTTGACACTCTTTAGTATTTGGGCTATTTCTTTTTTTTTCCTCCTTTTTTTGGATTTCTGAAATACTCACTTTTACCATGTGGTTATTATGTGTTCATTGAGTTGAAGTGTAGATTTCCTCGACTGCTTGATCTCTTTGCTAATCCAATATTGTGAATAATTTCTTGCTTGCAGGTGACTTCAGTTAAGGAATTGAGTGGGCAGATTTGTCAGATTTGTGGGGATGAAATTGAGATAACTGTGGATGGAGAGCCCTTTGTTGCCTGCGATGAATGTGCTTTCCCAGTTTGTAGGCATTGCTATGAGTATGAAAGAAGAGAGGGTAACCAAGCCTGTCCTCAGTGCAAAACTCGATACAAGCGCTTAAAAGGTAATTAATGTGTTCTCCAAACACCCCCTACCCCTAACCGCCGCCCCCCCCCCCCTCAAAAGCCTTTTATTTTGCTAAGAAATTAGTAATGACTGTCTATTTGATTTACTTTGTGTATTTCTGGTCTGATATGGTGAAATTTATGCAAGCAATTGATAATTGGCTTTGTTCTCAGGGAGTCCAAGAGTTGATGGTGATGAGGATGAGGAAGAATTTGATGATGAGCATGAATTTGACTATAACAGCAACCCACACTCTCAGCAGATTGGCGAAGCTGCACTCTCCACTCGACTTAGTGGTGGATTTGGTCCTCATATCAATGCATCTGGATATGCTCCATCAGAAATTGATCCTTCAGCCATTGGCTCAGAGATCCCGCTTCTCACCTATGGTGAAGAGGTATATTTTTCAAGATTCCTGTAATTCAGTCATGAAAATTGCTTAATTCTTGATTAGAATTTCTTGATTGTTTAATTCTAGATTAAAAAGTTCTAATCTTTATATTTCTTTGTGAAGGATGATGGGATTTCAGCTGACAAGCATGCTCTTATTATTCCTCCATTTATGGTCCGGGGAAAGCGAGTTCATCCGGTGCCGTTTTCTGATTCTTCGATGTCTCGTGAGTTTTTAGACCTCAAAACATGTTAAAAAAGTCACCCTTTTGAGTGAAACACTTTGGTAATAATGTTTTTTCATTAACTTCGATATCGTAGTGCCGCCACGGCCGATGGATCCCAAGAAAGATCTGGCAGTATATGGTTATGGTACTGTTGCTTGGAAGGAAAGAATGGAGGAATGGAAGAAGAAGCAGAATGATAAGCTACAAGTGGTTAAGCATCAAGGGGGCAAAGATGGTGGAAATCATTATGGTGATGAGCTGGATGATCCTGATTTTCCAAAGTAGGTGCTTTTTTACTTTGTCTTTTTCTTGTGGTTTAGTAGTGTCGGTGATGTATCTTGTGGGGAGTGATGTTGATGCCTCTTTTTTTTTGGCTCATGACTTGACTTACAGTGAGATGTATTTTGCGTCTATTATCAATTTATTTATCATGCTTTAAATAATTACTATGCCAGCAGGGAGCTCTTTCTTGATAGACTTAAAAATTTGATGCTGATTGGTTGTTGCCCTGTCTTTGTCCCACCAAGTTCTATTCTTTATTTTTTTTCTAAAAATATTTATACTTGTGTTGTTTTTTTTTTTCGCTTTTCCTTTTTGGAGCTTCCTTTTTGCTGTTTGATATGCAGTTAGACATTTGATCTGTTTTGCCTTTTCAGATGAGCTTCATCATGTTACAGCACTCCTAATTTGAAACTACAATCCAAAGATGGCCATTATAGATTTAGTATTACAGGGATTTATAATTCAAATCCTTCTTTATCTATTGGACAAAGGGTCGTAATGATGTAGCATTCAATATGGTACTCATGTTAGTTCTCGTAATGTGATCTTTAATATAATTTATTTCATTTTATCATTATTTGTTATGAATGCTATTCTTTTATCAGGTACAAAAGTATTAAAGAAATCAAGTTTAGTAAAAACTTTTGAGGGAGATGTGTTGATCTTAATTGTTGTTTGGATGTTATTAGTGTCTTCAAACCCAACCATAATGTTATTTTCTCTCTGTACTGACTTAACCTTGAATTTGTGATAGTATATGTGAGATTGTTGCATGGAAAACAAGCTTGAATCTTGTCCTTAACTTTGTTTGAGGACATCAACCTTTGAGTTTCAAGTGAAACATAATATAGAGGGAAGAATACAAATAATAATTTGATTGCTTTGCTATTTCGTAATATCTAAGCAAAAAAGCATGTTTCTTTTTTTTTTAAAAGAGTAACCTTTTCAAACTTTCACCAATAGTTGGCTGGTTTTCCTATTCTTTTGTTTTTACTTAGATATTTAGTTTTCTAAGTACAAATGATTTCCTGTATTCCAGCAATGCATATCACATGACGGAAAGTAATAGTTTGTCTAAATGTTCTTTATAAGTTATACGTAGTTAATTCCCCTATTATTTCTTTGAATGAAACTCGCCACATCTTCTGTAAGTATGCATTTTCGCCCTTGGTGTATGGATATGCTTTACTACATAACATTAGTAGCCAATGCTATTTGTAAGTGTGTTAGTCATCTGAATTTTGCCACATCTTCTGTAAATGTGCATTTTCACCCTTGGTTCATGCATTTATTACTTAAAATTAGGTAGCCAACGCAATCTGTAAGTCTGCTATTCATCCTATCTATTTCGTTTTCTCAAAGGAAAGAAAGTGTTTCTATACTACCATAAATAGTTTCTGTGCCTGAATACCTGTTATAGCTTATTATCTTCGTAAATTGGCTCATATGTAATACCTGCTTGAATGTTGTGGCTTTAGGCTTTTGCAATGAACTTTAGCTTCTGATCTTTCCTTTTAAGCTTTGGTCCTCGGATATCTCCCACAAGTCCTCCCTTTTTTTCTTCTACCGCTCAAATTTTTGCCTGTTGCTTTGAGTAGAAGATGACTGCGTTTCTAGCAATTTTAAATTTTTCTTTATTTCTTTTTGTTATTGTTTGCCTTATTCTTCTCCATTTCAACTTCTTAACAGGACGGATGAGGGCAGGCAGCCACTCTCTAGAAAGCTACCCATTTCTTCGAGCCGGATAAACCCTTACAGACTAGTCATTTTGCTGCGTCTTGCAGTCCTTGGGTTGTTTTTTCACTATAGAATTCTTCATCCTGTCGATAATGCTTATGGATTGTGGCTGACCTCAGTTATATGTGAGATATGGTTTGCTGTCTCATGGATATTTGATCAGTTTCCAAAATGGTTCCCCATTGAACGTGAGACGTACTTGGATAGACTGTCGTTGCGGTTAGTCCAGCTTCTTCTGTCTGTGTATCTATTTTAGGGTAGCATAAATTCACTAGAACATTGCAAGTTGCGTGTTGGTTTTTCGGCTTTCATGTAGAATATTTTCTCTTGATATTGCTGGTTTGTGTCCACAATTTCTACCAGATATGAGAAAGAAGGGAAGCCATCCGAACTATCTCCAGTAGATATATATGTGAGTACTGTGGACCCGATGAAAGAACCTCCTCTTATTACCGCAAACACGGTGCTTTCCATCCTTGCTGTGGATTATCCTGTGGACAAGGTTGCATGTTATGTATCAGATGATGGTGCTGCTATGCTGACTTTTGAGGCCCTTTCCGAGACATCTGAATTTGCGAGGAAATGGGTCCCATTCTGCAAGAGATACAACATAGAACCCCGAGCACCAGAGTTTTACTTTCTTCAGAAAGTCGATTATTTGAGAGACAAAGTTGATCCTACATTTGTCAGGGAACGCCGTGCAATGAAGGTGTGTTATTTACGCATTATTCAATGGAGTTTTTATAATATATTGGTGTATTGTTACTTAGCCAGTTGTTATGAGAGCCTAGCTGAAATTCAAATACAAATTAGGCACCAATCATATTGCAGGAAAAGGATAACCGCATTGCATTTATTGGAGAACAGATTTAATGGAATATTCCCGACGTCTGACACTAATATGTTGTTCTTATGCAGAGAGAATATGATGAGTTCAAAATTCGAATAAACGGGTTGGTTGCGATGGCACAAAAGGTTCCTGAGGAGGGATGGACCATGCAGGATGGTACTCCTTGGCCTGGAAATAATGTCAGGGATCATCCTGGAATGATTCAGGTAATATTGGTTTTTCTCTTGACTGACCATTTTGTTTGATGGGCTTAAGCTAACTGGAATATCAATTTTATTCAATAGGTCTTCCTAGGCCATGACGGTGTACGTGATTTGGAAGGCAATGAATTACCTCGCCTTATTTACGTTTCGCGTGAGAAAAGACCTGGTTTTGACCACCACAAGAAAGCTGGAGCCATGAATGCTTTGGTAAGTCTTTGCTTCTCTGATGGCCACAGATATTTGGTCTTGAGGATGGGTGGGTGATAGGGACAATGTAGTTAAAAAAGATCTATATTCTCACCTTTGTTCTTTTGTTTTGATTGCAACTGTAGATCCGAGTTTCAGCAGTCATCTCAAATGCTCCATACATGCTCAATGTTGATTGTGATCACTACATCAACAACAGCAAGGCGCTTCGAGAAGCCATGTGCTTTATGATGGACCCAACCTCAGGAAAGAAAATATGTTACGTGCAGTTTCCTCAAAGATTTGACGGTATTGATCGACATGATAGATATTCAAATCGAAATGTCGTCTTCTTTGATGTATGTATAGCCCCTTATGTTCTTTGTCTTACTGCATCCTATGCATTTCAACTGCTAATACTTGTGGCATTTAACCACAGATAAATATGAAAGGACTTGATGGGATCCAAGGGCCAATTTATGTTGGAACAGGATGTGTATTTCGCAGGCAAGCACTTTATGGATACGATGCCCCCAAAAAGAAGAAACCTCCAGGCAAGACATGTAATTGTTGGCCCAAATGGTGCTTCTGCTGCTGTTGCTTCTCTAGAAAGAAGACCAAGAAAGGAAGATTGCAAGACAAGAAGAAGACAAAGGCAAGGGAAGCCTCTACACAGATTCATGCTCTTGAGAATATCGAAGAAGGCATTGAAGGTAGGAAATTTAAAAAGAAATAGTAGGGTGTGTTTATGGCCTAAACTTCCATTCTGACTCGTTTTCTAATCTGTAGTATTTCTTCCCTGATTGCTTCTGACAGGAATTGAAAGTGAGAAGTCAACCCTCGTGCCACAGATAAAATTCGAGAAGAAATTCGGGCAGTCACCTGTATTTATTGCTTCAACACTTCTGGAAGACGGCGGTGTTCCTTCTGGAGCGTCACCCTCCTCGCTCTTAAAGGAAGCCATCCACGTCATTAGCTGCGGTTATGAAGATAAAACAGACTGGGGAAAAGAGGTAAGCTTTCATGAACTTCTTTTCCTCCCTCCCTTTTCCTTTGTATGCGAATCGGACACTGAATCATCACATGCTTTTAACGTATCAGGTTGGTTGGATTTATGGTTCGGTTACTGAGGACATCTTAACTGGATTTAAGATGCACTGTCATGGCTGGCGATCAGTTTACTGCATGCCTAGAAGGCCAGCCTTCAAAGGTTCTGCCCCAATCAATCTTTCAGATCGTTTGCACCAGGTTCTTCGATGGGCCTTGGGTTCTGTTGAGATTTTCTTTAGCAGACATTGTCCTATTTGGTACGGATATGGATGTGGTCTGAAGCCGCTGGAGCGTTTTTCATACATAAATTCGGTTGTGTATCCATTGACATCCCTGCCGTTGCTTGTTTATTGTACATTGCCAGCCGTCTGTCTCCTAACCGGAAAGTTCATTGTACCTAATGTAAGTCAAAGCCGTACTTCCACTTTGATCTGTATTCGTTTTCATTACTTGTTCTCACCTAGCTGTGCTGTCATTGAAACTCTTAAGACTACAAGAACAACATTACCCCATTGCCTTAGAGGCTCCCGTCTATGACGGAGTATGGGAGGTCGGATGTACGAAACCTTATTCATGTGTTGATTGTTTCCCGATAACCTATAATAAAAATTGCGTCAAGTTGTGTCGATCAACTGCTACTTCACAATATAAAAAGCGCAACCAATTTAGTGAATCATTTTGATTTATTTCATCATATTCCGAAGTTAAGGAAGAGTGTGTCCTTGCTTCATTGGAAATGGAAAATGGAACTCGTAAGGCCGAATGTATAAATTATCTTCTCTCAGATAGCTTAAGCATTTAAATGAGAGGCATTACCCTCTCATTATGGGTCATCGGATATCAACAACCTCTATGTGTTTCTAACACATTGTATACATCTGATCCCCATACCCCGTGCAATGGGGTATGGGGGTCTAGAATTACTGTCTGCTATTGCTTTGCCGCGTCTTTGTTAACTCTACACATGAAGGGGCGTGTTAAGATTATAAATGTATGAACTACTTTTCTCTGTAGTAGCTTATGTGTTTGTATGAGATCATAATGACAGGGAATATCATCTTCAAGCTTAGGTTACGATGAAGTTGATCTTTTTTTTCCTCTGATACTTGCAGATAAGCAACTACGCCAGTGTTCTTTTCATGGCGCTCTTCATATCAATTGCGGCAACAAGTATCCTGGAGATCCAGTGGGGACATGTTGGAATTGACGACATGTGGAGAAACGAGCAGTTCTGGGTTATCGGTGGTGTTTCTTCGCATCTTTTTGCTCTGTTTCAGGGTCTTCTCAAGGTTGTAGGTGGTGTCAGCACCAACTTCACCGTTACTTCAAAAGCAGCAGATGATGGGGAGTTTTCTGATCTTTACCTCTTCAAATGGACATCATTGTTGATCCCTCCCTTGACTTTGTTGATCATCAACATAATCGGCGTGGTGGTTGGTGTTGCTGATGCTATAAACAACGGGTATGATTCCTGGGGTCCTCTTTTCGGCAAGTTGTTTTTCGCGATATGGGTGATTGTTCACTTGTATCCATTCCTTAAAGGGTTGATGGGAAAGCAGCAAGGAGTTCCCACAATCATCATTGTGTGGTCTATTCTTCTTGCTTCCATTCTTTCCCTTTTATGGGTTCGGATAAACCCTTTTCTTTCAAAGGACGGATTAATACTTGAAGTATGTGGGCTGGATTGCAATTAAAGATACAAAAAATAGGAAATTTAGATGGTTCATTCATGGTTGAATTGTATGTATAAAGATGGGTTGTCAGAAACAGAGGAAAGAGTTGTATTTCTGGGCGCCGGAGGATCGTTTTTTGATGGTTGATCTCAATTTGGAAGAATTCTCTACCCATGGATTTGTATGTAGATAAAGGAAGTTGAAGTGAAGACAAGATTATGATTGCAAAATTTTCCCATTGATTCTTTTGATAAACTTTTGGGACAAGTGGTTCTGGAAGAAACAGGATTTGAATTGTAAATCCCAGAAGAACATAAAAGTTTCATAATCTTATATCACCCCCTTTTAAGTAAGGGACTCTATATCATTTCATTTATTTTTCTATTTTAAGTGTAAAAAACTTATTGTCAGCTCTTTAAATTTGAAGACCCATGAGACCCTTTTTATAGTATATCAGTGTTCTTGAGAGATGTTTGCATATTGAGCTCATGTGACTTTCCAATTGTTAGATACAGTTTGTTGCATGTCATTATAGTGTGGATGTACAAAGAACAGACCATTGCTGATTGATTGATAAACCCGTCTAACAACAGAAAGTTGGTCTGGTCCCAGGCTTTTGTCCAAGTGCTTAGGCTTTGGTATTTTGGAATATAATGGAATAAACCAAAATGAATCGATTATTATATTGTGGAGTAGCAGTTGAGACATAGTTTGACGTAATTTTCATTATGGTCCATCGAGAAATAAATTCTGTGTGTTTCTAACACATGAGTATGGTTGTATATATTTGATTCCTTCATACTCGTCATAAACGTGTGCTTTTAAGACAATAAGGTAATGTTGTTGTTCATTAACAGGAAAGGAATCTAAAGCAGTGTGCACTAAATTAAAGAAACTTGAATAATAATCGATGAAGCCACTCCCAGCTTGTTTCAGCAAAGTCTTTAGACAGCCGGATCTCTAGTGTAATCCTCCAAAATATGTGAGGGTTGTTTTATTTATGTGGTAGTCATATCTTGCAGCCACAATGGAACCACCACCACCCCTGTCTAAGGGCGTACCTCAGTTGGTACTCGGGTTAGAAAATTGTGTTTAGAAAGATGCAAATTTGCATTGGGATATACGTAGTGTGGGCGTATTACTGTTGTCGGGGTCAGTAATGGCTTGCCATTGTATTTGGTACAATTGAGAGTAAAAGGTTGATGGTCCAGTTTACAGTGTGCACCTTGTGTAGACCCAGACCCATGCCTTACTAACCAAGGAGGCCACCGAATACCTGATTTACATCCTCCACGCAACTCTATGGGGCAAGGGCAGTGGAACCCTAGGGTATGACCTTTTTGTGTTTAGAACCACCACTAGCCCTCCGCTCCCCGACCCCCTCCCTCCACCCCACACACGATATATATTTTGTGTGTGTGTGAGATAGGGGCAATTTTAATCTAAACACGGCAGACTTCTTGGATGGCGCATACAAACTCTCCCAATACCATTAAAACTTCTAATACAATGAAGAGACTGAGGACAATGCCTTAATCCATTCTTATTTTAAAGCTAATCAATAGAAAAAGTGACATTTTGGTCAAACTTTACAAATAATATAGTGAATGCAACAACAGAACTACATGTAAGTCTTCCTTAACAACAGGGTACGCATCCTTGAGGTCTGTCCAGTATTCCAATGCCTTCAGGAAACTTTCTTTTGAACAAAAAGCGAAATCTCTTGTCCTGAGGTCTTACGGTCCTAGCCCCAAAGAGCATTGTGGAGGATGCAAATCAGAAGTCCAGCGGCTTTCTAGGTTGGGTGAAGACTTACGCATTGACCCACACAAGGTACCCCATGCAAAACATGCATTCGGCCTAGCAGCAGTGGAATACTCATACTATGCATGTCCCTGGAATCGAACTCTTGATCTCTTGGAGCAAATCTCAACCCAAGTACCAACTGGATTATACCCTACAAGGTGTCCCATGCAAAGCAGGCATTCGGCCTAGCAGCAGTGGAATACTCACACTGCATGTCCCTGGAATCGAACTCTTGACCTCTTGGAGCAAATCACAACCCGACTACCAACTAGACTATACCCTGGAGGCCGAAACTTTCTTATCAAGACAAGGAGTTGATCTTTATTCTTTAAATCATGCTTTGATTGCAGAAACCACATTCGGTGGAGAAAACAACATGAAAACTGCACAATTGGGACTGATGGACAATTGCTGGTAAAATTTACCTTGTAAGAGAACCGTTTCCGATCATATCTCACTTTCATATTGTTCCTGAGACTGTGAAAGACAGCCTTTTTTGAGTTAATATCAACGTAACATTCTTCATTTATCTGTTATGGGGTTAACGCCTGCCCTTTCTGCATAACCATGCCAACATCCCATGTCAAAAATCTCGAGAGAAGCTCCTCAGAAAAGGAAACAAGACATTGTCTAATCCAGGTGGTCAAAAGACTTCATCAAGAACAGAAGATATATATATATATATATATATATATATATATATATATATATATATATATATATATCATCCGGACCCAGTATATCCCAACGACAGCAAAAGCTATCGTTAGGGTCTGGGGAGGGTAAGTGGTAGGCAGACAATACCTCTATCCCAAAGGATAGAGAGTCTGCTTCCAGTGAGACCCCCGGCTCTATATGTACCTGCATAAATGACATGATAATAGAGATATGTTGTGCTAGTGTGTGTTGGAAAAAGTACTTTAAATCTTGTGATCCAACCTTGTATAATGTCATGTAACCTATTGATAGGAGATTAGATGAAGTTTGGAGTGTTTTATGAACAATGGAAGGAAATGAGGGTGTTCCAAACACTTTAAGCGCCTAATGTAGGCGTTCGAAGTGTTCTGTAACACTTCCAGAACACTTGAAGCACCTCATGTAGGCGTTCGAAGTGTTCGGGAACACTTCCAGAACACTTCGAACGCCTATAGGCGTTCAATGTCACATGAAGCGCCTAATGTGATTTTGTACAGTCGTTCAATGTCACATGAAGCGCCTAATGTCATTTTGTATAGTCGTTCGATGTCATATGAAGCTCCTATGTCATTTTGTACAGTCGTTCGATGTCATTTTGTACAGTCGTTCGAAGTGACATGAGGCGCCTAATGTGCCCCTAAAAGATGCATCTTCTCCTCCAAATGACATCTCCTTTCATGTTGAACGTTCATGGCCGATCCTAGGGGGGAAAAACTGCAGAAAATGGTCTTTTAAACCTGTGTTTTGAAAACCAAAAGCCTATAAATATTGGGATTTGCTATCTTCAACATATACATGAAAAACTCTTAAAAACTATTGAATTTTCTGTAGTACTTTCTTCTCTCATTCTCTCTACTATCAATCTCTTCTACCATCAAGTTCAAACTCTCTCTAGTAGAGCAAACTAAAGAGAGTAAGCCGTTATATCTTGGGAAGCATTAGCTATTGCAGTCTACCTTGCTCACCGGTAGAGGCTAAATTGCTTTAAGGACAGAGTTATCCCGAAACTCGTCTCGGCTTTCATTGTCTTTTTTGTTTGGTTTTCCTGTGCCATATACATATTTTCTAACAATCTTAAAGCAATTTACTATGGCAACCAAACAAGCTCTTCCGGATATGACAAAGTTGGAGCCATTTGATGGCAAGTTCTACAAGAGATGGGCGGCCAAGGTGCTGTTTTTCTCGAGATGCTATCTGTTTCATACGTGCTCAAGATGGACAAACCTACTGATGAAGCAGAGGCACGCAAGTATGATTCGGACAATATAACTTGCAGAGGTCATATTCTACACTTTTTGTCCAACTCATTGTTTGACATCTATGTCAAATTTACTTCGGCTAAGGAGATATGGTCAACACTTGAAAGCAAATATGGTGCTGAGGATGTCGGTAAGCGCAAATACGTGGTGAGTGAATTCTTAAAGTTCCATATGGTGGATCATGTTCCGATCAATGATCAAATCCATCAATTTCAACAATTGGTGGATAATCTGGAACAAGAAGGAATCAAGATCGATGAGACCTTCCAGGCTGCAGCGTTACTGGAGAAACTTCCTCCTTCTTGGAGCAAATACAAGAAGAGAGGAAAGCATGACGATGCCAAGTTGTCTCTAGATGCTGTAATCAAACACATACGCATCGAAGAGAACAACAGAATGGAAGATGATTCTCACAATCAAGAAGGTGTCAAGGCTAATATTGTTGAGCATGCTGCGAAGAAACAGAGATTCCAGACCAGCGGCGGCGGCAACAATAATGGTGGAAATAAAGGTAAGAAAATTATTGTGTAGGCCCAAAAGAAGATCAAATGTGTTTGCTGGGTTTGTGGGAAGTCAGGACACCGAGCTGTCAATTGTAGAAAAAGGAAAGGCCAAAACGTCAATCAAGCAAACCTTGTGGAGGATTCAGGCGCAGCAGATGATGTCATTGCAGCAGTCGTCCTAACGGAGGTAAACCTTGTCAGTAGTGCAACGGAATGAGTGGTAGACACAGGGGCTACCAGTAAGGACCTATTTTCTGATTATCAAGAAATAGGAAACGGTGAACAAGTCTTCTTGGGAGATGCACATGGTACTCAAGTTCTTGGAAAGGGTAGGGTGCTTCTCAAGTTGACCTCAGGAAAGAAACTGGAGTTAAGCAATGTGTTACATGTTCCTGCTATGCGTAGGAACTTGATATCCGGCGTACTACTGAACAAGGCCAACATTAAACTTGTTCTTGAGTCTGATAAACTTGTCTTATCTAGAAATGGGGAGTTTGTTGATAAGGGATTTTGTAATGGGGGGCTGCTTGTTCTTGACGCTATCTATTTGTCTAATAATAAAGAAGCATCCAGTTCTGTTTACTTTGCCGAGTCTCTTGATATGTGGCATGCTAGATTAGGACATGCAAACATATGAATCATTAAGAAACTCAAAAACATGAATATGATTTCATATGATGGTGAGAATTTTGATAAATGTGAACATTGTGTTGAGGCTAAACATCATAAGAGACCATTTAAGAAAGTTGATAGAGTTTCACAAAAACTTGGTCTAATACATAGTGACTTAGGTGATTTTAAGAATCATATGAGTAAAGGCGGTAAAAGATATTATGTTACTTTTATTGATGATTACTCTAGATATGCTAAGGTATATCTGTTAAGTCATAAGTATGAGACTGAGTCTATGTTTATAAGTTACAAAAATGAAGTTGAAAATCAGTTAGATTTAAGGATCAAAAGGCTTAGGACTGATAGATGTGGTGAATATAGTACAGATTCTTTACAAAGGTTTTGTAAAGAAAATGGCATTATTCATGAGGTCACACCCCAGTATACACCTCAATCCAACGGAGTAGCCGAAAGAAAGAATAGAACACTCAAAAATATGATGAATGCGATGTTAGTCAGTTCAGGATTGCCAGACAATATGTGGGGTGAGGCAATCTTGACTGCATGTCATATATTAAATAGGATACCACATAAGAAGTTAGATAAAACACTATATGAGTTATGGAAAGGCTATGCACCCAACCTGAGTTACTTGAAAGTTTGGGGGTGTTTAGCCAAAGTTGGTATTCTTGATTTTAAGAGAAGTAAAATCAGGTCTAAGACAAGGGATTGTGTGTTCATCGGATATGCTCAAAATAGTGCAGCATATAGATTCATGGCTATAGATAATAGTTCTATATTGGAATCTAAAGATGCTGAATTTTTTGAACATATCTTTCCTATGAAAATACAATCCGAAGTTGCTTCCAAATTTGAGATAGGCGAGTCTAATAAGTCCGTAGTTAATCAAGAGATTGATCTACCTAGAAGAAGTAAGAGGCAAAGAATTGAAAAATCTTTTGGGAATGATTTTACAACAGCATTCATTTTAAAAGATGACCCCAAAACTTATGGAGATGCCATTAATTCAATAGATTCTAAGTTTTGGAAAGAAGCCATTAATAGCGAGCTTGAGTCGATTTTAAGTAATAACACTTGGGAATTGGTAGATTTGCCTAGAGGTTGTAAACCTATCAGTTGTAAGTGGGTCTTTAGAAAGAAGCTAAAGGCGGATGGAACAATTGATAAGTTTAAAGCTAGGCTTGTCGCTAAAGGGTTCACGCAACAAGAAGGTATCGATTTCTTCGATACATATTCTCCAGTTGCTAGAATTACTACCATTAGAGTGTTAATAGCTCTTGCCTCCATTTACAAACTTGTTATCCATCAAATGGATGTGAAAACAGCGTTTTTAAATAGAGATTTGGAAGAAGAGATATATATGAAACAACCCGAGGGTATGATAGTTAAAGGCCAAGAGCATAAAGTGTGTAAGCTTAAGAAGTCTTTGTATGGTCTTAAGCAAGCACCTAAACAATGGCATGAAAAATTTGACAATGTCATGGTGTCAAATGGCTATTGTAGTAAATGAAAGTGATCGTTGTGTGTATAGTAAATTTGATGATTGTGATGGTTTCATTATTTGTCTTTATGTTGATGATATGTTAATTTTTGGTACCAACATAATTGTTGTAAATAACACAAAATCATTTTTGTCTTCTGTTTTTGACATGAAAGATATGGGGAAGACAGATTTAATTCTTGGACTTAAGTTAGTGGAGAAATGTGGGGGTGACCTACTTTCTCAAGAACACTATGTTGAGAAAATATTGAAAAAGTTTAATCATTATGATGTGAAACCAGTTAGTTCTCCCTATGATTCACATGTGACATTGACAAAGAATAAATTTGAAAGTGTGTCTCAATGTGAATATGCTAGAATAATTGGTAGTGTAATGTACTTGATGAATTACACTAGACCCGATATTGCATATGCTGTAAATAGACTTGCAAGATATACTCATAATCCTAATGAAAAACATTGGTGTGCATTAAGACGATTATTGAGATATCTTAAAGGTACAATGAATTTAGGACTTGTGTTTAGTGGTTCACCCTCTGTTTTAGAAGGCTATTGTGATGCTAATTGGGTGACAGATAATAATGAGATAAACTCCACTAATGGATATGTGTTTACATTGGGTGATGCAGCTATCTCTTGGAAATCATGTAAACAAACTTGTAGTGCTAAATCTACAATGGAGTCTGAATTTATTGCGTTAAAACTTGATAGTACAGAGGCTGAGTGGTTAAGGAATTTACTTGTTGATATTCCTTTGTGGTCTAAACCTATGCCTTCTGTATCTATTCATTGTGATTCTCAGGCTGCGATCGCACGTGCAAAGAACAAGATTTATAATGGAAAGAGCCGGCATATCCGTTTAAGGCACAATATTGTGCGTGAGTTGATAAGTTCAGGGGTGGTAAACTTGGAGTTTGTAAGAACCAAGTTTAACCTTGCTGACCCCTTAACTAAAGGACTAAATAAGAAGTTAGTCTATGAAACATCGAGGGGGATGAGACTTATTCCATCTGTAGAGAATTCTTCATGACGGGAACCCAACCCACTATTAGTAGAGATCCTACAAACGGGGTTCAATGTGGTAAAAACAAGTCATGAAAGAGTTCTATGTTGCACTATCAAAGTGTTCCTCCCTAAGGTGTTGTTGTCGACAGTGTTCACTGTAAAAATTCGAGGGTGAGATTTCGAGAATCTCTTAATGAAAATTCATAGCCATGTTGTATGGTGGTGTGAACAGTGCACACTTGATGAATTTCACCTATATAAGCTTGGAAGTGGTGCCGCTTCCTGTGAGAGCTTGGAAAACTCTCTAGAGAGCTTATGAATCCCGAGATAGGTACATGGCCGATATCGCACCAAAACCGCGAACTTGAAGAAGTAGATAATGATATGTCTTCTTGTTGTTCATATAAACAATAGTGGAGTAAGATTCAAGACAAAGTTCATCTTACTTCCGTTTATATAACTCAAGTTGTACTACCGACGATTCAAGACCACAAGTCATCGTATCCGTTAGGTATCATTATCTTTGGTTGATAGTAGAAAGGTTGGTTTATGGTCGTTCGTTTGTGACTATACAAGATTGGATCATGTGGGGGATTGTTGGAAAAAGTACTTAAAAGTACTTTAAATCTTGTGATCCAACCTTGTATAATGTTATGTAACCTATTGATAGGAGATTGGATGAAGTTTGGAGTGTTTTATGAACAATGGAAGGAAAAAGTGAGGGGGGGTTCCAAACACTTTAAGCGCCTAATGTAGGCGTTCGAAGTGTTCTGGAACACTTCCAGAACACTTGAAGCGCCTCATGTAGGCGTTCGAAGTGTTCGGGAACACTTCCAGAACACTTCGAACGCCTATAGGCGTTCAATGTCACATGAAGCGCCTAATGTGATTTTGTACAGTTGTTCAATGTCACATGAAGCACCTAATGTCATTTTGTACAGTCGTTCGATGTCACATGAAGCTCCTATGTCATTTTGTACAGTCGTTCGATGTCATTTTGTACAGTCGTTCGAAGTGACATGAGGCACCTAATGTGCCCCTAAAAGATGCATCTTCTCCTCCAAATGACATCTCCTTTCATGTTGAACGTTCATGGCCGATCCTAGGGGGAAAAAACTGCAGAAAATGGTCTTTTAAACCTGTGTTTTGAAAACCAAAAGCCTATAAATATTGGGATTTGCTATCTTCAACATATACATGAAAAACTCTTAAAAACTATTGAATTTTCTGTAGTACTTTTTTCTCTCATTCTCTCTACTATCAATCTCTTCTACCATCAAGTTCAAACTCTCTCTAGTAGAGCAAACTAAAGAGAGTAAGCCGTTATATCTTGGGAAGCATTAGCTATTGCAGTCTACCTTGCTCACCGGTAGAGGCTAAATTGCTTTAAGGACAGAGTTATCCCGAAACTCGTCTCGGCTTTCATTGTCTTTTTTGTTTGGTTTTCCTGTGCCATATACATATTTTCTAACAGTGTGTTAGTGAGGAAATTCAAGAAATACAAAAAAGGACTTTCGGTATTAAAATACACATCACGTGAATATGTACATGTAATGTAAAACAACGGTATAACATACGCAAACCAAGTGCAAAGTCAACCTAAAGCGTAGATAGTGTCTACGCCTATCTATGTCCCTAAATATACTCTAAAGTGTCTTTATATATGACATATACCTCGTTAACCTTAATCTTATGTCTCCATGACCTTCTATCGTAGACCATTTCCTCAGAGAGGTGCAAATCTAGTAGATCGTGCCTTATCTGCTCATCCCAAGTCAGTTTGTGTCTGCCTTTACTCCTGTTCCCCTCTACAATGAGGCTTTGAATTCTCTGACCGACGCTGTTGTCTGTCTCCGCTTGACATATAGGGGAAACACTCCCCCAACTTCTTTTCCTTTTCTTTCAGAAAAACAGATAGCACTGGAAAATTTGGAAAGCCATGTCCAATTGGTCCATAGAAAATGGAGCGGGATCCCCTGACTCCAGCGTGTCTCACCCCCTCGCGACCGCCCGCCACGTGGCACACAGGTGGGGTGGTGAGGCTGGGTGAGGGTCACCCGCACCCAGCCTCACCACCCTCCTGTGTGTCACGTGTCAGCGGGTCATTTAATACCCCCTAAAGGGAGGTCAGGCGATCTGAACCCGTAGAAAATACAATAAACCAGCATAACAGAAAAAACTAATAATAATTTTGGCATGGAACACGAATCAACAATGACGAGGGCTTCCTAAAGAAGGAAAAAGAAACACCTCATCAATCAGAAAACAAGTAGAAGGACAAAATCTATAATTAAAATTTCTCTTTTACTTGATGAGGGTAAAGAGCAACATGCACAAATGAAGAGATAGCCGGCCCCAGATTGCTCTTGCACTTTATTTTTCTTTTTTTAATATTTTGTTTGTTTTTGATTTTGTTTTTGAGTCGTACCTTAAATCCTCTCTCTTGTTATGTATCTTCATATATAATGTATGATATGCAGGCATTTAGAATACGTATCTTTTAAAACTATCATATCATCTCAACCGTAATTGACCTCTAAGTACCTAAAATCCTCACTTAAATCTTACTACATCTATATGATATCGGCTACATGATGAATCGTCTCCATTGTATTCTATCACTGATCGTATGATCATTAACTGTCATATAAGTCATATCTTTCGTTAATGTCTATCTCTAAGTCTTCTTTCGTCTTCCTTTTCCCACATTTAACATGCATCTCATTCATTGTCGCGCACCATCTAACAGGTGCATCTGTAGCACACCGTTGTGTATGTCTATACGATCTTAACCTTGACTCTCTCATTTTCTTATCTATAGGCCAAATATGCCCGATAGATGACAAGCCAAATATGGCATGTTTTCTTCACGAGTTTAGAAATGCCGACCCAAACCTAAACATGTTGTGTTCGTTGGTCGTGTTATGGTTTATCTACAGATCTAACAAGTTCAGATATTTTGAGTCATGCTTGGTTCTTTTTGGGTTACGGGTCTTGGCAGATCTTTTTTAGGTCATGTTTAGGTCTCTTTCGAGTCTTTTTTAGGTTCTTTTTTTTAATAGTTACTCTTTTTTCTTTGCTGGCCGTACATGTTATGGGTCGAGCTAAACAATCTAAGGCTCGCAAGCCAGTTCGAGTTGAACCCAAAACCGGCCAACGTATAGACCAAACTCACGAGGAGCCTATGCGTGTTTGTATCATGTCAAAGATATCCAATGCTAGGCGAATCTCTTAGGACTGTGAGGCAAATCGATAGACATACCTCAAGTGATGTGAAATCCAAAACAAAACATATATGTGGCGACTAAAATACCCGCTCGGACCTGACACTATATTAAAACTCGAAAACTTTTCAAATTAACTAACATATTTCGAATCGCCAACCTCATTGGAGTTGCTAGCCGTACGTGTAACTATTAGACAATTGACATTGGAGACAAGGTGAGTGTAAGATTTTATTCTTAGATTAGAAGTAGGAGTGCCAAACAGGTCGTGTTTTGTGTTTTTTGGGTTTCGTATATCAAAGTACTAGACCTATACATTACCTGTTTGCTTCGTGTGTATGAATGTAGATACCCAAACATGTACATGTCAGGTTTCGTGTCGTGTATCGGGTATACCTACGAACTTGACAAGTCCAAATATTTCAAGTCGGTGTACAGGTCATTTCATGTATTTTTCAGATATTTTTAGATTTCGTGTATTTTTCAGGTTTTATGTATTTAAACGACTACTGTTACAATATAAGAAACAACAATAGATTCAGAACCAAAGGTTCAAGATTAAAAATGTCATAGAAATTTTATTGCACTGAAATCTGAACGAAAGCTTCTACAGTTCTCATTGAGCTTCGCACTTCGCAGGCCCTCTTATGGACAAACTTGAATTCTATTGCGCAGAACTTTTGCCACTTTCTTATGATACAACATCAATCAACAGACAAAGAAAACAATAAAATCCTCTCTTTAAAGTGCATTTTCCCAGCAAAAAAATCAAACAGAGTGCAGTTACAATAACATGCAAGAGTATTCACCTGGTAACAGTAGCAAGTCAACATGATGATGGATTAACAGGGGGTAGCGGCGGTGGAGGTCAGAGACCGGGATAGGAGGATGGAAGAAAAAGAACTAAAAAGGAGGAAGGGGGAGGGGGAGGAGGGATGGAAATGGAAATGGAAATGGAAATGAGAATGAGAATGGGGAATGGGGGAATTAGCCGATATTAGGTTAGGCTTTTTTTAGGTGAAAGTTTTTTTACTTTATTAATTTAAAATTTTTATTTAAAATATATTTTTAAAAAATCGGGTATGCCGTGTATAAATGGGTAACCCGTGGGTATACCCGGACACGACTCACTCTTAGCGTGTAACTTTCAGGTCTTACCCAATTTGTATACAAAACCCGCTAAGGTTTTACCCATATCCACAAAGAACGTATCAAGTTCGGGTCGTGTTTTCGAGTCGTGTCTGAGATTGACCACTCTAATTAGAATTGCCAAAAATAATTCGGACAAAATTGGTGGCTTTCCTAAAAAAAGAAAAGGACACTATTTACGAGGCTTTCTCGTGAAGGAAATAAAACTTAGGGTTCTATGGGCAAATTTACGACTGCCACCCTTTTAAGTATTTAGGGTTTTTGCCAATGCCAAAATCTCACACTTCTAAGTTGCAGCCGCCGCAGGCCGCGTTCCGGAGGTAATCTCCCCAATTCTCCCCCAATTTTCACTCCATTACACGCCATTTTTGATTTAGCTTATCCTCACATCTGTAGAATTTTCATCTGTATGCCTTCGTATCATATAGATTCTGGTAAAATCACCTGTTTGAAGTTTTCCTTTAGCATATTCCACATTTGATTGGAACTAGACAATTAGGTTCTGGCCTCTGGATTGAGCTTCTTTTGGCTTCGATAGTTGATATCAAAATCTGTTAACATTGTGACAAAGCAATTGTAGCGAGCTGTATTATGATACATACACTTATTGTTGTAGTTATAATGTTCAGCGTGCTTTCGCGATACTCATTTGTTTAATTTTCATTTGATAATTTAAGATTTATTGGTTTGTTGAGAATCCACATTGGCTAATTTGAGAAAAATGCATGGCTTATATGAGGATGATGTACCACCATCCATTGCCTTAAGGTTTTGAATGGATATGAGCCTCACCTCATGTAAGCCCAAGTTTCAACATGGTATCAGAGCATGTATAAAATGTGGACTCAATCTTTGCCTGGTCTATGGTTGGCCACTTAATGTAAGTCCAGATGTTCATGCTTTGTGATTGAGGGCGGGTTGTAAGGCGCGTGCGTATGTCAAGCCACGTTGCCACGTGAGGGCGGGGATTGAGAATCCCACATTAGCTAATTTGTGAAAAATGCATGGCTTATATGAGGATGATTGAGGGCGGGTTGTAAGGCGCGTGTGTATGTCAAGTCACGTTGCCACGTGAGGGCAGGGATTGAGAATCCCACATTAGCTAATTTGAGAAAAATGCATTGCTTATATGAGGATGAGGTACCACCGCCCATTGCTTTAAGGGTTTGAGTGGATATTAGCCTCACCTCATGTAAGCCCAAATTTCAACATGGTTTGGGTAGTTTTGTAGAAAATAGTAAGAAAATCGGCTGTTTTTTTTTCTCTGAAGAATTTTGTGGCGATGTTTCACTTTTGGATGTTATGTGTGTAGTTGAAGGGGGAGGAAATGTCGCACAGGAAGTTTGAGCATCCGAGGCATGGATCCCTTGGGTTTCTTCCCAGGAAGAGGGCTGCTCGTCACAGGGGAAAAGGTACCTTGGTCCATTATTCTTAATAATTTGGAAGAATGTCTTCTCATTTTGTGTTTTTGCTGGTTCAGTAATTTAGATGTTACTGTTTGTCTCTATGACTTAATTGGCTGTCGAATGTATTTATTAAACACATATATTTTGTAGTGTGTGATCTTTGAACTTGAACTGTTATTATGTTGGTATGCAGTGAAGTCATTCCCAAAGGATGACCCCAGCAAGCCCTGCAAGCTCACTGCTTTCCTGGGTTACAAGGCTGGTATGACTCACATTGTTAGGGAGGTCGAAAAGCCAGGATCAAGTAAGTTGCTACCATGATAATATCTTGTAATATTTATACATCTTTCCCCATGGCTCCAATTTAAAACAAGCTTGTATCTTATTTCAACTATACGTTATGCTGTTAGCCTCTTTTGCTCTTAAGTTTTTAGATTATGCATTGAGTGGATGAAATTTTTGGATAGGAGTCTGCTTGTGACTTTTCTTCTTGACCGTGATGAACATGTACTTATTTAACAAAGGGTTCCTGATTCTAAATTATCTGCCCCTCTGTCTGTCTCTCTCTCTCTCTTATAGTTTTTGTTTTTGTGGTTGTGTGTGGGAATAGCTGGTTGGTTGTGCATGAAAGATGTCAAAAGTAGTCCATATGGTCAACTGAAAGTGATCTTATCTTAAGAAGGCAGTTCGGCACATGTCTTTCATCATTTTCATTTTGTCCATTTTTTCTTTGATAGTTGTATAGTTTGATTAGTAATTAAATAGTGACAGTCGTACTGTCAGGATTCAGTGATCATTTAGATTTTCATGAAAGGAAAAGCTGCATGAGAAGTGTTGTATTTTCTGCTTAAGTTGGATTTTCTAATGGTCATTATGGAAGAAAAAAATTCTTCTTTTTCAAGGCATACTCTTTTTGTATGTATAATTCTGATCATGGATTATTAAAAAAAAAAGTGGCCGACAGTTGGGATTTGGCTCACTTTTTGGAATATGTGATATTACAGCGTGTTTAACCTTATTTTGATTTTCCAAAGTTGCTTTATTTAACTCTTCTTAGAAATAGATTTAGCTGTTTTTTGGGTTAAAATTCCTCTATTGGAGTAATGCTACTTCCTCTTATTCTTATTTTCCAATCTATTTTTGCTAACATGAATTGATAAATGTTTGAAAATACAGAGCTTCACAAGAAGGAGACATGTGAGGCTGTTACTATTATTGAAACTCCTCCCATGGTAATTGTTGGAGTTGTGGGATATGTCAAGACTCCTCGTGGCCTACGTTCGTTGCACACTGTTTGGGCACAGCATCTTAGTGAGGATGTTAAAAGGAGGTTCTACAAGAACTGGTTCAAATCCAAAAAGAAGGCCTTCACTAAGTACTCCAAAAAGTTTGAGACAGAAGAGGGTAAGAAAGAGATCCACACGCAGCTGGAGAAGCTCAAGAAGTATGCCACAGTGATTCGGGTTTTGGCTCATACTCAGGTAGCTTTTAGTGTGTGATATTTGCACTTTAACCTATCATTTTATTTGATTGAGCCTTCTAGATTCCCAAAATATTGAAATGTGCTCTGTAGTGTTGTCACAAAAGATAAGCATGCCCGGCTGCTGCTTTGAGAAAGTTCTGCCATGCTGATAACTAGCTTGTTGCCTGTTGTCTGTTGTATTTTAGTCTCACGGATGGTAATCTGTAATGTATACAAGCATTTTTTTTAACTCTTTTTTTTTTGGAGGAATAAGTGAAAATTGTACATTGGCAGAAACCTTGTGCATGTAATATTTATTTGTTATCTTTCGTATTCTAATTTATGTCGTTTCCTTTTTTCCTCGATTTTTCATGTTCATTTACCTCCAAGTTGCAGTCTGTGTGATGTTTTGTTTTCACCTTGTAACATTCAGTTTGTACCAATATGTACTTGTGAAAATCTATAGCTTACATGGTTTTGTATTGATATCCACTAGATAAGGAAAATGAAAGGGTTGAAGCAGAAAAAGGCACACTTGATGGAGATCCAAGTTAACGGGGGAACTATTGCTCAAAAGGTGGACTTTGCCTATGGTTTCTTTGAGAAGCAAGTCCCTGTCGATGCCGTCTTTCAGAAGGATGAGATGATTGATATCATTGGAGTGACAAAGGGCAAGGGTTATGAAGGCGTGGTCACTCGTTGGGGTGTTACTCGCCTGCCCCGCAAGACTCACAGGGGTCTGCGAAAGGTGGCATGTATTGGAGCATGGCATCCTGCTCGAGTTTCATTTACTGTCGCTAGGGCTGGTCAGAATGGTTACCACCATCGAACTGAAATGAATAAGAAGGTGTACAAGGTCGGCAAGACTGGTCAAGAATCCCACACTGCCTTAACTGAGTTTGACAGGTTTGCTGCCTACGCTTTCTTTGTGAGCTTGCAAAAGCAAAATCTTATATATAAAAAGAGTTCTGATCTGATTCTGGTCTCGTCTAGGAATATTATCTAAATGCCTTTTTTGGTTTGGAGGTGGGTGCGGGGGAAGGTTGATTTTTTCTTTGTGAAACAAGGCTTTACTCTGCTCAGGTTAGGGGCGTTAACGAACCGAGCCGAACTGAATACTAGGTTTTCGAATTCGGATTCGTAGCTAAACAAACTTTAAAATTGGTTCGAGTTTGGTTTGATAACACTATAACTGTTTAAACGAGCCAAACAGTTTGCGAATAGTTTGGCTAGTAAACGAACCCAAACATCTGTTCAAATTTGGCTCGTTTACAGACAATTACCGAACGAATACGAACCAAACACGAACAAAACTCGAACAGTTCGCGAACTGTTTGGTTTGTTGAACAGCCTTAGCTCAGGTGTTATATTCCAAGTTTCTTTAGTAATATAATGTTGCTGCTTTGTGACCTTGAAGTCACAGGTTCGAGGCGCGGTAACAGCTTCTTGCACGAAGTGAAGCGATCCGGATCCTCTGCGGACCCTGCGCAAATGCAGGAGCCTAGTGCACCGCGAACGCTAATTAGTAATATAATGCGCATCATTGTTCCTTTTCTAATTATCCGAACTTTGGTGATGTATCAGGACCGAGAAGGATATTACTCCTATGGGTGGGTTTCCTCACTATGGTGTTGTGAACCAAGACTATCTGATGATAAAGGGATGTTGTGTGGGGCCAAAGAAGAGAGTTGTTACCCTGCGTCAGTCTCTGCTAACTCAGACGTCTCGTTTGGCACTGGAGGATATCAAGCTCAAGTTCATCGATACATCCTCGAAATTCGGACACGGTCGCTTCCAGACCACCCAGGAGAAGCAGAAGTTCTATGGACGCCTCAAGGCATAGGAAGATTCTTTGCTGTTTTCTGCATCCGTATGTCAAAGTGTGTTCTCATTCTGGAACATGTAGTAGACTTGCGTTGCTCTTTTTCGAGTTAGTCACTTTTGGATTTTTTATCCATGTCACTTCTGATGGATCTGGTCCATATTTTGGTTATTACAGTCGTGAAAGATTTATATTATCAGTTCCATTCGCTTTGCTGCTGTCTATTGTTTCTTTCTTGTTAACTTCAATGTCCACGGCAATTGGTGCATACAATACGCCCTGCCACTTCTCGTGGATTTTCACAACCTTGCTGTGTAAAAACGAGATATGCATTTGAAATGTCCTGGCGGGTTATGATATATATCATAAGCGATATGAAAATCGAATGAGCAATCTGTTGTTTTATCCCCAAAAAAAAAAGTATTTCTATTTTTCATAGTGTTATATCATAAGCGATACGAAAATGAACGAGTAATCTGTTCTTTTATATGAAAAAAAAGTTTCTATTTTTCATAGTCCAATCATTGATCTAAAAGTATAAGGTGGCATTTGGTTGGGGGAAATGGGAATGAGGGAATGTGTTTGGAGGAATCCAAACTCATTTCGGCTGTTTGCTTGGGGTAAATGGGGGAATGGATTTCATTTTGATATCCAACTATTTGGTAATGGATATCGTTTTTTGATATACTAGGTTCTCTTTATCTATCAAAATGTGGGAATGGGGAGCCACCGGTCAACGCCGGCCGACCACCGCCGGCCACCGTTCCGCCGCCGGCCACGGATCCACCGTCGGTCCGCCGCCGTCGGCGACCACTATTCCGACCGGTCACTATTCCTATTCCCACTTTAATACCAAGCAACTATCACTTTTAACCCCAAACTCATATCTTCCAAACTCATTCCCTATCATACTCATTTCGATTCTAATTCCGATTCCCAAGTGCCAACCAAACGCCATCTAAATGTTTTTGTGATTGTGTCAATTTGAATCTCTTGTAGGAGTTGGTTGTGGGGAACTGGGATGGGTTTTGCATCTCATTTGCGAACATTAATCTACAAAAGGGGAGGGGGGGGGGGGGGGGGAGGAAGAGACCCACGAGGGTTTGGATCTCTTCAACACAATCCTCTCACTCCCTTTTCTACCATACAACACGTGGCAGGAAGGGGGTATGGTGAGACTAGATGAGAGTCACCCGCATCTAGCCTCACAACCACCCCTGTTACCACGTGTCGTACGGTGGGGAAGGGGGTGAGGGGATTGTGGATGAGAGAATCCCGCCCCCTGAACAATATAATTTGGTGGCGTCTACTGATATGCTCTTTTTGTCTTTGATTTAGTTACATATAGAGCCTGGATTTTTACTGAAAGCAAACTCAAAGGATGAAGATATTGTTTATCTGTCTCTCACCCTTCCCAGACCCTAGCGATATCTTTTGATTTCGTTGAAATGGAGGTATTGTTCGTCTGCCTCTCACCCTCTCCAGATCCTAACATCTTCTGCTTTCGTTGATATATTCTAAGTATGTGTGTTGTGTTGTAGAGTGGAAAGAACTACACTTGGAGAGATTCAAACATACAACCTTTTAGGGTTGAAGTCTCTGGCTACTTGATTTCTTGATATGTTATGACTATACGGTAGAGGTCTCTAACCACTTGATTTGTTGATATGTTACGACTATTATACGTGGGAAATACAAGTTATGCTCATTCGATGGCTATTATAAAGCTTCTTGTGTCTGTATTCTCCCTCTTAAATCTAGGAGCTTGTATCTATGGCACTCTTCGATCGCAAATCTTGAAATGGTTGAACTCTTAAGAAAATAGTATTTCTTGAAAAATAAAACAGTGGTTGAGGGAATGGTATCTTACACATGCCATCAACAAAATTTGATGAATGCTACTTGCATCGAAAATTGACCAGATTTTGAAATTTAGAAAATTTCTAAATTATCGGACCAATCCGAACACAACCCAGAAATTTAGAAAATTCAAGTCCGGATCTAAAAATCTGAATTAGCCAAATAAACATATCAAGTTTAGATTATCAGTTTCAAAGGCTCCAACTTGCTAACCTGTTAATCTTCAAGCATGACTCATTTAAGACACCTAAATACAAGACATCACTGTCACTGTTTTTGATACAATAAACAAGTAAAAAGTGAATATAATTTCTGGGTAAAGAATTTCAAGAGCTACTCTACTTTTTTTTTTTAAGAGAATGTTTTGGTCGTTCAATTTTCTTTTTATCCACTTTAACCATTAAAGAAAACGTAACAAATTAATGATTTCGGCTATTTCCTCCAGTGAAGTGGCTGGATGCAGCAGGGGCGGAAACCTCTCTTCATGGGAGTCGTCGATGGCGCTAAATTTTCACACCGTTTAACCTAGAAAATGGCTTTATATACATAAATTTCCTCCCTCTTTATTAAGAAGTTTTATCTCTCTAAAAAGGCGGTCTTTAAACCATTTATCTCTCTAAAAATGGCGGTCTTTAAACCATTTATCTCTCTAAAAAGGGCGATCTTTAAACCAACTAATAAGGTTGTTACTTTGTGACTTTGAGGTCATGGGCTCGAGCCGCAAAAACAGCCGTAGGGTAAAACTACGTACATCACTCACTATGGGACCGGATCTTGTCACCCCCCACACCGTCACCTCTTTGCCCACCGCCCGCCACATGACAGCAACGTGGGGTGGTGAAGCTAGATGCGGGTGACACCCATCTAGCCTCACCACCCCACCTTGCTACCACGTTGCGGGCGGTGGGCAAGGGGATGACGGTGTGGGCGGTGAAGAGATCCCATCTCACTATCCAGGCAGGCCTTCTTCAGATCTTGCTTGAACACTCGTGCTTAATTGATTTCTTGGTTGTTTATTCAGACCACATTGTTCAGTCCAACAGTCAATCCAACAATGGTAAGCAACAAAATTTTTGAGCAGCAAGGGACAGAAGATGTGTTAGAACACAACTTAGAAGATCCACCATCGCATACAGAGAACCTTAAGGGGGGAAAAACAAAAATAAAAAGAAATAAACAGGTGGTTTCTTGGTCCTCTGCCGGCATTTGTCGAGTGTTATCTTTTCCATTTCCAATGGAGTTAAGAACACACTCTTCTTTGACTTTGATATATGATGAAATAAAGCAGAATGAGTCACTAAATTGGCTGCGCTTCTTATATTGTGAAATAGCATTTCATCGACACAACTTGACGCAATTTTCACTATGGATCCTCAGGAAACAACCTCTGTGTTTTGCTAACACATGCATAAATCCGACCCCCCATACCCGTCATAGACGGGAACCTCTGAAGCAATGGGGTAATGTTGTTGCTGTATCTTTTCACTAAACTTCAGAAAAAGTTATGCAAACACTCCAGGAAAAAATAAAAATAAATATGACTTATATATAATGTGAAAAACTAGTCAAGAATCAAAACGTTATGTACTAAGTGCTGTATCTGTATAAAATCCAAACCTTTCATCCTAGATACCAGAAACTCTACTAGCTAACTAAAAGGTAAATCACAGGACAGTAGAATAGATGCTTCCTACTATCCATATCCTGAGCTGCTCTTTCTATCATCAAGAATGAGATGAATGAACAAAACTATGCGCATGCTGTTGTCCTCGACACGGCGAGGTAGGATCAGATTCAGATGCTTACCTGCCTACAAAACTCTGGTTAAAGGAACCCTATTGCTCTGACCGGAGTTGCTTTCGATGGCAGTAATCATTTGTGGCATTGTCATTCCCACCGAAACGATGATCTCTGAAGTACAGAGATTATAAAGGATATCAGACTAAATCAAAATGGTATGATACAAGTGCATATATAAATCATGTGAGGGTGTTACGTATACTAGGATCCACTATAAAGTAGTTGTGATGTTTTCATTTCCAATGAAGTCAAGGACACGCTCTTTTTTGATTTTGGAATATGATGGAATAAAGAAAAATGACTCACTAAATTGGTTGTGCATTCTTATATGGTGAAGTAGCAGTTGATCACCATCTTGGGTGTTTGCCACTGAAGTCATACGTAGGGTTCAAGCTTTACAGATCACGTATTGTATTGGTTGTATAGAACCACATGTAGGCGTTGGCTAGTCTATCGGTTTTTGCATGTGTCTGCTTTTTGTTGTAAATATGAGGTTTTTTTTGGTAAAGTTCAATGAAAATCGATCCTTTCTGGGCTAAAAAAAAAAAAAGTAGCAGTTGATCGATGCAGCTTGGTAATTTTCATTATGGGTCATCGGGAAACAACCTATGTGTGTTTCTAACACATGGATATAGTTGCATACATCCGACCTCATACCTCGCCATAGGTATAGCCTCTAAGGTAATGAGGGTAATGTTATTGTTGTTGATGTTGTATAGAGTAGTTGTGAAGTTATATAATAAACGGCAACAAGAAATAACAAAGGTACTTCAGAAAACAAACTTGTCAAAAGTTAAAAGCATAGAGTTGTGAAGTTAATATATTTCTTTTGCTTGCTGGACATAGAGTGGCATAAGTTCAAATAGGTAGAATAAGACTGCGGCATCCAAGATAGCACACCATAGTGTATTTTTTTTAATTATGATTAGTGTCCGTTAATACACCATAGTTTATTAAAGCAATCATTTCATGCAACGAGGATAATACTTTTTTCCCACAAAAGAACAAGTGCAGATGGAAAAGATCAAGAAACCTACCTATGCCTTCTCGGATGGACAAATTCGGCCTTATGATCTCTTCAGAGTTGAGCAGAAACACATCCCCTATGTATAAATGATTTGTTGGCACATAAACACTACATAGTTCTTCATCTCCGCTTTCTCTCTGACGTTAACATGCTCAGACCAAAGTGGAAAAGAGAAATGATATATAACACAATATCATTAAAGGTTTTGCTATCAACAATTTAAGAGAGCATAAGGTAAATCAACTTAACAGGAGGAAAGCAATGAACTCACCTGAAGTACAACTGATGATGTAATGAAGCCAAACACATATTCACCAACTCGGGGATGCCGGATAATTGCCACCTCCTTGAAAGCAGTTGTATTTTTGTCTGGGATAAATGAGCCAGGGAAAAATAACAATCATCATGCAAAATATAAGACAAAATTACAGAACTGAACTGAGAAGAATTAGTAGAAATATGACCTATAGGTGACCATTAATCCGAGTGAGACATGAATAAATTATTGATGCTCTTTGAAAATAGATCAATTTGAAAAGCGCCAAGATGCAAAAAAGACTGAAGCCAAGTGATGCAAATCATGTTTTATCAAGACTTACTCACACCCAGATAAGTATGGGTTCAGGCACTGAGAGCATGTCTACCTATTTTCAATGAACTCGTTGAAAAGGACACATTCACATACATAGTATAAGAAATTTTTTTCTTCTAAAGAAGAAGATACTAGGGCCCCGGCTTTCAAAAGCATTTATAAAAGAACATCAGTAGTCTACAGAGCATCAAATCTGTCATCAAAACTTAAAATTTTGTTTCACGTGTAACTGCATTTTGCACATGGATAATCTATGGGGATAGCAACAACCGCAGGCCTAAGTATCTCGAAAGAAGATGAAGCTACCAAAGAAAAGGGAAAAAAACTAACAAATGTGCATCGGAGTTAGACAAGTGCAAGGGAGCCTCCATGCACTTCGACTTAAAGAGAAGTACAGCTGACAAAACACAGCTACACTAATAGGTATCACCACACTAAAATGGGCAAGGTAGTTTCTAGAGTGTTCACAATGGCAAGCAATCCAGAAATGATCCAAAAATTGACCGGACGAGGGTCAAGGCCAAGAGAGTCATGGGCATACAGAAACACAAAAATATGGCAACTTCCAATATCTATTCCCATTTATTTCAAATCATTCTTAGCTGATACACTGATTGAAAAAAAGAAAGAAATTTGTTTGAAGATGATTATAAGATCATGTGGTTGCAGTTTCCTTATATTGATTCAAAATTTAACTTATTACTCATAAGATTTAATCCGGGAAGAGTGTCAGCATCACAGCGACAGTGTCTAAAACCCCTGGAGGCCAATACATAGTCAAGTTCCAAAATACTAAATAGGGGGACAATGATAACCAATACCTGGAGATATTGCAGAACTTATTTGCTTAGATGCCGCATATATTTGTCTCATAAATGGCATCTTCTTTATAAACCATTCCCCAACCCAGAAAACAGTTGACCCTAACCATGAGGAAGCGAATATGCCAATGAAGAATATGAAGATCAATGACGTTATGAACCCAAGGCCTGCACCAAGAGTTATACAGAAAACAACGAAATCAAAAAAGATATCTTGGACCACACTGGGTGTTAAAGCAAGCAAAAAAGGTCTGGATTAAACACAAAAGAAAGTAAAGGAGTAGACACACAATGATTCTCGTGACTACATGATACATATTTAATTGGCTTCTAAGAAAAAGGAGGTGCTGGGAACAATTTGCCACCAAAAGAAAAGTACAAAATCTCATAGAAAGTATACAGCAAGACGAATTACTGACTTAAGATACTAAATGGACTGTGGCAATGTTGACTCTAGTGCTAATCAAGAAAATAAAAGAAATGACAGTTGAAACAAAGAAAAGAAATGAAGATTACAGGAACTAACACAATGACAGTTGCAATGCCAATTTGAATAAGAGCTTTTGGCACAATTGTCTTGGTTGAGGAGCTCTGCTATTTGCATGACTGAGCCCCATTAGTTATACATTTGTTATACTAACAGAAACTTTCAATAGATTTGACTTGTATAAAGTTTAAGAAAGAATCAAATATCCGGAAGGAACCTTTGATACAGACAGTTAGAGCATTCAAGCTGTCCACTTGCACTATAATTCTCATTTGGAGCTAAAATCCAATAGGACTCATCAATTACAAATTAAAAGCATAATTTCGCAACAGTAGAGAAAAGAAAAAGAAAGGACCACACTCTTTAGTATAATCTTACAACATCTTTCAGCAATGGAAATGTGAAAAGACAACCAAAAGTGATACTATTTTGGTAGTTGAAATTTATCTTATTAAATCAAATTGATCATTATCTTTCCATTTCCAATGGAGTCAAGGACAAACTCTTCTCTGACTTTGGAACATGATGGAATAAAACAAAATGACTCATTCAATTGTCAGCGCTTCTTGTAATATGAAGTAGCAGTCGATTGACATAATACTTGACGCAATTTTCATTATGGGTCATCCGGAAGCAATCTCTGTGTGTTTCTAACACATGGATAAAGTTGCGTACATCCGATCCCCCTTCCTCTTATCCCACCAAGGCGGGATCTTCTAAGCCAATGGAAAAATATTGTTGTTGTTGAAAGTTAAATTGATCATTAGTCAGGGCCCAACATGATCGTTAGTCAGTCTGAAAATTTTGTATCGAAAACTCCTAGTTCTGATGCATGCGAAACAATATTCATGAAGACAAAATAATTATTCAGCCATGTCCCTGCATTGGTGTTTGACAAATAAGGTAGAACATGTTGGAGAATTAAAGGTTTGGGTTTGGCCCATCGTTGGAGATTTAAAGATTGGGCTTTGGCCCATTAATGAGTGTTGCTAAACTTGGTTGAGCAACGTACTTTGAGCTTAATGAGTTTCCGATAATGAAATCGAAAACTAATGAATCCTTAATTATCTACGTAACGAGTAGTTAATGTTAGGATGTGGAATCACTCAATTATGGTATTGGGTGAATGTGAAATTAATGCTCAAAGTAGATGGAAAACGTTGGGGATGGATTACGTGTCATCCTTATGGAGGAATACCACATTGGATGTGTCCATGTGGCAGAAAAAGCTTCTGACGGACATCGATCGATGACTTCGATCGATCGATGTCATCGATCGAAGTCGGACAGAGAGCTTCAGTCGATTCTGTCTTACATCGAACGATCACTTCGATCGATCGATGTCACTTCGATCGATCGATGTATCGATCGAAGTAGGACAGAAGGGGTTCGAAGTGATTCTGAGTACATCGATCGATCGATGTGACATCGATCGATCGATGTCATCGATCGATGTCGAACAGCGTGCAGAATCTCTTCGGTTATGCAGTTTTGTTTCAAACTTGAAACAAACACTATCCTCCAGTTTAAAATAAGATCAATCTGTTGTGATCTAACGGTGGCAGGGAAGGCAGCTTTGATCTAACGGCCGAGGTTTAAACTGTCTTAACCGCTTAACCGAATGTGGTTTCCATCTAACGGTTCAGGTTTAAACCTGTTAATCTATCTTCGATCTAAAGGCTGAGATTAAACCATCCTAATCTGGATAGGAGGTTTTAATCTAACGGTCTAAATTAAACTTCGGTTTTGATCCAACGGTCACGGTACCTTGTTCTCCAACCGACTCCCCTATATAAAGAGGGCAAAGGGGTGCATTCATTCATAACATATTTTTCCAAGCTTTCATAGCATACTAAGTTCGTAGCATCCGAGTCTTGCATATCGTCCGGGAGAAGTCAGGACATTCGAAGGTTCGAAGTAGTTCAAGTTCAGCAGTGCCGCTCAACTGAACAGGTACCCGTTGTATCCTGGGAGACGATTGCTCACACCGGTTGGGCACAGTATACCGGAGCAATACGTCTTAAGGACAGAGTCCTCGACTCGCCCCGGGTTTGATTTATTTTATTTTGCTGTTTCATATGCACACATTGTACGACTGCGTCTTGGTACAGGATTGATTGTCCCCAACAATCTTAAGACGTATTTCAATTCAATTAATTTCTGTACCGTTTTTAATTTGCGCAAAAGCAGTTTTGTACTGATTTGCAGTCTACTTCTACTCCTTTCTTAAATCTGATTCTGTTCTGATCTATTCGTTTTGATCAACTGAACAGTAAGCTGATGGAGAACGCAAGCTCAGGCTCCGTTCATGGCGCAAACATTCAGAGCTCTGCTCCAATGGCACCAACTGCTGGGATGCCAAGACATGCTCCTCCTGCGCAGGGTCCTGCAGTGGCCCAAGTGGAGAAACCGGAGAAGTTCAGTGGGAGCTTCTTCAAGCGTTGGCAGCAGAAGATGCTGTTCTTCTTGACTGCTGTGGGATTGGCAAACTTTCTGACTGAGGACCCGCCTATGGTGGATCCGTTGGAGGACCAAGCCCAGAATATGCAAAGCCAACATTCAGTGGGTTGTGCAGTGGCCTAAGTGGAGAAACCTGAGAAATTCAGTGGGAGCTTCTTCAAGCGTTGGCAGCAAAAGATGCTGTTCTTCTTGACTGCTATAGGGTTGGCTACCTTTCTGACCGAGGACCCGCCTTTGGTGGATCCGCTGGAGGACCAAACCCAGAATATGCAGAACAAACATTCTGTTGAAGCATGGAACTTCAACAATTATGTTTGTTTGAGCCATATTCTGAGTTGTTTGGACAACTCCTTGTATGGTTTGTACTCTACGTACAAGACCGCAAAGTCTTTGTGGCAGACTTTGGAAAAGAAATATCGTACGGAAGATGCCGGCACTAAGAAATTTATTGTCGGCAAATTCCTGGATTTCAAAATGTCTGATTCTCGCACTGTTGTTTCTCAAGTTGAGGAACTTCAGACGTTGGTTGCCGAGATGGAAGAGGAGGGCATGTTGCTCAGTGAATCCTTCGTCGTGGCAGCAGTGATTGAGAAGCTACCTCTTTCGTGGAGGGAATTCAGAAGCTATCTCAAACACAAGAGAAAGGAGATGACATTGGAAGATCTAATTGTTCGACTCCGCATTGAGGAGGACAATCGTAGATCTGAAAGAGCGCCACAATCTAGCTCTGGTCAGGCTAAGGCCCATGTTGCAGAGGCCAAGAAAAAGAAAGGCCAACTCGGGGTGAACAAGAAAGGCAAGCAGATCGCCAAGAAGTTCACCGGGAAATGCTACAACTGTGGCATTCAGGGGCATGTCAGCAATGAGTGCAGAAAGCCCAAGAAGAAGCAATCCAAGGCAAAGGCGAACATAGTCGATGCATTGGATGATCTGAATCTCTGTGCGGTGGTCTCAGAGTGCAATGCTGTGGGGAACGTACGCGAGTGGTGGCTTGATACTGGCGCCACTAGACATGTTTGCTCCAGCAGAGAGATGTTCACGGAGTACCAGCCCGGGAATAATGAGCAACTTTACATGGAAAACTCGGCCTCCTCGAAGATCGAAGGCGAGGGCAAAGTTGTTCAGAAGCTCACATCAGGGAAGCATCTGACTCTGCAGAATGTGCTGCACGTCCCTGATATTCGGAAGAATTTAGTATCTGGATCTCTTCTAGTCATGCATGGTTTTAGACTAGTGTTAGAGTCCAATAAAGTTATTCTTTCGAAAAATGGCATGTATTTGGGGAAGGGGTACTTGTCGAATATGATGTTTAAATTGAATGTCATCACTATTGTACCCAAAAGAGATTTGCCCGCAGAGGCTAATAAAATTGCTTCCTCTTCTGCTTACATGCTTGAGTCTTCTTGTTTATGACATTTTCGTTTGGGACATGTTAATTACAAGTCAATACAACGTATGAGTAATCTTGACTTATTGCCCAAACTGGACTTTGATAATAAAGGAAAATGTCAACTATGTGTTGAAGCGAAGATGGCAAAGGCGTCATTTCCTTCAATAGAAAGGAACACTGAACCTTTGAATTTAATTCATACCGATGTGTGTGATTTAAAATTTGTGCAAACGAGAGGTGGTAAAAAGTATTTTGTAACTTTTATCGACGATTGCACACGATACTGTTATGTATATTTGCTAAGCAGCAAAGACGAGGCCCTTGATGCTTTCAAGGATTATAAAAATGAAGTTGAGAATCAACTTAGCAAACGAATTAAAACAATTCGTAGTGATAGAGGTGGCGAATATGATACACCGTTTAATGAATTCTGTTCAGAACATGGCATTATTCATCAAACGACTGCACCATATTCACCTCAATCGAATGGTATTGCTGAACGCAAGAACCGTACTCTAAAAGAGATGATGAATGCTATGTTGATAAGTTCGGGTTTACCTCAGAACTTGTGGGGGGAAGTAATCCTCTCAGCCAACGTCATTTTAAACAGAATTCCATCTAAGAAGATGGATGTAACCCCTTTCGAGCTTTGGAAAGGCTACAAGCCTAGTTACAAATACTTGAAAGTGTGGGGGTGTCTGGCGAAGGTTGCTGTACCGAGACCAAGACAGGTGAAAATTGGGCCTAAAACGGTTGATTGCATATTCATCGGTTATGCAACTAACAGTAGTGCATATCGGTTCTTGGTGCACAAGTCGGATATTCCTGACATATATGAAAACGTTGTCATGGAGTCAAGGAATGCAGTGTTCTTTGAAGATGTCTTTCCGAGGAAATACAAAACTCAAGAAGAAACAAGATTTGGTAAGCGGATGCGTGAGGCGACTCCTCAAGGAGATGAGGAGCTTCGTCAAAGCAAGCGTGCCAGAATGCCAACTTCGTTTGGACCGGATTTTCTAACCTATATGGTAGAAAATGAGCCAAGGAACTTTTCCGATGCTATGTCTACTCCAGAAGCTCCATTCTGGAAAGAAGCAGTGAATAGTGAAATAGACTCAATTCTTCAAAATCACACTTGGGAGTTGGTTGACCTTCCACCTGGAAGTAAACCATTTGGTTGTAAGTGGGTTTTCAAGAAGAAACTGAAAGAGGATGGGTCTATTGAAAAGTATAAAGCCAGGTTGGTAGCTAAAGGCTATCGACAAAAGGAAGGCTTTGACTTTTTTGATACCTACTCACCAGTGACTAGGATCACTTCTATAAGGGTGCTAGTTGCAATTGCTGCAGTCTATAACTTGGAAATCCATCAGATGGATGTAAAGACTGCGTTTCTGAATGGTGAGTTAGATAAAGAAATCTATATGGAACAACCCGAAGGGTTTGTGGTTCCAAGACAAGAGTCTAAAGTTTGTAGACTCGTTAAATCCTTGTATGGACTTAAACAAGCGCCTAAGTAGTGGCACTTGAAGTTTGATCAAGCTATGTTAGCTAATGGTTTCAAGATCAATGAGTGTGACAAGTGTGTCTATATTAAGAGCACACAGAATGCTTATGTGATAGTGTGTCTCTATGTAGATGACATGCTAATCATGGGAAGTACTCGGGACATAATCTTAAATACAAAGAAGATGTTGACGAGGAACTTCGATATGAAGGACATGGGAGTTGCCAATGTTATTCTAGGAATTAAGATTTCTGGGGTGACTGAGGGACTCATACTGTCACAAACACACTATATTGAATCAGTCCTGAAACGGTTCAATATGGATGATGTGAAACTGGTAAAGACCCCGCTCGACTTAAGTGTGCACTTAAGGAAGAATCGAGGCGAACCTGTAGCTCAGTTGAAATACTTTCAGGTGATCGGGAGTCTGATGTACATAACAAATTGTACAAGACCAGACTTAGCTTGTTCAGTAAACAAGTTGAACAGGTTTACCAGTAATCCAAGTGACGATCATTGGAAAGCTCTTAACAGAGTGATGAGGTATCTGAAATACACAATGTATTTTAGATTACATTATACGAGATATCCAGCAGTGTTGGAAGGATACTGTGATGCGAATTGGATATCAGATAGTAAGGACTCAAAGTCCACCAGTGGGTACGTTTTCACTATTGGTGGTGCTGCTGTGTCGTGGAAATCCACGAAACAAACCTGTATAGCTCGGTCCACTATGGAAGCTGAGTTCATAGCATTGGACAAAGCTGGGGAAGAGGCTGAGTGGCTTCGGAATTTCTTGGAAGATATTCCGTGCTGGCCTAAGCCGATCGCTCCTATTAGCATACACTGTGATAGTCAGTCAGCTATAGGACGTGCTCAAAGCAGCATCTATAATGGTAAGTCACGACACATACGTCGAAGACATAACACCATTAAACAGTTGATTTCTAATGGCGTGATTTCCATAGATTATATAAAATCAATGGAGAATCTTGCGGATCCGCTTACAAAAGGTTTGCCTAGAGATCAGATGTCAAGATTGACAAACGGAATGGGACTGAAGCCCATAATGCATGAATCTTTGTAACGGTAACCCAACCTTGTTGACTGGAGATCCCAGAATCTTGGTTCAATGGGACAACTAAGTTATGAAGATTCAGTTAGCACTTACTCATTCCGTCTGATAAAAGTGCTGTCTGCAGAGAATTGTAGGGTAAGCTAAGGCTTTTAATGATGTCCTATATCTTGATGCGTCAAGTGGAGTATGGCAGAATACTCTTGATAGGAATCACCTATGTAAGTGTGAAGTGGGGCCGCTTCTATGAGAAAGTCTGGGAGGCAGGATTTCTCTAAAACACTTTCTGAAACCAGGTTGTTCATGGCCAAAACGAACACAACCATGAGAACCAAAAGGGTGTTAAAGGAAATATTGTGTGAGTATCGTTGTCTAGGTTCACAACAAAGGCTGACTAGTTCAAGACATCAAGTCACTATTTAGCCGAGTGAATCCGATGATACATCACTATGAAAGGTTCAAAGCCAGAAGCTACCTCTTCTGATGCAATATTTTCTTGTCTGACTTCTCCTTAGAGTCTGCATATGCATTTGCATTAATTTCCATTCATGTGGGGGATTGTTGGAGAATTAAAGGTTTGGGTTTGGCCCATCGTTGGAGATTTAAAGATTGGGCTTTGGCCCATTAATGAGTGTTGCTAAACTTGGTTGAGCAACGTACTTTGAGCTTAATGAGTTTCCGATAATGAAATCGAAAACTAATGAATCCTTAATTATCTACGTAACGAGTAGTTAATGTTAGGATGTGGAATCACTCAATTATGGTATTGGGTGAATGTGAAATTAATGCTCAAAGTAGATGGAAAACGTTGGGGATGGATTACGTGTCATCCTTATGGAGGAATACCACATTGGATGTGTCCATGTGGCAGAAAAAGCTTCTGACGGACATCGATCGATGACTTCGATCGATCGATGTCATCGATCGAAGTTGGACAGAGAGCTTCAGTCGATTCTGTCTTACATCGAACGATCACTTCGATCGATCGATGTCACTTCGATCGATCGATGTCACTTCGATCGATCGATGTATCGATCGAAGTAGGACAGAAGGGGTTCGAAGTGATTCTGAGTACATCGATCGATCACATCGATCGATCGATGTGACATCGATCGATCGATGTGACATCGATCGATCGATGTCATCGATCGATGTCATCGATCGATGTCATCGATCGATGTCGAACAGCGTGCAGAATCTCTTCGGTTATGCAGTTTTGTTTCAAACTTGAAACAAACACTATCCTCCAGTTTAAAATAAGATCAATCTGTTGTGATCTAACGGTGGCAGGGAAGGCAGCTTTGATCTAACGGCCGAGGTTTAAACTGTCTTAACCGCTTAACCGAATGTGGTTTCCATCTAACGGTTCAGGTTTAAACCTGTTAATCTATCTTCGATCTAAAGGCTGAGATTAAACCATCCTAATCTGGATAGGAGGTTTTAATCTAACGGTCTAAATTAAACTTCGGTTTTGATCCAACGGTCACGGTACCTTGTTCTCCAACCGACTACCCTATATAAAGAGGGCAAAGGGGTGCATTCATTCATAACATATTTTTCCAAGCTTTCATAGCATACTAAGTTCGTAGCATCCGAGTCTTGCATATCGTCCGGGAGAAGTCAGGACATTCGAAGGTTCGAAGTAGTTCAAGTTCAGCAGTGCCGCTCAACTGAACAGGTACCCGTTGTATCCTGGGAGACGATTGCTCACACCGGTTGGGCACAGTATACCGGAGCAATACGTCTTAAGGACAGAGTCCTCGACTCGCCCCGGGTTTGATTTATTTTATTTTGCTGTTTCATATGCACACATTGTACGACTGCTTCTTGGTACAGGATTGATTGTCCCCAACAGAACACACCACCGTAGATGCCATAACATGGCCAACCATTCTTTATAAGTAACAAATTCAACCTGAATAGGAATTTTTAAAGCTACAGGACAAATACATTGTGACAGTTTCGATAACTCACCAAATATGTCAACCCCAAGCCTTTCATAGATGGGACTAAAGAAACCATCGACAAACTGAATAAACCACCAAGTGATATAAAATGTCACTGCCACAGGGAAGAGAACGACACTGCAAACAAAATGTTTATTTAAACTGGTGATCAAGAAAATAAGGACCAAAATGGATGAAGATAAATGATAGATAGATTCTCACCATCCAGTCATGAACTTCTTTGAAAGCCAACTCTGAAGAACTGCATAACAAGCCTGAACGAAAGTTTTAACAATGAAAGTTAACATGCTGAAAGAAAATTCTTTGTGTGCTCGCTTACAAGGTTTTCAAAGAGGAAAGCTCACAAAATGAGACTGAATAGCCAAATAGAAATGGTTGACCTAGACACCCAAGCAAGGAATTCAATTATCACAAGGAAGCTTCAAAGGAGGAAAATACTATCTAGAGTTCCTCTATGCTACAATAGAAAGTCATGGTGTCAGTACAAAGAGCATATGTATTATCAACAGGCAGAAAAAAGGGAACATAAATTAAACCATAATTTAATCTGGCATCCTGAAATGCCTACCCTCTCTCCTCTTCTTCTTAAAAGAAAATGGATCGCCTGTCCCAAAGTGTACAAGCTGAATAAGAACAAACAGTTCAATGACCAACTGGGAGCACTCCACTAGAACTCCAAGGTCGAGGAGCCATGGCATCCACTTTATGACTATCCTTGAGCTGTGCTGTTTATTAACAAACGCGAAAGTCCACCAACTTAACAAGCAGCCTTCACTCGTTAGCCAAGTAACTTGCTTTTGTTAGAAAAAAGTGTTTATGATAGTAAGTGAAGTAATCTTCGTGAAGCTAATACATTTTTTTTTTGTTAACAAAAGAAAAGATATAAGGTTTTTCAGAAAAACACGTAAAAAAGGAAAATAAGAAATATAAATTCAATATACAAGATTTGTTGATGGGTCAACATCATATACAGTACTATGGGAGAGAAACACAACAAAGCTTTCCAATAACTATGTCCCCAGGAAATAGCCCAACTGGTTATGGGCAGGAGTTCTCGAAAAGGAGGTCAATGGTTCAATTATTGCCAAAGGCAAGAGAACCCCTTTCCAGCAAGTGCATAGTGTGGGAGCTTCCTTGGCCTGTAGACTTGCCTGCAGTGCTGGGGGCTCCTTATGCAGACTACTGTGTATATGACCAAGCTCCTGCTAGTGGGCCGTTGGGTACTTGATTTACATCCCAACACTATCTTTGGGACTGGGTGTGGCAGGAACCCTTACTGGTTGGGGTTCAACCTTTTTTTTCCCAATAACTAAAAGGTAAGTGAAACCTAGTGAATATCCCCTGAGCAGTGAAGTGGACAAGACAAGGAAAAGTACATTGTGACTACACAGTTAAGTAAACAAGCTCATGAATTTGCCTTAAGGGCATAGCTCAGTTGGTACTTGAGTCGAAAAATTGCTTCCAGAAACAAGCTCATGAATCCTCCCATGCAGCTGAAATTTTTAAATATCCTATAATGCTATTTTGCTGCAATTTGACCCCTCAATTACAACATTTAGATCCTGACTTTGAGTCTGAGTCACATGGATACCAAGAGAAACTAGAACTTCTGATCAACCAACTAATGGACGAAAAATGTTTTTAACTTCACAAGATCGACTTTGAAAACAGGAATGCCCACCTTCTCATCTGACCCCACAAACAAACGTATTTCCCCAATGCACTAAGCTGATTTGTAATTCATATAGTTTTAATGGGATATTTTCTTTTTGATTTCCTTAGTCAATCATGTAGCAGCCATCTTAAATAATCATCTGATTAATCCAATTACATCATGTGTTATAATTCTCAAATCATCATCATCATCATCCGGACCCAGTATATCCCAACGACAGCAAAAGCTATCGTTAGGGTCTGGGGAGGGTAAGTGGTAGGCAGTCTATCCCAAGAGATAGAGTATGCTTCCAGTGAGACCCCGGCTCTAACTGCATAAATGTTAAAATCGAAAATAAAGGTAATCAAGCATAACTACAAAGCATCTTGCAGCAGATGATTTCCTAGTTACATTCTACATTTGCTTATCAAAACATAAATAAATCAACTTATATAAATCAACTCCATTTGTTAGAACAGCTTCCGTTTCCAAAGATCTTTCCTTTAATGTCCTCAGCCAGAAATTCTAAATGCAATTGCATTTCTAAGTAGAGTTTCCTCTCTAATCTTTCTTTCCCCTTTAAAATCACAATAATTACTCACTTCTTCAGCAACAGGACCAAAATTTCAACTTTATCAGTAGCTTTGACTGAATTCACTGAAAACTTCAATCTAAATTCGCGTAATTTGAAAAAAAAAATATCAAATGAGAAGTGGAGAAAAAGTAAGACCTTGCGAGTGGAGGAACCAGTAGCCGGCAGAGGAGTGTGAAGCTTGGCAGGACCATCGGCAGTGTCCTCCGGAATATGGAGCGGGAAAGTCGCCGACGTTGACTCCCGTCTGACCTCCGTCATTGAGCTGCTTCACGCGCCTACCTAATGCGTGAGAAAAACTATGGAAGCTCGTATCCGAGAGGATACATGCAAGAAGGATCTTTCCTAAAAACCAACTCTTTCAATTAATTAATTACTTATAATTATAACAATGCAATCTGAAGAAAGAAGAAAATAGTCCACCCTCAAGATTTGTGACCTAAATTACTTCTTATACAGTTATACTACATTTTTTTTAAATTTTTTTGAAGATACTTATACTACTTTTTAAGTACTACCCCTTATGTCTCAAAAGAATAGCATCCAGGACGGTTGAACAAACCGAACAGTTCGCCAACTGTTCAAATTCGATTTGTATTTGTTCGCTAATAATTTGTTAACGAGCCGAATTCGAACATGTAATCGGGTTCGTTTAGTTAAATGTCACGAACTGTTCGGCTCGTTTAAACAGTTATAAGGTTATCGAACCGAACTTGAACCAATTTTAAAGTTCGTTTAGCGAAACGAATCGAGCCGAACTGTTCGTTTAGCTAAACGAATCCGAATTCAAAAACATAGTATTCGGTTTGTTTCAGTTCGTTAATACCCCTAATAGCATCACATAGTCAAACATTAAAAAAGACGTCCCCGATGCAATAGGTTTCCGTGTTTATGCACTGTCTGGGAGGGTTCGGGTCGTTTTGCGATCTGATGTACGCAGTCTTATCCTATACTTGTGCAAGAGCTGTTTCCGCAACTCGAACCTATGACTTCAAGTTAGAAAGTCCATCCTCGTACTTAGTCAAACATTACTTAAAATCAAGTCACTAAAATATTTTGTGTGCTATCATTCGTAATTGTACTAAATGATGTGAAATAGTATTTTTGTAAAATACTATATCATATACTTTGAAAGTTTAGTTTAATTGATATTTGACGAAATATTGACAATATTTTTGAGACAGCTATGCTTCTAAAAAAAAGTAACAAACAGACTAGGTTACACACCATCTTTTTTTTTTCTACTTTTACCTCCAAAACCTCACCATCTATATAATTTTTTTTTCCCCTGAAGCTGTCTATATAATATTTAAGAGTGACTGTTTAATTCAATCTAATACAAAAATGACGTTGTTTGTCGTTTATAAATACAGAGAACGTTACGGGATAGATATGTTTAATGAATGCCGTGGGATATATGTTTATGTCTATCTACAACAACAACCATGTCCAATAATATGCAATAAAAGCAAAAGCTATCGCTGTAGTTTGGGGGATGAGATCACATCAGGCAAAAAAAGAGTCCAAAAATGAGGCCTCCTATCATAACCCGACATGTGTTAAAATTAGTAAGGGATTGGAAAAAAAAAATTTAGTAAATGGCTTTTTTTTTAACACGTGGCGGGTTATGATAGGAGGCCTCATTTTTGGCCTCCTTTTTTGCCTGCTGTGATCTCATCCGGTAGTTTGGAATGTGTGAGAAAGAGACAAACAATACATCCATCCCAAAACACTAAGACCCTGGCTCTATACTCACATGTCTATGTATTTTCTTTAATTATGTGTATTATGTTTATGTTTAGAAAACGTTAAATAGTAAGAATGGACAAAAGAAAGTTCTGAGCGACCTAAAGTCTACATATGACATGTCTTTATTTCAAATGTCTGCTGGGATATATTTTTATCTCAATAAGTTAAAAGATAAGTTTGAATATAAGTCGATACAGATCACGATCTCCTATGCCATTATGAAATTTGTCTTATCAGTAGCGGTTCCATATTATATACTTATAAGTAACATGCTGATATTCATAAAAATACCAATTGTGTTGATCACAATGTTAATAATTGATAAAGGTCATGCTTGTAATGCAAGAGAAAAAAAATCTCGTAATACGATGTACCTCACACATACATACATACATATATATAGAACCTTTAGAAATAACTAACAGTGAAATATGGTAATGTCAGATAGAGGAAAAAAGTCAAATAAAGAAATAATGATTACTTTCACATATAATGGTTAGCATTTGGCAACTAGTATATACACTGGCTCTAAACAACAATGTAAAATTTGTGACATACACACGCATAGAGACAAAATATTGATATGTACATATATGTAGACACAGATGTTTGTGTGTGTATATATGTTTGTATGTATATGTATTTTAGGGATGTTGCAACAATGCATGTGTCCTTAGTTGAAAACATGAATGTATTGGGCAATTATTGGTTGATACTTGACATATTGATGCAGAAGCATGATGTTCTTAACTTTTGGTTTTACTATTTGATGCGTGTTTGAGACGCGCAATAAACGATCTTTTTCCTTGTTTGATGCTAAATCTTTTTTTTATTGTGGTTCGTTAATCAAAAACTCCTTGAAATTTTTGAACGTGCTAAATCTTTATTTGGTTGTTGAGTTGAAACATTCAAAGATGTTAGATTGGCGTGACATAGAACCATTTTGGAAGAAGCTTAGACGTGAATTTGCAATCTTTTTCGAGGCGATTCGATGGTACAACATTCAGAATCTATTTGATCAAAGATCAAAACATAAGAACAATTATTGTAACTCACAAGTTATGTGAAAAAATGTTTTTATTCATCAAAAGACTTAATGAAAAACGACTGACCTTAAGGTATTTAAAGACACAAAACCTAATTTTAGAAAGAAAACAAAGAATCTTACTTAAACTAAAACTCTGAAAACTTATTGACTTTTCACGTAGTGTTTGAGTCTTCTAGAAGCTGAATATGTTCTTGAGCTCCTTTCAAAGTCGTAGATAATGATCTTAGCTTTTCACAGAATTTTGAAACTCGTTAATCCAACATTTGTACCTTGAAATATCGTCCAAAAATCGTCGACTGGTCAAACTGTCTAAAGCTTCTATAAACCTTATCTTATCCAATAAGTTCTCTTTATCTAAACAACTACTACCACACAGCTTTACCTCTCCAAAAGTCCAGAAACACTCGTAAAGACTAAGAAAATAAATAAATTTACAAGCTATATATACCGAGAACAAGATCATACAAAATATTGCGGACGTGTTTCCTCCCTTTTCGTTTCGTTACGCATCCTATTTATACAATTTGACTCATTTGACCTCATCACTATTACTTTGTGGCTCTATTTTAGGGTGAGAAATCATTGTGGGTAAATATTTACATGTACTTGGAAATCATGATACTTGAATGGAAGTGAACAAACCAACTGAAAAAGAAGAAACCATGTAAACACAATTATGTTTTCCAGTTTTTCCCATTGAAATAGAACCATGAGTGATGGGACAATTCCATCAGATGTAAAAACAAATATGCTCGGACGAATCTATACCCGGTCAGCAAAACAAAAGAACGTCTTTCTCCCGTACAGGCTCAGCTGAAGACTCATGTTTCAGCCCACGTGGCTTCCGTTTCCTCCAGACCGGCACACCTGCTCAGAGGGCAATCTGGCAAGCCTGCTCACCTCTGCCAGAAACGATTAATGTCGCTAGATTCCGCAGCTGACACAGATCATCTGCCTGCTAAGCTATACCCCTGCTCGGCTCAGAAGGCAAACCCTTTGCACGGGCCCCAGTAAGCTCAGCTCAACTCGGTAGAACACCACGGCCTAGTTCAAACAACACTACCTCACTCCGCCTCTTCGGCTGTGCTGCTAAGAGAGCTCATCAGCTCAACCATATGCGCCCAGACAGACATCTGCCAGCCGGCTCTCATAGACATGCACAGCAACACGTGGCATCATGTGGCCATCATGCAGACGAAAACTACCAGCAGGGTAACCAGATGTCATCATCTCAAAACTCATCATCATGCATCGCTCATTCAAGGCCTATACAAAGAGGACACCCCCATGCCAAGCAAAGGAAGTCTAAGCTCATCCCAAAAAAGAAAAAAAGAAAGAGACAACCATATTTTCATATGGGAGAGATCCGATCAGGTTGTTTCGACCTCTACTTCAAAATGTACTCATACAATCATGTCTATCACTCACTTAAGCGTCAAAGCCTCTAACGTCGTCCTTCTTTCGTAAGTTCCAAGGAAGAAACACCTTAGTGTTAATGACGTTATTTGACGGATCACTTATGATGTATTGGTGAAGAATCCGATTTCGTCAATAAGCATTGTCCATTTATTTTCAAGAAGTTGATTAATAGGTCTTATCCTAACAGTTTGGTTCATTGACAGAAACGTTCTTTTGCGGAAGGCTATAACAAGCAGACTAATAATTATCCATTATGATACATCATTCGAAATTGCATCATGCAAAGCTGATCGACGGGACTCTTCAGGTTGCACGTTCAAAAAAAGGAAAAATTTTCACTGAAAATGAGAGAAAAATGGATAAATAAATCAAGATTGGCGGCTCAGATTAAACGGGTCTTTCATCTTTACTTTCAATACGGGTTTTATGGTTTACCATTTGGACAATCTTTTGAAACACTTGCATTAAAATAATTACACCTTTTACCTAAAGGCTAAAACAGCTTCTGTCATTTGTTTTGCCTTAAACTGAAGTGACACGTACTAAACAGTTCATTAAAATCTTATAGAAATACTTGAATGTGTCATAAAAAGATATTTATGCGAATATGCACATACGAAAACCTTACTATATGCATCGTATGCTGTTCAAACATAGAGTAATGAGACAAGTGATGTACTAGGTTTCCGTGTTTGCGTAGGGTCTGAAGAAAGGCCAGATCGTTTTGCAATCTGATATACACAGTCTTATCACAAGCCGGACATGAACATCTGGACTCGATAAAGGGAGACAATAAATGGCCAGTTATAGACGAGGCAATGTATGAATCCACATCTTAAACCTGCTCTGATACTATGTTGACACTCGGGTTTACATGAGCTAAGTCACCTATCCACTCAAAACGTTAAGGCAATGAGTGTAGTACCTCGTCCTTGTATAACCCATGTATTTTATCTTAAGGTGACTAATGTAGAATAATATTCTCGATACTTATCCCGGTATGTTTTTCTTTCCAAAACGCATCCCATACTTCTTATATAACTGATTGAATTGAGTAATTCAAAATTTAAACTAATTCATAACCCCGATCTGAAGGGTACAAGTTCTTAGAAAAGTTAGCTTTTATAAACAAGTCAGCTGCTTTGTACTTGATTATGTCGTTTAAAAGTAAACTATTGACTTTATCTATCAGACTAAGTCCTTGATTTAGTTAAATTTGACCCTCTGTTACCTACATCACGTAATGCTCATTTATGACTAGAACAGGTGCAGCGAAAAAAAAAAAAAAAAAAAAAAAGAGATTGGCCATTATACATAATCCGGAATTGGATACGTGTAAAGGTTTTATTGAAAGTCAGGCGTATTGTTATATATGAAAGCAGAGCAAAAGGAAATAGCCTAAACAAGATCAGATATAAAAAAATGGAATAGACGGGATCCTCTCACCTCTCTTTTTCTCATTCCATTGTTGTAGAAAACTTAAAGACAATAAGAGAAGATCATGAACGTTTGGAGGCCAATGTTTGGTCTTTCATATAAATCAGAGTATAGGTGAAATTCACCCTTACACCTTCTTCACTAATCTACCTACAAATATATACTGTCTTATTCTGACACTCTAACGGCTATAAACGGTCAATAACCAAACAATGAGAAGACAACAATCTACAGTACAATACAAGCCTCACTATCTGTACACTACACTATCTACTGTACTTTGCTCTGTACACTATACAGTGCAAACATTTCTACACTCCCCCTCAAGCTTGGAGTATACATTCATACAACCAAGCTTGGACAATAACTTATGAAAAAGATTAGGAGCAACAGACTTAGTGTAGACTTGAGTGATAGGAGGCCGACCTCTAGTCAGCTGGTCAGTGGATTGAACATCTGGCTCGTGGACAGGTACAAGATCCCTATCATCCTGGACTTGGTTTGGTGGTGTTGCAGTATCCCTTGAGACTTCATCATGTAAAAAAGATCCAACTGTTGAAACACCAATGATGTTCCAGTAATTCTCCTGTTCCTGACCATGCCTCCTGGATTCATTGTTAGACTCATAGAAAGGTGTGGTTTCATCAAAGGTAACATCAAGAGTAGTGTACATTTTCCTGGAATGAGGGCAATAGCATTTGTACCCCTTTTGGGTACCAGCATAACCCACAAAAATGCACTTTATAGACCTTTTATCAAGTTTGCCCCTGCTGTGTACCTGAATATATACATACACCGTGCATCCAAATAGCTTAAAAGGTAGTTGTGACATTAACAGACAATGAGGATACATATGTAAGAGCTGTTCCCTAGGACTGACATAGCCTAACACCCTGGAGGGAGTCCTGTTTATCAAGTAGACAGCAGTTAAGACAGCTTCTCCCCACAGGTGTTTAGGTACATTCATTTCAAACATAAGAGAGCTTGCAACAGCAAGAATATGACGATGTTTCCTCTCAGCCACCCCATTTTGCTGAGGGGTGTACACATTGGAGGTTTGATGATGTATACCTCTATTTGCAAGGAAGAATTTTACCTCTTTATCCATAAATTCGCTGCCATTATCAGATCTAAAATTCTTGATAAGGGTATTGAATTGATTGTGAATTAAGCTTACAAAGGTGTTGAGAATCTGATGAAATTCAGATTTATGCTTCATTAGGTAAACCCATGTAACACGGGTGTGATCATCCACAAAGATCACGAACCATCTACTACCGTTAATACTTAAAACCCGAGAAGGGCCCCATATATCTGAGTGCACCAAGTTGAAAGGTTTACTCCCTGAATATGACTTAGCAGGATAAGTTACCCGTGTCTGCTTAGAAAACATACATGTTTCACATTTCAATTGTTCAAAAGGAATACCATCAAAGAGCTCAGGTTTGACCTTCCTGAGATACAAAAAATTTGGATGTCCCAAACGCTTGTGCCACAACAAAACAAGATCTATTCTAGATTGCCTACAATTCATTCTAGGAACAGATATCCTATTCATGTAAGAATGAACACTAGAATAGTCTTCAAAATGATCTCCAAAACCTGATTTCAGAGATTCTAACACGAACAGACCATCCTGGAATTTAGCACAACCAATCTTCTCCTTCATAGCCCTCTCCCTCATGATTGCGTCCTGAGAGCAAGAGGAAGATGGCAGGAAATAGCACTTAGTAGGTGAAAAAATAGTAATACAGTTATTATCAGCCATTAGCTTTCTAACAGAGATAAGATTACAATCAAGACATGGCACAAATAACACATTTTTCAGTGTCATTGTTTCAGAAATTTTAACGTTGCCTTCCCCTAGAATGTCAACATAATGACCATTAGCAACCTTAACCTTTCTAGAGTCATGTATAGGAATAAACAAATTTAACAGTGTTCTATCAAAGGTCATATGATGGGTTGCTCCTGAGTCAACAACCCACACACTCGACTTACCACCTCTACCTGCACTCGCAACTGTGGCTCGTATTTGCTCCTGGCCCTCCTGTGTTCTTTGACTTTCAAGAACCCTCAGCATAGCATTCAAGTGAGCTTGTGTAAAAATAGGTTGCTCAGCCAGCTCAGTTTTAGGTACATCTGCAACTGCAGCTCTAGGAGAAGGTCTCCAAGAGTCAGCATCAGAGGACCTCCATGACCCACTAGACTCTGACTTACTAGAGAAATTCTGTTTTGCATGCTGATTATTCTTATAAAATGATGGTGGGGGCTTAGCCTTGGATCCATGCCGTCTGTAGCAATCTTCCACAACATGACCAACCTTATGACAAAACTTACAATATTTCTTGAAATATTCACTGTTATTGTTTTTCTTTGAAACAAAGAGTGCATGTTTATCAGAAACTGACACACTTTTTTCTTTTCCACTATCATTAGCCTGCGACATCAGACCAGAGGACTCAGTGGACACAGAGATGGTTGAACCCATCATAACCTTCAGTCTACTCTCTTCTTGCCTTACCTCAGAAAACACAGAGTTCATGGAAGGTAGTGGTTTTGATCCTAGAACACGACTTCTCACAGCATCGAAGTCTTTGTGCAAACAAGATAAAAAACCAAAAATACGTTTTGTTTCCTTAATAGTCTTAAACAGTTGATGATCAGTGGTGCATGTCCATTGATATGACTCTAGTGCATCAATCTGTTGCTATAGCTGAGACAATCTACTAAAAAACTGACTTACAGTCTGATCCCCTTGCTTAATATCCTTTAACTGTGCTTCTAGTTCATATAGTTCAGAGAGGTTATCTTGTTTAGAGTACATTTCCTTAGTGGCTTTCCAAATTTCTGCTGCAGTTTGGTACAGCATGAAAGTATTACTCACCTCTGGCGTCATGGAGCCAAGAAGCCATGACATAATCATAGAGTTTTCAGCTTCCCAAGTGACAAACTTCTCACTGGTTTCGCTAGGAGGTACCATCTTGTCCGACAAGTACTCCTTTTTCCCTCTTCCTTTGATAAAGAGTTCCACCGCTCTACTCCATGGCAAGAAGTTGTACCCGTTTAACTTTTGGTTAGTAATTGTGACGGGAGTAGAGTCAACAATGGAACCTAGTGTGATAGACGAGGAGGAGGATGCTTTGTCTCCTCCTCCAGAAGAGACTTCACTGCCTTGTTCAGCCATGCAGGTGAAGAAGATGAGTAGTCTGAGTTTGAAGAAGATAAAGGTGATGTATTTTGCGGAGGAAGAAGAGATGATATCGCAGTGGTAATAATATGAAGGAAGAAGGAATGAAAGAGGAAAGAATCACAGAACTTTCCTTCTGTCTGATGGGAAGTGAAAGACGAAGTGAGGAAATATGACAAAAAGGTTCACGTGGTTAGATGTTTAAAGGATAAGACGTGGTTGCTTATGAGTGGGTAAGGGTTCGGCGCATTTAATGCACCAGAAACCTTCTGATGAATTTTTGAAATTTTTTACTTAATTTCAGCAAAAATAACTGCATAGACACGATGCATGCAAATAAATGCGCCAGAAATTTCGGGAAATAAAAAGTAAAGATGAATGAATAAAAGACTGGACACGTTACACCATTACCAGCCCTTCCTTTTGCTATTGTTGTCCAGCTGTAACCAAGCTCCTTTCCGTCACTCTTGACTAACGGCAGAAACGGAGAAATTTTGTTTCTGTTAAACCTGCCTTCCGTTAAACTTCGTCTCCTCCAACAGAGAGGGACTTCAACCCTTTTAATGCTGGAGCTTTTTTGATGCCGGTAATAAAACGAGACCAATCACAGATTCAATATGATCTTATTTAGCAGCTTACTGATCAACCAGATCAAATGTCCTTCCGTTAGTTGATTGCGAGAAAGATGGACCCAGAAGTATACCAAGCCTTCTACTGCTTTCGATATTTCCAGAAGACAAATACTGGACTTTCTGCAGAGAAATTTCACCTCTGTTTACACACTGGCTTTTGTTCCAATGATCCTTGCTCTGATACCATGTAGAAAACTTAAAGACAATAAGAGAAGATCATGAACGTTTGGAGGCCAATGTTTGGTCTTTCATATAAATCAGAGTATAGGTGAAATTCACCCTTACACCTTCTTCACTAATCTACCTACAAATATATACTGTCTTATTCTGACACTCTAACGGCTATAAACGGTCAATAACCAAACAATGAGAAGACAACAATCTACAGTACAATACAAGCCTCACTATCTGTACACTACACTATCTACTGTACTTTGCTCTGTACACTATACAGTGCAAACATTTCTACAATTGTCTATCGTCTGACACATCGCAGCAGGGAGAGATAGTGAAGTTAGATGCGGGTGATCCTAATCTAGCCTCATCAACTCCTGTTGCCGCGTGTCGAACGGTGAACAATAAGGTGAGAAGATCTCATCCAAAAATGGAAGGCACAGTTGTTCGTTTAAGGTTTCAAAGGGGTTTTATTTCATTCAGTAGTGTCATATAAGTCACATCAGGCTGGCACATTCATGGTCTACATCAATTGACACATTCAGATTCGGCATCCAATGCATGACATATCAAAATGTCGATTCTACACTTATCATCTTCAACATACAAAAGAAGAAACTCTGTGTTGTCAGAAAAAGACTAAATATCTGGTTTTTGATAACTTCATTGGTCCAATCCTACTCTGTGAAGGATACAAATCAAGATCATTCAGCGGTCTTTTAGCTAAGAGGTTTAAGCAATATCATCATCATCATCTGGATCCAGTATATCCCAACGACAGCAAAAGCTATAGTTGGGGTCTGGAGAAGTTAAGTGGTAGGCAGACGATACCTCTATCTTCAAGGATAGAGAGTCTGATTCCATTGAGACCCCCGGCTCTATATGTATCTGCATATATGACATGATAATAGAGATATGTTGTGCTAGTGTGTTAGTGAGGAAATTCAAGAAATACAAAGAAAAGACTTTCGATATTAAAATACACATCACGTGTATACATACATACATATATATATATATGTATGTATATATATGTCTGTATGTGTGTGTGTGTGTGTATATATATATATGTAACTAATACGTAAATATAGTTACGCACATCCGACTCTTTCATAGTCCGCTATAAACGGAAGCATATAAGGCGGTAATGCTGTTGTTGTGTCATTTTATTTAGAGGTGACCAAATCGAAAGAAGCAACTGATTTTGGACCTTGTATGTGTTTGCTTGGCAAACGGTCTATCGATTGCTAACGCTAACATCGCCTGTATGAACAAGTGTTTCATTATCCTCCATGCCTCCAATTGTTCTTTTAATTTTGCATTTATTTTTAAGAACAAATAAATAAATACTCAATTAAAATTTATTAGAATGCATTTTCAACGTTTTGGAATCCTTTATTCTAAAGGTAGACAATTCTATGTTCTCATTTACTTTCTTAAATTATTCTAGTTGTTTCTTTTGGTCAAACAAGAATTGATATCTATATCTTAACTTTATTATTTTATTATAAAATGGATAGTGAAAAGTAAGACGAGTTTGACTTTAATAACGAAGATTAAATGCAAGTGCACTTATAAAAAGATCGTATATATCATGTTTCAAGAAAAGGATTGAGATATTAAAAACACAAATTGGCATGCTTAAAACAGGAATTTCACTACATTATTGTAGCTCCTATAAGTTGATAACTAATTATATATCATTTTACGCAAGCATAATTGCATAAAGTAGACGTGTTTAAAAGAAGGGGCACCCATCACCATTATTATAGCATTATTTATTAATTAATGGTAACTATTTTTAGTAGTACCTTTGAAATTTCCCATGAGTATAGATAGATACTGCATGTCCAATCAAAATGTCAGTTGGCTAAGTGGTAAAAGCCAGTAACTTGGAGGAAAAGACGAAATTTCTCGTTCAGGAGCCTTCATCGTTTTAGTCCCAAGTAGCGTTATGGAAGATGTAAATCAGGAGTCTATCAGCCTCCTAGGTTAGATGAGGGCTTACGCAGTGATATACACAAGGTGACCTATATAAATCAGGCATTCGGCTTAGCAGCCGTGAACACCCACTCTGTGTGCCTCTGAAACTGAACTCTTGACCTCTTGAAACAAATTCCAACACGATTATCAACTGAACTATGCATTTGAAGCCGTAAAAGCGAGTAACTTGGTTCACAATAATCTTAAATCCATTTTCTTACAGCCATAGTTTTGTTGACTATTTGACCGAATACTTTGTAGATAGGGTTTTTGAAGGATCTAAAGGTCTGATGTGATGGGCACTCTCAACTTTTCCAAGCCCCATTGCTATCAGCACAACAACAACAAATACCTATTATATTTCAACGATAACAAAAACTATCGTTAGAGTCTGAAGAGCATGAGAGGCAGACAAACAATACTTTCATCCCAGAGAATAGAGAGTTTGCTTCTAGTGAGACCTCCGACTCTATATATTCTTGCATAGATGACACAATAATAAAAATATGGTGCATTAGTGTTAGTGAAAGAATTAAGTAAAATACAAACAGAAAGTTACGATGACAGACGGCTTCTCTAGTTTAAAATCAGAAAAAAAAACACAAAATTTAACAAGAACCTATAGTAGAATAAGAAATAGTAACTTACCATGAAATTACATACTACCGAAGAAAAGATGGTTGTCCGCATTGCATAGTTCAGTTGGTTTCGGAGGAGCAGATTTGCTATAAGGTGCAAGGTTCGAGTTCCGCAGCCTGTAGTGTGGAAGCAACATCTTCAGGCTCCAATAAGAGGTCTTGAAGGTGGACTCCTTGTAAGTCTGTAGGCACTGTACCTCCCCTTAACGGGCCGTTGAATACCTGATTTACATCTTTCCAGCTACCTCGTCGTGCCGGGATGTGGAGGCCCTTGGGGTTAGGGATCAACCTTTTGCTACCAGAAAAGATTGTTGACAAAGTCATTTAACAAGTATTTTTTTTTACCAAGTTGAAGAAGTTGTTTGAGTTTGAGTTCAACGCAGTAATCCCTATCACATATTTAGTATATGATGTTGACAAACTCAAAAGAGTGTGACAGCTTCTAATGACCAATTCACCTCAATAATAAAAAAATATATAATTACACTTTCACTCCTGTATTTAACCATAATTGTGCTTTTGAACTAAACTAAATATCCAAGTTTCGGTCAAAATATATAACAAGTATATTTTTATTCTAAAACCACATAAGCTAAAAAATAAAATGTTTTAATCCACATAGATGTCAAAAAAAAAAACGACATAGGATTAAAATGTGAATTTTTATTAACTTTGATCGAAAACTTTGGTTGTCAGTTTAGTCTAAAATTAGAAGACTTAAAGGTCGAATTTTAAATTAGGAGGGTTTAAGTATAATTACATCTAAAAATAGATGGAGTGAATGACACACTTTCCTTAACTTAGGAATGTGATGGAATAAAACAAAATGACTCACTAATTAGCTACGCTTCTTATATTGTGAAGTAACAGTTGATCGACACAGCTTGACGCATCTTTATCAGTCATCGGGAAACATCCTGTATGTGTTTCTAACACATAGGTATGGTTGCGTATATCCGAACCCCTTATCCCGCTATAGACAGTAGCCTTTAAGGTAATATGGCAATATTGTTGTAGTACGTCTAAAAATAAAAGGCATAAATACAATTATATCTAATAAAATAAACATTGAAACCTTATGTAAACAAAAAAACACATGCAAGAAATCAAATTGAAGTCGGTGTAAGACAACTAGTGAAAAGTATTACTGTTTCCTTTTTCTAATGTGGTCTTCCTTTTGGCTTTTTCTATTGCTACTTGATAAAAACAAAGAAGAGTTCAATTAAAAGACGATTTTCTCTGTCCTATTGACGGCAGCACCATAACCGACATTCGCTCGAAAGGTCTAAAAGAGTGCCACACATGCATGGAATCTGAACTCCCCAATTTGGTCAAGTCAGTGTGAACATTTACAAAATGCTACGTCGGCACTGCATGCTAACCCACCGAATATAGCATAGTTGATCTCGGATTAAGACGATGAGAACAACGTTACCACATTGTCTTAAAAACTAGCATCTACAACAGAGTATGGTAGCGCCAGATATATGTATCATACTCATGTGTTAGAAATATAGGGAGGTTGTTATCAATTACCCATAATGATACGTCAACATGTGTCGATCAACTGCTATTTAACAATATAAAAACTGCTGCCAATTTAGTGAGTCATTTTTGCTTTATTCCATCATATTCTAAAGTCAATAAGAGTTTGTTCATGACTCTATTGTAGATGAAAACTGATGTCGCATTAGGACATTGCTTTAAAAAAGTACATGTTCACATCAAGATACACATAGTATGTAAGCAATACAGTTATTTGGCTCTGAAGGCCAAAGATCCGAGTCCGACTTTATTAGGTGCTGAGTTACAAGTTGTAGCCTCCTTGTGGGTTGTTTGCTACCGTCTTACCTATCTAAGAGATCGTGAATTCCTAATTTACATCTTCTATGTAAATTAGGATAGTCAGCTCACCATCGATGGCCAAGTGGTACCACAAGTAAGTAAGTTTAAGTACCTAGGATCATTTGTGCAGCAGAATGGAGACATAGATAATGATGTAGCGCATCGAGTTCAAGCAGGCTGGGCTAGATGGAGGGCGGCCTCAGGAGTGCTGTGTGACAAAAATTTCCCAACTAAATTAAAGGGAAAATTTTATAGGGTGGCAGTGCGACCGGCAATCTATATGGGACAGACTGCTGGGGCATCAAGAGGTCACAATTACAGAAGATTGAAGTGGCAGAGATGAAAATGTTAAGATGGATGTGTGGACATACAAGGCTAGACCGAATCAGAAACGAGGTGTTTCAAGAAAGGTTAGGAGTGGCTAGTATAGTTGATAAGATAAGGGATGGAAGATTGAGATGGTTTGGGCATGTCAAGCGGAGACAGACAACGGCGTCGGTCAGAGCAATTGAAAACCTCATTGTAGAGGGAAACAGGAGTAAAGGCAGACCCAAAATGACTTGGGATGAGCAGATAAGACACGACTTACTAGATTTGCACCTCTCTGAGGACATGGTCCAGGATAGGAGTTCATGGAGACATAAGATTAAGGTTAACGAGGTATAGGTTATATATAGGGACACTTTAGAGTATATTTAGGGACATAGATAGGCATAGACACTATCTACGCTTTAGAGTAACTTTCCACTTGGTTGCGTATGTTATACCGTTGTTTTACATTACGTGTATATATATAAGTGCTGTGTATTTTAGTATCGAAATGTCTTTCTTTGTATTTCTTGAATCTACCCACTAACACACTAGCACAACATAGCTCTATTATCATGTCATTTATGCAGGTAGAGTCGGGGGTCTCACTGGAAACAGACTCTTTATCCTTTGGGATAGAGGTATTGTCTGCCTACCACTTACCCTCCCCAAACCCTAACGATAGCTTTTGCTGTCGTTAGAATATAATGGGTTCGGATGATGATGATGATATAGCTCTACAGAGCTGAGGCAGTAAAAACTCTTGAAACCACAAATTTGGTCTTTCCATTAGAAAAAGAAGAAAACTTATAAAACAAAACTCTACTTTTTCTTTTTTAAGAAAAAAGGTTTAATCCTTCGAGAGCTTATACTTCCCCTCTCGTATCGTGGATGAGATCTGAGGAGGTCTGTTATAAAGCAAAATATGAGGCCTCCAATCTCATGACGTCACGTGTACAAAAGAGTCTTTTTAAAAAAAAGAAAAAAAGTAAATAATAGGCCCTTTTGTACACGTGGCGTCGCGTGATTAGAGACTTCATATTTTGCCTCATAACATGCCTCCTCTGATCTCATCCGCTCGTATCGTCTCCAAAATTAATCATAATATATCTACGTTATATCTACGTAGATTGTGTCGTCGTAAACTTTATTCCTATTTTCAATCAACAATATTATCTAAATATTTATTGATTTTTCAATAATTATCTATCTTGAATATCAATTATGGTTATCTATATATTTACAGCTTTGTTGCGAAATTCAAACATTTAAGGAAAAAATTTCGATGATCATTGTAAGAAAATGTATAAACATTTGGATATATATATATGCACAAAAAAAAATAAATACAGAATACTGAATATAAGAATAACTATAAGAAAAAACTTGTAAACATTTAGGTCAATAGATAAAGTTAATAACAACACTTAATATAAAATCTGACTAATTCAAGCTAGGGTTGTACGTGAACCGAACCGTTCGGTATATTTGGTTCGTTCAGCTCGGTTAAAGGGTTAACAAAACTGAGCTTGAACTACTTTTTTCTATTCAAACTCGGTAGGTGACACAGTCATTTAAGGTGTTTGACTCGTTAATGTTGTTTGTGAGTTAAACGAACCGAGCTTGAACAATTAAATATGTTCGTTTAAATAAACGAACAAGCTCGGCTTGTTCGCTAAGTTAAATAAATCGAGCTTGAACAACGGATGCTCGGCTTGTTTAGCTTGTTTACCGTCCTAACTCAAGCTATAAATCGAGAGTTGTGATTATGTGAATACTTTTCTTTACCATTATATTATAAAAATTACATAGTAGTTCAGAGCATAAAAAATGAAATATTAGACCATAATTTTGATGGCTAGCCGATATATCATATAACAATGAGTAAAAATAAGAATATGTCAAAATTATAATAATTAGACCGACATTAAATGGCATTTTTACACCTAAAGATGACTCCAAATAAGGAAAGAGAATATGTTTCTAAGATATTAACTAAGAAGATGTTTGATTGGGAGTTTAGGATTAAGGAAATGTGTTTAGAAGAAACTAAACCCATTAAAGTTGTTTGTTTGAGGAAATGAGGGGTATGAGTTTTTCGGTTTGATATTCAAGTATTTGGTAATGTATATCGTTTTTTGATATACTAGCCCATTGTCTATCAATATGGAGAATGAGGGGTATGGCCGGTCAACGCCGCCGGCCACCGGCACCCGCCACCGTCCGCCACTGGTCACTATTCCGGCCGGTCAAATTTTTCTGACCATTTTTTCGTCCGGCCACATTCGGTACCCATTTCAATTCCGATACGTTCCAAACATCATTAATGTCTATCATACTCATTCCTACTTCAATACCAAACAACTATCACTTTTAGGCTCAAACACATATACTCTTAACTCATACCCTGTCATACCCATTCCGATTCTTATTCTGATACCCAAGTGCGAACCAAACGCTATCTAAATGTATCCGCTCTGTTTATCTTTACAACGTTCTATGGGTATTCGATGCTTATCATGCATGTTGAACCTTCAATACGTTCTTATTATTGTGTAATCTATGCACATACATATAGAGATGAGGGTCTCACTGAAAGCTAATTCTCTATCTTTTAGAAAGGATGCATTGTTTACATGTCTCTCACATTCCTCAGACCTTAACAATAACTTTTGCTGTTGTTGGAATATACTGGATATGGTTGTTGTTGTATCATCCATGTTGAACCTCTATGCTTCACAACTTGCTATATGTGCAACTTGCACTTCACTCTTATCTGATATTGCAATTTAATGTACTTCACTATATTTAACATATGCAGGAAGCTTCGTAGCTTGTTACTTTTAAGACTGTTCCTTTGACGGCTAAAAAACGTGTTTGATTTCTTAACAAGTTTCGTTATTATAATTGTAAATGCAACATTATAACACCTAAAAATACGTGAAATGATATTAGTATAATATGAAATAACTTAGTTTATTTAGTTTGACTGACATTTTCTCCTCTTTCAAATTTTGGGTTTGAATCACCTGCTGTAAAGGAAAATTATATAGTACAATAATCACAGGCTGAAATTTCACATTTGTGGTGGGAAAAGTATAAGCTTATACCCCAAATGTTTTTTTTTTTTTTTGGGTTAAATAGTGGAAAAGAGAATATAATCAGAATCAAAGTGATAGACATCGTAATATGTATGAATCATCATCATCATATGTATTCAGTATATTCAACGACATCAAAAGGAGTCTGGAGAGGATAAGTGGTAGGCAAATATTTTTCTTCCAAAACTAAGAGCTATTCAAATATACTCCAAACAAGCATTTTTAATGGAAATCATTTAAGCTTTATTCCGAGGGCGGACCTTGAAGCAACTGATAAGGTTGATGCTATGTGATTTTGAGGTTCACAGGTTCGACTATCGGAAACAGGCTCTTGCACAAAATGTAAGGTAAGACTGCGTACATCAGATTACAAAACGATCCGGCTCCTCCATATACCTAACACAAACACGTAAACCTAGTACACCGTGAACGTAACCTTTTTTTTTAAAAAAAAAATTTAAACCTTATTCCATACCTCCAACCAAATGCCGCCTTAACGAAGTAATACGGTTCTCATCAGCAGGATTGAATGAATTTAATAAAGTTTGTCTTAGTTCAATGGGTCTCGTTACGTGTAAATTTTATTATCATACTTTAAGGTTCGAACACTTCGAATATATAATTAAAAAATAGTGGGATTACATATGCAAACACGAAATACTATATGCAATGTGTCTGGACAAAATTGAGAACAGCCACGAGGAGATCTTTTGGATTAGGACCATCACATTATACTACAACAACAATCATATCTAATATATCCTAACGACAGCAAAAGCTATCGCTAGGATCTAAGGAAGGTGAGAGGCAGACAAACAATACATTCATTCTACGGGATAGAGAGTTATCATATCTAATATACCCCAACGACAACAAAAGCTATCGTTAGGGTCTAAGGAATGTGAGAGACAGACAAACAATACCTTCATAGATTTTATTAACCATAAATAATACACTATATATCACTGCATAAATAATACAATAATAAGAATATATAATAGTAAATAGATTTTATTAACCATAAATATAAAGTTTCCCCTTAAGCTTATATTTTAAGTGACTACCGCTGATATCCTAAAACTAAGAGGTTTTAATTTTGGGCTTAATTATTACGTGTGCAGGATTCTTTTCGCTTAATAATGGGTTAATGTCCTGTAATGGGTTTGTATTTCTCATTGTATAATGCTGTTTGTTATATCGACTTGACACTGTATTATACAATATATATACACACACACTTTTTTTCTGTTTTAACAATATTATTATAGTTGACTTTTTGATATAGTATGAAAAAAAGCATTAGAAGAACTGACACGACAACAATGTCATATGTATGTGGCATTAGTTTAAATATGAAATTTAAATTTCTCTAATTTTGATTTGGTCAAAAATAACTAGTTAGCCTCTTGACTAGGCCTGTCAAAACTTACCAGATATCCGACATCCGAATTCGAATTCGGCTGTCCGAATCGAATATGGTAAGAGCTGTACATTCGTTTCACCGTATTCGAATTCGTATCCGAATAGTATTAGAAAAACAAATACGAATATGGTATAGTCATTACCGTATCCGAATATCCGTATCCGAATAGATATTTTTAAAATTAAATAAAAATATATAATAAAATATATAATAATATATAAAAAAATATGTAAAAATATTTATTTTAAAAATTTTAAAAAAATATATATGAAAATATGTATACCACTGTTGTAAATTTGCTGATTTCGAATTCGGATATCCGGATTCGGATATTCGAACAAATTTGAAATAGATATAATACGGATTCGGATATCCGGCACCGAATTCGAATCCGAACAAATTCGAACTCGGATGACTTCCTAAATATTCGTCCGGATTCGGATACGAATTCGGATATAGTTAGACAAAAACAAATTCGAATACGGATACTGTGTTACCGTATTCGTTTTATCCGTTTGACATCCCTACTCTTGACGATCAGCTACAACCAAAGTAAGAAAATCTAGTTCTAAAAATAAACTTTCTTTCTATTTTTATTTATCCAAAAAATATTATACACTTTTTAAGAAGAGTCAATATTAGTAGCCAAAGTTTCAGTATTATTCCTTTAATTAACACTTGCATGAGATCACTCAAATTTACTTAAAATAAGAATAGTAGTCTACAAAGTTTGTCTTTCTTAAATTGTAATCAAGTAAGACTAAAATAATATTTTTTTAAATAAAATTAGTACTTATAAGTTCAGAACTCAGCGGCCGTCTAGGTTGGAAGAGATCATACACAACATGTACAATGTAAACTAGATCTTTGACACAAACAACATTGAAACACCACACTGTATATGTCACTAAAATCGAATCCTCTAACTTTTTTTTACTTTTTATATCAACTCCTAACAAAAATATCAACTGAGATCCCAATATAACTAATAGCCCATTGTACTATGCGGAGCCATCAGCGTGAACTCCCAATATAAACTAACGTCCTCCTCTGTTCATCTGAGGATCCTGTCCTTTTCATTCGACCCGATCGGTTTCCGCTCTCTGCATACAAAATCTCTTCCTATAAAAGCCTCCAGGTTCTCTCAATCTAGATTTCTGAACAATAGATTCTATTTATCTCAATACTTTTCTTTTCGCTAGTCTTAATTCTTCATATCTCTGTAAAGACAGAGTCTCTTATAAAACCTCATATTGGAACTGTAAATTCAATTGGTACAAGCTTTTTTCTCCACAAATTGCAAACGGGTTTTGGTAATTTCACCTAATTTTGTGGATTCAATTTCTTATCGCGAAAATATTCAAGTTTTTGTAGGTATACATACTTCAAAAGTGGCGAACGATCAAGAAACCGACGAAAACAACACCAGTACCAGCTCCATCACCGCCACCGTCACCGCCAACACAGATTATATGAACGCCGCCAACATGGAGGTGGTGTCGGAGGAGTATCAACAAAGTCTTTCTTGGCTGCATCAACTTCAGCAACTACATGAAGAAGAAACCCACCATCTTTTGTCTGATACGGCGGCGCCGGAGATGTTTCCAGAGTACGGTCAGCAAAGAGACATGTCATCTATGGTGACGGCGCTGACTCATGTGGTGTCCGGCCAGGGAAGTTCTGGTGAATGGAATTTTAGTCGGCCGGAAGTTGGCGGCAGTGGGGGCTCTGTTTTCTATGGTGTTAATTCTCCGTCCTCTGCTTACTCCGGTTCTAGCTCCGGCGGCCGGAAGAGAGGACGTGGACAGGAGGAAGCCGCCACGGGATACGGCGAGCCGGCGCTGAGGGTTTATCGGGGGTTTGAAGATCTTGGTGGTGGTGAATCATCATCTATTAAAACTGGTGAGTTCTACATTTGCCTTCGTATTTGGTTAATTCATTTAAGTCGAATTATAAAGCAGCTATAAACAAACTCTATATCATTTGGGATGAAGGTATGGATTGTTCGCTTGTTTCTCATGTTCATCAGTCCGTAACATAGTTTTTAATGTCATTGAGATATATTGTGTATGTGTTGTTGTTTAAGTCGAATTATAAATTTGGCGTTCGCAAATAAGTGGAGTAGACATTAGGTCAGACGAATGAGGAAGGATTGAGTTTTTCTTTTCAAGCAGGATCCTTTTAGCGCGTAAATACTAAGATAAATCGAGTAGACACCAATTTTGATTATGAGTTATGGGGAAACAACTCTTCCTTGTTTGTAACTGATGAGTATGATTACATATATCCAATTCTTTCATACCCGGTCATAGACGAAAGGCTCTGTTGTAATGGATGAACTTTCTATTTTAAACCCGATCATCTATGGTTCGTATTCAATCCCATGCTGACGCTCTTGCACTAGTGGGAAAAACACGAGGAAATGAATGCATTTCATTTCTTAAAAGGTGATGGATGGACTTTATGTTCTAAACACAATGATCTTGCCATGATACATGGATGTAATAGATGAGCTTTCTGTTTTAAACATGATCATCTTGTTGAGGTAGACGAATGTGTCAGACTCCAGGATATAGTCGAGTTGGTATTCGGGTTGAGATTTGTTTCAAAAGTGATTTTGTAGTTGAAGTTTAACTTTGAAGTTTGATTTTACTTTTTTCTCAGCAAAATCTCAAATTTTTTGTTTATTTTGTTAGAGGCACCAGGTTTTGTAGCCTCTCCGGTGGCGGCATCAACAGTAACAACCACCGTGTCGCAATCCCAAAATCAACCAGCGGCAGAGGTGGGAGGAGCATCCAATGAGGAAACAAGTGAAAGGAGAAGAAGATACAGAGGAGTAAGACAAAGGCCATGGGGCAAATGGGCAGCAGAAATAAGAGATCCACACAAAGCCGCAAGAGTTTGGTTGGGTACATTTGACACGGCCGAGGCGGCCGCTAGAGCATATGATGAAGCTGCCCTTAGATTTAGAGGCAACAGGGCTAAACTAAACTTCCCTGAAAATGTCAGATTGATGCCATCACCATCACCATCACCCCAACCATTTGCTACTCAGTCAGCTCCACTGACGGTTTCCGCGCCACGGCCAACGGCGACACAACCTATGGTGTATCATCAGTCTCATCAATCAAACATTCAGAGCTCAGAGAATTACAGAGACTATTTGGATTACTCTCAGTTGCTCCAACATACTGGTGATTTTCAATCACAACAGCCTAATAATTTGTTGGAGCAAATGTTTTATGCTTCCTCATTGGCTTATCTGCATTCCCATTCAATGCCTTCATCAACTGGCTATGCTCATCTATCTGATTCCCCTACGATTGCTTCATCATCATCTTCACATGCATCCCAATTTTCTGATGAGTTTCAGTCACCTCCGTGGACTGGTTCTGGCGATCATCCTCCTTCCTCTGGTTGAATTTGCTTTTGAGGATCATGGGTTTCATTTTGGTTTTGTTCTAAGAGTTTTGCTTCATATTTTTTTATGTATACTTTGTATTATAATGTAAGCTAGGTGTTTCATTATTGTATTGTTGTTTGTATTATCTGGAGTTATAGCTGTGGTCAACAAAAGAGCAAAAAGTGAGGTTTTGGGTTATATTAGGCTCCGGTTGGGAAGCCTTCAATCACGCGCTGTCACGTGTATAAAAAGAGAGGTTTAAAAATTTTTTGTTTTTAAAAAAGAGTTACTTATATACTGTAGCGCCCCGACCCGGACAGCGGAATCCGAACCGGTGCACCCGTCGTAGCTTACTGAGAAGACTACAAGACGTCTCATCTCTCGAATACACATCATCGATGACGTAAGAGAAATAAGCACGGAAACATATCTCGGTAATCTAAATCATCAATACAGTACGTCAACCGACAACGTGAATACCCAAAAGAACTGTGTATGGTCACAGCCATCTAAAACCTCAAATGAAATAAGAAACAGAAATAACAGAAACTGTCTAATCAATTCTCTCCATCAGGTCTAAACATCCCATTCTGCCCACTCGCCGTCGTCTTCAATGAAAAGCATGTCATAGCTAGGCTCATCTGCACAATAAGAGTAGTACCCTTAGCGAAGACGCTAGCAAGTAACCCACTTATAAGACATACGGGATCAACACATGGCAAGACATGAGTAATAGATAAACTGAGGGAATTGAGGGGCACATGTCTTGAAATTTTCAAATATATAAGCGGAACATGTAATAAATCAGGTACAGCAACTTGAAACGCAAGTAAGCAATTCGATGTCGATCACATAACATAAACACACATACCACAACGACTCTCGTGATGCATGTCAAATAATGCACTACTCTACACGATCACATATGCATGAGCCATTTCTTTCAAATCGATGCAATGCATGACACAATGTCCGGTTCCTAACTCATTTCCTTGTAACGCACCCCGGCTTATATTTCCATCCCGGTTAACGTTACAAGCTCGTATGCTCTGTGATGCACCTCGGCTTATATTTCCATCCCGATTAACATCACAGCTCTCGTAAACTCTACAATGCACCTCGGCTTATATTTCTATCCCGATTAACATTGTAGAGGACTTTATACCCTGTAACGCACCCCGGCTTAAATTTCCATCCCGGTTAACGTTACAGTCTTTTGTGTCCTGCAATGCACCCCGGCTTAAATTTCCATCCCGGTTAACATTGCATTTCACCTTCGCAAATCTGTGCCGAAGCACATTTCTTTTTCAAAACCTTATGCAATGCACGTGCCATGATGCAGACTCCTTGTACATTCACATTTCACATTCACGTATGCAGTACATATTCACATGCGCAAGTACAAGCAACACGCACAAGCTTTTCCTAACTGACACATCAAAATCTTAGGCTTCCACTAGCTTATCAACGCTTAACTTTGATTCTAAAGTTCACAACCCAACGAGAGTATCCCTATCTTTCCATCCTTGAACTCTAAGACACCTTGTACGTTCATCTCCTAACCCTCTTAAGTCATTCACGTTGAAACTCGGTTCGAGAACCCATTTAAGTCACCAATATTGATTCACCATCCTAGGTCATGTTCCCAAGGCTTAGACTACCCTTAATCAAGTCTTAAGAAGTCTCTAAAGTCACCCAAAGGTTCCCCGGACGTCCCCCCTTCTTCCTCTATTTTCCACAAAATTTCTGGACTTCATCCCCTATACATCGATCGATCGATGTCCAACTGGGGACATCGATCTCTCACTTCGATCGATCGATGTCCTTCTGAGGACATCGATCTCTCAGGTTCCTCTACTTCGATCGATCGATGTCCTTCTGTGGACATCGATCTCTCACCCATCCCCTACATCGATCGATCGATGTCCTACTGAGGACATCGATCTCTCAGCCTCCAAGACATCGATCGATCGATGTCCTTCTGAGGACATCGATCTCTGACTTAGATCGATCGAAGCCTGCGTTTTCCCAAACTTTCCTCTGCAATTTCTGCAGAACCATGAATCAATTGTTTTTCTCAACGCATACCAATCCATCCACACCTAGCCCTTACTACAATCACAGACTTAACTACAGATTCAACGCTACCAACATACCAACCATGATTCAATCCTAATCCGCGCATTCATCAACCACACTCAGCCACAAATCCTACCTTTCTCCCTCAAACCCACGCAAGCAAACAATCACATCAAGAGGGGATCCAAGGGATAAGGATTTGCAGGATTTCACAGATTCAACAACAACAACAATCACAATTTCATATACATCGGCCAAATCTTGAAACGAAAGCACATAAACATATACACATAATCAAAGAACGAATCTACTGCATGGTGATCCAATTTGATAACAAAATAGGCCATTTTTCTTTCACAAAACGTAGGAACTTATAAACAGATTACTTGCCTTTGATTACTCGACAGAGAAACGAAGAACGGATGCGGGTTTGATTGATTCCTGGAGGCTATCTTCCTCTTCTACGTGATTGGAAAAAAACGGCTAGGGCTAGAGGGGAAGGAAGCGTCGATCCTTTTCTGTTCTGAGAAGGGAAAACTGACGTTCTGTCAGTTTTTATATGGGAAGGGGAAAAGTTTGGTGTTTCTAAAGTATATCTATTATCTATTTATCTTAAAGGATAACTTAATTATTTAATTCTAAATTAAATATAATTAATTTCTAATATTAAATCCATCATTAATTTCTAATTAATCCTCATATTAATGCCTACTTAATTTCCGTTGACCGTCATTAATTTCCGTGAAATCCTTCTTTGTCTTTTAACTACCCTATGGAAAGTGCGGGGCATAACATATACGAGGCAGCGCGTGATTGGATGCTTCATATTTTGTCTTACTTTATGCCTCTTCTGATCTGATCCCAAGGCTTGGAGTGGAGTTTATCTTTCTGTGGGCGAATTTATTTTGCCCGTCGTTACTCTATCTGGAAGAGTAGGATTTTGGTGATGGGTGACTCATACGACTTTTTCAGCACCACGGTGATCTTTCAATCATTTAGCGTATATTGTGTTAGAGGTTGTCGGCCCGGTGTGTGTTTCTCACAATGTTTTGCCGATCTAGAAGATTGCTGAGATCCTGACTTGTATCGTCCTTAAAGCTCATTAGGATTGGGACGGTGGAGGTAGGGGTGTTAAGGAACGGAGATGAACCAGATAATATATTTTCAAATTCGGAATAGTTTAATTAACGAACTCTTTGGTTCGACTCGTAATCTTTTTGAATTGTATTTCTGTGGGCTCAGACATTAATGATGGGATACATTCATAAATTACTTATTATGATAGTTCTATCTAAACGCCAAAAAATTTCTGGTGTTAAATGAGAAAACATGAGATTTCATTGGCTGAATTAGGTGTATTTTAATATGTTTTATAAGTAACTAGCATAAACATAGTAGTTTAAGAAAAATAATAAAAATAAAGATAGATTCTTGGTTTGTTATACTCATTTTCACACATTTCTTAATATTTGAAGGTATTTTATTTGTTGACGAGAAACTATAAGCAAATCAACTCGCAAAAAGTTTGCCGTCGATCTTATGGATGTAGTAGAAATGATGCCGAAAAGTGGTATGTTTAGTTTGTTTAAAAAAATGCTCTGACAACAATATTATCGCATTATTTTAGAGAGTAATATCTATTGCAGGATACAGAAGGTTAGATGTATGCAACTATACATATATGTTAAAAATATGGTTTTTCGATGACCTATAATGATGCGTCAAGCTGTATCGATCAACTGCTACTTTACAATATTATAAATGCAGTCAATTTAGTAAGTTATTTTGTTTCACGAAAGAAGAGTGTGTCGTTAAATCTTAGTTATTTGCAATAATGATGTGTCATTACGTGTGCAAAAAATTCTTAGTGCCGTAGGGATCAGATCACATGTCTCCTTTTTTCCTTACTCCACGTGTCACCTTACGACATGTGGCAGCAGGAGGGTGGTGAGGCTGGATGAGAGTTATCCGCATCCAGCTTCACTACTCTTCTGCTATAACGTGTCGTGACACTTGGGTGAAGGAAAAGGAGGGAAGAGGCTCCTAACCCAGTGCCGTAAGCAACCTAGGATTGGGATAGGATCCCCTTACCGCAAGGGGTTGCAGTGACACGTGACCGCGCGACAGGTGGCAGCAAAGGAAGATGGTGAGGCTAGATGCAGGTGACCCTCATCTAATCTCATCACTCCTACTTGCTGTCATGTGTCGCGTGGTCACAAAGGAGATGAGAAAAGTGGCGGTGAGGAGATCCCAACGCCCTAGGATTTCAAGAAACCAGAAAGGGGAAGCTGTCTCCTGTCGTCCAAGTTGCGGGTTGGGATCTCCTCACCCCCACTTTCTTCACCTCCTTTGTGACCACGTGACACGTGGCAGTAATAGAGGGTGGTGAGTCACCCTCATCTAGCCTTGACTCACCACCCCCCTTGATGCCACGTGTCGTGCGGTCACGCGTCACCGCACCCCTTTGCGGTGAGGGGATCCTATCCCCCCAAGTTGCGGCATTCTCAAAATCCACGTGTCATTGTTCACCGGTTTCTTAGCTATCTGATGCGAAGTGGGGACCACTGTCATGCCTACACACTGCTTTGATTTTTACCAGGTGCTCGCGTGGATAGTTTCACAGCCACGAATTTGTTCTTTTTCTTTTTTAGAAAAAACGGAAAAGAAGATAACTTACGTCATGTTTTGGCTTCGACTACTTTATGAATTGCATCTTCTTTGCAAATTTTTTTCGGCAAAAGATTGAACTCCAGGGCCAGCTGTCTCAGCTCCAAGTAGCTGTGTGGAGGATGTAAATCAGGATCACAGCGTATTTCTAAAATGGATGAGATCTTACGCAATTATCCATACAAAGTACCCTTCACAAATCAGGCATTCAGCCTAGCAGCAGAGAAACACACACTGTGTGTGTCTGTAGATTCAAACTCATGACCTCTTTGTGGCAATCCTCAACGTGAGTATCAACTAGAATATGCCCTGGAGGCTTTCTTTGCAAATTTTATAATGTTGGAAGAAGTATTCTTGGTAGGGTCGATTAAGGGTGAAAGTGACTCAAATAGTATGCAAGTCCGGATTGCTTTGAAATGTTTCCATTTCTAATGGATTAAAGGACATATTTTTCCTTTACTTTGGAATATGATATAATAAAGCAAAATGACTCACTAAATTGGATGCGCTTCTTATATTATGAAATAGCAGTTGATCGACATAGCTTGACGCATCATTATATATCATCGAGAAACAACCTCTGTGCGTTTCTAAACACATGAGTATGGTTGCATACATCCGACCCCCATGAATCTTTTGCAGCAGCACAATGATAAAACTGGAAGAAGCGTGGTTGATCAAACTGGGAGTGGTCCTAGCACTCACCATCATGCTGTAATGTCAGCTCAGGTAGCTGCTGACTCAGGTAAGCTGTTAGGTAACAATGCTTGCCAAAACTCAAATATATGGATTTTGGATTCTGGAGCTAGTGATCATGTGTGCTCGTCATCTCATCTCTTTGAATCTTTATGTTCTGTTAGCTCAATATCTATTTAACTCCCTGATAAATCCTTGGCACTAGTCACTCACACTGGTAGAGTGAAAGTAAATGATGATTTGTTGTTGAATGATGTGTTTTATGTGCCCTTGTTTGCTTATAATTTGTTATCATTAAGCAAACTGACTCAGAGTGGTGCCATTCAAGTTTATTTCCTTTCAAATCTTTGCTTGATCCAGGACTTCAAGACCAAGAGGACGATTGGTTCAGCTAGAGTCTCTCAAGGTCTATACTATCTTCATGGAGTCCCAAAAGATTCAGCAGAGTCCATTCCACACTTAAATCTATCTGCTAAAGCTTTCAGTATTCAGTCATCAGAGGCTTTGCTTTGGCACTCCAGGCTTGGCCATAAGTCAGTTGCAAGAGTCAAAGAAATTCATAAAAATAATCCGGATGTGCTAGCCTCTGATGATACAAAACAGTGTATGATATGTCCCCTTGCCAAACAGAAAAGACTACCTTTCTCTACCTCATATTCTGTATCCTCCACTCCTTTCTCTCTTAACAACAATATTTTGTTACTATTGTGGATGATTTTTCCAGATTCTGTTGGATTTATTTGTTGAAATCTAAGGCAGAAAATAGACCAACTGTGCATAGTTTCTGTCAGTATGTCAATGTACAGTTTGATGCAAAAATCAAGGTGATTAGAACTGATAATGGGCAAGAGTTTAACATGCTTGACTTTTATGCATCCCATGGTATAATACATCAGACCAGTTGCACATACACCCCTCAGCAAAATGGCATTGTGGAAAGAAAACATCAGCATATTCTTACAGTGGCCAGGGCACTAAGGTTTCAGTCTAGCCTTCCATCATCCTATTGGGGCTTTTGTGCACAACACTCAGTATTCCTTATAAATATCACACCCTCACCCGTTCTTCACCAAAAAACTCCATTTGAACTTCTGTATAACACCACTCCTGCCTATTCAAATCTGAGGGTATTTGGCTGCCTAGCATATGCAACAAATACTCAGCCTCACAAAGATAAATTTGCTCCAAGGGCCAGGAGAAGCCTATTCTTAGGTGTGTCCCACTCAACAAAGGGGTATGTGCTTCAGGATCTTGATACCAAATATGTGTACATATCTAGGGATATAATTTTCCATGAAAACATCTTTCCTTTCTCTAAACAACCAACCACACATTCTTTCTGTCAAGACACTACTCCTTCAAACAATTCAATACCTTCTGTCCTTCATCTTATACGTACAATTATTCTGAACTATCTACATCCTCATTCAGTCCTCAACCTGCATTAATCCCAGATCCCACTCTGCCCAATGCACCTTTGAGTACCTCATCCACTCCCACTCTGCTTCTTCATCTGATCATCAGCCTGTTGAAATCTCACCCAGTGCACCCTCACCTCCAAGACTACCTGGTATCCTCATAGTTGATTTACCTATTCCTGCTACTGATACTGAGCCATCAGTCTGTCCAGAAAACATTAATGTCCCTACGCGTCCCAAACGTTCAACACAACCACCTGCCTATCTGAAAGATTACCATTGCAACTCCACATATACTCATTCACACCACACCAGTCCCCACTCAATTTACAACATTCTAACATATGCATCAATATCTCCAAAGTTTAAGGCATATACGACGAGTATTGACAAGTATATGGAGCCTAATACTTATGTGCAGACAGCAAGCTCATCTGAGTGGCAGAAGGCAATGGCAAAGGAGCTGGCAGCGTTGGAAGCAAAACACACTCAGGATCTTGTTCCTTTACCATCTGGAAAGAAAACCATTGGCTGTAGGTGGGTCTACAAGATCAAGTTCAAGTCAGATGGGACTGTAGAGAGGTATAAGGCAAGGCTAGTTGCCAAGGGATATACACAGCAGTATGGTATTGATTATCAGGATACTTTTTTCCCAGTGGCAAAGATGACTACGGTGAGAGTGCTTCTAGTAGTTGCAGCAAGGAATAACTGGCTTATACATCAAGTGGATGTCAATAATGCCTTCCCATATGGTGATCTCCATGAGGAGATATACATGACTCCTCCTCCTGGATTAACTGTGTCCCAGCCAGGTCTGGTTTGTAGATTACATAAATCTTTTTTTGGCTTGAAGCAAGCCAGCAGAGAGTGGAATGCTACTCTCACTGCTTTCCTGCTGAGTAAAGGATTTCAGCAATCCAAAAGTGACTACACCTTATTCACTAAAGCTGTGGGTTCTGAGTTGCTTATCTTGTTGGTTTATGTTGATGATATCATTGCCACTTGTGCCAATGAGGGGGCCATTCATAACATAAAAGAAGCATGACATTAAGAATTTCAGATTAAAGATTTAGGCAATTTGAAGTTCTTTCTTGGCATTGAAGTAGCCAGAGCTACATCAGGCATTTATATAAGTCAAAGGAAGTATAGCTTGGAGCTTTTGGAAGAGACAGGGTTCCTAAAGTCTAAGCCAGCTAAGAGGCCTAGGGAGACACATGCAGCGTTAATGCATAATGATTCACCTTTACTACCTGATGCATCACCTTATAGGAGGTTAATAGGCAAGCTTATATACTTGACTATTACTAGGCCAGACATTGTGTTTGCTGTCCAGCAGCTTAGTCAATTCTTGGATTGTCCAACTGAATGTCATATGAAAGTAGCACATAGACTACTTAGATACATAAAAGGAACAGTTGGACAGGGGTTGATGTTCCCTAACATTGGAGATTTGAAGCTAAAGGGATTTGTAGATGCGGATTGGGGAAGTTGTAATGAAACTAGGAGATCAGTGACCGGTTATTGTATGTTTCTTGGAGAATCCCTGATTTTCTGGAAGGCCAAGAAGCAAAGCACAGTATCTAGATCTTCAGCTGAAGCTGAATATAGAGCAATGGCTATGGTGACATGTGAGTTACAGTGGTTGATTTATCTGTTGAGGGATTTTAGGATTGTTGATCTGAATCCAGTAGAATTGTTTTGTGATTGCAAGAGTGCAATATATATAGCAGAGAACCCAGTGTTCCATGAGAGAACGAAGCACATTGAAATTGATTGTCATGTGCTTATGGACAAAGTGCAGGATGGGATGCTTAAGTTGATGCCTGTTAGAAACGAACTTCAGCTTGTTGATATCTTCACTAAGGCTGTGGATGTTAAAACTGAGATAACCACGGTGCTTGGAATCAGAAATATTTACACTAAGTCTAGCTTGAAGGGGAGTGTTGAAGAAACTTGACAGCTGCAGCAACAAGAGGAGTGACAGTGCACTGAGGTGATTGTGTGCAGCAGTAAGCTTCTGCCATCCAATCAAATTGCGCTGTTAATAACTGAAAGGGTTAATTGCCACATGATGATGAAGATGCGTACAAGGACTGGGCAGTTAAGGGAGCGCGTCTGAATTGCAAGGAGGGAGTGATGGTTGTAGGGGAAGAAGAAAGAGGCTGGAGGAAGGAGATGAATAAAACGCGCTAGTGTTTAAAAATAGAGGAAAATTACGATTCTGTCCTTATTTTAATAACTGATGGGAAACGTTAGTTAGGGACACTCTTGTAACTTCACACGCTTTGTAAACCGTTTAAATAGGCTGCAATGACAGCTTGAGGAAGACGATCTGTGTGAACAATTGCTGCAATTCTTTGATCCTAAAAAATCATGATTCTCTCATATTCTTGTCTCTTATAGATTGCTCAGATGATTTGTTTTCTGCGTATGCTTATGAAATTTCACAACAGTCAACGCGACAATCTCTCTGCCCCCCCCCCCCAACCACCACCACAAAAATTCCTTTTTGACCACCGACTTCTGAAAAAACACAAAACAATGTCAACGAAAATGAAGTGAGAAAAAGATCTCTATAAAATCAACAAATTAGTAGGCGAAATTTCTGGTCCTTATATGTACTATAAATGTCAAATCAGTACATGTCGTCCAATTATGGTCCTATTTTCTTATCCAAATTTGATAAGATATTCCCCCTACCTTTTTATATGTTTACAACTAATATTATTCAATGCTTATCAACCTCGTGAAGCACATGCTGAAATAAAGGATGGACCATTTTCTGGAATGGAGTAATTTAGTTTAGTCAAACCGATTTATTTCTCAATTTGACATTTTGTTAGCGATCTTGTGGCGAATTAAAGGTCAATGGCGTACTTCTACCAAGAAAATAAGCTAAAATGCTACTAAAGTTGTTAGGGTTTAAAAGAGGTATAGGATTAGAGGCGAGAATCTCAGACACGATACGAAAAACGACTCGAACCTAACATATTCCTCCCAGGTATGAGTATAATAGCTTTGGCGGGTTTTGCGTACAAATCGGGTAAGACCTGAAACCTACCTGCTAAGAGCGGGTCGTGTCCAGATACACACGCGAGTTATCCATTTGAACTCACCATACCAGACTTTTTTAAATATATTCCAAATATAAAATATTAATTATTAAAATTAAAATTATAAAATAGAAAAACCTAAAATCTAATCCCTTACCCTTTGCCCCTGGCTATCCATAACCCATCATTCTCTCTTTTCTATGAACTGTGAACTCTCGGCCTCCATCTCCTCTCCCGTTTTTAACAGCCACCGTTGCTGCCCTTACCGTTTGTTTGCCCACCACCCCTACCCCTTGCTACTTATCATTCTCTCTTCTCTCTGAGCTGTGAACTTTTCGCCTCTATCTCCTGTCCGGCCACCCTCCGGCCTCTGTCTCCTCTCCCGTCTTTAACAGCACCCGCCATCGCCCTTACCTTTTGTAGTTTGCCCGCCCGCCGCCCTATCCCTGGTAAATACATGAAACCTGAGAAAACCTGAGAAATACACGAAATGACTCAAACACGACCTGAAATATTTGTACTTGTCAAGTTTGTGGGTAAACCTGATACATGACATAAAACCTGACATGTACATGTTTGGGTATCTATTTCCGTACACGTGAAGAAAAAACAAGTCAGATATGGGTTTCGTACTTTGATACTCGAAAGCCGAAAAATACAAAACACGAAACACGAACTCTTTGCCGCCCCGGATGGAGTAGCGTAATCCAAATCTTTTGTCAGGTATTTATTTTATTCCCCTAAAAAGAAGGTATTTATTATATTCAGTTGACTAAATTGTTCATCAGTTTTTGAATCATGAATTGGATTTATGAGTCCATAATGTTTGGAGAAGTGTAATGGTTCATAACATCTGGAAAATGTGTAAATGGGAGGTTATAAGTATGTAGACTGGCATACAAAATGGAAACACACATATAAGTTGCTTACTAATTAACATTTAGTAAATGATAATATCACTCGGATTCCAAAAAAAATGGTAGTATCACTCATTCAATTATTAGGAATATACGGTGACATTCTTAGGAAGATATTTATTATCTAAAGAGAGATACGGGAAATTTTAATTGATGACAATACTACAATATACTTAAACTTGACATAGCTGTTAGGAAAGTGCAGCAAACAAGCAAGAAAGTAATCGAACAAAATCCGAGGCGAGTCTCAAGATAACTCTGTCCTTAAAGCAATTTAGTCTCTACCAATGAGCAAGGTAGACAACAAGACTAATGTTTCCCAAGATATAACGGCTTTCTTCTTGTCCTTTGCTCTAGGAGAAGAAGATTGAACTTGATGTAGAAGAGAAAGATAATGAAGAGAGGTAGAAGAAAGATTACTGAAAATTCTATAGATTTTGCAAGAATGATGTGTAACTTTGAAGATAGCAAGATCTCATATATATAGACATTGGATTGTGTTAAAAACCATGTTTGAAACTCATTTCAGCAGTTTTTCTACCAGTTATGGCAGTTGATTCCCGTTCATATGTGAAGGAAGATGATCCTTGGATCAAAAGTTGTAACCCAAAATGAAAAGTTCTGTCCGCTGGCACGTCGATCGATCGACGTCGATCGATCGAAGTGACGTCGATCTCTCAATGTGAGAGATCGACGTTGGACAGACAGCCTCAGATCAACATGGATCTCTCACATTGAGAGATCCACGTCACGTCGATCTCTCAATGTGAGAGATCCACGTCCGACTGAAAGTTTCCAGCATTGCAACACATCAGATCAATCTCCCGAACAACCTCATATATATTCTATATAAGTTTGGAGAACATGGTAAGGTATTTCGATGTACTTTTCTAACAATAGCAAATTCCGTATCAACAAGTTCGGGATCCATTACGCTGGCACATATCCCACATTGACCACTTTAAGACAAATGTTATATAAAAATAAATATCGGCATCACCAAGTTTCAACATCTATCTTTATTATTGATTGAAACTACGAAGATGTTAACTAATTAGTGATTGCCAACTTTAGGAGTAGAAAATTTTGAGATATTTAGCTTATAAAAGTAAGTTTATATCTTTGTTTCGGTAGAGATTGTAGGACATCGTTCTTATCTATTAAACCATCCACATTAAGTTGGTTGAACATGATTATCTTTGCTTACTTTGTAATCTAAAGTAGTGAGATATATATATACATATTTTCAGGTGCTTTGCTTCTTACTAATTAAAAATCATGACATATAATTTTTATTTAAGTATTTGCATTTATCCAACTTGCAGTACAAGATCAACTCCCAATTAGTAAAATGTTACTGTTTCAAACATTACAACAACAACATTACCCTATTGCCTTATAGACTCTCATTCCCGATGATGCATAATGAAAATTACGTCAAGTTGTATCGATCAACTGATATTTCACAATATAAGAAACGAACCAATTTAGTAAGTCGTTTTGTTTTATTCTATCGTCTTACTAATCGAAAATTATGGCATATAATTTTTATTTAAGTATCTGCATTTATCCAAATTGCAGTACAAGATCGATTCGTAAATGTTACTGTTTCAAACATTACAACAACTAAAACAACATTACCTCATTGCTTAATAAGCCCCCGCATATGGTGGGGTATTAGGATCAGATATACGCAACCGTACGTATGTGTTAGAAACACCCAGGGTTGTTTTTCGATAACTCATAATGAAAATTGCGTCAAGTTGTGTCGATCAACTTCTATTTCATAATATAAGAAGCACAGTCAATTTATTGAGTCATTTTATTTTATTTATTATATGCCAAAGTCGAGGAAGAGTGTTTTTTTGACTCCATTGGAAATAGAAGGTTGTTAGAAACAACAACATTGCCCCATTGCTTTAGTGAGGTCGGATGTACACAACCATACTCATGTGTTAGAAACACACAGAAGTTGTTTCTCGATGACACATAAAGAAAATTGCATCAAGCTGTGTCGATCAACTACTAATTAACAATATAAGAGACGCATCCAATTTAGTAAGTCATTTTGGCTTATTCCATCATATTATAACTGAAATAGAAACTATTGTTTCAAACATTGTACGACTTAAATGAGGGGATAAGAATGAAACTGCTGAAAATCTTTATTCAGTACGTTTTGTCAAATAAATCGTAATTTCCTACTAACTGATCCTCATCTTTTCTTGCACAAGAAATATCAACCATGCAAACCAAATTTGCCAAGTTGGTCCTAAGTAAAAGAGATTTAGAACAAAGAAAAACATGATATAAATCTCAAAGTTTCTTGGCAATATCCTCACAAAGTTTCCCATAAGCAATAGCAATTTTGTGTCTAGACACGAGTTGGTCCTGATTAAGTTTACTCGTACTAAACGAATTCTGGCAATGTTCGAGTTCTTGATTCGCCATCCTTGCGTCGAAATTCGCCATTGGGGGATCATCTTGTAAGTCTTTAATTATAGATTGTAATTGCCTAATGCTACCATCATATGCAGAAATGCAATCTTGCAAGACAGGTTTTAATGATGGAATAGTCCCCTCGTCCTTGTACAATGTCTCCATGAAATCACGTGTTCTTTTTGCATTTGATACAGCCAAGTCTATGGCGATTTTGAGAAGGGCAATATGGTCCTTTGCATTGGCACTTACAGGGTTTAATCTTAGGACAGTAGAGCAAAATGTACGATCTTCTGTGGTTTCTCTCTGGTTGCAGAATTCTGTCACGACTTTTGATGTATCGTCGTCTTTTTCAGAAGGTTTGAGTAGTGTTGTTGTTCTCGGTGCTCGTGGTTTTGTTTGGTCATTGGCAAATGTTGGTGAAATAAAAAAGAGGAACAACATTGGTATGGATATTCCTAGGATTATGTTTTGGAATTGAGTTGCCATTTTCTTGTACAAGTTTTGGTTTGGATGGAAGGAGAAAATGGATTCTCGTACTTGTAAGAAACTGAAGTGATCAGTCTTTAGTCTCTACAATATGTAACATAAAAAGGCAAGAATTTATTTGCACAACCATCAAATCGTGTTAAATGTTCTTGAATTAATTAGGGTTTCTTGATGGTTTTCTTTGGTGTTAAAGGGGACATGAAAACTGAAACTTGTAAAAATGGAGTAATCAATCTAGGAGTATTTACCATGCTGTTTAATGCTCTAAATATGTCTTTGTTACCTCAGCTATCGTTTATATTTTCAATAGAGTCAATGACACATTCTTCTTTGACTTTGGAATATGATGAAATAAAACAAAATGACTCACTAAATTAGATACGCCTCTTATATTGTGAAGTAGCAGTTGATCGACACACCTTGACGCAATTTTCATTATGGACATCGGGATTCCCAAAACTAGAAAATTCCCGCATAGAACCCGTTTCTTCCCTGTCCAATTCTTTTGGGCAACCTTCTCAACAACTAAGAGATCCGTTTGAGGAACATGGGGAAATCCTCTATGTGTTTTTAACACATGCGTATGGTTGCATCTATCTGACTCCCCCATATGGCGAGAGTCTCCAAGGAATAATTTCCTTTGCAAATCAGTATTAATTTGGACCAGAAATCCTTTTTATTTTCTGTTTCAAATAGTGACCCTCACAATTTATATAGTACAGCAACAGGTTTATCAATGATAAGTTTCATATCTGTTTAGTTCTTTACGTATTCAAATATATATATACTCGACCTGGGGTAAAACCTACATGATGTTTATGTGGCATGTATGTTAATTGTTATAATCTAACCGTTGAATGTTTTATCATTTTATTGACCAACATGATGTTTATGTTGATGTATGTTAATTGTGATAATCTAACTGTTGAATATTTTATGACTGAGATGAATACGATAGTATAAATTAATGACTAGTGAGTATTCAGAGTTTTCCAATGGAGTCAAGGACACACTCTTCTTTGACTTTGGATGAAATAAAGCAAAATGAGTCACTAAATTAGCTACGTTTCTTATATATATTGTGAAGCAGCAGTTGATCGACACAGCTTGACATAATTTTCATTATAGTTCATCGGAAAACAACCTCTGTATGTTTCTAACACATGAGTATGACTTCATACATCCGATCCTCCATACCACGCTATAGGCAAAAGCCTCTAAGGCGATAGAGTAATGTTGCTGTTGTAGTGAGTACTCAAGTCCTGTCAGATTGAATTGTTAGAACCATTTAACTAGGGTATGTTGTTCATAATTCCGGAAAATGATGAAATACATGATAAAAAGAAGCCACTAGACACGCATGATCCATCCTATTATCAAAACTTCACCCTTGATATGATCCTTGATATGCTAATGATCCATCCGATAAGTGAAATAAATATATGTCAAATACACAAACAACATCTTATAAGTCTACCTATTTATCTTTAAGAAATGTAACCTCTTGGATAATAGCTTTTGTATTAGCGGCCCCAGGGGCATAGTCCAGTGGTAAGTGGCAAAGGTGATTGGGGCTAGAATCCCGACGTCCCGAGTTCGAGCCCGTGTGGAGACAATCCTTGTTGAAATATTACAAGGGTTGTGTTATGTCCGTGAGCGGTTTCATGTGAAAGTTGTACAAATGCATGAAATATGCAGCACACACGTCACACGTAGGATAGAATACATACATGTATTTACACCAACACACAGAGGAGCAACATACATAATTATAAATATTATAATTATGCACCTTGCGTGCATGGCAAAAGAAAATGAAAGGAAAAGAAAAATAAAATAAAGATAAAGGTTACCGCAAAAAAAAAGGGAAAAGAAAATAAAGAGAGATAAGTGTTAAAAAGAAAAACTAACTAAAATCCTAATATGATTAGGAAGTGAATAGTAGATAAAGTGTAATCAAATCACAAATTCAAATTAGAACAAGATAACTTAAATATCTTAGGAGTTTACCTAATATACACCTATATCTACACACATAACACAATTCACCTTATTCTCCATTCTTCAACTAAAATAGCGGCATTCTCCCCCTTATTCTCCCAGAGCGACATCCACCAGCCGCACAAGCCTTCTGCCGCCATCACTCAGGAAGGAGGCCACCAATATTCTCCAAAAAAAAAATGTACCTTATTCTGTCCTCCATAAACTTCAATACAGCAGTCCTATATTTTTCAAGAATTGCAACAATCTGCCGCAACACTAGGAAGCCAAAAGTAATAATTTTTGGTTCATTCAACCTCCAAATTCTTCGTATATCGCGCATGATCGAGACACGAGGCAAGTATTTTTGCTATATTTGTTATGCTTTTACTAAGTTATTATGCTATTTTCATATCACATCGAGTCATGCATTCGTAATTGTGTTTTGTATAGATGGTTGTATATATATGTGTAATTGTTATAATTATAAATATATATATATATATATATAACGTCGATGTCCGCATCGATTAAATATATTATTAAGTTTGAGGAATCAAAAAAAATTGTTCCATGCTGTATACTGAAATTCGCTGGAATAGGTGTAAATATATATTAAATAACGATTAACTGTGGCAATATATTTATATAATGATGCATGAAGGACATTTCAAATGCCTTGTGTGTGATGGCTGCTGTGGTTATTCATGCATAAAGGAAATTAAAGTTGATGATAGATGCATGCACGTTGAAAAAAAAAAGAATTGGTTGTAAGTTTTCTTTTTCATGAGAGTTTTGGGTCCGAAAGTTACAAAAAAAAATTAATACTTTGCAAACTTGTGTTCGGCCAGTGAATATGTGATTTGTATTATATATATTAATTATAAAATATATTCATATGTTTGAAGAATCGAAAGTGCTAAAAGTGGTTGCGCGGAAATTGCTTAAAATATATATATGTGGTGGATAACAATTTGAATAGCCTCCTTTATATCACTTTCGTGAGTGAATTGCATTGAAAATGCATGCATGATTTAAGCAAAGGCTATATTACTTTTATTTTGGTTTCTAATGTTTCGTGGGTGGCTGTCCAAATGGACAGTGGCCTTTTATTTTGCAAAAATAAATTTGGAAAATATGCATATATATATATATATATATATATATATATATATATTAGTATAATACTTGGAGAAGTATAATTTTGGTCGTGGCTGGGGGTGGAACATTTGGTATTTTGGACTTTTGGCCATTTGGATTATTTGTTTGGACTGATTTGGTATTTAGAACACACTTCGATAATTAGACAAAATTGACATTTTGGCCCATTTTGATAAATTAGAATTAAAACGGTAATAAAATGATAAACGAAAAGATGTTTAAAGTTGTACTTGTCAACTTCCTCGATTGAGTGTAGAAGTTAAAGTTTTTGTCCTTTTCCAAAGCAACCATCCGAGGCCTTTAGGAAGAAAGGAAGGATTTGCCCAACACCAAGCATAGAGGTCAACAAGGTGGGGAGAAGAGATTCTGCATAGGAAATTAATTCGTCAAAAAGGTAGGTGCATACTATTTATTCCCTCAAAACGGTATGAAGATTGCATGCTCAAAACGGTATTTTATTTGTTTATTGTTGTTCTTCTATTCTTGATTTGATCATGAATTTGTTGGTGTATTATCTTTATGATAACATGAAGCCTATGTGTGTGAAATTATATATGTGTGTTATTGGTGTTAGCCAAATGGTGGTCTTGAATGTGTATTGAATTGGTTGTGTCGATGTTGATGGGATTTGATGTTTGGTTCTCTGTTTTCTTTTGTTGGGCATGCAACATGTGTTAAATAATAATAAAAAAAAGGAAAAAAATAACAAAAAAGGGGTTTAGCCTTTCGGCTGAACCCAATTTAAATAAGAGAATAATAATAATAATAATAATAATAATAATAATAATAATAATAATAATAATAATAATAATAATAATAATAAAAGGGCAAGGGGTTTGGCCAGTTCGGCTGAACCCAATTTAATAAAAAAGGGTAAATAAAGTAAAATAATAAAATAAGTAGACTAAGTAATTGGAGACGGACGTGGTACAGATGGAAGTAATGACGGCTGTGTGGAGTTCCTGCATTCATGGCACGTGCATTGCATGAGGTATACTGCGTCTATAGGGCGTGGGTATCGGGATGACTTACCGTGTCTATAGGGCACCGGGGTCATGAGACATGCTGCGTCTATAGGGCGTGGGTGTCCAAACGGCAAGTGGTGGCTAGAGACCACGACGCTGGATTTAGGACCCGGGGGCATGCATTGCATATAGGTCTAGGAGCATATTGCCTGACATATTTCTAGTTGCGTGTGACACGTTATTTGAGCATGCATCACGTACTTGCACATTTTTATGTGGAGTGCTTTACCTTTCCGTATAAGCCATGCTATCATGTTTTATGTGTTATGTGTTGATATCTTTTTGGGTATGTACTCTTTGTATTGTTTTGAGAGGCACCTACTGGGTGATTACCATCACTCACCCCTACTATTCCATATGTAGCCGAGACGGAGTATGATTATATTTTCCTCGAGGATGGTGCCGATGTCGTGGAGTGGGCCGAGTGACCAGTAGATATGATTGCGGCGAGGGCAGAGACGGGCTGTTTATGATATTCTTGGGGTGACATTGAGATTTATATTTTTACGTTAGTACGTTGAGACATTTCTTTTAGACTTTTAATTCAGACAGTTGACTTTGACTTGTAGGACATGGTCAGCCTAATAATGATGTCTTTATCTTATTGAGGTTCATTAAATTCTAATTAGTGTTGTGTTTAATCGTTTCCGCAAAAAGAAAAAAAAATTCTATGCCAACACTGACGTGTAAGAAGTTGTTGTGACGCTTTGTATTCTCCTTAGTGAGATACGGCGGGTGCACCGTTACCGAGGGTGGAGCTCGGGAGCGGGGCGCCACAGGTGGTATCAGAGCCGAGGCTTTAGATCTGCCTCGAAAACGCAGGATTAATTAGAACACTTAGACATAAGTTAAGATTTTTACCCCTAATAAACGAAGTAGACTTAAGTGATGATCTTAGACCTAAGTTATGATCGGGTCATGGGAGGTGTGTGCCAATGGTGAGCTTTCCCTATCTAATTACCATTTTACTCTGGGTCCAACCCTTTTAACTCGCTATTGACTAATCTGATTTATTTTTATGAACTGATATTATAGAAATGCATCTACGACGTGAGCCAGCTGAAAATGGTGGTGAGAACCACCAGGATCAGGAGATCATCCAAAGCACTTGAAGACGCCATAGTCACCATGACTAACGCCTTGCCGTAGTAGCACCAGCTGCTGAACTAGCATGCACCGCCTCCACCACCATTGCACTCAGCCCTGAGATTCTTCGACAAGGAGATGCGAAGGGATGATGGCGCAGCATAACTGACACCGCCGATCACTTGGATCTAATTTCAAAATGAGTTTAAGAAGTACTACGTGTTCGACAGTGCGATCTATCAGAGCATGGCTCTAGATCCACAGCGGAAGCATAAATTTAGGCTATGATCTTAGAAATTAAGTCACGATTTCGCTCTTAAGTCACGATCTTAGAAATAAGTACCGATTTTTAGTCGTAAACAATGATTAATATGAAGCATCTTATTGGAAGTAAGACGTGACTTTAGAAATTAAGTAATGATCCTACCCGTAAGCCACGATTTTAGACATAAGCGGTGATCTTTATTAAGAGTTGATCTTTGACTTAAGCATTAGTTTTAGTCATAAACGCTGATTATATACTAAGTACGATTTGTAACTAAGAAATGACCTTAGACATGACTTAAACATAAGCACTGGTCTTAGTCGTAAGCTTTGATTATATTCTAAGTATTGAACTTAGAAATAAGTAATGATTTTAGACGTAAGTAATGATGATACTAAGTATCGATTCTAGAAATAAGTCATGATATTAGACCTACGTGATGATCGTATAAGGGATATGCCCACGTATACCTAGGGCGCTCCGTACGACTCTGAATTAGTTGTCGCATCTAAGTGCTGATTATAACCATTTGTATAATTCCTTAGATTCGACCCTGCTAACCCGGTACCATTTCGGTAAATGAACCGGGTTCATGCCCCTACTTTAACAGTAGTGTCCGAACGTGACTAGGTCTAAGTTGGGATCGTAGTTCCTAAGCAATGATTTATAGTAGAATGATAGAGACTAAGAAAGAATTTATTAGTGTTATGATCAGTAGAGTTTAGCAAAGAATACTTTACGAATGGGTTTATAGTTGTAGTTAAGATGTTGAATTTTGGGTTATCAACAGGTCGAAGATATTAGTCTTATTAAGGATATTGATTGGTAGAGATAAGCGAGCTCTACAAAAAAAAAACAGTGGAATGACAAATTATTACAAATTTGGGTTAAGTGTTGAGACCTCATAACACATAAGTACTGATGTATCGAGTAGGCTTGAATTGAAATAGAGTAAGCATGTACAAGTAGAGGTTCTTTTTAGGTGAGATCTAACTAAATTAGAATTAGCGATTGAATTAACCAAGTGAAGAAGTACAGTGGATTAGTGTGGCGCACAGAGGCATAGTGATTAGAATGCCCTAAGTCGATCAATTTTTAGCGTGTCATACTAGGATTGGACAACTAAAGCTAAAGATTATAGTATAAGAACCGATCTTAGAGGGCTGCTATGACCGCAGATATAAGTACGATGGCGAATGATGATGACTGGGTTATGGAACCCTTGGTATGGTGACAATATCCTAAGTTTGATTCTAGAGTTATAAGAAGAGTAGGTTATGATCTTAAATAAGCAGAGAATAATGGACTTAGAAACTACCTTGTTGGATGCAAAGAATAATTTTTGAGGCCTTAGCCTATAATATGGAAGTGAAATGATTAACTTATCACAATAAACAATGGATACTTAGCTTGGTCATTATCTAGGTGAATGGATCAAGTAGGACCATACTAAGTCATTAATTACGTCGTACGCAAGTTTCGAGGACGAAACTTATAATAAGAGGGGAGGAATGTTATGTCCGTGAGCGGTTTCATGTGAAAGTTGTACAAATGCATGAAATATGCAGCACACACGTCACACGTAGGATAGAATACATACATGTATTTACACCAACACACAGAGGAGCAACATACATAATTATAAATATTATAATTATGCACCTTGCGTGCATGGCAAAAGAAAATGAAAGGAAAAGAAAAATAAAATAAAGATAAAGGTTACCGCAAAAAAAAAGGGAAAAGAAAATAAAGAGAGATAAGTGTTAAAAAGAAAAACTAACTAAAATCCTAATATGATTAGGAAGTGAATAGTAGATAAAGTGTAATCAAATCACAAATTCAAATTAGAACAAGATAACTTAAATATCTTAGGAGTTTACCTAATATACACCTATATCTACACACATAACACAATTCACCTTATTCTCCATTCTTCAACTAAAATAGCGGCATTCTCCCCCTTATTCTCCCAGAGCGACATCCACCAGCCGCACAAGCCTTCTGCCGCCATCACTCAGGAAGGAGGCCACCAATATTCTCCAAAAAAAAAATGTACCTTATTCTGTCCTCCATAAACTTCAATACAGCAGTCCTATATTTTTCAAGAATTGCAACAATCTGCCGCAACACTAGGAAGCCAAAAGTAATAATTTTTGGTTCATTCAACCTCCAAATTCTTCGTATATCGCGCATGATCGAGACACGAGGCAAGTATTTTTGCTATATTTGTTATG
>AP025041.1:43360790-43450200 GCA_036186865.1 Eustoma russellianum | reverse complement strand
GTATAGATGGTTGTATATATATGTGTAATTGTTATAATTATAAATATATATATATATATATATAACGTCGATGTCCGCATCGATTAAATATATTATTAAGTTTGAGGAATCAAAAAAAAATTGTTCCATGCTGTATACTGAAATTCGCTGGAATAGGTGTAAATATATATTAAATAACGATTAACTGTGGCAATATATTTATATAATGATGCATGAAGGACATTTCAAATGCCTTGTGTGTGATGGCTGCTGTGGTTATTCATGCATAAAGGAAATTAAAGTTGATGATAGATGCATGCACGTTGAAAAAAAAAAGAATTGGTTGTAAGTTTTCTTTTTCATGAGAGTTTTGGGTCCGAAAGTTACAAAAAAAAATTAATACTTTGCAAACTTGTGTTCGGCCAGTGAATATGTGATTTGTATTATATATATTAATTATAAAATATATTCATATGTTTGAAGAATCGAAAGTGCTAAAAGTGGTTGCGCGGAAATTGCTTAAAATATATATATGTGGTGGATAACAATTTGAATAGCCTCCTTTATATCACTTTCGTGAGTGAATTGCATTGAAAATGCATGCATGATTTAAGCAAAGGCTATATTACTTTTATTTTGGTTTCTAATGTTTCGTGGGTGGCTGTCCAAATGGACAGTGGCCTTTTATTTTGCAAAAATAAATTTGGAAAATATGCATATATATATATATATATATATATATATATATATTAGTATAATACTTGGAGAAGTATAATTTTGGTCGTGGCTGGGGGTGGAACATTTGGTATTTTGGACTTTTGGCCATTTGGATTATTTGTTTGGACTGATTTGGTATTTAGAACACACTTCGATAATTAGACAAAATTGACATTTTGGCCCATTTTGATAAATTAGAATTAAAACGGTAATAAAATGATAAACGAAAAGATGTTTAAAGTTGTACTTGTCAACTTCCTCGATTGAGTGTAGAAGTTAAAGTTTTTGTCCTTTTCCAAAGCAACCATCCGAGGCCTTTAGGAAGAAAGGAAGGATTTGCCCAACACCAAGCATAGAGGTCAACAAGGTGGGGAGAAGAGATTCTGCATAGGAAATTAATTCGTCAAAAAGGTAGGTGCATACTATTTATTCCCTCAAAACGGTATGAAGATTGCATGCTCAAAACGGTATTTTATTTGTTTATTGTTGTTCTTCTATTCTTGATTTGATCATGAATTTGTTGGTGTATTATCTTTATGATAACATGAAGCCTATGTGTGTGAAATTATATATGTGTGTTATTGGTGTTAGCCAAATGGTGGTCTTGAATGTGTATTGAATTGGTTGTGTCGATGTTGATGGGATTTGATGTTTGGTTCTCTGTTTTCTTTTGTTGGGCATGCAACATGTGTTAAATAATAATAAAAAAAAGGAAAAAAATAACAAAAAAGGGGTTTAGCCTTTCGGCTGAACCCAATTTAAATAAGAGAATAATAATAATAATAATAATAATAATAATAATAATAATAATAATAATAATAATAATAATAATAATAATAATAATAATAATAATAATAATAATAATAAAAGGGCAAGGGGTTTGGCCAGTTCGGCTGAACCCAATTTAATAAAAAAGGGTAAATAAAGTAAAATAATAAAATAAGTAGACTAAGTAATTGGAGACGGACGTGGTACAGATGGAAGTAATGACGGCTGTGTGGAGTTCCTGCATTCATGGCACGTGCATTGCATGAGGTATACTGCGTCTATAGGGCGTGGGTATCGGGATGACTTACCGTGTCTATAGGGCACCGGGGTCATGAGACATGCTGCGTCTATAGGGCGTGGGTGTCCAAACGGCAAGTGGTGGCTAGAGACCACGACGCTGGATTTAGGACCCGGGGGCATGCATTGCATATAGGTCTAGGAGCATATTGCCTGACATATTTCTAGTTGCGTGTGACACGTTATTTGAGCATGCATCACGTACTTGCACATTTTTATGTGGAGTGCTTTACCTTTCCGTATAAGCCATGCTATCATGTTTTATGTGTTATGTGTTGATATCTTTTTGGGTATGTACTCTTTGTATTGTTTTGAGAGGCACCTACTGGGTGATTACCATCACTCACCCCTACTATTCCATATGTAGCCGAGACGGAGTATGATTATATTTTCCTCGAGGATGGTGCCGATGTCGTGGAGTGGGCCGAGTGACCAGTAGATATGATTGCGGCGAGGGCAGAGACGGGCTGTTTATGATATTCTTGGGGTGACATTGAGATTTATATTTTTACGTTAGTACGTTGAGACATTTCTTTTAGACTTTTAATTCAGACAGTTGACTTTGACTTGTAGGACATGGTCAGCCTAATAATGATGTCTTTATCTTATTGAGGTTCATTAAATTCTAATTAGTGTTGTGTTTAATCGTTTCCGCAAAAAGAAAAAAAAATTCTATGCCAACACTGACGTGTAAGAAGTTGTTGTGACGCTTTGTATTCTCCTTAGTGAGATACGGCGGGTGCACCGTTACCGAGGGTGGAGCTCGGGAGCGGGGCGCCACAGGTTGCCTCTGTGCTGGCTGAGTCTCGAGTGTCCTCTTCCTTTGCAGGACTGCCGGTAGAGCATATCCCTCGATTTACATCCCACCTGGCTAAAGGGCCCCCACCCTCTCATCAAAGCTTTTGTATTAGCGTCGTGATTCTTCATGCCTGCAATTATGGTGACCCAAGTATTATTGACCATTTTAACATTATAATCATTTCTTCATATGTTATTTGTTTGAGGATGGCCCTCGAGCAACTGGTAAGGTTGATGCTTTGTGACTTTGAGGTCACAGGTTCGAGCCACAGAAACAGCCTCTTGTACAAAGTTTAGGGTAAGATTGTGTACATCATATCGCAAAGCGCTCAGGCTCCTCCCCGGACCTTACGCAAACACGAGAGTGTAGTACACCAAGAACGTCTTTTTCATATGTTATTTGCTTCTTTTAAGCAATATGTTATTGACCTTTGAATAGATAGCAATCCGTTTAATATAAGACTATGCGCAAACGATGTAGCCTAGTGTATCGGGAACATTTTTTTCCATATGTTATTTGCTTCTTTTAAGCAATATGTTATTGACCTTTGAATAAATAGCAATCCGTTTAATATATTTTTATAAAATGTAGCTTATTCGGGTACTTTACAATTACATATTTGTTCTTCAAATCACCAAACTAATGTAGGAGACCTTGATTAAGTCATAATGACCAGAATTAACATCAATTAACTAGATTATGCTTTGCATTTTAGATCTTAGCTTTTCGAAATTGTCTCCATATAAGTGGATAAGGCAGCGTAGGTCTTCCTTTCACGAACACTCACGCAGTGAGTATGAACCGGGTCTGGTCTTTTTAGTTTAGATCTTAGCTCTTTGCGGACATTAGTCTTCCTTTTTTTCTACCTATTTAATCGTTGGAGTGTCCTTTGAAACTAAACCGGTGAAGACTCTCGGAGTTAAGATCTCAACCTCTTGCACTCATAGAGATATGACATACATATCCAAAACTAACCATGTAACTTGTTTGCAAATTCTAGAGGATGTGCTCAGATATGTTATGGGTGCATTTTATGAAGTTCAATATTTTCTTTTCTTTTCTTTTCTTTTTTTATTTAAATATATTTTGAAGACAATGGATATATTTTATTCTTGCATCTTTTTCACATCTAAGAGTGTTAAGCGAACCGAACAGTTCGCGAACAGTTCGAGTTCGATTCGTATTTGTTTCGAGTTCGTTTGTTAATTTTATTTAAACGGATCGAATTCAACACCTAATTAGTTTCGTTTACTAAAACTAGTCAAATTGTTTACGAACCATTCGGTTCGTTTAAATAGTGTTATCGAGCCAAACTCGAGCAAAATTGAAAGTTCGTTACAGTAAACGAACCGAGCCGAACAGTTCGTCTAACTAAACGAATTTGAATTCGAAAACCTGATATTCGGCTTGACTCAGTTCGTTAACATCCGTATCAATTAGACAGCAATCGACTTCTTCTGTTTGCTAAAATTTTATTCATTGTAAGATGGAGAAAATATGGAAAAAGACAGCAAGACTCGATCATCATAAGAGGAACTATACTTGCTTCGATTAAAATCGGACATCACAGCCCACAAAAATTCATCAAAATCATCTTATAACAAGATATTATTTAAATGCAACAAGATCAAATTAACTAAAACTTATGAAATTCACGTCATAGGTTAACAAAAAAAAAAGACTAAAAATGTCAAACCATGAGGTATTATTTTTAGTTACGTATAATAATACTGTAAAAACGCCATCACTAACACCATCTAGAGAATTTCTGCAATCTCTATAATAAGTTTACCATAGTCAACTTCAATCTTGTGCATAGTCGATATGGCCTCAATTGGAACCTTGCTAGAACTCAAAGCGGAAATCTGTTTCATGTAGCTTGGCAAAGAAATTTTGAATCATGGATGTAAGACCCTTTACATGTAAGACTCATTGTTCGTGTAATTTGGGATCCCGCATTTCGGTCAGCCGGCTATGGAAGCTTTACTCGAGGGGCTGCCCTTGGACTGGTGAATATCGCTTATTCGGATGTTTATCAGGGGTCTCACCTATAAATGAGATTCCCACATAGCGGTAACTAAAACAAGGAAGAGTTATTAGCTTGTCGGTGTAACTTCTTCGATTTACACTTGCTTCTTTCTCATCTAACTCACTGATTTTTTTTCTTTTCTTTGTGCATAGTAGGAGTGTTAAGCAAACCGAATAGTTTGCGAATTGTTCGAGTTCGATTCGTATTTGTTTCGAGTTCGTTCGTTAATTTTACTAAAACAGGCCGAATTCGAACACCTAATTAGGTTCGTTTACTAAAACGAGTCGAATTGTTTATGAATTATTCAGCTCATTTAAATAGTGTTATCGAGATAAACTCGAACAAAATTTGAAGTTCGTTACAGTAAATAAACCGAGACGAATAGTTCGATTGACTAAACGAATCCGAATTCGAAAACTTGATAAGACTGCAATCGACTTCTTCTGTTGGCTAATATTGTATTCATTGTAAGATGGAGAAAATATGGAAAAAGACAACAAGACTCTATCAGCATAAGAGGAACTATCTTTGCTTCGATTAAAATCGGACATGACAGCCCAACAAAAATTCATCAAAATAATCTTATAACTAAGATATTATTTAAATGTAACAAGATCAAATTAACTAAAACTTATGAAATTCGCCTCATAGGTTAACAAAAAAAGACTAAAAATGTTAAACCATAAGGTATTATTTTAAGTAACGTATAATAATACTGAAAAAACGCCATAGCTCTAACACCATCTAGAGAATTTCTGCAATCTCTATAATAAGTTTACTATAGTCAACTTCAATCTTGTGCATAGTCGATATGGCCTCATTTGGAACTTTGCTAGAACCCAAAGCATTGTCACATCGACTTAGTTCATCACTAGCCATTTGTGCATCGTAGCTTGCCATAGGAGGATCATCCTCCAATTCTTGAACAATACTCTTAAGATCATTGATCCCATCATCATATGCAGAAATACATTGTTTCAGAAGCGGTTTCAGAGCCACATCTGTCGATTTATCTTTCTCCGTATTATCCATATATTCGCGTGTTCGCATAGCATGAGCTAGGGCCATGTCTAATGCAATCTTTAAGATTGTTGGATTATCGTTTGCAGTCTCACTCACGGGCTTTGTGAACACCTTGGAGCAGAATGCTCGATCTTCGGTCGTTTTTCTTTGGCTGCAAAAGTCTGTGACAAATTTTGATTCAGCATTAACGTTTGCATGGACAAAAACAGCTATGGTTATACATAAAAATATAAGTTTTTGAGAACCCATTTTTTTGTTTTTCACAAGAGGATTTGGGATTGAGAATGATCGATGGTTAAAGGGTTTCATCTCTCTTTGGAGGAGTTTTAAAGGTGGTGTGGAATTGAATGTAACTTAATGTTGGCTTCTTTAACTAGTGTAATAAACGAGTAATTAAATGTCTTGACATAAGTAGGTGGAGTTATTTATTATGTTGTTAGTAAATTGATGAATTAATTGAGAATAAAAATGGACGGGAGGGAAAGGGAGAAGGGTCCCGGTTTAGATCAGGAGAGATCAAAAGTGAAGAAAAATATGAGAATTCCAATCACGCGTTGGCACGTGTAGAAAAAGGGAAGAGGTTTAAAATTTTTAGATTTTTAAAAAGAGTAGTTTGTACACGTGGCGGCGCATGATTGGAAGCCTCATATTCTGCCTCACATTTGGCCTCTCCTGATATGAACCCAAGAGGCTTGGGAGGCCTTTTGGAACTTATAAAGAAGCAAGAACAACATTACCTCGTTTCCTTAAAGGCGGTGTATAGGGGATCGGATGTACGTAATCATATCCATGTAGTAGAAACAGACAGATGTTGTTTCTCGATGACCCATAATGAAAATTACGTCAAGCTGTGTCGACCAAACTCTATTTCACAATATAAGAAACGTAGTTAATTTAGTGAGTCATTTTGCTATATTCCATCGTATTTCAAAGTCAATAAAGAATGTGTTCTTAATACCATTGGAAATGGAAACCTTTTGGATCTTGTAAAGCGATTTTATAAAATACTTTTAAGGCAAAATTAAATAGTTTGACACATCAAAAAAACATGTAAGTCTTTTTTTTACTGTAGATATGATCGGTTATATAGATTACCGTCACCGTTGTGTTATATCATATACAATATGGTGTGCTTTTTTTCCTTTTCTTTTTTAAATTATAGATTTTATGGTCACCATGAGTTGCATAACATCACAAGATACTAATTCTTTTTTTGTCACAAGTTGATTGTCCATATCAAATTTACAAATTGACAATCTAACTATGCTCTTCATTTTTGTATCTAAACACAACTACAACAACAACATTACCACATTGTCTTAGAGGCTTCTGCTTATAGCACGGTCTGGTGGTCGGATATATTTAACCATATCTATGTGTTAAAAACATACAGAGATTGTTTCTCGATAATCCATAATGAAAATTGCGTAGGAGCAGCTGAGCAATTTTCTTACCTTCGCCCTTTTAGTTTGTCCATATTCTGCATTCGTGTGTCCAATTTTTTTATCTAATATTTTATAATTGACAACGTAAAGTTAGTTATTTTATTCTTATTTCTCATTGATTATATATATTTAAAACCAATAGTTGTTTTTATACACCTTTACATTTCCAATGGAATCAAGGACACACTCTTCTTTGACTTTGGAATATGATAAAATAAACAAATGACTCACTAAATTGGATGCGTAGCAGTTGTTCGATTTTTTATTTATTTAAATCACAGCACAGTAACCAATAAAACTTTAACTCCCTTTTTTTTCACTTTTCCAGAATAGAAAAAATAGTATTCACTTAAATAATGAAATTGTCTTTAAGAACCAATTACAGTATAAGAATAAAACATGTTAAAATGAGTATCACATCCAATAGTTTTATACTATGCATATTGTTGTTATGGTATCAAATTTATTAGCTGGTTAATTTTATAAAAATATAATATAAACATAATTTAAATCAAATAATTCTTTTTTTATAACAAAGGAAAATTTTATTTATAATAGATCATGTGCCAAGGCGGCAGTTACATCATTTGGCAAATGGCTATTCCATTCGATAGAGTAATCATGTTCCAAACCTCTACGAGCTAATAGATGTGCCGGCACATTTCCTGCGCGTTTGACATGCGAGAAAACAACTTTGTCAAAACATAAAGATAAGGATCGGATATTGTCAGCTAAAGATCCATTTGGCGAGAGGTCTTCCCCAACAGAATTAAGTCTCAGATAGGCAGAAAGACAATCCCCCTCCATCACTACATTGGAGAAGCCATAAACAAAGGCTTGTTTAAGACCTTCTAGAATGGCTTGCAGCTCAGCAATTTCAGGCTCGAATGCTCTTTTCAATGGCTTAGAAAATGCCCTTTGCAATGTACCGTTCTTATCTCTGAAGACAGCACCCATACCAGCCTTACCTTGTTGAATAGACGCATCGACATTAACTTTAACAAATCCAATATCAGGGGGCTTCCATTTGATATTCAAATCAGGTATTGAAGGGAAGGAAAGCTCCCTAGACTGAGCCCCGATATACTCCATTGCCACACTCTCAGTGTTTGCAACCATAGTTGTTGGTCGAACACTCTTTCGCTCAAAGATAAAAGAACATCTAGTTTTCCATACATACCATAATAAATTCATGAATTTCGCAAAATCTTCCATACCTCCACCATCCGAGATTTTCTTTAGGAGATCTAAGAGACTTGAAGCCTCCCTCGTAAGCCACCTAGCCGTCACACTAGGTACTTTAGCCACGGCCTATGAGATATTGCAACTCCAAAAAATGTGCTCTAAAGTTTCATTTGTGATGCCACAAACAAGACAAGTTGAGGGAGCAAGCCCTCGCTTTTGCAAGTTCATACCTGTCGGAAGGGAATCATGGAGCAAACGCCAGACAAAGTGTTTAACTCTTGGCATGAGAGGAGCTTTCCATATGGTCTTGAGAACTGTATGTAGAAGTGGGGCAGAGTTGGAAGGGCTCGGATACACCGTGCAACTTTGCTTGTCCTCTAATGCACAATAATAACCCGATTTTACAGAATACACCCCTTTAAAATTAAAATGCCAGATTAAACGATCTTCCGAATTGCGTCTCAATAAAGGCAAACTCAAGATTTTCTCGCATTCAAAATCATAAAAGTGAGCTCTTAGCTTGCTCTCATCCCATTCACCTGAAATAGGGGAGATAAGGTCGATCACCGGGTTTGAGGATGGAGGCTTAAAGTTGTAACAACTGGTCGGAAACTTGGCGGCGACGGGAGACAAGGATCATTATATACATACACATTGTCGCCTCGACCAATCTGCCACCGAAGACCCTTATTTAACAGATCTCTGCCCTTAAGAAGACTCCGCCAAAGGTATGACGACCTCTGATTTCCTTCGCAGCCAAGCAGACAAGTAGTGGAGTAATACTTTGCTTGCAGAATGTTTTCCAACAAGGTACCTGGATTTCTAATAAGCCTCCATACCTGTTTCGTGAGCATTGCATAGTTAAAAGCTTCTAAGTCTTGGAAACACAGCCCACCGTCTTCCTTTGAGATGCAGCAATCCTTCTATGCCCTCCAGTAGACTTTTTTATCACTATCATTTGATCTCTAGTAGAACTTTCGTATTTGGGCCTCAATGTCCGAGATGAGATTCTTTGGTAGTTCGAAACATTGCATAACGTATGTTGGAATAGTTATTATTATCTACCAACAACAACAACAATACCCAGTATATCCCAACGACACCAAAAGCTATCGCTTGGTCTAGGAAGGGTGAGAGCCGGACAAACAATACCTCCATTCCAAGGGATAGAGAGTTTGCTTCTAGTGAGACCTCCGGCTTTATATGTACCTGTATAGATGACACAATAATAGAAATATGGTGTGATAGTGTACTAGTAAAGGAATTTAGTAGAGACAAATAGAAGCTTCTGAAATCAAGATAGTCATAACCGTGTATATGTACAAATAATGAAAGACAAACTAAAACAAAAAAGTGCAGAGTAAACCTAAAGTATAGAAATTATCTAAGCCCCTAAGTATACTCTAAGATGCCCCTATATCCTACATAAACCTCCTTAGCCTTAATCTTCTACCTCTATGAATTCCTACTTGGAACATGTTCTGAGAGATGTGCATATCTAGTAGGTCATGTCTAATACTCTCATCCCAAGTTGGGTCTGTCTTTACCCCTCTTCCTCTCTACAATGATGCTTTCAATTGCTCTGACAGATGTTGTTGTCTGTCTCCTCTTGACATGCACAAACCATCTCAGTCTCCCCAACAGTCTGTTCCATATGAAATTGTCGGACGTACTGCTACTCTATAAAATTTTTCCTTCAATATAGTTATTATTATCTACCAAAAGATCATAAAGAATAAGGATCCTAAATGGCTCGATATTATTGTATAAATTAATTAATTTCTCTCCCAGAAAGATGTATATAACCATCACGTAAAAAGACGGCTTAAACTATGGGTTTTTAATTTGGATATCAAAAGTCTCAAAATGGAAATTGTTACACCTTTTTAAAGTAAATTTTATCGTTCACAAAAATTCATACACTTCCATTGCTTTTATGCATCTTTTGCTTTTCCTCATCAAAAAAATAAAAGGGGCATCCGAGTATTTACTTTAAAAATTAACCATCATATTCAATTTAGTGAGTCATTTTTACTTTAGAATATGATAGAATAAAGCAAAATGACTCACTAAATTAGTTGCGCTTCTTATATTATAAAATATCAGTTGATCGACACGGCTTGACTTCATTATGGGTCATCGGAAAACAACTTCGGTATATTTCTAGCACATGAGTATCGTTGCGTACATCCGGCCTACCATACTCCGTCGTAGGCGGGAGCCTCTAAGGCAATGGGGTAATGTGGTTCTTTTAATAAACAGTTTACATTTATTGAAACATGAAACATATAAGAATTAAAATAGAGGATTTTAAACGATAGCATAATATATTATCAAAGTTGGGAATTTGTAATTATGTTATTGCGTAATTTATGGTAATTTTATAGACTATGAGATATTCTGGACCACTTCTACGCATGTAACTGTAATATTAATCCACCATTTAATTTAATTTTGAAATACTGAGACAAGTGGGATGTCTTTTTTTTCTTTTTATTTTGTGCTTCCATCTTATATAACAACAACCATAACCAGTATATTCCAACGACACCAAAAGCTATTGCTAGGATTTGAGGATGGTGAGAGACAGGCAAACAATACTTTCATCCCAATGGATAGAGAGTTTGCTTCCAGTGAAACATCCGGCTATATATATTGTAGCGCCCCGACCCGGACAGCGGAATCCGAACCGGTTCACCCGTCGTAGCTTACTGAGAAGACTACAAGACGTCTCATCTCTCGAATACACATCATCGATGACGTAAGAGAAATAAGTGCGGAAACATATCAAATCAACTAAATCATCAAAGTAGTACGTCAAAGACAATGTGATCACCGACAGTGTACGTGGTCGCAGCCATCTAAAACCTCAAATGAATAACCAAGTAAATGAAACAAATGGAAACAGTTGTAACTAGCTAATCAATCTCCTCAACAAGGTCTAGGTATCCCATTCAGCCCACTCGCCGTCATCCTCGATAAAGATCATGTCGAAACTAGGCTCATCTGCAATGACAAAAGGTAGTACCCTTAGCGAAAAACGCTAGCAAGTAATCCACTTATAAGACATACGGGATCAACACATGGCAAGACATGAGTAGTAGATAACTTGAGGGGTGTGAGGGCACATGTCTTGTAAACTTTCAAATATAGAATTTTGAATAACGCAGTAAAGCAAGTACGGCAGTTTGCTCACATTTAACAATTAATAGGCAATCAAGTAACACACACTTTCGTAACACATTGACTCTCGTGATGCATGTCAAGATATGCACTACACTACTCATCCACTTATGCATGAACACTTTTTCTTTTAAAACGATGCAATGCATGACATAATGCCCGGTCACTTCATATAACTTTATACCCTGTAACGCGCCCCGGCTTATATTTCCATCCCGGTTTACGTTACAGCCAACTTTATACCCTGTAATGCACCTCGGCTTATATTTCCATCCCGAGTAGCATTACAGACAACTTTATACCCTGTAACGCGCCCCGGCTTATATTTCCATCCCGGTTTACGTTACAGTCTTTTGTGCCCTGCAATGCGCCCCGGCTTAAATTTCCATCCCGGTTTACATTGCAGGTCACCTTCGCAAATCTGTGCCGAAGCACCTTTCTTTTCAAATCAATATGCAAATGCACGTGCCATGATGCAAGACTCCTTACTTCATTCATACTTCACGTTCACATATACACTTTACATTCACATGCGCAAGTACAAGTAGCATTCAAGAGTACACTAGCTTATTCATCAATCACTTAGCCTCAACTAGCTCGTCCACACTTAACCTTGTTTCTAAAGTTCACAACCTACGAGAGGATCCCTATCTTTTCCTCATTGAACTCTCAGACACCTTGTACGTTCATTTCCTAACCCTACTAAGTCATTCCCGTGAAACTCGGTTCGAGAACCCATTGAGGTCACCAAAATTGATTCACCTTCCTAAATCATGTTCCCGAGACTTAGACTACCTTTAGTCATGTCTTAAGAAGTCACTAAAGTCACCCAAAGGTTCCCCGAACGTCCCTCTTTCTTCCTCTATTTTCCACAAAATTTCAGGACTTCATCCCCTAGACTTCGATCGATCGATGTCCAACTGGGGACATCGATCTCTCACTTCGATCGATCGATGTCCGTCTGAGGACATCAATCTCTAAAGCCTACCCCACATCGATCGATCGATGTCCGTCTGCAGACATCGATCGCTCCAACCTTCTGCACATCGATCGATCGATGTCCTACTGAGGACATCGATCGCTTATCCACCCTTACATCGATCGATCGATGTCCTTCTGAGGACATCGATCCCTGACATCGATCGATCGATGTCTGCGTAACCCCAACTTTTCTCTGCAATTTCTGCAGAACCATCCATCGAATATTTTTCCCAACACATACCAATCCATCCACACCTAGCCCTTACTACAATCACAGGCTTAACCACAGGTTCAACGCTACAGACATACCAACTCATGATCCAAGCCTAAAACACGCTTTCATCAACAACATCGAATCCAAAAATCCCACCTTTCTCCCTCAAACCCACGCAAGCATACAATCACATCAAGAGGGGATTCAAGGGATAAGGATTTGCATGGATTCACATAATCAGCAGCAACTACCAAAGCTTTTCCATATACATTGGCCAAATCACGAAGACAAATCACATAGATCGTATACAAATAATCAAGAACAAATCTACTGCATGGTGATCCAAATTGATATCAAAATAGGCCGTTTTTCTTTCACAAATCGTAGGAACTTATAAACAGATTACTTGCCTTTGATTACTCGAAGTCGGATTGAAAAACGGACTAGGGCTGGATCACTTCTTGGGGTTGTCTTCTTCTACTCCTGGAAGAACGGCTAGGGTTGTGAGGAAGCGTCGTTGGTTTCTGAAGAAACTGACGCTTTCTCAGTTTATATATGGTCAGGGGGAAAAGTTTGGTGTTTCTAAATTATATTTTATTTCTTATTTTTCTTAAAGGATAAACTTAATTATTTAATTCTAAATTAAACATAAATTATTTCTAATATTAATTCCGTCATTAATTGCTAATTAATCCTCAGATTAATGCCTCACTTAATTCTCGTTGACCGTAATTAATTTCAGAAAATTCTTCTTCGTCCTTTTTATTACCCTACGGAGGGTGCGGGGCATAACATCCCTCCCCCCTTATAAGAAGTTTCGTCCTCGAAACTGGCGTACCTTATTGGAAGAGGTGTGGATATAACTCTTTCATTTGCTCTTCAAGCTCCCACGTAGCTTCGCGCTCCGTATGGTTACTCCACTGAACTTTGACATACGGAATGACGCGTCGGCGTAGGACTTGATCTTTTCTGTCCACAATCCTCATTGGATGTTCTTCGTAAGTGACGTCTTCTTTCACATCTAAGGGTTGGGCTTCAAGGACATGGCTTGGATCCGATACGTATTTCCGTAGTTGAGATACGTGGAATACGTTATGGACTTGGGATAAACTCGGAGGTAAGGCTAGTCGGTATGCTCTTTCACCGACTTTACCAAGAACTTCGTAAGGACCAATATATCTAGGGCTCAACTTGCCCTTCACTCCAAATCTAGCCACTCCTTTGGTTGGTGAAACTCGTAGGTAAACCTTATCGCCTTCCTCAAACTCCAACGGTCGTCTCTTGGTGTCAGCCCAACTTTTACTACGATCTTGAGCCACCTTGAGTTTCTCTCTTATCACCTTGACCTTTTCCACTGTTTGCTCAACCAACTCGGGTGCAGTGATTGTCCTTTCTCCAACTTCATCCCAACAAATCGGGGATCTGCACTTACGCCCGTATAACGCTTCGAATGGCGCCATGCCAATTGCACTGTGATAGCTGTTATTATATGAAAACTCCATTAATTTCAACATGCTATCCCAGTTCCCTTTGAAGTCCAAGGCGCATGCTCTCAACATGTCTTCCAATGTTTGGATGGTCCTCTCGGATTGCCCATCCGTTTGCGGGTGGTATGCCGTGCTCATTCTCAACTCTGTACCCATAGCTTTCTGGAACGCCCTCCAGAACTTAGAGGTGAACTTGGGGTCACGGTCCGATACGATGCTGACTGGGACTCCATGTAGGCTTACAATGTTATCCACATAGATATTGGATAACCTCTCATACGAAGTACCATGTGGCATGGCTATAAAGTGAGCCGTCTTCGTTAATCGGTCTACATTTACCCAAATCATCTCGTTTCCATTGCGGGTCTTGGGTAGTCCCATTACGAAATCCATCGTTACGTGCTCCCACTTCCATTCTGGAATCTCTAGTGGCTTCATCAAACCACCAGGTCGTTGATGTTCCGCTTTGACTTGTTGGCATATCAAACATCTCTCAACATATGCCGCTATTGACCTTTTCATCCCTATCCACCAATAGTTTCTTTTGAGGTCCTTATACATCTTAGTACTTCCGGGGTGGATAGACATCCTTGAGTTATGCGCTTCTTGAAGCAATTCGGCTCGAAGTTCGTCTTTACTGGGTACGCATAACCGATTCTGAAACCATAGACTTCCATCTCCTCGCAACTGGAAGTCCTTTACTTGTCCCGTGGATAATCTGTCGCGGATTCCTTTCAGTGCTGGGTCCTCATACTGCGCTTCTTTAATTCGGTCTACCAAGTCTGGGCTGATAGATAAAGTTGTAAGGACATTTGCTACTGAATCCACCAATTCAAGATCAAACTCTTCGATCTCTCTTTCCAACGGAGACTGTCTCGCGTGGCTAGACTTCCTGCTCAATGCGTCTGCCACTCTATTGGCTTTACCCGGATGGTAGTTGATGGTCAAGTCATAGTCCTTGAGTAACTCCAACCATCTCCTTTGTCTCATGTTCAACTCCTTCTGCGAGAATAGATACTTTAAGCTCTTATGATCAGTGAACACAGCACATTTCTCTCCGTATAGATAGTGTCTCCAGATCTTAAGAGCAAATACCACAGCTGCGAGCTCCAAGTCATGCGTCGGGTAATTCTGCTCATATGGTTTCAGTTGTCTTGACGCGTACGATATGACTCGTTCATTTTGCATCAAGACACAACCTACAAACAGAAGGTTAGTTTAGGACTTGTGTACTTATATACAGTGCATTAATTTAATGATGTACATACCTAGTCCTTTCTTGGACGCGTCACTATAGATTACGAAACCGTCGGTGCCGGAAGGTTGTGCCAACACCGGGGCTGTGGTCAATCTCTTCTTGAGCTCAGTAAAGCTCTGCTCGCATTCAGCAGTCCATTCAAATTTAGTCTTCTTCTGAGTAAGTCGACTCAATGGTACTGCTATCGTTGAGAATCCCTCAACAAACTTCCTATAGTAGCCTGCCAAGCCTAGGAAGCTTCTGACTTCGGTCACATTTGTGGGTCTTGGCCATTCAGTGATGGCTTCTATCTTCTTAGGATCCACAGAGATCCCATCTTCAGAAATCACGTGACCAAGGAAGGCTACACTTCTCAGCCAAAATTCACACTTGCTGAATTTGGCATAGAGCCTTTGTTGCCTCAGAATTTGCAACACCACTCTTAGATGTTCAGCATGAGCTTGTTCGTCGGGGGAATAGACCAAGATGTCATCGATGAACACTACTACAAATTGATCTAACTGTTCTCGGAATACAGTGTTCATCAAATCCATGAAAGCTTCTGGGGCATTAGTTAGTCCAAAAGGCATCACTAAGAATTCATAATGCCCGTATCGAGTCCGGAAAGCCGTTTTAGGTACGTCTCCGGCTTTCACAAGCAACTGATGGTATCCTTGACGGAGGTCAATCTTGGAAAACCATCTAGCTCCCTTCAGCTGGTCAAATAGATCCTCAATCCTTGGTAGAGGATATTTATTTTTAATGGTGATCTTGTTCAACTCTCGATAGTCAATGCATAACCTCATGCTGCCATCTTTCTTCTTTACGAAAAGGACTGGGGCTCCCCACGGTGATACGCTGGGACGTATCAATTTCTTGTCCAACAACTCTTGCAGTTGCCCCTTTAACTCCTTAAGTTCAGCTGGAGCCATTCTGTAGGGTGCCTTTGAGATAGGCTCGACTCCGGGTATCAAATTGATTTCGAACTCCACTTCTCTCGATGGCGGAACTCCCGGTAAATCATCCGGAAATACGTCCTTAAATTCATTGATCACCGGAATTTGATCCATGGAGGGAACTTCTTGTTGAGCATCTATAGCATACACCATATATCCCTCTGCTCCTTTCTGTAAAGCCTTAAAGGCCTTAATCGCCGTCATGTATATTTTCTTAGGAGCCTTGGTGATCTTGGTATTCCCTTGCACCGTGATGTCATTCATCTCAGGGTCTTTGAGGGTCACTTGCTTGAGTTTACAGTCGATGTTGGCATGATTCTTGGTCAACCAATCCATGCCCAATATTATGTCAAAGTCCTTCATCGGAATTGGGACTAAGGTCACTGAGAAGAGTTTCCCGCCTACTTCCAAATCACAGTCTTTGTACTGATGGTGAGAAATCAGTACTTGTTCACCTGCTGCCTGTACCCTAAATGGGTTCTCAAGCCATTCGGGTAGACACTCGAGTCCTTTGGCGAATCGCTTAGAAATGAAAGAGTGGCTAGCGCCACTATCAAATAACACGTTTGCAGGCACGTTGTTAACTAAGATCACACCTATCATGAAAGTGCAGCACATAAAGGTCTCATATAAAGCATATTTAATCATCAACTTAAAAGGCTAAAATTCAACTTAGGCTGCTATTATTAAACTTAAGTCGTACCTGTCACGACGTTTGCATCCTCCTGGACTTCAGCGTCCGTCATTGCATGGACTCTCGCATTAGGCCTGCCTCTCTGCTGCTGGGCCGGCCCTGCTGCTGCCTGAGGTTTAGTATTCCATTCAGGGCAATCTTTGATCCTATGTCCCGTCTTCCCACATTTGAAGCACGCTCCACTTACCTTCCAACATTCGCCCACGTGTCTCTTATGGCAGTGTGGGCATTCTGCAGGTGCTTGTTGACCGGGTTGGTTTAGTTGTGGTGTCCTTTGCACTGGCCCCGTTTGCACCTTCCTAGGGATTTTGACTCAACGTCCGGGTCTACTTCCGCTTGATTCTACTCTCGGCCTCTTGCTCGATTCTTCCCGAGCCTCTCTTGGATGTGACCTGCGCATGTCACTCTCAACGCGATAGCAGGCATCTAACATCTCCTCAAAGGTTTTCAAGCTTGACCCCGCTATTGCAGTCCGAATGCGGGGGTTCAGTCCTTCTTCGAATTTCAGCATTTTCATTCTGTTGTTTTCTAAAACCAAGGGTGTGAACTTGCCCAAGGCGTGGAACCTGTCCGCGTAGTCAGAAATAGTCATCCTCCCTTGTTCAAATCTGTCAAATTGCCTCATCTTCTCCAAAACGGCAGTCTCAGGCACGTAGTAGTCTTTGTAGGCCTTCACAAACTGACTCCACTGGATGGGAGGAGTCATCTTGGGCAGAATGCCGTTCCACCATGCATTCGCTCTACCAGTCAGAAAAGGCGTGGCCACATCCACTTTGTGTTCTTCAGGCACTTGCACTAGCCTGAAGCATTTCTCTACTTCGTCCAGCCAGAACCCAGCCACCTCTGGGTCAGTTGTCCCTTCAAAGTTTGGGGCATGCATCTTTCGCATTTCCCCAATATAGTACCTTATGCCGTGCTGTGGCGGCGGGGGAGGAGGTTGCTGTGGTTGTTGCTGCTGCTGAGCAACCCCTTGCGCTATCACTGTGATAGCGTCAATTAATGCTTGAGGAACCAGGACAGGAGGTGGTGGTGGTGGAGGGTTATCGTTGTTCCCATTGCCACCGTTTCCTTGATTGTCTCTCCTGGGAGGCATTTTCTGCAAGATCACGCTCATTAGTGTCGAGCAATTCCAAAATAAAACTTGAAATCCATAAGGGGGTACAAGGCGTAGTTCATAGGTTAAAACGATTACATCTATTTGATTTCACTAATCGCGCTCGTACACACACCCATCCCAGATCAAGCTTAAATCTAAGATTGCATACTTAAACTAATAGATCAACTTAAGGTAAAGATCATAACTTAAGACTCTACATGTCATAACCTAGGTCTCCGAGGTAGATCTGAAGCCTAGGCTCTGATACCACCTGTAGCGCCCCGACCCGGACAGCGGAATCCGAACCGGTTCACCCGTCGTAGCTTACTGAGAAGACTACAAGACGTCTCATCTCTCGAATACACATCATCGATGACGTAAGAGAAATAAGTGCGGAAACATATCAAATCAACTAAATCATCAAAGTAGTACGTCAAAGACAATGTGATCACCGACAGTGTACGTGGTCGCAGCCATCTAAAACCTCAAATGAATAACCAAGTAAATGAAACAAATGGAAACAGTTGTAACTAGCTAATCAATCTCCTCAACAAGGTCTAGGTATCCCATTCAGCCCACTCGCCGTCATCCTCGATAAAGATCATGTCGAAACTAGGCTCATCTGCAATGACAAAAGGTAGTACCCTTAGCGAAAAACGCTAGCAAGTAATCCACTTATAAGACATACGGGATCAACACATGGCAAGACATGAGTAGTAGATAACTTGAGGGGTGTGAGGGCACATGTCTTGTAAACTTTCAAATATAGAATTTTGAATAACGCAGTAAAGCAAGTACGGCAGTTTGCTCACATTTAACAATTAATAGGCAATCAAGTAACACACACTTTCGTAACACATTGACTCTCGTGATGCATGTCAAGATATGCACTACACTACTCATCCACTTATGCATGAACACTTTTTCTTTTAAAACGATGCAATGCATGACATAATGCCCGGTCACTTCATATAACTTTATACCCTGTAACGCGCCCCGGCTTATATTTCCATCCCGGTTTACGTTACAGCCAACTTTATACCCTGTAATGCACCTCGGCTTATATTTCCATCCCGAGTAGCATTACAGACAACTTTATACCCTGTAACGCGCCCCGGCTTATATTTCCATCCCGGTTTACGTTACAGTCTTTTGTGCCCTGCAATGCGCCCCGGCTTAAATTTCCATCCCGGTTTACATTGCAGGTCACCTTCGCAAATCTGTGCCGAAGCACCTTTCTTTTCAAATCAATATGCAAATGCACGTGCCATGATGCAAGACTCCTTACTTCATTCATACTTCACGTTCACATATACACTTTACATTCACATGCGCAAGTACAAGTAGCATTCAAGAGTACACTAGCTTATTCATCAATCACTTAGCCTCAACTAGCTCGTCCACACTTAACCTTGTTTCTAAAGTTCACAACCTACGAGAGGATCCCTATCTTTTCCTCATTGAACTCTCAGACACCTTGTACGTTCATTTCCTAACCCTACTAAGTCATTCCCGTGAAACTCGGTTCGAGAACCCATTGAGGTCACCAAAATTGATTCACCTTCCTAAATCATGTTCCCGAGACTTAGACTACCTTTAGTCATGTCTTAAGAAGTCACTAAAGTCACCCAAAGGTTCCCCGAACGTCCCTCTTTCTTCCTCTATTTTCCACAAAATTTCAGGACTTCATCCCCTAGACTTCGATCGATCGATGTCCAACTGGGGACATCGATCTCTCACTTCGATCGATCGATGTCCGTCTGAGGACATCAATCTCTAAAGCCTACCCCACATCGATCGATCGATGTCCGTCTGCAGACATCGATCGCTCCAACCTTCTGCACATCGATCGATCGATGTCCTACTGAGGACATCGATCGCTTATCCACCCTTACATCGATCGATCGATGTCCTTCTGAGGACATCGATCCCTGACATCGATCGATCGATGTCTGCGTAACCCCAACTTTTCTCTGCAATTTCTGCAGAACCATCCATCGAATATTTTTCCCAACACATACCAATCCATCCACACCTAGCCCTTACTACAATCACAGGCTTAACCACAGGTTCAACGCTACAGACATACCAACTCATGATCCAAGCCTAAAACACGCTTTCATCAACAACATCGAATCCAAAAATCCCACCTTTCTCCCTCAAACCCACGCAAGCATACAATCACATCAAGAGGGGATTCAAGGGATAAGGATTTGCATGGATGCACATAATCAGCAACAACTACCAAAGCTTTTCCATATACATTGGCCAAATCACGAAGACAAATCACATAGATCGTATACAAATAATCAAGAACAAATCTACTGCATGGTGATCCAAATTGATATCAAAATAGGCAGTTTTTCTTTCACAAATCGTAGGAACTTATAAACAGATTACTTGCCTTTGATTACTCGAAGTCGGATTGAAAAACGGACTAGGGCTGGATCACTTCTTGGGGTTGTCTTCTTCTACTCCTGGAAGAACGGCTAGGGTTGTGAGGAAGCGTCGTTGGTTTCTGAAGAAACTGACGCTTTCTCAGTTTATATATGGTCAGGGGGAAAAGTTTGGTGTTTCTAAATTATATTTTATTTCTTATTTTTCTTAAAGGATAAACTTAATTATTTAATTCTAAATTAAACATAAATTATTTCTAATATTAATTCCGTCATTAATTGCTAATTAATCCTCAGATTAATGTCTCACTTAATTCTCGTTGACCGTAATTAATTTCAGAAAATTCTTCTTCGTCCTTTTTATTACCCTACGGAGGGTGCGGGGCATAACATATATACCTACATATATGACACCATAATAGAAATATGGTGTGTTAGTGTACTAGTGAAATGATTTTGTAACACAAATAGAGAGCTTTCGATATTAAAATAGACATAGTCATGTATACACACAAATAATGAAAGACGGTGACAGAAAAAATACAAAGTTAATCTAAAGTGTAGAGAGTATCTAATCCCCTAACTATACTTTAGGTTGTCTCTATATCCTGCATAAATATCATTAACCTTAATACTCTGCCTCCATGAACTCCTATCCTGGACCATGTCTTCGGAGATGTACAAATCTAGTAGGTCATGTCTAATCCGCTCATCTCAAATCAGTTTGGGTCTGTCTTTACCTTTCTGGTAGTAATGGTTTATTGTATATACCTAATCATGTTCTTTGCATAATGATGTATTCATATATGTATTATATTACCATTTATATCCACCGTGTAGAGACATTTACCATACCACGTATAACAAAGTATGCTGACGCAGCCCCAGGGCCATAGTCCAGTGGTAAGTGGCAAAGGTGATTGGGGCTAGAACCCCGACGTCCCAAGTTCGAGTCCGTGTGGAGACAATCCTTGTTGAAATATTACAAGGTTTGCCTCTGGGCTGGCTGAGTCTCGTGTGTCCTCTCCCTTTGCAGGGCTGCCGGTGAAACACATCCCTCGATTTACATTCCACCTGGTTAAGGAGCCTCTGGTACAGGTGGTGTGAGAACCTACTCCCTCATCAAAGTATGCTGACGCAAGTGCAAAAAGTTCGCATAGAGAAATTTTAACAGTGGACAAACCGAATCAAATTACTAAACTTTCATAGGATATGTAAATCGAGTTAAATGAGACTGTAGTTAGACGATCAAACTTCATTTGCACGAAATGATTCAAAATGGCTTAGTGATAACGTTTTTCTGTATTTGTTTGTGATAACTTATTGAACGAACGGAACAGTTCGCGAATTTTTCGAGTTCGGTTTGTGTTCGGTTCGTATTCGTTCGGTAACTATTTGTTAACGAGCCGAATTCAAACAGGTATTCGAGTTCATTTAGTTAAACGCGCCAAACTGTTCGGCTCGTTTAAACAGTTATAAAGTTATTGAGACGAACTTGAACCAATTTTAAAGTTCGCTTAGTTAAACAAACTGAACCGAATAGTTCGTTTACCTAAACGAATCTGAATTCGAAAACCTATTATTGAGTTCGGCTCTGTTCGTTAACACCCTTAGTGATAACTAGTATTCGAATCATATCATCTTTATTCATATGCTTGTGTAAAAGAAATTAAATAAAAAATATAAAATGAAAAAAACAAAGAATTCGTGAAATGGTCATTCCCTTGAAGGTTAGGGTTTTATGAAGAGCATATTCAACAACATCAACAACATTACTCCATTGTCTTAGAGGCCCCCGTCTATGGTGGAATATGAGAGAGGTCTGATGTACACAACTATATTCATGTATTAGAAACACGTAGATGTTGTTTCTCGATGGCCCATAACGAAAATTACGTCAAGATGTGTCAATCAACTGTTACTTCACAATATAAGAAATGCAACAAATTTAGTAAGTCATTTCGCTTTATTCTATCATATTCCAAAGTCAAAGAAGATCATGTCCTTTACTCCATCATATTTCATCATATCCCATGAAAAGCCAAAATAATATTATTAATGACAACAAATACTTATATCTTTCTCCTTAGAACTACTAACAACATGAAAGAGAATATAGAGAGAGCACTTTAACCAATTTGTTTGCCAATAACTTCTACTAAAAAAGATCTAAAATTCCAATATAAATTAATTTATTATATCAAGAATCCAAACGTATTCTTCAAAAATGTCAAATCCCATTTGAGCAAATTCTCCAAAATCACTTAATCTCCTCACAAATCCTTAAAAAAACATCATAGAATTCAAACAAGAAGTGCAATTTCTTCAACAAGAACACCAAATTTCTCAGCAATCTTGTTCCTATTAGAAATTGATTTTCCCGCAATCTTCTTAGACGTGACAAAACTGTCACATTCTCTAATCTCATTATTTGCGACACGTGCGTATAATTTCACCAATGAATTTTTCACCCCAAGATTGTCCGAAATACCCTTGAACTCATTCAAAACAATGCCATAAAGTCTAATGCTTTCCTGGAGAACTGGCTTCAGATTTGGATCAGTGGCTTTGCTTTTGAACTCTGTGTCGAGATACTCAAGGGTTCTTTTGGCATTGCACTCTGCAGCATTAATTGCAATTTTCAAAAGGGCAGGATAGTCTTTTGCTGATTCAATATTGGGGTCTGATGTCAAGATTTTAAGGCAAAATCTCCTGTCGTTTTGAGTTCTTCTTTGGCTACAAAATTCAGAGGCTAATTTGTTGGTACCTTTGGCTGCTGAGACTTTTGGATCAAAGAGAAATAGCAAAGAAAATGCTATTGTAGATAGGAACATATTTCTTGAGAACAACATTTTTCGTAATGTTTTATTTTGTTTTATGGGTTGGTTTTTAATCTAGTGGGGAGTGTATTTGGTTGAAGTGGGAGCTTTAATTAAGACAGCTTAAGAGGTTTTAGTAAAGACTTTAAGGATGTATCTATTTAAAACAAAAATTGACCATTTCATTAAATACTTGAGACATAAAAGAATTTATGTTACGTCAATTGAAGAAGTAAGTGTGTCATAATGTGATTTTATTCAATGCATTTATTATGTACTTAAAATCAAATTTTTGTTGCACAACCGTTTTATAAATGCCTTTTTTTAGCAATATGAAGTGTCATTTTATTAGGGGAAATTTGTTTTACAGATATGTGTACATGTATTTAACTAACCTACTTCCTTTTGGTGTTGAAGGTGGATAGAGTTGTTAAGCGAACCGAACGGTTTACGAACAATTTGAGTTTGATTCATATTTGATTCGAGTTTGTTCGTTAATTTTATTTAAACGAGTCGAGTTCGAACACCTCATTAAGTTCGTTTACTTAAACGAGTCAAACTATTTGGCTCGTTTAGACAGTTTATAGTGTTTCGAGCCAAATAGGAACAAATTTTAAAAGTTCATTACAGTAAACGAGTAAAACTGAATAGTTCATTTAACTAAATGAATCCAAATTCGAAAACTTAATATTTGGCTCGACTCAGGTTGTTAACACCCCTAAAGATGGGCCTTAAAACAGCTGGTAATGTTATTGTTTTGAAACCTTGAGGTCACGGATTCGAGCCGCTGAAACAGTCTCTTACAGGTTCGAGCAGCGGAAATAGCCTCTTACAAAAAAAATATAAAGTGCATACATTAGACCACAAAGTAATCCAGCCTCTCTGCTGATTTTTGAACAAACGCGAAAGCCTAATGCACCGATAACGCCTTTTACTCCCATTTGCTGTTAAATTTGAAACGACTTACAAATTTATGTATGAACATGAAAAGTTTATTAAATAGATTCACCACCCGATGCAGTAGTTTTTAACCCCAAAATTTTGATTGAGACATTGACCAATGAAATGATCTGCATATAACGGCAATGCATAATTCCCATAATTAAAAAATAGCGACTCCCCGACTTCAAGAACTATTAAAGTACCAATTTCACTCTCTGAAGTCACCCCATTTACAATAAAATGTTTGCCAAATTAACATAAACGATTCCTCAACAACTGAATCAATCAATCAATCACATCCAGTATTTTCCAACAGCAGCACAAGCTATCGTTAGGGTCTGAAAAGAGTGAGCTGCAGGCAAACAATATCTCTATCCAAAATTTTCCAACAACAACACAAGCTATCGTTAGGGTCTGGAGAGAATGAGCTGCAGGCAAACAATATCTCTATCCAAATGGATTGAGAGTTTGCTTCCGGCGAAAACCCAATTAAAGTAACTAACAAAATGCTTCAAATTTTTACTCACAGCTACTTGAATATTAAATTTCTTGATTAAATGAAACAAATTCAAATCATAAAGGCACCATTTTACAAAAGAATAACACCAAGTTCAGATTTTGATCTACAAAGAACACGGCACGGCACGGCATGAGCTCAGGAAACAACACGGTACGAGCTCAGGGAACAATAGTAAGCGTATCCACAGAAGAAAGTGGCAGCAGACACAGATTAGTATGGCTTCTTCATCAATTTCACACTACACATTCACCTCATTGCTTTTTGAAGATTGCTAAACATCCCATCAGAGAGGACTGGAAGGGAGTCAAAAGGATGGAAGAGAGAATGGCCATACAATAATTTCATCTAAAAGGAACTCAAATATTGGGTTCATTTGGCTTTTTGATTTGAAAATCTATGTTATGTTCCTCCCAAAACAAAAAAGAAAAACAAGAAAGATCCTTACAGACAGCTTCTCTGTACAAGTTAGCGATGCGCGTCTTTCGAAGCAGCAAAATTCCGACCATCACCACTGCTGGTGTTTGCTCCAAGAACCTCGGTTCCAATATCCCAGTTCTCACTTCTCCTACCCCAACTAGAGTGCCGCCCATCTGTTGGCAAAGCTGGACCCCCTCGCCTATCGGAACCATGGAAAGAACCAGCCTCAGAGGGAGTATGATGGGGTGCGTCGCTACCCCTGCTTCCCCTGCTTCTTATATCTGCTTCAATGTCTTGAATACTGTGACGCTGTGAGATCTTCAACAGATCACCACCAATATCCATATCATCTTCCACCTTGACACGTCGATCCTCATTCATATCCTCAGCCTGAGACTCCCGGGTGGTAGGCAAAGGTGGTCTTTGAGGTTCTTGTTGGACAAATGCTCGGAATTTGTTCTTGGAAGGCTTCACTTTCGTGCAAAATACTTCCATAAAGTTGCTTACACAACCACGATCATAAACATTAACTCGGTTGTCTGCTCTGTAGCGGAAATTCTCATAGGTAGTCTGCAGATGCAAAATATCCAACATAAGAAACGTGATGCAAGAACTTATAAGAGATGTTTTAAAAAAGAAACAACGACGACACATACCCAGTATATCCCAACGACAGCAAGAAGAAAGAAATTTGTGTGAGAAAGAGATGAAAGGTAAGAAGGCATTTTCTTGACCCATGTATAAGAGAGCTCCGACAATTTATCATCAAACTCATAAACGTCATAAATCAACAAAATTGTTTCACCTACCCCCCAAAAAAAAAAAAAAAAATTTGTTTCTGCGCATATATTTCACTACCTCACTTGAATAAGACTCCATCATCGATCAAGCAAAAACCCAAATAGTCTGAGCCAAAATAAATGAACCCACAGTAACCTACATTAGCCAATTTCTATTGACAATTGATCCCACGTGAACCAAAATATTAAATCTAAATATAGATTCAAATTCCACGCAAAAGAAGTTGTCAACATGAGGGCAGCCTCCTCCCAGAATGGTATACCAAGAAAACAAATATTATGCAGGAAAATGGGCAGAAGAAATGGGTACAGGGCAGCAGAGAGCCTTAAAAAGGAAGCAATTATTCATTCACATTACTGAGAAGATAATTTAAATTTAACTAGGAATGAACCTGAGCAAACATCAAATGTATCACAATGATTTTGACCCAAATCATCAAAGAACTACATAGAAGTCTAACACCTCTGAACAATGCACACCATCAAACCACTTGATTAATGATCACCAAAAAACAGCTACATCTCACTTTAATTTAGGGGCATTTGCAAGAAAAAGAAAAAAAAATTGACTAAACCAATGTTGCAAACACCCCATAAACTATTTATTTAGGCATTTTCTCCCGTCCAAAATGGTCGATAGGAGGGAAAATGCATACAGAAATAGTTCATTAGAGCAATTTGCAATATGGGGTTTAGTTCATAGGGGTTTTCTGCAATTATTCCTATAATTTACGAAGTAGATGTGTGAATCGCCCTATTAGGAAATTGCTCCAATGAAGGCAAATGCATAACTAGCATTAGACCAACAGGCTGCACATAACCAAATATACATAGAGAAGCAATCGATGTGCATACTATTGCTGCAGCTGATAAAAGCTGAAAAAAGAGGAGCAAAAAGTAACCCATTGACAGGGAGATAAAATGGACAGTGTTCACTTCTTTGAATGCGCCACTAAAATACTGGGACAACGGGTGGATTAAATACAGGTCCCATGTCCCAAAACTTTGAAGAATGTGTTAACAAATGGCCTTGAAAATCAGCGAAGTATTAAGTCCGCTATGCCACGTGTAACAATCGAATAAAACCCAGCTAACTCCATTGCAGGCCCGTAAATTTATCAGATGACATACTTAAACTATAAAAACTGACAGCATTATTGCAGCTAATAAGGCTGGGAAGTTAAGAAGAGACATTGCAAAAGCCGTATCAACAAGCTTCTGCACGGTGGTTGATTTGAGGAGACTATATTAAACATTTGCCAGCACAAGGGACGTTCATGCAATGACCACAAAAGAAAAGGAATTTGTATTAGCTTCCTGAGGAAGCAATTCAACTCACGCAAAAACGATACCAATATCAACAGACAGTAACTAGTCAGGAAGTCTCACGGACAAGAAAATATCTAAGTCAACTTTGGTAGACTTGTAATAACTAATAGCAACCCACCAACTTAAATATCGTAGGTACAATCACTGATGAGTTCTGTGATACAAAAGCCAAGACGTAACTCTGTACCAAGTCGATAGAATTGAAACTATTAGCACAAATTTGAAAAATGTAAAGTGATATGTGCAACAGAACGACATCACGTTCAAAAGTATAAAATTGGTCAAAAGAAAAGGACTAAGCACTCAATTAAGCCAATACCTACACTGTTTCTTCCTATCAATAAATTAGCAACACTTATAATTAAAAGCTAAAGGGCCTGGCCTGACTGGATTACAATAAATGAAAGGAAAAGGTAGGAGAGTAATAGTAGAAAATGAAGGAGAATAGAAAGGACTGTTAAAACTATTATGACATTTGGAGTTGCAGTAATGAAAAGAATAAAGGAAGGATGTATATGGCATTTGAAAAAGAAATGGAAAAGAAAAAAATATAATTCCAAAAAAGAAACGTATATATTTAGGATTCTTACACTGTAAAAAAATAAAAAATAAAAATAAAAATATAAGGATTCTTGCACTGTTGCTATCTAGTAGTAGGGTTAGTAGGGTTAATTTAATCATCTAAAGAATTTTCAAAAATGGTCCATTTTGAAAGGACACAAAATTGATCCACAAGGTTTTGTCTTTCTTTCTCCCTCCCTCTCCTTTTCTTTCCTATAAAGCAATCCAAACACCCTAAACTGAATTCCACCTCCTCCTTTCCCCTCTTTTCCTTCATAACCTTCTAATTAAACAAGGGGAGAAAGTTGATGAATAAAAATGAAACAAAAGAAAATATGTCAGGATAGTAATAATGATAGGAAATTACCTGATTTGAGCTTATAAGGTAAAGATGGAAACCAGTAAGTCCACCAACAAACCACAAGGAGATGAAACAGTAAGCCATTAGAATCACAGATGCTGGGGAGTGCTTCATTGCCTTCCAAACTGTGCTCTGCTCATTATCCATTAGAATCTTGATGTAAAAAGCTGAGATACCAAAGACATAGATGCATAGAAGAGTTGCAGATGACACAAAGCAGAAGAAAAAACGGTAGTTGCGCTGCAGATCAAGAGAAAGAGAGGACTGTTAGATCTTTTATCTAACATAATCACCAAAGAAAAAATTTCTAATGAACGTGATGTCCATAGATCCACAAGACTGGAATAACTTTTTTTAACATTGCGAGAAAAATGGGGAAAAAAAAAATTTCAGGTCAAAGCTCGCTATTTTCAATAACTTACCAAGCCTATGCATTGCCCAACCCAAGGGCAGTGGTGATCAAAACGTTCCACACAGTTGTTGCAGATGGAACAATGAGAGCAACGAGGAGGGCGATAGAGCATGCAAGTATCACAATATTTTACTCGGACAGGAATTCCATTGACCATTACTTCTTTAGTACGAGGAAACTGAAGACTTGGCGTCTGTCTTCCACCAATCTCCACAGATGATGAAGTATCATAGCGGAACTCCTCCTCAGGTGGATGTGAATTTCGTGGAACTATTCCTGGATCCCGAGATGATGTCAAAAGCAGCAAACATAGTACCTGCATCAAAACGCTAAGAGACTTAAGAGCACCAAAAAAAATGTTTGGCAACATAAGAGACGAAAAGTAAAGCTTGATGAAAGAAGTCAAATTTGATCAACAGGATAAGAATAAAATTATCAAAGTTCGATACAACTCATGGTTTCTTATAGACATTCTAAGACACCAGAACATTTAACATTGTCATTGACTCGGCCAATTTATCTTATCAGTAGTTAGAGCATCACTTCAAAAAAGTCCAGAAGCTTCAGGTATATAATAAATTTATGAACGCTCCACCTATCATAACCCTTCCCATAGTTGACATGTATCTCATAACCAGTTGATACATGGTAAATGGAAAACCAAGCAAGAGACCGAAATCCACACTGGTTCAAATACACATGGAAAACCCAGCTATGGATTGAAATCCAAAACTAGTTGGCATATCCTAATTATACCAGCATTATCCCACAACAAAAGCATATGATTTCCTGGTAAAAATCAAATGCTTCCAGGTTCAGTCCCACAACTCCCACCATAAGTCACGCCCATATCATAAATGCACATGGTAGGCACTCATATGAAGGGTTCATAAAAGAAATGCAAACAACTAGTAGAATGATCTAGAAGTACTGATTTCGTCCCTTAAATGGTGTCACTTTTGAAAAACTATTGTGTTTTTCACTTTAAAATATCAAGTCCGTTATCCTTTTTCTCTATTACTCATCCCAACACTATTTTCAACTTTTCGTACCATTTCAACCACTGTTTCAGTGATAGCCAATTGGTAATTTAGTGTTCCTTTTCTCTTTTTCCCTCAGAAACTCAACAACTCGTAGACTTTCTTAATCTGTGCGCCTAAACCTTAAACGATTGAATAGGAAAAGAGTTATGCCTTCTTTTACCAGGTCTAAAATAGACTTCGCAGCAAAAAGGTCAAGATTGTAAAAGCAGAAATGCAGAATAGGGAAGATTTAGGAGAACTAACATAGATCGTAAATATGATTGTGACCACCAGAATAGCATATCCTGCATTATATGCTGAGAAATGATGGCGAAGATGTCTTGCAACGAAAATGCAAAATATAATTACTGGGACAATGATCAGCAACAAGGTGGCAAGAAGCGACCTTGCATCAGGGCCAAAAATCAATCTTCCTCCGAGAAAAAATTTCTGCAAGAGTAACACATATGTTCAAGATAGCAAAAACAAAGAAACATTAACGTGGGGATATAACCTAGTAAAGTATAAACAGATGAAACCTGCAGCTCACAATACTTTCATCAATCGAAGTCAAACAATTGAAGAATGTGGAATCCACAGTACCACACTATAGAAAAACCCATACTATTTAAAACAAAGGGGAAAGTACGTTCTTGTGGAAAAATAAATGAAATATTTGGCAGGCCAGCAACACTAGGGGCATTTTAGACAACTACACTAGGCTTTCATTGAAACCAGATACTCGTACAGATAAAATAGACCTAGATTACCCCAGTTTGAGCAAAACCTGAAGGTATACTAAGAGTAAACAGTACAGAAACAAATACAATGTAAGGTACAAAAACAATTGAACTGGATCAAACAAAGCGCAAAAACTAGATGGATCAACTTTGAGGATTGAAACTGCAAGTTCAATTTTTCTTTTTTTGGTAATCAATGAAGGACGTTCTCGGCGCACTAGGCTCCCGCATTTGCGCAGGGTCCGGGGAGGGTCCAGATCGCACCGTGATCTGATGTATGCAGTCTTATCCTAAACTTCATGCAAGAGGTTGTTTCCGTGGCTCGAACCCGTGACCTCAAGGTCACAAAGCAGCAATCTTACCAGTTGCTACAAGAAGCGCCATCTTTTTTGGTAATCAATGTATAAAATAAATAAAGTGCAAGAGAAACGATTGATCCATATAGCCGACCTCACATAATGGGAAAAAGGCTGCTTTCACCCTTCTTTGCAAGAGGTTGTTTCCGCGGCTCGAACCCGTGACCTCAAGGTCACAAAGCAGCAATCTTACCAGTTGCTACAAGAACCGCCATCTTTTTTGATAATCAATGCATAAAATAAATAAAGTGCAAGAGAAACGATTGATCCATATAGCCGACCTCACATAATGGGAAAAAGGCTGCTTTCACCCTTTTTTTTCTTTTTTTTCTTTTTTTTTTGCATCACACTGGTTTCCAATACTTTCTAGACCAGACATTGGCTCCTTTTACAATATCAGAAAATGAACAGAAAAATGAGAACCCAGAAAGCCTAATCTACACTCACAGAGAGCCAGAAAAAAAAAAGAAACAAGACCCAACCTTTGGCTTTTTCAAGATTTTAACTATTCTACAGAGCTAATACGAAGTTAATCTTGCTATCACTACAAAAAAAAAAAAAAAAAAAAAAAAAACTTTTCTTATCATTTTCTGATTAACCACTGCAGATTGGTTATGATTACACTAAAAACCAAGAGCTCATATGAAAAGCAAAATAAAGCGCTGTTTATCATTCTCAGACTAATTACAGTAGATTATTTTATTAAACTAAAAACAAAGAGCTCAGTGGAAAAACAAAATTGACAATGAAACAATAGGAGAGGTTCAAATAACTATATGACCACTCTAGATAAGGCAGCTTTCCTTGCCAGTCCATTAGGTTCAGATTGAAATCACCCCTGAAATTTCATGCAATTTGCCAGGTTCAACAAACAATCAATATTTCGGTATCAAGGGTGCACCACTTTTTGTAGTTGATTTCCTTCTATATTGGGTTAAAAATCAGAATCTCATAACTAGATCATCCCTATTTCATAGGACTTCTACCACCACATAAACTCATTGGACAAAGAAACAGCATATTGCAAAAGAAAAGGCAAAAAAACGAAAAATTCACTATATTTCAGTGTCAATGGGTTGACTATTTTATTCCTTATCTTCCAAAAAGAATATCATACAGTTGTTCCCTACAATGGCCTTTGCAATTTCCCAATGGTCACATCCCAGCCCTGTGAGAAATTGACGGATCAGATCAGAGTCATCTATTATCATGGCCGTTAACAAAATAATGCAATATTCCTTCATAATACCAGACCTCCAAAACACTGTCATGCAAAGCTTTTTTCTTATTTAAGTAGTCAACCGTCAACCTTGTTCAGTAATCCATGTCAATAAATGGGAATCATATTAAACCATAATGAGACATTTCGACCCTACATGGAAAACATACCATTGAAGCGTGGAAGTATTTGGGAGAGGAAGGGGTTCAATGGCTAACTACTCTGTTCAACCGTATTTACAAAACAGGAAAGATGTCAGATGAGTGGAGAAAGAGTGTTGTGGTCCCCCTATATAAGAACAAAGGAGACGCCCCAGTGTTGTGGGAACTATAGAGGGATTAAGTTGCTAAGTCATACCATGAAGTTATAGGAGAGAGTAATCGACACTAGAATAAGCAGGGAAACTCAGGTTACGGTGAACCAATTTGGTTTTATGCCAGGAATGTCAACTACGGAAGCAATACACATTCTCAGAAGATTAATGGAGAAGTATAGGGAGAAGAAGTGCGATTTACATATGGTTTTTCATCGATCTTGAAAAAACGTATGATAGTGTGCCACGTAGCCTGATCTGGGATAGTCTGGATACAAGAGGGATCCCTATGAAGTATATAGACATAATTAGAGATATGTATGCTAGGACAAAAACAACCGTTTGTACGCCTGCGGGGAATACGGACTTTTTTCCGGTGGAGGTACACCTCCATCAAGGGTCTACGTTGAACCTATTTCTTTTTGCAGTTGTCCTTGACGAGTTGTCAAAGCCGATACAGGAGGCAGTATCATGATGTATGCTTTTTGCTGACGATATTGTATTAGTCGCAGAGAGTAGACATACCCTGAGTATGAGACTAGAGCAGTGGAGAGGTGTTCTAGAGAGAGTGATCGATTTGGTTTTATGCCAGGAATGTCAACTACGGAAGCAATACACATTCTCAGAAGATTAATGGAGAAGTATAGGGAGAAGAAGTGCGATTTACATATGGTTTTTCATCGATCTTGAAAAAACGTATGATAGTGTGCCACGTAGCCTGATCTGGGATAGTCTGGATACAAGAGGGATCCCTATGAAGTATATAGACATAATTAGAGATATGTATGCTAGGACAAAAACAACCGTTTGTACGCCTGCGGGGAATACGGACTTTTTTCCGGTGGAGGTACACCTCCATCAAGGGTCTACGTTGAACCTATTTCTTTTTGCAGTTGTCCTTGACGAGTTGTCAAAGCCGATACAGGAGGCAGTATCATGATGTATGCTTTTTGCTGACGATATTGTATTAGTCGCAGAGAGTAGACATACCCTGAGTATGAGACTAGAGCAGTGGAGAGGTGTTCTAGAGAGAAAAGGCTTACAGATTAGCCGTTCTAAGACCGAGTATCTGTACTGTGACTTTAGCGGCGTAGCCGACAGTGAGAATAGCCAGCTCACCATCGATGGTCAAGTGGTACCACAGGTAAGTAAGTTTAAGTACCTATGATCATTTGTACAGCAGAATGGGGACATAAATAATGATGTATCACATCGAGTTCAAGCAGTCTAGGGTAGATGGAGGGCGGCCTCAAGGATGCTGTGTGACAAGAATTTTCCAACTAAATTAAAGGAAAAATTTTATAGGGTGGCAGTGCGACCGGCAATGCTATATGGGACAGACTGCTGGGCCATCAAGAGGTCACAATTGCAGAAGATGGAAGTGGCAGAGATGAAGACGTTGAGGTAGATGTGTGGCATACAAGGCTAGACCGGATCAGAAACGAGGTGTTTCGAGAAAGGTTATGCGTGGCTAGTATAGCAGATAAGATAAGGGAGGGAAGAATGAGATGGTTTGAGCATGTTAAGCAGAGACAGACAACAGCGTCGGTCAGAGCAATTGAAAGCCTCATTGTAGAGAGGAACAGGAGTAAAGGCAGACCCAAACTGACTTGGGATGAGCAGATTAGGCACAACCTACTAGATTTGCACCTCTCTGAGGACATGGTCCAGGATAGGAGTTCATGGAGACATAAGATTAAAGTCAACGAGGTATAGGTCATATATAGGGACACCGTAAAGTATATTTAAGGATATAGATAGGCGTAGACAATACCAACGCTTTAGGTTGACTTTGCACTTGGTTGCTTATGTTTTACCGGTGTTTTGCATTACATGTACATATACACATCATGTGTATTTTAACATCGAAAGCCTCTTCCTTGTATTTGAATTCCCTCACTAACACACTAGCACATTATCTCTATGATTATGTCATTTATGTAGGTACATATAGAGCCGAGGGTCTCACTGGAAGCAGACTCTATCCCTTGGGATAGAGGTATTGTCTGCCTACCACTCACCCTCCCCAGACCCTAACGATATCTTTTGCTGTCGTTGGAATATACTGGGTACGGATGATGATGATGGTGGAGGAAAACTATAAGGTTCAAAAGGAAACTAGGTGTTACACTTTAACACCAAGATATCAACTGGAAATGTTCTTCATATTTAAGTGTTTGAACCAGTAACCAATCATTAGGTAATGAAGTTGACACCCAAGCAAACTTAGCCCACTCCAATTTATGGTTCTACAGCCAAAACTCTCAAAGGCACCATGTCAGTCAACATGGCGGCATAGTTCCACAATGGTAAGAAAATGCACCAAATAGAAAATGTTATCAATTTATCTAGTTTGTGTCATTCGGGAATGATTGTTCAAGTACTTCCCAAACTTCAAGTGAGGAAGAAGAGCCCAGATCAATCACTGATGACTAAATTAACCTAGCAAAGAAACATAAACTGTTGCAGGTGAATTTCTTGATAAGTATGAATATGAGGGATAAGGAGTCATTAGAACTATAAAAATTTACAGTAGCTTCTGAAGTTCACCTTTAATCAAAACTTATTGGAAAATGAAATGCCCATCGTGCTGATAGAACTTATAAGAGAATGTCAAGGACATTGCAATCTGTATTGCAATGATTCTTATTTGCCAAAAGAAAAACCAAATAAACATCACCCTGGAATATTCCAACCAGACGTCATCTTACAAAGTACCACTACTATTAAAAGTCTGCATCGTAAGAAACTCCAAATTTCCAACACACAAAACTTGGATTTTAAAATATACATGGTACATCATCTTGTGGAATCCAATAATTCCCAAGTTACTGAACTATGTAACATGAGGACCTTACAAGATATTACCTCTCGTGTAGGTTGATAACTTATTGCTCTATCTAACCAGCAAAATGTGAAACGTCTATCAGTAAACATTATGTACAGTCAGGTTTCCCCATTGCCTATTTTCCAAACAAGCAAAGCCCCATAAAGATCAGCATTTATATTCACCTAAGCTAAAATTATAATTCAATTCTTCAAGAGAATTCACAAATGAACATTCTCAAGAGAGAAAAAAAGCTCTAAACAAGCAATAACTCACACAAGCCACTTACAAAAAAAAAAAACTCACACAAGCCGCCTAAATTACTTGGATGCTTCAATTTCCCCCAAAACTCCAACACACAGCTTAAATTAGCAGAAGAGACACTAGAAACCACAGAAGCCAACGAATTGAGGAAAACCCAGAAAATTTTAAGTAAATCCCATAATATTCTAACGCACCCAAGATAGTTAAACCCAGCAAAAACAAAATTGCATCACGACGCGATTGTAAAAACACAAAAACCCAGCAAAAGAATGATATCATAAGAAACCCAAAATTAAGAATTGTAAAACAAAGCAAGTGAAATTCAGTAATTCACTCACATTGCTTCCTTTCCAAATTTGATACACGCGCTTCGCCATCAGAATCAATACAAGATTCGATAGCGACCGGCCCAAAACTCTCACGCGCCCACCTCTTGTTCTTTTTCACTACAGGCGTGAAGAGAGGCAAAACTTTCAAACTTCGTTACTCCTTCCATCTCCTTTACTCCCCTTTTCCCTCTCCTCGTTTCACACACACAAAACAAACACAGAATTACAGCAAAAGAATGAAATTTGACAAGGAAAAAGGGGCGAATCTAAATCTTTCTTTGGCAAATTCCAATAAAATTGACAAGACTAAAGGGGTAATACTGTAATTATAAGAAACTTTGGCCCCGGGGGGGGGGGGGGTGGAGTAAAAACAAAAAGGGGTGGCTTTAGAGTCGTCCGGACCCTGTTGTGACCTGGAAGATGAAGATGGCTGCTTTTTTGTGTGTCAGGGGGGGTTTTGAGGTGTGTGACTGTGTGAAAATGTTTTTGGGGGAAATAGGAAAATGATAATATTGCTGCGGTAGTTAGCGTGTTTAGTGGAATGTTTTGGAAAAAGGTTGAAAGTCGTGATTTTGAATCGTTATTACAAATTTTGTGATCATAGAAGAGAATAGGATTAAAGACAGAGCCAAACTAACGTGAGATGAGCAAATTAGACATGACTTATTAGAGTTGCATCTTTCTGAGGACATGGTCAAGGATAGGAGTTCATGGAGACAGAAGATTAATGTTACGGAGGGATAGACAGGATATAGAGGCACCTTAGAGCATACTTAAAGGATGAGATAGTATTTACATTGTAAGTTGACTTTGCACTTTTTTGTTTCGGTATTTGTCTTTCAATTATCTGTGCATATCCACTGTTATAACTATTTTTATGTAAGAAGATTTCTGTTTATGTTTAATAAAATCCCTCTACTAGTACATATTCCTATTATTAGCCTATCTATGCAGGTATATATAGAGTCGGGGTCTCACTGGAAGCAAACTCTCTGTCCATTGAGATGGAGGTATTGTTTGTATGCCTCTCACCCTCTCCATACCCTAGCGATAGCTTTTGCTGTCGTTGGGCTGGGTATGATTGTTGTTGTTGTATAGTATTTCTTCGTGTGTAAAAAAAATTGAAACTAACTCTGAAATAACCAACATCTTAGCCTAAAGAGTATTACGGAGACATGATGTCTGTAAAGAATCCATGTCTAAACCTGGAGGCACCGTGTGACTGTCAATAACTAAATTGGCATTACTTAAATTTAATATAGGGATGACAGTTTAATCCAACTCGGTGTATATCCGATCTGTTTTGATCCGTTCGAAACAGTTTTGGTTCAGGTAAAGGTCATGTATGGATCACAAACTATGGTACGCGGTAGGGAAGATATGGATTTGGCAGGAAAATCCCCTGACTACCCGCCTCTTCCCGGAATTTATATATGTGTGTGTGTTTTTTTTTAAAATTGGGGAACGGAATCGAACTCGAGACCCGAGAGTGGGATAAATGCTACTCAACCGCTAGACCTAAAGGTTTTTCACATATATATATATATGTGTGTGTGTGTGTGTATATATATTTTTGTGTGTGTGCACGTGCATATAAACAGAGACACACACACGCACACATACATATATATGCATACATATGTATACATACACATACATATATATATATATATGCATACATATATGTGTATATATGTGCGTGTGCGTATATATATAAGTATGTATATATATGTATACACACACACACACACACACACACACACACATATATATATATATATATATATATATATATATATATATATATATATATATGCATACTTATATATGAATATGTATATATATACATACTTTGAGTACACGCCTTTGCGAGAGATTGATGACATAATGTATAATTGAGAAGACTACCTTGAATTTGATGCTACAAGACCTTGATTTGGATCAAGGGGTACAAAAGTCTCCAAACCTTCTTGAAATGTTCAAATATACTCGGCTTCTAACCTTGAATTGAGTCAAGGATGTATCATGTACAATAACCTTGATACAAATCAAGGATGAGTACTCTTTATTTTGTCTTCTTAATGTGGTGTGACCTTGGCTCTGATACCACTTGTTGGACCGTAACATCTGCACAAGCACCATTATAGAGGGTGGATAGTGGTTAGCGTAAATTACACTATTTTTAGACCCTTTTGAAAACCTCCTCTAATATGATTCTGAAAATTTTAGAATCAGTACCCATTTTTGAAAATTTATGACTCTAGTATACAAATCCAAAAAAGAGCAAAAAATTGAATTCAAATAAGTATAAAATTTCAAGTGCTCAGACTGAACAGAATTTGACAGAAAGTTAGTAAACTTTGAAATGCTCTAACTTTTTGTGTACTCACTCAAAAAGATTAATTTTTATGCCAAACTAAGCCTTAGGATATTTAGTTTACATCTCCACAAGGTCTTGACTAGAAACTACTTTTAATAAAATTAGAAATAAAAGTTTCTTGAAAACTGGTCAATATCTCGGTAGAATGGAGCAATAATCTTTTAAATGCTGAATGACTAACTTTTCTTTGCTCAAATTCGATGAATTTTTTTTACAAATGAAAGCTAATAGTCTCAAGTGTATTGTCACCAAAAATCAAAGATTTTAAAAACGTTTTAGTATTTTAAAACGATTGGGAAGTTAAGTACTGAAACCATGAAAAAATGGATGGAAAGTAAAGAAGACAATAGCATAAGAATTCATCATATTTCGGTCAATGTTACCTACTTCATTCCCAAAGAACACGTTTCTTTGAATTTGCACTATCAAATGATCACCTTACACCTTATAAAGTACTTGATTCTTGGGTTATACATCCACCACAACTAAGACTTAAACACAACATCTTAAACAACAATCAATCAAACACATCGCCGCCTATTGATGTAGCCTTATAAAATGGCTAATCAATCACAACTTTTATGAGCAAAAGATGTGTAATTACAGCAAAATAACAACTCAAAAACAATACAACTCACCTACAAGAATGAAGAAGAAGTGAGGAAGAATAGAGTTCAATGTGCATATTCCTTCTTCAATTCTTACTCTTATTTATATGCATGAGCATCATTTTAGGATGATTAGGATGCCCACATGTTGCCTTCAATGTCATTAATCTTATCTGTCTTTATTTGATTCGATGAACACCTTACAGTCTTGCATACTTTACACCTCCAAGACACTTGATTGGTTAATCAAATTTCATCACTTTATTGGTTATCATTTTCATCAAATCTCATGTATTTTTCTCAAATTAACCAATATGAGACAATATTCTCAACACTTGCCATCATATTGTACCGTGGTTTACTATGCACACACGTCTTAAAACTCTTCCTTAAGCACAAACCACGAACTAGATATGAACATCTGGACTCAGGTAAAGGAGGAGACAATGAATTCCCAACCATGGGTCAAGCAAGGTATGAACCTATATAGAATTAACTAGCTCTAATACCATGTTGAAACTTGGGTTAAGAGAACATTCCCAATATTCACTCTCACGACACAACGTGCCATGTCAATAAATGACAAACCATGAGTCAGTTAAAGTATGAGCCCATATTTAAAATGGCTCTGACATGTTGAAATTTAGGCTTATATGAGGATAGACTTATATTCACTCAAAACCTTAAGGTAATAGACATCATCCGTATATAATACATGCATATTTTTCAACTTAGTCAACATGGGTCAACAATTCTCAATACCCGTCCTCACATAGTAATTTGGTTTGATATGCATGCGCGTCGTACAAAAATTACATAACTAAAAGGAGGATGAAATTTTCATCTAACAAACTATAAGAAAGCCCTAAGAAATAAGAAGGCAAAAAATGAAACAGAGCAAATGAAATAAAGAACTTACGACAAACAAACTACACATTATTCACCTATAAAATTATCCGACTTGTAAGAGTTATATCATAAATTTTTTCCATTAAACAATATCCAAAACCATAACATACAACATTCAGTTTGGCCTCTTACACTTGCCTTGACGTGAGATTCTGCTCTGAAAGAGTTGTACCCTGCAATTCTCTGCTTCCTTTTTTGGCAGCCGAAATCATCGTCTGCGAAGAGGCTTTTGATTCTTGGTGCTCGGAACCGGAGTGGCATAAGAATTTGATCGTTCTAGATGCCCGTTTCCATCTTGATTGCTTCTCTCCATGTTTTTCCCAAAACAAAGTCGCAGCTGAAAATCTTGTTCTTGTGGGGCTATTGGAGTTGGGGTGGGTGTGAGCAAAGTCAGCATAATTACAGTCAGTCCCAGAAAATCAGGGATAAGAAAAACTAGAATTAGGAAGTAGAGATTGTGCAGTTATTACCATAGAATAGGAAATTATTATTGATTGATTTATTACCTTGTATAGACACCAAAATGTACTATAAACACAATCATGTACAAGCATACGAATCATTAAGAAATATATGAAATTTCCCCAAGTCTCTTCTGCTACTAAATTACACATGGTATCAGAGTAGGCTTGACTTCACAATCCCGTCTAAAGTGTGTTCGAGACATTGTTTGGCTCAGTGTTTCATTCACATCATTGCCAGAAAACTACGGTCTTGCTTAGTTTACTCATATCACAACCAACTCTTACCTTGAATCGAATATCTTATCTGTTTGTATCTGAATACGTTGGTGGCTCAAATTTTACCCTCATCATTGCTTATACTCCTCTTGGCCGAAACTGACCAAGTGACAGCACCCATTCTTATCACTTGCAAAGTATCACATACCCAAAATGTCACAAACTCTAGGTTCAAGCACAAGTCAGGAATCAACAGAAAACAAACCCAACTTTCCTGTACAGCTCGATTTTTCGGAACAATTTGCCCGTTTTCTCCAACAGAGTCTGATGGTGTCTCCACCTCCAGCCTCATCTACGAATTTAACGTTAAAGGTTAAGCTCAATGGCACCAATTATGCCCTTTGGTACAGATTAATGAAAATGGCGCTTGGGGGCAGGGGGAGGAGCTCCCATATAATAGGGTTCCCTCCACCCCCTGCCTACAGACTCTGCCTACCCAGCGTGGGAACAGAGTGATCAGATGGTGTTTACTTGGCTTATTGACAATCTAGATGACAGCCTGGCAAACAACGTGTCAAAATACTCCACTGCTAAGGCGTTATGGGATGGCCTTGCAGTCACTTATGGATCTAGAGGAGACCTATTACAGATCTTTGATTTACACAAGTAGTGTTATTCTATCAAACAAGGAAACCGCCCGCTGGAGGCCTTATAGGACCAATTTCAAGGACTATGGATGACAATCGACACCATGGACTCAAATCTCATGGAATGCTCTAAAGATATAGCCACATATACGTAAAAGGTGCAAGAACAGAGATTATATCAACTGCTCTTGCAGTTGATGATAGTTTTGGGGATACGAAGAAAGATTACTGAAACAAGTGTCCAGACCTACTGCGGAGGCAGCATACAACGAGCTTCGGAGAGTAGGGGTTCAAATGAGGTCTTAAACCCCTCAGATCAGAGACCATCATCGGGGATAGGGCAAGGTTTGACAGCCAAACCTTCAAGATATCGCGGCAAGCAGAGGAAGGGGGCAGGAAACTCACACTCAGGACATCCCTCACAGCGTGGAGAAGAAAACAGCAACCAAGAACGCTCCTACTGCAAAAAGAGAGGGCACAATCGGGAAGCTTGCTTCCAAATTCATGAATTCCCAGATTGGTGGGAGGATTACAAGAAAAAAGCACATGTTGCAGCTGCTCAAGGCACCAGTGAAGAAATTTCAGGCAGGAAAGAGACAGGCAACTAGAATAGGGGAGAAGGAGGAACGCTGCGCAGCCATGGTTGCCGAAGGTACTAGGGTTAGGTAACCCTGCTTCTTAAAATAGCTTGAATAATAACCCCTATGCCCCTGTGTCTTATAAGAATGTTAGTCAGGTCCCTGAAATTTCTGGCATGGCCATACAAACCCTTGATTTGTTACAAACTGCGGCCACACCCTCCTAACTCTACACCTGCGGCCCTAAAAGTTCCCTAAATTACAAACTTACCCCCAGATAGTCCTAAATTTACACTTGCGCCCTAGAAATTCCCCAAATTACAGACTTACCCTCTGAAGTCCTTAAAGGCAAAAAATTGCAAAAGACCCGTGAACCAACCAAATCATCCACACTATCCCAAAGTTACTCAATTCAGACCAAACCTCAATGGATATTTGACTGTGGTGCCACCGACACAATGACTTGTGACAAATCAGACCTACTCACATACACCTGACCCACTAAGACTACCGTTGAAACTGCCAATAGTACCTCCGTACCTGTTATTGGTGGGGGTACTATCTCAATCACTCCTATTCTAACACTACACAAATGCCTTTATGTACCCGCTTTATCAACTAAACTTTTGTCAGTAAGCCAACTTACAAAAACATTAGACTTTGTCGTATTAATGTATCCAAATTTTTGCCTTGTGCAGGACATTCATACGGGGAAGATCATTGGGCGTGGTACTGAACCCCATGGGCTGTACTTTGTTAACACTGTAGCACAACAGGAACAGTCTAATCTTGCCACCGGAACATCCAACCGACAGGTGTAATTATGGCATCACCGGTTAGGGCACCGTTCTTTTGGTTATCTCCAACGTTTGTTTCCAACCTTATTTTCTTTTCCAATAAATACTTTGTCATGTGACACGTGCCTTCGGTCCAAATAGACACGAGCATCTTATGTTGCAAATAATACCCGGTTAAACGCATGTTTTCCTTGGTTCACTCTGACGTATGGGGACTCTCACCCTATAATACCCCCCTTGGTTATTATGTAATTTTTGTTGATTATTTCTCGCGAATGACCTGGCTCTATGTCCTTAAGCATAAATACAAAGTGCAACAAAAATTCATTCACTTCTATAACATGATATGGACACAGTTTGATGCAAAAATACAGATTCTTCGGTCCGATAATGGGGGCGAATACCTAGATACAAATTTAAAGAAATTCTTCCTTGATCAGGGCATCATACATCAAACTTCTTGCCCACACAGGTAGCAGAAAGAAAAAATCGCATCATTCTAGAAATGACCTGGGCAATGATGTATGATTCACGTGTTCCTATGAGTTTTTGGCCCGAGGACGTAACCACTACTATATACCTCATCAATCGCCTCCCTGCAAAAATTATCACTTACAAAACTCATATCCAAACCCTGACATCCCAACATGATATTCCTTCTATCTTCACCCTACCTCCAAAAGTGTTTGGGCGCATTGTTTTCATCCATACGCCAAAACATGAAAGGACTAAATTAAACTCGTGTGCCGAAAAATGCGTCTTTGTTGGCTATGCTACAACACAAAAGGGATACCGATGCTACAACTCTCATACCAAAACGAATACACATTACCATGAACTGCACGTTTCTCGAAACTGATTAGTATTACCAACCCCAGTCTCGGTCCCAGGGGGAGACTCCATCTGACGGAACCCTTGACTGGTTGGTACCATACCACACCTACTCGACGGCATGTCCAACAAGGCAAGTAGATGGAACCGACTGTGCAATGACACCCAACGAGGGACCATCCCCGACACTAGTACCACATCATGATTCTCTCCATTTGAATGAAATGACAGAGGTAACAAATTTAGATACTAGTACTTTACAGTCATGTCATAATATTAAAACTGATCCGGACCCAGATCCTCATACTCATACTCATACCCCAGTTATAAACAGGTCAGACTCAGTATCGTCTATACCAGAAACACAGACTGATGCTAACATTTTCATTAAACAGCAGCAGGTACGGATTTTACCTTACATGACGAAGAGAAGAGTATCTCCAAATCGATACTCGCCTGAACAGATATAAAAAACATCCAGGTGTCCAGTAAATGTATCTGTAATGGGAATGTCTGACTTAGCATGGGGGTTCTTTGTGTCCTTATACATAGAGCAACTACCATGGACATTTGACGAAGCTCTGGTCCAACCAACATGGAAAGAAGCGATGTTTGCAGAAATAAAAGCCCAAGAGAAAAATCAGACATGGGAAAAGTGTTTTCTTTCCTTTGGAACGGTTGGGTGCAGGTGGGTGTTCACACTATCAAATACAAGGCTGATAGAAGTATTGAAAGGTATAAAGCCCGGTTAGTGGCAAAAGGATACACTCAAACCTACAGCGTGGATCACTCAGAAACCTTCTCACCGGTGGTCCGTATTGATACATCAGAGTACTATTCTTAGTAGCGGCTAATAAAGATTGTCCTCTTCACCAATTTGATGTTAAAAATGCGTTCCTACACGGAGACCTGAAAGAAGAAGTGTACATGGAACCACCTCGGGTTTCTCGTCCGACTTTAAGACAGGTGAAGTGTGCAGACTGAAAAAGGCCTTGTATGGATTGAAACAATCGCCCCGAGCGTGGTTTGGCTAGTTTACAAAAGTCATGAAATAGGATGGATACCGTCAGATAATGCAGACCACACCTTATTCACCAAACTGAATGGTAGGTTAGTGACTTGTTTAATTATTTATGTTGATAATCTGATAATAACAGGAAGTGACACTGAAGAAATTGCCCGTCTCCGAGAGCACTTGTTCACCAAGTTCGAGATGAAGGACCTCGGAGGTCTGAAATATTTCTTAGGAATCGAAGTACTGAGATCAAAGGCTGGTATATATATTTCCCAACGGAAATACATTCTCGACCTTTTAGCAGAAGTGGGATGCTAGACTATAAACCCTGGAATACTCTGATGGCGGTAAACATAAGTTACAGATGATCAACAGAGCAACACCGGCATATAAGGGACAATATCAGCGACTGGTTTGGAAGCTAATCTACTTATCAAATACACGACCCGACATAGCATTTGCAGTAAGTATGGTTAGCCAGTTTATGCACAGTCCCCAGGAACATCATATGAGTGCAGTCAGAAGAATTCTCCAGTATCTGAAATCTACTCCAGGACGAGGCATTGTGTTCAGAAACAATGGACATTTGGATGTTCAGACGTATACAGATGCTGATTGGGCCAGAAATTTAGTAGATCGAAAGTCTACTTCAGGGTATTTTACACTTGTTGGAGGCAATCTTTTGACCTGGAGGAGTAAGAAGCAAAAGGTTGTTGCTCTTTCAAGTGCTGAAGCTGAGTTCCGAGAGATAGCGAAAGGAGTGATTGAGGTGTTATTGGTACAAAAGCTGCTCAGAGACATCGGCGTATAAATTAATCTTCCCACACCACTACTGTGTGACAACAAGGCATTTATTAGCATATCTAAAAATCTAGTACAACATGACCGAACCAAGCACATAGAGATTGATCGACACTTTATCAAAGACAAGTTAGAAGAAGGGATTATTGAGTTACCATTTTTCAGATCAGAAGACCAGTTGACAGATATTTTAACCAAAGCAGTGGATGGAATATCATTTGAGACTATCTTGGGCAAGTTAAGCGTCGTCGATCCCGCCGATCAACTTGAGGGGGAGCGTGAGCAAAGTCAGTATGATTACAGTCAGTCCCAGAAAATCAAGGATAAGAAAAACTAGAATTAGGAAGTAGAGATTGCATTTATTATCATAGGATAGGAAATTATGATTGATTGATTTATTACCTTGTATAGACACCAAAATGTACTATAAACACAAGCATGTACAAGCATACGAATCATTGAGAAATATATGAAATTTCCCCAAGTCTCTTCTGCTACTAAATTACACAGTGGGATGAGGAAAGATCTCAGTTACTGTCAATGTATAATCAACAACAACAATCATACCCAGCATATTCCAACAACATTAAAAGATATCGCTAGAGTCTGAGGAGGCTGAGAGGCAGGCAAATAATATCTCCATCTTAAAGGTTAGAGAGTTTGTTTCCACTGAGACCTCCGGCTGACACTATAATAGAAATATCGTGTGTTAGTATACTAGTGAAAGAATTTAGTAAAAACAAATAGAAAGATTCTAAATGTCAATGTATAATCATACATGTTTAATGAAAGCACGAAAATCAACTTTATTTTATTTTTTATATTGAGTAGCAATACAAATATGGTACTTTCTGTGTAGTTTTCAACATTCATATGACGTACTAATGTGGAAGTGAATACAAACAAATATAAAACCGTAAAAGATCATAAAAAAACTTGAAAAGATGTATATAAAACGCATGTGTTAGAAAGAAATTACGCACATAGTCCTCCATTCACGAGTAGAGTATCTAAAGATACTATCTTTTTATTAGATTGGTGTTGAAATTCCATGTACAAGAAGGATGAAATTGTTGTAGTGTTGGACTATGACTCTATCCTGTTTATTCTGTTTATTAGAGCATATTCCATAATTTACCTTATCTTTGTAGCAAACGGGATATCACGCCGTCCGTTACATCCTAAGAGTTGATTTCGTGCGAAGTATTGTTGGAATTTCAGAGCGCAGATAGTAATAATATAGAAGCATGTATTTGAAGACTGAACTGTAAAATTATTTAGATTTTGTCTACATTGGTTTGTCTTTTATAAGGCTTAAGAGGATGTAAGAAGCCTCAAGTTACCAATGGCTCTCCAACGGCTATATTCTATTTACAATATATAGTTTTTGTTAATTCGCTTAGCTAGTTAATGTATGTGAATGTAAGTATATACAGTGCATTCGTAAATGTACATGCATTCCTTTTCTTTCCGTATTTTTTGGGCTATGTTATGCTCGGCTGTCATTGCTCTGGTCATCTCGATACATCTGTTCAATGTTGTCTCCGAGATCCTTGTATTCTTCTTTGTCTTAGCTCGGCAAACTTGATCATAGCTGCTGCTATCTCATTGCATTACTGAGATCCTTCTTCTGTTCGGCTGTTATTGTGTTATACATTCGCTTATTGTTATTCATTTCCTTAGTGCCTTCATCTTTTCTCCTCAGCTCGGCATTCCATCCTTTACTTCGTCACCTAGGCTCGACATTCCATTATTATTGTTTATATCCTTAGTGCCTTAACCTCGTCACCTCAGCTCCGGATTCCATCCTTCATCTTAACCACTTTATCACTTTGGCACTACTCATTCTAGCTCGGCACTACATCACCTCGGTACTGCTTATTCTAGCTTGGTACTGCATTACCTCGGCTCGAACACTTCGTCACCTCGGTACTGCTTATTCTAGCTTGGTACTACATTACCTCGGCTCGAACACTTTGTTACCTCGGCACTGCATCACCTTGGCTCAAGCACTTCGTTATCTCGGTACTGCTTATTCTAGCTTGGTACTACATCACCTCGGCTCGAACACTTCGTTACCTCAGAACTGCATACTCTAGCTCGACACTTCATCACGTTACCTCGGCACTGCATACTCCAGCTCGGCACTTTATCACCTTAACTCGAACACTTGAATTATCTACTCCTCATCTAGACTTGACACTTCAGTTTAGCACTTTACTGTACATTTTTATTTCTTTAGACTATTTTTCAATAGTATGACCAATGATCATCCATGACTTCTCCGTAGGACAAATGGGTATCGCCTTAGGGCTATAAAATTTCTGTTACCAAAGAAGGAAAGTAGAACTGCATATGTACGAATAAATAGAAGTCTAACAATATGAGTGTATGCATGTCTTTGTTTATTCGAGTGATTTGAAACAATAATGCCCAAATAACAAATCAAAGGCAAACTAACATCCGAGTAAAACTTCAGATATGGAAGGTAGCGGTGGACCTTAACAATGGGATGAGATCTCCTTGTCCAAAATCCCTCACCTCTTTTCTAAATACACGACACGTGGCAGTAGGAGAAGGTGGTGAGGCTAGATGCAGGTGACCCTCATCTAGCCTCATCACCCTCCCCTGCTGTCACGTGTCGTGTGGTGGGAAGAGGAGTGAAGGATTTTGGGGTGAGGAGATCCAAACCTCTTAACAATTGGGAAATGTTCTTTCGAATTGATAATCTAGCCGAATGGATTGATGCGAATTTGCAAGGAACTTTTAGGAGTGTCGACGAGCCGATAGAATGGTGCTATTTGTTTCGAGAAATTGTGTACGGAGTGTGGCATCGCAGGAATACAGCTAGACACACGGGTGCGTGGAAGGATGTTCCCCCAAGTCAATTTGTACATACCATGAGATACCATGTACATATTATGTTAAAAGCATGTGGCATAGGTGTAGATACCCATTAGTTTTTTATGTGCTGTTCAGTGATTAACACTTGTACAGAAAATTTTGTTCAATAAGAATTCTTCCAAAAAAAAAACTTCAGAAAAGGAACTTATTGCTTCCTACTTTGCCCTTGTATTAAACGCACAATAGCTAATCATGTGGCAGATTCAAGTTTTAGCTCGACTCTGGAAAGGATACCAAGAAGGTCTTACCTGAAAATGTTGGTCCACATTTTGAAGCATAGATATATTAAAAAATTAATTAATTATATATATATATGTATATATATATATATATATATGTATATATATATATATATATGTATGTATGCATTGACGGGTCTAAAAAATATTAGTAGAGAAGTCACGGTTAACACTAATATAAAACAAATTTACCAAAAAAAATTGTATACAAGTTATATTCGATGAATTATATAACAATATCAAATTTCAAAAAGAAAACCAAATTATTTAAAAATTACAATTGGTTATGAGGAGTTTTCATATTTTGATAATGATTTATAACTGAGACTTGATTTATAAAGCAAATCTTTTACAATATAAGTGATTAATGAATCATACATCTAAGTATCTCTTTCATTTAGCATCCGATTTTTTACTAATTCACAGCAGCAAAGTTCTTTACACAATAGCAGTAGCAATCGGCAAATTCAAAGTCAATTTTAAAAGTATATAGACCAATGAAACAATCTCTCTTTTAGTCTCTACAAACTTTTGAGACAAATCAATTATTTTATTCTAGAAACTCAAGAACAACTTATGTGATCTCAAATCAATAATATAAGTATCCAACTCACTATGAAGTACGAGAACATATAATTCCGAAAATTCACATGGATAAAATTTTGCAAGACAAATTTTTTTTGCCAAATGCTGAAGAAAAAAGCACGGGTTCAAACATTTCATGCATGTAACTCTATATTCGCTTTATCGAAATGATTGTTGTATTTTTTAGAGTTGTGAATCAATCACGGTACAAATTAGATCAACTAGATAGTGATGATAGACCATAACTAAATCTTCTGTTAGTCAACAACAGTCAACAGTTCAACTCCAGCAGATCAGTACTCAAAAATACTGCAGTTCAGTAAGTATCGCAGTTCAGAGGTTCAGTAACCAAGCATGGCTGTTCAGCCTCGGCTGCACCTCAGTGGGGCAACATAACGCCTTTATAGCATCGAAGAATATGTCAAAGTTTGCACCTCGGCACCAACTTCAGTTTATGTTTAAATGCCGCACTTCAGACCACTTCAGCGGGATCAGGCCAAGTCATGCACTTCGGCAAGGCCTAGTCATGCACTTCGGCGGAGTTCAGCTGTGTACCACAGCAAATGAACCAAGTACGATATTACTTCGTGAGACCCTCGAACAGAGGTGCAGTAAAGTGATTACAGCTGGGTATTCTTCTTGAACACGCTAAGGTCATAACAGCCGGCCCACTAGTTACATCAATCAGGCCGACCTATTAGTCACATCAGTCAGACTACTGATCACATCAGCAGACCTACATCGTCCTAGGTTATCTGCTCCAAGCAAGCATCCACTCCACAATTTACTATCAGGGGCTTAGAGCGGGAAAAATGTCTATAAAGGCAAGCCAACCAAGACAAAAGAAGGGGATTCAGAATTCAAACATTCAGTCCCTAAAGCTTATTCATACACTCTGCTCTTTGGCAACTACTGTGAGAAACTCTTAACTCACCTCCTAAATTATAAATCTCAGTGAGATATGGCCCAAACTGACTTGAGCGTCGGAGGGTTTTTCCCGGGGCCAACCCCCCGGGACCTCTGACATGTGCTTTCTTGTGCAGGATATTTTAGAGGTTATTCCAACTACAACCTTCAATCCCAGTTAACAACTCTTCAAGTTAACTGACAAAGCTGATTTGAGGTCGTCTAGACCCTTGGTGAAGATCCGGCTTCATCATTTGGCGCTAGAAGGAGGGCCCCTTAGTCCCTTAACCCAGAAAACAGTTACTCAAAGCTTTTCTAACGGCTACTCAGAGCTTTTCTAATTATCTTAGGAAGCTATCGAGAGAAAGATGAGTAAAAAAGATAGTCAAGGATCCAAGCAACTTATGACATCCAGGAGGAGCCAAAGGTCTTCTCAGCAACAAATTGATCAATGCTCTACGGAGCCGGGAGAATCCTCAACTCCCATTGCCTTCACATATAAGGAGCACGTGCCAGCCATTAGCTATGTGGCTCAAAACCCAGAGGTCTTCCAAGCTGTAGTGAGGGAGATGAAATGGGAAGGCCTCTGCAGCAAAGTTCAGTGGGTTCCATTCCAATAATTCTCGCCCGCTGGAACACGTGGAGTATTCTCCTACTCGGCCTGGTTATTGTCCAAGGCGTCAGGCTGAGTTTATGGCCGAGGCGAGACGGCCAGACAAAAGTCTAGCCACCAGAGTTTAAAATGTACTCAGAAAACCTCCTTGCCATTTAAACGTGGCAGAAAAGTTGACAATAAAGGCAAACTCTGTCAAGCTTCGGTTAGGAGGCCGAGGAAAGGAAAGGAACTCTCTGCTGGCTTCAATAACCCATATTCTTTCCTACATGAGAAAAAAACTCTGGCAAAAGAGCCCCAGCCCCTAACTGGACCAGTCCATAAAAGAAACCATCGACTGTGCTGCCTTTATCATCATGATATTGGTCATGATACAGAAGATTGTAGGCAGCTCGGGCAAGAAATTGGGCGTCTTATTGAGCTGGGTCACCTGCAACGTTTTTATAATCCAAGGTCTAGGCTTCACAACAAACTAGACTTTGGTAAACCCCCTCCAGTTGAGAGTTGTAAACCTGGGTCCCATCAAGGTTTTCTAAGTAATGAGGATTTGGATCCTGATGAAAGGGGGTTACGGGTTCCTGAGCATATAAGGCTGACATAACGGCAACAGTCCATGATTCAATCATGGCTTATTCCTTCTTGTGCTCATCCGGTATTTCCTGGCTCAGCCTTATATTATCAAGGGATCAGTTTCTTATATCCAGCTGAGTATACGTATTTGGCATTCAGCCAGGAAAGTTAAGTCACCATATGGTTCATGGAACAATAATTTATGCCTATCTATCACCCACAACGAAAGTGGGGGCATACCCCAGCAGGTCTGGGAGGTTGAGCAAGTCTCAACATTATCTTTACCCTATCAGGTCTGGGAGGTTGAGCAGGTCTCAACATTATCTTTACCCCAGCAGGTCTGTGAGGTTGAGCAGGTCTCAACATTATCTTTACCTCAGCAGGTCTGGGAGGTTGAGCAGGTCTCAACAATATCTTTACCCCAGCAGGTCTGAGAGGTTGAGTAGGTCTCAACAGGATGGGACAGGTTTTCCGATATTCTTACCCCAGCAGGTCTGGGAGGTTGAGCAGGTCTCAACAGGATGGGACAGGTTTCCCGATATTCTTACCCCAGCAGGTCTGGGAGGTTGAGCAGGTCTCAACATGATGGGATATGTTTCCCGATATTCATACCCCAGCAGGTCTGGGAGGTTGAACAGGTCTCAACAATATATTTACCCCAGCAGGTCTGGGAAGTTGAGCAGGTCTCAACAGGATGGGACAGGTTTCCCGATATTCTTACCCCAGCAGGTCTGGGAGGTTGAGCAGGTCTCATCAATATCTTTTACCCCAGCAGGTCAGGGAGGTTGAGCAGGTCTCAACAATATCTTTACCCCAGCAGGTCTGGGAGGTTGAGCAGGTCTCAACTGGATGGGACAGGTTTCCCGATATTCTTACCCCAGCAGGTCTAGGAGGTTGAGCAGGTCTCAACAATATCTTTTACCCCAGCAGGTCTGGGAGGTTGAGCAGATCTCAACAATATCTTTACCCCCAGCAGGTCTAGGAGGTTGAGCAGGTCTCAACAGTATGGGACAGGTTTCCCGATATTCTTACTCCAGCAGGTCTGGGAGGTTGAGCAGGTCTCAACAATATCTTTACCCCAGCAGGTCTTGGAGGTTGAGCAGGTCTCAACAATATCTTTACCCCAGCAGGTCTGGGAGGTTAAGTAAGTTCCCTATATCTTCACCTCAGCAGGTCTGGGAGGTTGAGCAGGTCTCAACAGCAGGATAAGTTCCCTATATCTTCACCTCAGCAGGTCTGAGAGGTTGAGCAGGTCTCAACAGCGGGATAAGTTTCCTATATTTTCACCTCAGCCGGTCTGAGAGGTTGAGCAGGTCTCAACAGCGGGATAAGTTTCTTATATCTTCACTTCAGCAGAACTGAGGGGTTCAGCAAGTCCCAACAATGAGACGAGTTTACCAATATTCTAACTCAGCAAAGCTGCAAGGGTTGATGAAAAGGGGATAAAAGTTTTCCTACATCTTGAAATTCATCAAGGCACAGCAGAGCTGAAGAGTCAAGGACAAAAGCTAAAAGCTAGCATACAAAAGATATTCTTTTAGTAAAGCTGAAGACAAATACTTGCAAACTATCAAAATAGAGCAAGTAAAGTTTCTTAAGCTGAAGACAAATACTTGCAAACTATCATCATAGAGCAAGTTAAAGACAAATATTTGCATAAAGCAAATAAAACTTCGCAGTGCTGAAAACAAATACTTGCAAACTATCATCATAGAGCAAGTTAAAGACAAATATTTGCATAAAGCAAATAAAACTTCGCAGTGCTGAAAACAAACACTTGCAACTATGGAAAAAAGAACAAGTAAGGCTTTGCAGAGCCGAGGACAAGTATTTGTATTCACAGTTAAGACGAAGCAAATACAACTTCACATGCTGAAGATAAAGACAGTTAAAGAAGCTGAAAGAAGCCGAAGAGCAAAAAATTGGGAAAAATGGATTTTCATTAAGTACAAAATCTATTACAACTACGGTCATTTACAAGAAAAATCATATTCTACTCTACGATTTCTTTCTCCTCTCTGAGATCAACTCCACTCTGGAACTAAGCAATTTGGTTTTCAAATACAGCTTCAGCCTTAGGATTATGGAGATCAACAAGCCCAGAATGCTCATTATCCAGATCTGGATAGACTTCTTGGCAGGCATCAATCGCGCAAATCCCTCTTCTTCCAGTGAAGCAAGAAACAATTGCGATTACATTCTCTGGCAAAGTTGGTCAACCACTTAAAAAAGCAACGCTTAGCATAAAATAAAGCTCAGGCAAGGACTATGTTGGATCTGATTGATGAGGATCATCAATTCGACGCCTGTGCAACAAATTTCAAGCACTGCAATTCCAACAGATATAAACTTGGAAAATGATTTCAACCATCCTTTGGAGGGTGATTCTTTGAAACCTAACTTCTGCAGTAGAGTTTTGCTCTGCCAAGTTACCATGGATCAGGATGCTTGTTTTTCAGAAAATGAAAAGAGGACTGATTTATTTGACCTATCCATGTTTAAAGTGTAGCAAAATGAATCCTTTACTGGAAAGGGATGTGTTGAAGGAGAATCCCTATCAAGAAATGGAAGGGGTGTTAAGGCGGAGGATATGGCAGTAACCGAAGAAGGTCCGCCAGTAAGGCGTAACTTCCTTGAAGGACGATTGTCCCCATCAGAATCAAATTTTTCATGAAAGGACTGAACCTCACGGTCACCCTCCAGATCTATTGGGTAAGAGGGAGTATACATGTTTTGGAAATGTTTACATAAATGTGAAGGGCTAGATTGAAAAGAAGAGCACTATAGAAAACAAGGACAGGCTTCAAAGACGAGGAAGATAAATAGAGAATGCAGAATGAATGGAAGAAATCGTCTCTATTTATAAGTGAGCGAAAGCGAAAAGTTGCTCCTTTTCGTTTGAAATTTGAAATTCAAACAGGCAGAGGTTTACGCATTTCCCTCCCTTGGGGAATGAAACCGCCGAAAAAGTAAAGATAAGGCATTGGAATTAGCGCTTACATTAAAAGCGGGAATTATTGCGCAAGTAAAAGGATAACCGCGTAATTAATGAAGGATTGCCACGTCACAGGTTCACTAGAACAAGATTTGTGTGCCTTCGCAGTTCAGCTCAGCCATACAAAATCTGAGGGCAAATGATAGACCATAACTAAATCGTCTGTTAGTCAACAACAGTCAACAGTTCAACTCCAGCAGATCAGCACTCAAAAATACTGCAGTTCAGAGGTTCAGTAACCAAGCATGGCTGTTCAGCCTTGGCTGCACCTCAGTGGGGCAACATAACGTCTTTATAGCATCGAAGAATATGTCAAGGTTTGCACCTCGGCACCAACTTCAGTTTATGTTTAAATGCCGCACTTCAGACCACTTCAGCGGGATAAGGCCAAGTCATGCACTTCGGCAAGGCCTAGTCATGCACTTCGGTAGAGTTCAGCTGTGTACCACAGCAAATGAACCAAGTACGATATTACTTCGTGAGACCCTCGAACAGAGGTGCAATAAAGTGATTACAGCTGGGTATTCTTCCTGAACACGCTAAGGTCATAACAGCCGGCCCACTAGTTACATCAATCATGCCGGCCTATTAGTCACATCAATCAGACTACTGATCACATCAGCAGACCTACATCGTCCTAGGTTATCTGCCCCAAGCAAGCATCCACTCCACAATTTACTATCAGGGGCTTAGAGCGGGAAAAAGGTCTATAAAGGCAAGCCAACCAAGACAAAAGAAGGGGATTCGGAATTCAAACATTCAGTCCCTAAAGCTTATTCATACACTCTGCTCCTCGGCAACTACTGTGAGAAACTCTTAACTCACCTCCTAAATTATAAATCTCAGTGAGATATGGCACAAACTGACTTGAGCGTCGGAGGGTTTTTTCCGGGGCCAACCCCCCGGGACCTCTGACCTGTGCTTTCTTGTGCAGGATATTTTAGAGGCTATTCCATCTACAACCTTCAATCCCAGTTAACAACTCTTCAAGTTAACTGACAAAGCTGATTTGAGGTCGTCTAGACCCTTGGTGAAGATCCGGCTTCATCAAGTGATAAATAATTTTTGTTTATTGAACTCTTCTTTTATAATTCCAGTGAACAATTCTCATTTTAGGAACGAAGACCTTTCTTTTTACACAAAACTTACGAATTTCATCAAACAAATAATCTCATTTATATTTCTTGTAAGCTTGCAATTTTTTTCTAGAAATATTGACAATATCCATAAAATGACTGGATCTTTTTGTTTAAATAGATTTCAGAAAGGTCCAAACGGCTATTTGATTTTTCTGCTGTACATGTTGTAATCCCAAATTTAAGTAGCCGCTAATATTACAGCATAGGTAAGTATGACCAACTAAATAATTTTTTGACTGATAAGACCAAAGAAAACAACGATTAGATATTTGCCCCCCAAAAATACAAAACTGGGGATAAGGGCTATGTGATTCCTTAATCGAAAATAACGACCACCTGACAGAGGATATTGTAAAACAGACAAACCCTGAGTCAAACCTATGAATTTGTCTTTATCTTACCATTGCCACTATTGTTTTGCAGAAGACAATGATATATATATATATATATATATATATATATATATATAAAACTTTTTGTTCGATAATGGTTAAAAATAAATCATGAAATAAAACTAATGGTGTAAAAATAACAAAGGTGTGTATTTATAAAAAAAAAAAACGTGTACTTATGATTCCGCTTTAGGGAATTATGTAGATCTTCCTCATATGGTGTTTGATGGAAAATATAATGAGGTTTAATCAATACATTTTAAATTGATTAAAACTATTCATGTATGAAATAAATTGGGATGGATTGGTGCTAATTCAATGGTAAATTTAAAATATACTTTAGAACAAATACTATTATTAATTGTTTCTTAACAAAGGAAAGTATAGCGACAAACATTTTGTGACTCTTATGTAATTCCAGAAAAATAAACCGTTAGAGAAAGAGAATGTGCAGCCGATTAAAACCGGGTAAAATGTGAGACTAGAGTAAAAAATGTAATTAAACGGTACAACAACAACATTATCCTATTGCATTGGAGGCTCCCGTCTATGACGGAATAGGAAGAGGTCGGATGTACGCAACCATACTCATGTGTTAAAAACACACCGATGTTGTTTCTCGATGACCAATAATGAAAATTGCGTGTCGATCAACTGCTACTTCACTATATAAAAAGTGCAGTGTTATAAGATAGATTGAAAAAAAAAATAGTTATTGACAAAATGCGACCTTGTTTTAAATGTGGATTTATAATACAAATGGTAATCGCAAGTAGATTAAACTAAACGATTTCACATTTTGCTAGTTGTTTTAACTACTTTAGATATTCTCTATCTCAGATCAGTTTTTCAAGTTTTAAATAGAGATGTAAAGTGATCACGAGCCCTTTTTGAACCGGCTGAGATCACAAGAGGCAAAAAGTGAGGCAAAATATGAGGTCTCAAATCATACGCTGCTATATGTACAAGTAACTATTTTTTAAAAACAAAAAAATTTTTAAACTTCTTCCACTTTTGTACACGTGACAATCATGCTTTGAGACATTTGATTTGAAACCTTAAAAGTGACACATACAATAATCAGAAAGAGATGCTTGGAGTGGTTTGGGGCTCTCAGGCTTAGTTGGACCATGTTTCGATTGTCAGTTTTGGTTGAACCATAATCGTGTCTCGGTTGTTTGTTTGAGTTAAGTTTTCCACAGTACTTTTCATCATCCGTGGAATTTCTGTCATATGATTATAAGTTTTTTTTATACTTTGTGTGTTTGAAAGTTAAGTATTCAACTAGTTTCACGCTTTATGAGAAGAGGAAGGAAAAAATAAAATATAAACAACTATCACGGTCGTAATGTATTGAATTTCATACTAGTTAGAAAAAATACGAACAACTACAATGGTTGTAATATATCGACTTCCATAGTAGTTTTTGTTCTAACTTGAAAGTTCTATTTTGGGTTCACGATCATTTTCTTTATCTTGGAAAAAAGAGAAAGAATGATACCAATAGACTTTGAATACGGCATAAGGTCGGACTCTTGCACTAGATAGTCTGATTAGGTTAGATCAATAGTCAAGTTTCTATGCCTTGTTTTACTAAGGTCGGGCTCTTGCACTAGGTTGTCTGATTAGGTTAAATCAAGTTTGATTTAGGGATCATGGCTCTACATTGGTTTGCTTGTTTGAGCCGATCCAAATCCTCACTTCGATTGTTTAGGCTAGATCAGAGGAAGTACATGCATAGTTTTCGAGCCGACTCGAATTAGGATCGTGCTTGGTCTTGGAGCTAGGCAAGCCATACTTGTTCATGCAGCCAGACCAGCTTCCTTGGTTTGTTGCATTTGGTCCCTCTGAGCTGTGACTAGGTTGTCAGGCGTGAATGGACCACACTTAGCTACGTCTTTAGGTTCATTTGGTTAATTGTATGATGATTAATGATTTCTATTTTCAAGGGAGGGAATGACATACTTTTTTCTTTGACTTTAGAATATGAAGTAATAAGCCAAAATGACTCATTAAATTAGTTGTACTTCTTATATTGTGAAGTAGCAGTTGATCGACACAGCTTGACGCAATTTCCATCATGGGTCCTTGGGAAACAACCTCTGTGTGTTTCTAACACATGGGTATAGTTGCGTACATCCGACCCTCATACTCCGTCATAGACGGGAGCCTCTAAATCAATTGGGTAATGATATTGTTGTTGTAGTATGATGATCAATGGATAAATCTTAAAAGCTATTCATTAACCAATAGAAGACATGCTCTATGTTTTATTGATTAACAAGTGTCTAATATTACTCATCAATTACCATAAAATTTGCATTTTATGTAAGTGCCTGAGTCGTTGGTTGCTTAAGCTACCCTTTGGGTCTCCAACTATAACGTATAATTATAATATATGAGTATAGTTGCGTACATCCGACCTTTCCATACCTCACTATATGCGGGAGGCTCTAAAGTAATTGGATAATGATACTGTTGTTGTAGTATGATGATTAATGGATAAATCTTAAAACTATTCATTAACCAATAGAAATTCATGAGACATGCTCTATGTTTTACATATTTATCAATGTCATATGTCAATTATTCTTTATTTTATTGATTAACAAGTGTCTAATATTACTCATCAATTAGCACAAAATTTGCATTTTGTGTAAGTGGCTCAGTCGTTGGTTGCTTAAGCTACCCTTTGGGTCTCCAACCATATCGTCTAATTATAATATGTCACACATTTGAATAAAGTTATTATTCAATTGTTTTCACACTTTCACCGTATCGAAAAATTATGTTTTGTATAAAATAGTAAAGTTGTTTGTGAAAATCGATTAGCCTGTATCAAAAAAACGTGTTTCCATGCTTAAAATAAAACGATTAAAATGAGTATCATATTGAATATCATATTGAATATTGAATTATGCTTAAAATGAGTATCCTATTGAATATTATCTATAATTTATATAAAAAAATAAAACGATTATATCGACAAAAAAAAGAAGCAAAGCAACTTTTTACCTCATAATAGTTTTTCATATTTAAAATTCAACTTACAGCTATAATTGCCTTCCCAAACGGTAGGTTCACTAGATTGGCCCATCGGGTGCTTCGTGATTATTCCTTATTCCTTTGGATAGTTTAATTATACTTGATATTCAATCTTTTCCACAAAGTTTTAAATAGCATGCATACTTTCATCGCATGCTCTGGGCAGCCTTACTTATTGGTGAAATTATCAACTGGCATCCGAATACCGAAAATTAACCGTCTATAGGCGGTTTTTACATGTATTTCTTTTATTTTTTATGGTTTCAACGGGTAGATGCCCAAATTGCCCAACCATGGTTAAACATCATCGTTCTGGACAAATTAAATCTTAAAAGGAGAACAAAAATTCAGTGTTTTTTTCTTCTCTAACCTTTGACATTAACCACCGTGGGCTTACTCATCCTCCTGCACTATGACCAACACCTATGCCACCACCATTTCCACCACCTCCACCTGCACCGCCTCCAGCATCTTCACATGCACCACTTACTTCACCACCTTCTAACACGTTTACCAATCCTTCCACCTTTTTCAATTCCATCGCCCCGGGCCACCATCTTTCCAATCAAACTCCCACACCACCACCAGCTGTATCCCCAACACCGATTCCTCCTCCAGTCACACCAACTATACCACGGCCTCCCTCTGCCCAACCACGGCCTCCCTTGGTCCTTCTTAATCTAATCCCAGAATCAGGTGAAAAAAGACACTAAAATTTAAAAAAAAAACACATGAAAGGATAAAAGACAACAGTTTAAGAAACATCCCATTTTTTCTCCTACAGAACCATCTTCTTCAACAGTACCAGAACTCTCCACCACCAAACTCCAACCGCCTAATTCCCCACTTCTATTCTCGTCTCCCTTCTCTCCCTCCCAATTAGATCTGAAATTGTGGTTTGCTCAAGGACTTCCTCGAAGTTGGTGGTTTTTTCGTAGACTCCAGTGTTGGTGGCGAAATAAGGCGAAACAATTTCTTTTTACTCGACGAGATTTCCCCTTCATTCACATCCTAAATTTAGATATAAATGAGCAAAACTCCTTTACTTCCAACCTAGATACGAAGGTGGAGACCGAGAGAGATGCAAGTCGGGAGTGGAGGACGAGGGAAGGAGAGAGTTGCGGGATTGAATAGAGACGAGGCAGAGGGTAGGGAATGCGGGGGTGGCCTGGAGGCTTTAATTTTTTTGCCTTTATTATTGATGTACTGATCCTAAACCATGTTTTACGTCGGGTTAATATAGGGTTAAGTCAGGTCAACGGTCGATTTGAGCAGTCAAAGGTAAACCAGCAGGTCAATCGGATGCCACGTGATAATTTCACCAATAAGTAAGGTTGTCCAGAGTATTCGATGAAAGTACGGATGCTACTTAAAACTTTGTGTAAAAGATTGGATACCAGATGCAATTAACTCTTCCCTTGGATCGTCAAGACAGAGAAAATCATGGTTGCCTATTTAAAACTATCCCTTCATAGCAATGAATGGATTCAATGTACGTCATAGAAATTGGAGAACAAATGGAAAAGAAGTGTTCCCGATACACTAAGTTTCTGTGTTTGCGTAAGATCTAGGGGTAGACCGGATCGTTTCGCAATCTGACGTACGCAATCTTACCTTACATTTTGTGCAAGAGACTATTTCTGCGGCTTGAACATATGACATCAAGGTCACAAATCATTAACCTTACTAGTTGCTCCAAGGTCCGTCCTCATAACAAAGGAAAAAGGAAGAAAGGAAAAGAAAAAAGTGTGTACAAATGTTAAGTGACTAATGAATGAATATTATGGTAAAATCCATCCATTTACGTCCATTTACAGGGGGATTAAGTTGCTAAGACATGCTATGAAGTTATATGAGAGAGTAATCGACACTAGGATTAGGGGAGAAACTCAGGTTACGGCGAACCAATTTGGTTTTATGCTAGGACGGTCAACTACAGAAGCATTATACATCCTAAGGAGACTGATGGAGAAGTATATGAAGAAGAAGGGTGATCTACATATGGTCTTCATCGATATCGAAAAAGCGTATGATAGTGTGACACGTAACCTGATCTGGGATAGTCTGGATGCAAGAGGGGTTCCCTAGGAAGCATATAGACATAATTAGGGATATGTATGCTAGGACAAAAAGAACCGTTCGTACTGTGGAGGTAGGCCTCCATCAAGGGCCTGCGGCGAGTCTATTTCTTTTCGCAGTTGTCTTTGACGAGTTGTCAAAGTCGATCCATGAGTCAGTTCCATGAGGTATGCTTTTTGTTGACGATATTGTATTAGTCGCAGAGAGTAAACATACCTTGAATATGAGACTATAGCAGTGGAGAGGTGTTTTAGAGAGAAAAGACTTAAGGATTAGTCGTTCTAAGACCGAGTATCTGCATTGCGACTTCAGCGGCGCAGCTGACGGTAAGAATAGCCAGCTCACCATCGAATGTCAAGTGGTAGCACATGTAGTAAGTTCAAGTACCTGGGATCATTTGTACAGCAGGATGAAGATATAGATAGTGATGTAGCACATCGAGTTCAGGGAGGCTGGTGTAGATGGAGAGCAGCTTCAGGAGTGCCATGTGACAAGAATTTTCCAACTAAATTAAAGGGAAAATTTTATAGGGTGGCAGTGCGGCCGACAATGTTATATGAAACATACTGTTGGGCCATCAAGAGGCCACAGTCGCAGAAGATAGAAGTGGCAGAGATGAGGATGTTGTGGTGGATGTGTGCGCATACAATTCTATACCGGATTAGAACGGGAAAGGTTAATGGTGGCTAGTATAGCATATAAGATAAAAGAAGGGAGGCTGAGATGGTTTGGGCATGTCAAGAGAAGACAGACAACGGCGTCTGTCAGAGCAGTTGAAAGTCTCATTGTAGAGGGGAAGAGGGGTAAAAGCAGGCCCAAAATGACCTGAAATGAGCGGATTAGGCATGATCTACTAGATTTGCACCTCTCTGAAGACATGGTCTAGGATAAAAGTTCATGGAGGCAGAGGATTAAGGTTAACAAGGTTTAGACAAGATATAGTGACACCTTAGATTATATTTAGGGGCTTAGTCTATGCTCTAGGTTGACTCTACACTATTTTGTTTTTGTTTTTGTCTTTGTCTTGCATTATATGTGTAAATATACATTTACGTGTATTTTAATATTAGAATATTTCTATTTGTGTTTACTGAATTGCCTCACTAACACACTAGCACAGCATATCCATATTTTTATGTCATTTATGCAGGTACATATAGAGTCGGTGGTCTCACTGAAAGCAAACTCCCTATCAATTGGGAAAGAGGTATTATTTGCCTGCCGCTCACCCTCCGCATACTCTAATGATAACTTTTGCTGTCGTTGGGATATACCGGGGATGATGATGATGTCTTGAGCATGTAAATGCACTAATGGAGAAATTGAATTTGATCCTATGTTTATCTGAGTAAATATCTTTGCTATCATGGTATCCTTTTTGTCACGTCAAGGAAAACAATCAAAATTTTGAATTATCTTGAGTTCTTCCATCCTACTGTTGCAACTTATAGTGATAAATTTGAGAGTTATATACGTACTAATATGACTAAGAGACATCCATTCCATATCAACTTAAGAGTCACTTTTGGATTCGGCAACTTATTAAATAAACATCATTTTAAATACACGACATATTTTCTTTTTCAACCTTTGTTATATTGCTGTTGAGTATTTAAAAGATTATAAAATTTATTATCAATAAGGATAAATTTGGAAGGTTTTGAATCTTGTAAACTATTGAGGACATTTAAAAAAAAAAGAGTGAATGCCCATATAAAACGGACGAAGTAGATAAATAAATGTAACAATACATGCAAATATTATATTTAAGTAATCCTTATCCCACTGATGTGTTTTTCCTTCGCTATCTTACTCATGAATCAGAACTACATAACGACATATAAAATGAGTCATAACATATGTTGGATAATATGTTAAAATGTAATATTTTAAAAGATACATGTAAAAAAACTAGATGTTTTAAAAAAATAATAATACAATAAGAACAACTAATGAATCGTCCAAACGTTCAACACCCCCCCCCCCCAACCTCTTCCCCCTCTCTCCATGAAAAGTTCAATTTGGATTCTCCACAATGTTCCTTAGGACTGGGACGATAGAACTCCCAGGACGAGAGATTTCGCCTTTGCTCCACGAGGAAGCTATGAAGAAGTCTCAAAACATAGCTCAGTTGGTATTCAAGTTGAGAGTTGTTCCAAGAGGTACATGGTTTGATTTTAGGGACATGCTGTTCCACTGCTGTCTGGATCAAATAACCAGTTTGCAATAGACACCTTGTAGGGCTCCTTGCGTATTACCTTTCTAATCTAACGTTCTTTGATGTTGAGACGGTAAAAACCCTTAGAACCAGAGTATGGATTTTTGTTCGAAGAGGAAGCTATGAAGAACAAAAGTATCAAAAGATTCCACGGAGATGCCAACTATGAGTAAAATTTTCTTCTTTTTTTCCCCTTGAAATTTCTTACGACAAAGTAAAAACCTAACGGAAGAAACAAAGATATCCCTTCAAGTGTAAACTATTTGCAAATTTTATACGCGAATTTTATAATGACCAATTAGTAACATCTGATAGTGTTAATTTATTAACCATTATAAAATTTGAAGCAAACTCTTATCATCATCATCAATCATACCTAAACATCAAAAACTATCGTTAAGCGTCAGACAAACAATACTTCTATCTTAAAAGATATATAGTTTGCTTCTATATTAAAAGATAGATAGTTTGCTTCCGATAATTCAGACTCCATCTTAGACGAACTCTTATAAAAAATAACAAATAAAAATCGCGTAGCATACTATGTTGAGAATCCCACATTGGGTAAGTTGAGAAAAAATGTATGGCTTATATGAGAATGAGGTACCACCACTCATTGCCTTAAGGTTTTGAGTGGATATGGGCCTCACCTCATGTAAGCCCAAGTTTCAATATGGTATCAGAGCAGGTTTAAAATGTGGACTCACCCCTTGCCTGGCCCATGTTTCCCCTCACTTAAGTCCAGATGTTCATGCCTGGCTTGTGGTTTGTGATTGAGGGCGGGTTGTAAGGCACATGTTTCCCCTCACTTAAGTCCAGATGTTCATGTCTGGCTTGTGGTTTGTGATTGAGGGCGGGTTGTAAGGCACGTGTGTATGTCAAGCCACGTTGCCACGTGAGGGCGGGTGTTGAGAATCCCACATTGGGTAAGTTGAGAAAAAATGTATGGCTTATATGAGAATGAGGTACCACCACTCATTGCCTTAAGGTTTTGAGTGGATATGGGCCTCACCTCATGTAAGCCCAAGTTTCAATATACTATGCGAGTCATTGCTAATGGCCGGCCAGCCGGCCACCTTGAAATCTCCTTCAGCTATCTTTCCATTCCTTTTTGTTTTTGATTTTGTTTTTGCTTTTTGTTTTCTTTAGTTCATTGTCTCATTTGAAAGCTAAAATGCCAAAACATGAGCAGGTATTATTTTACCTCATGTTCACCAAATGTCTTATTTTCAAGAACTCATGCATAGTACTTTTGCATGATCAAAAATTCCAACTTGACTATGTCTCAAATCACCAACTGCCCTTTCATTCATCTGGGATCTTTTCCTAAGTTTCTACACACCATTTGGGCTAATAGTTAGCATATGGGGTGTACTCAAAGCCATCCGTCGTTGAATTCGCCTTCGCCAAGTTTACACACATTAAAGATGGCTAATGGGTATGTTTCTGGAGCAGGATTTGGTGATCAATCGAGGAGACAGAGGCGGTTTGAGGCTGGGAGTGGTCGTGTTTTCAGGCAAGCGTCGAGGATTAGTGGTTCAGAGAGAGATAGTAATGGTGGTAGTGGAAGGACAAGCTCTACTAGCAATGGAAGTCAGGAAGATGATGATGTGATGATCATTAAAGAAGAGGATAGACGTTTGTCTAATGCTCGTGATCGCGGTGGAGATGAGATTATGAGTGGAAAGGAGAGGATTGGGAGCAATGAAAAGAGAGCTATGGTTAAAGATGAGGATAGAAGTTCTAAGGGGAATAGTAGTTTTGGTAGTTCTAGTCTAAGAAGCAATTCAATTGGCAGATGTGGGGATGCAGATGAGCTGGTTGATGGATGGCCTAAATGGCTAACTGATAATGTTCCTAAAGATGCATTGGATGGGTTGACTCCAAGAAGTGCTGAAACTTACGACAAGATTGACAAGGTATTTGAATTTAATTTCTTTGAACAGAAGGTAATGATTATTTTCTTCTTTTTCTATCATGTCGGGGGAAAACATTCATGGGATTCATTCCTCATGAATCCTTGCTCAAATGGAAAATCAAATGAAATGACGAGGTATTAACTTGAACAGCGTTTGTCTTGTTATGGAAAAAAGAAAGAGGGTATTGTAGGACAGGAGAAAGGCTTGATCCTAATATACCAGAGGAGTAAAAGAATGGAGCCGTGGAGAGGTTCTATATTGGTATAAGAAAAATAAATACTTGTATGATCAAATTACTCATACTTCTTATATTGTGAAGTAGCAGTTGATCGACAGAGTTTGCCAATTTTCATTATAGGTACAACTTCTGTGTGTTTCTAACACATAGTTATGATCGTATACATCCGACCCCTCAATGCCCCACCATAAACAGGAGTTAACACATAGTTATGATCGTATACATCCGACCCCCCAATGCCCCACCATAAACAGGAGTTTCTAAAGCAATGGAGTAATGTTGTTGTTGTATGATCAAATGATATTACTATGGCTCGAGGGAAAATCACACTATCTACTTGGAAATGCAAGTGGAAGTGTATTGAATCAAGAACGGACATTAAAGATGTATTTATTATGAACATTTTTTTGTTCCTCCGAATATAAATCGATCAGTTCATGTTATCTTTTTGCCGCTATTGTTTCTACTCCTTCCGTCCTAAAAATATTATTATAGTTGTCTCTTCATTATAGTATGACAATTGTGACTTATTTCATTAATCTTTCATTAATCTTTCATGTAATTCTTGAGAAAGAGAAATTATGGTTCTTTTTTTTTTTTTTGGAATATTGTAGGTTGGCCAGGGAACCTATAGCAATGTTTATAAAGCGCGAGACAAGTATACAGGAAAGGTTGTTGCCATGAAGAAAGTTCGTTTTGACACATCAGAACCAGAGAGTGTGAAATTCATGGCCAGAGAGATCAGAATCCTAAGAAAATTGGACCATCCAAATGTGGTCAAGCTTGAAGGATTAGCTACCTCAAGAATGCATTACAGTATCTACCTTGTTTTCGACTATATGCAGTCTGATTTAGCCAGCATCATCTGCCGGCCTGATGAAAGACTTACAGAACCACAGGTCCCTAATATCTTTGTTTTTGTTCTTATTTAATCTTTGATATTGTAGTAAACAGTGTATGTTATGGTTCTTCCCTGATTCTAGATATAAAGGACATTTTTAGACTGTTTTTGACAGTTTTGAATGGTTGGCAAAATACAGGTGAAGAGTTACATGCACCAGCTGCTTTCAGGCCTGCAGCATTGTCATGAGAGGGGAATTCTTCATAGGGACATAAAGGGTTCAAATTTACTGATTGACAGACAAGGGATGCTAAAAATTGCAGATTTTGGACTAGCAAATTACTATCATCCTGAAAAAAGGCGCCCGCTTACTAGCCGTGTGGTTACACTTTGGTACAGAGCTCCAGAGCTACTCCTAGGTGCTACAGAATATGGAATAGGAATTGATCTTTGGAGTGTGGGATGCCTCATGGCAGAAATGTTCATTGGACAGCCAATTATGCCTGGTAGGACAGAGGTAATCGGACTTGGCTATTGATTCTTATTGCGATAAACCGACTTAATATGCACATTCATCCAGCACTGTTCTTGAATTGAAACATCAACTGTTTGAGAACAACCTTGATTCAACTAGATACTAATTTTTGGCTTTGTGACGTGGAATCAGGTAGAGCAACTTCACAAGATTTTTAAGCTATGTGGCACCCCATCTGAGGATTTTTGGAAAAGAGTGAAGCTGCCAACTACATTCAGGCCTCCACAAACATACAAGCCTAGGATAAAAGAGGTTTTCAAAAACTATCCTGCATCTTCTTTTGGCCTTTTAAGCACTTTGCTTGCTCTTGATCCTGCAAAACGTCGATCCGCAGCATCAGCTCTTCAAGATCAGGTAAAATTCTGTACTGCAGTACTTAAAATTCTTAAAGGCTATAAGTCTTATTTATGTTTTGCTTTTCTAATGTATGTATCACATGAAAAATTGGTCCCAACTTCTTAGACATCTCCAAATTTATAACAGTCTATTGTGCTGAAATAGTTTCTTGTTGCAGTTCTTCTATACAATGCCCTTGGCATGTGATCTATCAGGATTACCTGTACTCAACAAGTTGCCAGAAGACGAACCGATTCAACCAACTGATCACAGAAGGTAATCTAAATTTTCTGTACTCGACCAGGGAATGCCAGTTATTTATACTCTCCCTCTTTCTCAAAAAAGTGTCTTACAGTTATGTTTGGTAACTATAAGTGGAGTTATCATGAAAAGGGTTGTCTAGGATACTGATGTAATGCCTTCAAATCATGGAAAATTGTTAAGCTGACAGATCTTTTCCCCTTTATTGTCCACAGGCAAATGAAGGGTAAAATGAGGCACAGATCTCATTCACTTGTCCATAGAGAGAAAGAAACATTGGGGGAAAAAATAGATGAATTTCCTGATGTTTACGCGGTATGCTTCTGCTCACTGCTCATTTATCCACCAACTATGACTCCTTTGAGCAAACTTAAGGACATTTCCTTGCCCTATAATTTAGATGAAAATAGCCACAAGCTTGATTAAACTACTACTAAACCAATTAAGTTTTGGTCAAAATCATTGAACGCCTTCTATCTCATTACATGATCCTCAAGATTTGTCATTATAGTTTGGGAAAGAGGCATAACCACCACTACATGATCCTCAAGATATGTCATCATCTAATTCATTACCTTGAATGTTAGAACGCTTTGTATTGCTCCCAAATTAAGCTTACATATCTTGCTCTGGATGTGTTTCCATATCCCATGGAGTCAAAGACACACTCTTCCTTGACTTTAGAATATGATGGACTAAAGCAAAATGACTTACTAAATTGGCTGCGTTTCTTATATTGTGAAGTAGCAGTTGATCGACACAGATAGACGCAATTTTCATTATGAGTCATCGGGAACAACCTCTGTGTGTTTCTAACACATGGGTATGGTTGCGTACATCCAACCCTGTCATACTCTGCCATAGGTCGGAGCCTCTAAGGCAATAGGGTAATGTTGTTGTTGTATCTTGCTCTGAATGCACGCAACCTTGTTCATTTTGTCAATGATTACACACAAACCCTGTATATATTTTAGCCCACAAATGCTGCCCCACAAAGTTTCTTGACCATAAATTTACATCTTTCATGCCATAATAAATTTTCAGGACCAAGAAAAAAGTGCAGAAACAATGATCCTAAGTCAAGGGCCAGGAAGCAGTGCAACAAGTACCTCCTCAAGTGTAAAGCAAACAATAATCCCCTCATCCAAAAAAGTACAAGTAGAAGAAAAGGTGAGTTCTCCTCCTGTGGGATCAGCTGAACTGTCTAATGTCAAGATGTCTTCAAGAACAGAAGAGTACATTCAGTCTGTCACCAATGTACCGAAAAATCGACCACCATTACCTGAGCCTAGAAGAAGCCACCATCACAGTACTACCAAGAAAAATTACATGCACCATCAGTCAAACCAGGTTTCCAGGTCTGTCTCCACCAGAGAATTCAGAAATCTTGATCGTAACAAGCTTTTGGAGATTCATGCTGTTGATTAAGGCTTATGAAAACATAAAAATATTGGAGTTTGAAAGTCACATATCTTTTTGGAATCTATTCCTTGAATGATACAAGTATTGAATTGTTCACATTTGCTAGTAGAAAGAAATGGTAGTTTGGATGGGACTTTCAGCGTTGTAAACAAATCATTTGTTTCTCCAAATTGAATGATATACACCTTGCTATACCATTGCAAAGCTAGACAAGCATATCACTCTATTGACTCCTGTGGACAAAATTTGCAGGCCACATATGTCACTTGGGATGATGGAAGTATTGTTTCTGTCTCTCACCCTTCTCAGATCTTAGCAATAGTTTTTGTTGTCGTTAGGATATACTGAGTATGATTGTTCTCAGATCTTAGCGATAGCTTTTGTTGTCGTTGGGATATACTGAGTATGATTGTTTGTTTGTATATGTCACTTCCTTAATACGTGATAAATTTATAGTTTCTTGTTGGTCATATGGCACTTTCATTTGATAGAGTAATTAGGTGTAATGCCTAAAAATTTCGCGGCGTATATAAGTCTGACAACACCAAATGTCAATTTTTATGAATTGTCAAACCCGAAAATGATTAACCCAAGTTGACGCTATCACTTAGGCAGTATTTATATATTATGACAATATGTATTTATTTTCAATATACGATGGATTGTTACGATAGATACATTGGGACCAACATTATAATATACTTCATGACAAGGCACTTACAGAAAATGGCAAAATTTAAGGATATGGACTTATTTTTGTTAAAGTAAACATATTTTGATATTTACCTTTTAGGAAACCAAATACACCATAAACCTCTGAAACGGACGGTTCCTGCGGGGATGTACAAAGCTGCTATGCTTGCATAGCTCATGTTGTTACTCCGCTGGGATATTGCTCCAAAAATACATAGGTTTGAAGTAGGATATGTGCAGTGTGGAAGCAATACTGTTGTTTGGGTTAGAAATGACGAAACTATTGTATCCGGTCTAATTAGAATAAAGGGTCTGTGACAAACCCTTGCCAACCTATGAGGCTGCTGCAGCCCTCATTTGCATTCTCCACAAAGTTCCTTCAAACTGGAGCGATAGAGACCTACGAGATCAGAGGTATTGATCTTTTGTCCATAAACAAAGCTGCTATGCACTTAAGGACAAACCACAATAGCTCAGCGTGGTACCTGAACGATGTGCCTCAGGTCATCTCCAACTCATGTACCAAAACACCCATTTGATGCGAAAAACAACTCCAACCAAGCACCAAATCCAACATCTAATAGGTGAAAATAAATAAACTTTCATTGCACTAAATCACTATTCATCTGTCACATTACCATTTTAATTACCTTAAGAAAATTTTAATTTCGTTAATTTCATTATAATAATTTTAATTTTGTTAATTTCATTATTAGAAAAAAGAATTTTGTTAATTTCGTAATTTCGTCAATTTTGTTAATTTCATTAATTTGTGTTAAATTATTTATAATAATGAATTAAAAATAGAATGATAGAAAAATCTTTAAATAATATTCTTATTTGGTGTTGGATTTGGTGTTTGTGGTTAGAGAACTTTTTACTATTTATTGCACCAAATATGTGATTTGGTGCAAAATTTAGTGTTTTAAGTTGAAGATGGTCGGACTGATGGAAAGTAGCCATAAAGTAGAGCCGTAGAGCCGTAAAGTAGCAGTAATTCTAGCCGTAATCAGGATATGGTGTATCATAACTTTAGTGGAGAATATTGACCTTAGATAACTTGGTTGTACTACAAATAGCAGAGTATTATACTCATACAAAATCAATGAAGAATCGTTTCATTCAAACCTTGTTTGTCATTAAGTTCTTCATGGTATCAGAGCAATAAGATTCTTGGACTCAGAATTCCAAGATCATCACTGTCCAGAAAAAAAATTGTCACACAGAACCAACACACACAAAAAAAAAAATAGGCCGAAGACTCAACAGAAATTGTGTTCTTCGGTCAGGACTCATAGTGAGTTCATCATAGTCCTAATTACCTTTCTCAACCCCGGCGAAAATCAGCATCCTTGCTTCGACTCAACAAAAATTGAGTTCTTCAGTCAGGACTCAGAGTGAGTTCATCATAGTCCTAATTACCTTTCTCAATCCCGGCCAAAATCAGCACAGATCTTACCTGCACAGAGTAAAAACACGATGTCAGGAAGTGAAGAACATAAACCAGAGAACAGTGAGTTAACCACACAACTGGTCAACTTGCTTCGGAATAGCCTAAATCTCCAGGCCCCAAATACCAATACTGATAATCTGTCAATTGGGATCAAACTTGGCAGTAACAATTATCCGTTATGGGCCACGTTAATGAGGAGAGCAGTCGGGGGAAGAGGACAGAGCCAGCATATCACCGGTGTGCCTCCTTCCCCTCCGGCCACAGACCCCAACTTTGCACAATGGGAAGTAAATGACCATCTTGTATTCACTTGGCTCATTCAGAACATTGAGCCCAATTTAATTAACAATGTATCCCAATATCCAACAGCTAAAGCATTGTGGGATGGTCTAGCAGTGACATACGGAATCGAATCAGACTCCCTACAAGTGTTCGATTTACACAGGCGAGCCAGTTCCATCAAACAAGGAGGAACCACACTGGAGGAACTATGGAACCGGCTTCAAGCCGTGTGGATGGAGATAGATCGAAGAGAGCCAAATCCCATGAAAGATCAGGATGATATCACGATTTACAACCGGAAAGTCCAAGAACAGAGACTGTTCCAGTTGTTAATGGCCATTGAAGACAGATTTGAGGCAGTCAAACGCGAACTGCTTAAGAAGGATCCACTTCCCTCTCCAGAAGTAGCGTATTCAGCCATCAGGAGGGAGGAAGCAAGGATGGCAATTTTGAAGGGCACCCCCTCAGAGATTGACCACTCATCACAGGGAGGTATTAGAACTGGGCTAAAATTACGGAGAACAGACAGTAGCAGAGAAACCCCTCGCTCACAGTCATCACTGCGAGGGGGAAGTAAAGAAGACAAGTCGAAATTGGTGTGTACGCATTGCGGCAAAAAAAGGCACACCAAGAAGGAATGCTTCGAGCTTGTTGGCTACCCCGAATGGTGGAGCATCAAGCAAGGAGAGAAAGGAGCAGAGGGGATAGGAAGAGGAGCAGTTGCGGTGGGCATCAAAGGAGACACCAACACCAGCGATGGAGGCAACCCTAGCAGCAGCGAAGAAGAACACGCAGCCAACGAGGAAGAAGGGGGCGGACAACAATTAGGTAGGGTTGGGGAAATTTATTTCCCTAACCCATATTCTGCTTTACCACAAATACCCCTAAGGGTGTCTCCTATCACACAAAAGACTAAAATACCCCTTCTGCCACATTCCAGAACTTTCGGCCTAATTGCCACAAATGCCCTTGCCTGTTTTCCAAAATTACCCAGCCAGCCACTATTTGTTCACCAAATTGCAAATTTAACCCTGGCTTGTTTAAATACTAAAAATCACCCTCAAAAAATGACAGAAACCAACCCTACTCAACTCAAACATTCCCGATGGATCCTTGATTGCGGAGCCACAGATACCATGACATACGACCCCAATGACTTCACCGACCTTTCCACCTCACCAACACAAAAAACCCATATTGAAACCGCTAACGGTGAATTAATCGCTGTACAAGGAAGTGGGTCTATTGAGTTTTCACCAAACATCAAATTACATCAGTGTCTCTACGTTCCCACATTATCTTCCAAGTTGTTATCTCTGAGTCAAATTACTAGTCAGCTTAACTGCGTTGCCCTCATCTACCCTACTTTTTGCCTCTTGTAGGATATTCGTACGAGGGAGATAATTGGGCGTGGCACTGAGAGGGATGGCCTGTACTATATGGAGGAGGTTGCTCACCATGGACGGTCCAAACTTGCCTACGGGACGGCATATCGACAGCTTTGGTTATGGCACCGCCGACTTGGTCATCCTTCCTTTGGTTATCTCCGAACATTATTTCCTTCCTTGTTTACTAATTCTGATACGCATCTTTCTTGTGAAACCTGCATTTTAGCTAAACATCATAAGGGCACGTTTCGCCCCAATAATACTCGAGTTTCTCAGTGTTTCTCATTAATACATTCTGATGTCTGGGGCCCATCACCATGTTTCACACCTCAAGGTTTTCAATATTTTGTTCTCTTTATTGATGATCATTCTCGTATGACCTGGACATATCTTATTAAACATAAATCTGAGGTTCCGACAAAATTCATTGACTTTTATCACATGATCGAGACTCAGTACCATAAAAAAATTCAGATTCTTCGGTCAGATAACGGCGGTGAGTATATGTCCCACCAGCTACAAAATTTTCTCCAAACCCATGGAATCATTCACCAGACATCCTGCCCTAACACGCCGCAACAAAATGGAGTCGCTGAACGCAAAAATCGTTTATTACTGGAAATGACCCGGGCAATGATGATCGAAGCCCACGTACCAAAGAGTTTTTGGCCAGAAGCCCTCACTACTGCTACATATCTTCTCAATCGTCTACCTACTCGTATACTTGAGAAACAAACACCCCTACAAGTACTCTCCACCCAGGTCGAAATACCTTCACTTCTGACTCTTGCACCTAAAGTATTTGGATGCACTGTGTACATTCATATTCCTAAACATGAGCGCAGCAAACTTAATCCATGTGCTGAAAAATGTGTCTTCGTTGGATACGCTACCCATCAAAAGGGCTACCGATGTTATAATCCCCGAACCAGACGAATTCATATCACTCTTGATTGTGCCTTTGTTGAATCCGAATATTACTTTCACCCCAGTACTCAGGCCCAGGGGGAGATCCAAAGTAATAGTGAGCCTTTCGACTGGTTACATAGATGGGGCGAAGCTACACCCACCGAGCCAGCCAAGTCCAGCATAGACAGGTCTCTTGTTGAAGTGCCACTGATCAATGAACCTCTCTCTGAGAATATTCTACATGAGGTAAGTGACTCACCATCTCAATTTACTTCTTCTGAATTATCAAATCCTGAATCATCTAACCTTGAATTTCTTGAAATAACAAATCATGAATCCCCTAAAGAACCCAAAGAACAACAGGTACTGACCCCTCTTCCTCCTAGAAAAAACCGAGGCGTTCCTCCTCGCAGGTACTCACCAGGCTATGCTCCTCGATCTTCCCGATATCCAGTAAAGGTAACAGATACAGGGGGAGCTTTACTTACGACCATGAGCACTGAACATGTCCCACGAACAGCAGAGGAAGCAGTTAAACAGAAAAAGTGGAAAGAAGCAATGGAGATTGAGATGGAGGCCCTACAAAAAAATTATACATGGGAAAAGTGCATACTTCCTCCCGGAAAGAAACCAGTTGGGTGTCGATGGGTGTTCACTGTGAAGTACAGGGCGAATGGAACAGTTGAGAGGCATAAAGCAAGACTGGTCGCAAAAGGGTATACACAGACTATGGGATTGATTATGAAGAAACTTTTTCTCCGGTTGCAAAAATTGACACTATCAGGGTCTTATTCTCTATTGCTGCAAACAGAAGTTGGCCACTGTACCAGTTTGATGTAAAAAATGCCTTTCTACATGGGGAATTGAAAGAAGAAGTATACATGGAGGCTCCTCCAGGTTTCTCTCGTGACTTCAAGAAGAACAAGGTATGTAAACTTAAAAGAGCTCTCTATGGGTTAAAGCAATCCCCAAGGGCGTGGTTCGGAAGGTTTACAAGTGTAATGAAAAAGATTAACTACAAGCAGAGCAATGCCGACCACACACTGTTCCTGAAAAGGAGAGGGACGTCAGTTACATGTCTTATAATTTATGTGGATGATATGGTCATTACAGGAGATGATGAGGAAGAAATGGCATGCCTAAAAAGGAGGCTGTTTACAGAGTTTGAAATGAAAGATCTGGGAGAACTAAAGTATTTTCTAGGAATAGAAGTGTCTCGAAGTACGTCAGGGTTGTTCATATCCCAAAGAAAGTATACTCTAGATCTTCTGGCTGAAGTGGGGATGATAGATTGCAGACCATGTGAAACACCAACAGCAACAAACTTAAAATTGGAGATTAACAGAGGAGCCCCAATGGTGGATCGGGAACAGTACCAGAAATTGGTTGGCAAGCTAATCTATCTTTCACATACTCGGCCAGATATTGCATACGCCGTAGGAGTGGTCAGCCAGTTTAAGCATCATCCACAGAAAGAACATATGACAGCCGTAATGCGAATCCTAAGGTATTTAAAAGGCACACCTGAGCGAGGAATTTACTTCAAAAAAACATGGACATCTGGAGGTGGAAGTCTTCACTGATGCTGATTGGGCAGGAAACTTGAATGATCGACGATCAACATCTGGTATTTTTCATTGGTAGGAGGTAACTTGGTCACATGGAAAAGCAAAAAACAGAAGGTAGTGGCCTTATCAAGTGTCGAAGCTGAGTTCAGAGGAATATCCAAAGGGATCATGGAAATCTTGTGGCTCAACAAGTTATTAACAGAAGTGGGGTTTCTAACGCAACGACCAGCAAGATTAAAATGCGACAACAAAGCAGCAATCAGCATCTCTGAAAATCCAGTTCAGCATGACAGAACTAAACATGTCGAGATTGATAGACACTTCATCAAAGAAAAGTTAGATGCAGGGGTAGTAGAAATTCCACATTTCGATCCGAAGAACAGCTTGCCGACATTCTCACAAAAGCGGTTGTTGGAAAAACGTTTGAAGCCACTTTGCACAAGTTGGGCATTGGTAGTCCCAATACTCAACTTGAGGGGGAGTGATGGAAAGTAGCCATAAAGTAGAGCCATAGAGCCGTAAAGTAGCAGTAATTCTAGCCGTAATCAGGATATGGTGTATCATAACTTTAGTGGAGAATATTGACCTTAGATAACTTGGTTGTACTACAAATAGCAGAGTATTATACTCATACAAAATCAATGAAGAATCGTTTCATTCAAACCTTGTTTGTCATTAAGTTCTTCACGGACTGCTACAATTTTAAAATAGAGTTATGTTGTGGATTTAAAACCTGCAAAATTTAGTGTTTTAAGTTGGAGATGTCCGGACAGCTATAATTTCAAAACGGAGTTATGATGTGGGTTTAAAACCTGCATATCACATGAATTGTCTTTAAACAAAAGACGTAATGACACCAGGTTCATTAATGTCACTAGTTCTGCTGCTTGATACCCTCCTTCGGAGTAGGATCTCTTGACCCCCCAATTGGGACGGTAACAAAGGATCGCCCGTTACGTTGCAGTCTAGGGGTGGCGAGACTGGATGGGGTCACCTCCACCTCGTCTGACCACCTTCCCCCCGGTTGCTACGTATCAGACGGTCACAAGGGGGTGAGAGGACCGACGGTCAGGGATCCGGAACCCTCCTTCGTGCTAAGTCACATACCCGGACAATGATTTGTCAATTGCGAAGTGCTCCTGATCCAAGCTTTTGGTCGTAAATGATCAATTAAATCAAGTTTCTAGCTGGTCACTATTCAACACATTGACGAAGACCAGACATATAAAAGACTGGGAGCAAAAGGCCTATACAATTGGTCCCGCGAGCTCGACCGCTCCACTTTTAAGGAGTTTTATAGAGAAAAATTAAGAGTCTAACGGTCTCATAGGTTGATATCATTGTTAAGAACAACACATGGGTCAACAACTCTCTAATCCAATTGAACCGGATACAATGACATAGCTATTACTGGCTCAGACAACAATAAAACATCCACCTTTTGCGTGTCCTGGTTAGAACCTATGCATTTATGGGAGCAATTTCCCAGCCCAATACTAGACATAAAAAGCTCCTAAGAATAGGTCGTTTCTGATAGATAGGTAGCAAAGCATTGACCAATTAAAATTACAACAACAACATACAGGTTACGTCTATGTCGAAATATGAAGGGTCGAATATGCGCAACCAAACTCATATATTGTTTCCCACGAAGAACTAAAATTACGCAAAGGTTATGTTCCACGCTTGACACATTGGGTTACCATCGCAACAAGATTCAGGAACATTGTATATTACAAATTATAACAAGACCAGTTGTATAAGCTTAAATTCGAATCAACAACCATGATACAAAGAGATGTTCCTTTTCCCATTCAGATGTCGCATATCCAAACCATCATAATCGACTCTACTTTACATCCAAAGAACAGTTGCACAATTTCACAGCAGTACCAGTATGCTACAAGAACATGATCCTCCTACCCAAAGAGGGACATAAGAGTTGACAATAATTTGGTTCTCTGATAATTGAAATCCCAAACACAGACAAGAGATGGTGTTATATCCCATTTTTTTTAATAGGGACAAGAATGAAAATTAGGCCTAATTAATTAGAAAGCCTAATTTGATTATCAAATTTTTCCTAAACCCTAATCAAATTTCTATTTAAACAAGGCTTGGACTTCTCCTCCCATACTAAATGTTCAGCCGCCATTCACATAACAGAAGAAAAAAAAACGCTTTCTTCTTGCTTCAAACCAAAGCCGCCAATAATGGAAAAAGCATCACCGCCTCGATCAACCCTTCAACGCGTATCCAGTACCAGGTAGGTGCTCCCTTAACATCCGTTGAATGTAATAGCAGTAATCCTTAATTTCGTTATGAAAACGAGATCGTGCATTAGCATTTGTGATTGTATATATGTTTGATTATTGATTATACGTATATGTGATTAATTGTATGTCCGTATATACATACGATGCTATTTTCGTATGAAACTCGAAAAAGATTTGATTTTTTTTGATGTGCGTGTGACTATCGAAATCGTAGGAAGAAGTGTTTGTGCCGGTGGTGATGGGCTATGACCATGTGCTGCCGGATGGTGGAATAAGGGTGGACGGGGGGCGCGGACTGAGGGGTGCTGGTTTGGGGGGGTGCGGCTGGTTGGGGAGGGTGGTGCGTCTAGGTGGGGCTGGTGGGTAGTGCGCTGGGGGGTGGCTGGGGCATGGTGAGCTGGGGGAGGGAGAGGGGTCGGGTTAGGAAAGAGGGGGCGGGGTGGAATGTCGGCTGGGGTGATGGAGTTTGTTCGAAGGAATCAGAAAGGGAGAGGGGGATTTGGAAAAGTTTCTGAGGCAGGGAGGAGTTTCATGAAGGAAAAAGAAAAAGAAAAGGAAAAATAGAGAAAAGGAAAAAGAAAAAAAAAGAAAAGAAAAGGGAAAGTAAATGAAGGATTCCGTGTATGATTTCTGTGCATTCATGCATCACGACATTGCATATATGATATGTTCTGTTCCGTTCTGTTCTGTTAAAATATGCGAGACGTAAGTCGCATATCTGTTCTGTTATTTTAAGGTATGCGAGACCTAAGTCGCATATCTGTTATGTTCCGTTAGGGTATGCGAGACCTAAGTCGCATATCTGTTCTGTTAGGGTATGCGAGACCTAAGTCGCATATCTGTTCTGTTAGGATATGCGAGACCTAAGTCGCAAATCTGTTCTGTTCCGTTAGGGTATGAGAGACCTAAGTCGCATATCTGTTCTGTTATGTTAAGGTATGCGAGACCTAAGTCGCATATCTGTTCTGTTCCGTTAGGGTATGCGAGACCTAAGTCGCATATCTGTTTTGTTATGTTAAGGTATGCGAGACCTAAGTCGCATATCTGTTCTGTTAGGGTATGCGAGACCTAAGTCGCATATCTGTTCTGTTCCGTTAGGATATGCGAGACCTAAGTCGCATATCTGTTATGTTATGTTCTGTTAAGATATGCGAGACCTAAGTCGCATGTATATTCCGTTCTGCTCTGTTAGGATATGCGAGACGCAAGTCGCATATCTGATCTGTTCCGTTCTGTTAGGACCCGGGGTCATGCATTGTACGATTAGATGAATGTTCTGAGAAGGCAGGTTTATCATGCATCACGTATGTGACATTGCATTTCACGCTCATTCTGCATGATTATGTGCTTGATTGTTTTAAAAGTTCTGACCGTTATACGTATTTGCGAAAACGTGGACAGTCTTTTTTCGTATTACAGTACGTATATGTATTTCACTACTGTCCTAGCATGTATGATCTCACAGAGCCGATGCAGGCAGGGTACCTACTGAGTGACGTTTTTGTCGCTCACACCGTTCGTTTTGTTTTCTTGCAGACGATTCAGGGTATGATTACATATGGGTTGGAGAAGATTCAGAGTGGGCTCAGTGGGACTCGTAGAGATTATTGGGAGATTGAGGATCAAGAAATGAGGAAGTTTTATTTTATTTATTATTTCATTTGAGGACTTAGCTTAGGGATTTTATTTTACGAACTTTACGATGTCGTTTAGGGTATTTTGACTTGATGTTGACTATATATGATTTGGGGATTTTACTTTTGATTTAGGATTTTGAATTGATTTATTTCGCTTCCGCAATCAAATACTCTGTCGTTTTGATAAGTGTAGGGATTCGTACAGACGTCTTGTATATCCCTTAGTGGAATACGGCGGGCGTACCAGTTCTGACCTTATGGTTCAGGACGGGGCGCTACAGGTGGTATCAGAGCCCAGGCTCTAGATCTACTGCGGAAAACGTAGAATTAAGAAATGATCTTATACGTAAGAGATGACTATAGATTTAAGTTTTGATAATAGATGTAAGTTTGATCTTAGACTAAGTTTGATCCTAGACGTAAGTTGTGATCTGAGACTAAGTTTGACCTTAGAATAAGTTTGATTTAGACTAAGTGATGATATTAGAAAATAAGTTACGAACCTCTAAGTCAAAATCTTAGACATAAGTGATGATTTGAATATAAGGGATGATCACGAACATAGGTACTGCTATCAGTTATAAGCGATGATCCTGAACATAAGTCACGGTCTTAGACATAAGTAACGATCTCGATTAAGAATTGACTTTAGACATAAGTACTGATTTAGTAATAAGTGTTGATTATGTACTAATTATGATTTGGAATCAAGACATGAACTTAGAATTAAGGAATAATGATGCTAAGGACGATCCTAGAAATAAGTTATAATCCTAAACTTAAGAAGTCGATCGGTTTTGAAACACGTATACCTAGAATATCCCATACAATTCTCCTTTATATAAGGGTGATCATAACTCTCTAAGCTGTGATCTTAGTAACCCTAGTTGAATACTATGTAATTGATTTGAATGAGTTACAATGTTAACCAGAATACTCTACTACAAATGTTAGTTGACATATTAATGGGTCAGACAGTAACTCAGGCTGCCTTACCATAACTGCAACATGGTACTCGGTACCATTAGGGTAAAGTAAAGCGGGTCCATGTCCCTACTTGGACGGTAACACCAGAGCACGCTTAGGTCTAAGTTGGGACCATGGCTACTAAGAACTGAATTTTAATAGTATGATAAATACTAAGGGATGGTTTATAGTAGAATGATAGAAACTAAATAACGATTAGCATTATAATCAATAGAGTTTAGTTAAGGATATCGTACAAAGGAATTTATAGTCTAGGGTTAAGATGTTGAATGTAGGGTAGTCAAAATAGGTCGACGATATTAGTCTTATTAGAAGTATGGAACAACAGCGACATGCGAGAATCGACTATAGTATGTGCCTTGGAATACTATATCATTACAAATTGTGGGTTAAGTGTTGACATCGGAACATTTGGTTTGAATCTAGTAGGCTTGAATTGAAATAGAATAAGTATGAATCAGTAGTAGTTGCTTGTTCAGGTGAGATTTAACTAGGATAATTAGCGATTCAAATAACCAAGTAAAGAAATACAGTGGATCAGTATGGCGCGCGGAAGCATGGTGAATTAGAACACCTTAAGCTGATAAATATTTAGTGTGTCATGTTAAGATTGGACAATTAAAGTTACAGATTTTATCATAGTAGACGAATGTTAGACTTATAAGAAACGGTGCATAGACGGATTGTTCTTTTGAAAATAAGGATGGATTATAGAAATTATACGAAATATTGGACTATTATTTCTTTATCAGATAAATATTTTATATAAGCATGTACACCGAATTATACCTATATTTTACATGGACTTCAAAAGGCATTTTATTTTTGAAAATACCTCATTAATTCTCATTTCTTTATATAGTCTACTAAACTTTACGAGGCTATTTTTTTTCCGTACTTGTAAATCAGTATAATAAAAATTTCAATTATTTTGACGACCTTGAAAAGGGGAAAACTTTTAAAATATTGATGTTTATGCAAAAACTATGTGTTTCTTACCGAATATTTCCAATTTCTGTTTTTGTTACATCTATTTTTTTGTCAAAATTAATTTAATTTGACAACTATCGATATCCCAAGCAGTTTAACCGTTTAAATGTTTTTGAAGTTATTTATCCGCTCGCGATGAACTTGCTTAACTTTTGTGAAGCCAAAAGAAAAGGTAGCTTTCAAAATATATACATATCTTTGAAAACGAAAGGTACCATATTCAAATCGTTTCATAAAACCTTTCATTATTAAGTTTTCAACTGTTTGACACAATTTTACCAAAATACCTTGCAAACAAGTTATATCATCGTTTTTAAAATGGTCATTGAGATATCGCATTGCGAAAACAAATCTATGATACTTTGGTTTTGTGTTTACAAAAATTTGAAGGTTTAGTATTTTAAATAGTTAAAGCTATATTCAAAATTATAGCTACGTAGGCTACTTTTCTTTTAACTTAAAGAAAAATATGTCCATACACATATTTCGTATACTAGGCTGCTGACGATATCTCTGAGAAATTAAGAGCATGATCATAGAGCTAGTTCGTAAGTATAAGAACGGATTTTGAAGACTTGGTTGTATTAAGGAAGGGTAGCGGTTACCATATTAGCGTGCACCAAGGATGTTAATGTGGTTAATTATCTAGGGGATGAATCATATGTGATGAGTTTGAGAATCCGGTTTTGTAGATTGCAATAAGTTGAATGATACACGTCAAGTGGTATAAGTGGAAGTTTGTAAGCACTGATTATAGGGAATTAAGTAAGGATTGAATTCTATAAAGACTAGATCATTTTGTGAGATGTTAATGATGATTAAATTAAATCTAACTAGAGTACGACGTATTCCGAAAAAGTACATACAGCTTAAGGGATGAGTCTTGTGAACAAGATGTTAAGTTAAAGATTGTACTATACCTAGGAACTGATTTTAGAGAGTTGCTCGTGACAACAAATGTAAGTACGATATAGACCGACAATTAAGTTATGAAGTCATTATAAGGACGATGCCCTTAAGGTTGATGTGAGAACTATAGAAAGAATAAGTCACGATCTATCAGGCGGAGGACAATGGATTTAAAGATTACATTGTAAATATACAGGCTGAATGATTTGAAGACTTAGTCCTGTATCGAGGAAGTGAGATGGGTAATATATCAGAATACGCAAGGGATACTAAGTTCGATCATGATCTAGGTAAATGAATTATGTAGCACTATACTAAGTTACCGATTACGTAACACACAAGTTTCGAGGACGAAACTTTTTGTAAAGAGGGGAGAATATTATATCCCATTTTTTTTAATAGGGGCAAGAATGGAAATTAGGCCTAATTAATTAGAAAACCTAATTTGATTATCAAATTTTCCCTAAACCCTAATCAAATTTCTATTTAAACAAGGCTTGGACTTCTCCTCTCATACTAAACGTTCAGCTGCCATTCACATAACAGAAGAAAAAAAACGCTTTCTTCTTGCTTCAAACCAAAGCCGCCAATAATGAAAAAAGCACCACCGCCTCGATCAACCCTTCAACGCGTATCCAGTACCAGGTAGGTGCTCCCTTAACATCCGTTGAATGTAATAGCAGTAATCCTTAATTTCTTTATGAAAACGAGATCGTGCATTAGTATTTGTGATTGTATAGATGTTTGATTATTGATTATACGTATATGTGATGAATTGTATGTCCGTATATACGTACGATGCTATTTTCGTATGAAACTCGAAAAAGATTTGATTTTTTTTGATGTTATGAAGAAGTGTTTGTGCCGGCGGCACGTGGCCGGTGGTGGTGGGCTATGACCACGTACTGTCAGATGGTGGAATAAAGGTGGACGGGGGGCGCGGACTGAGGGGTGCTGGCTTGGGGGGTGCGGCTGGTTGGGGAGGGTGGTGCGTCTGGGTGGGGCTGGTGGGTAGTGCGCTGGGGGGTGGCTGGGGCATGGTGAGCTGGGGGGAGGGAGAGGGGGCGGGTTAGGAAAGAGGGGGCGGGGTGGAATGTCGGTTGGGGTGATGGAGTTTGTTCGAAGGAATCAGAAAGGGAGAGGGGGGTTTGGAAAAGTTTCTGAGGCAGGGAGGAGTTTCATGAAGGAAAAAGAAAAAGAAAAGGAAAAATAGAGAAAAGGAAAAAAGGAAAGAAAAAGAAAAGAAAAGGAAAGGGAAAGTAAATGAAGGATTCCGTGTATGATTTTTGTGCATTCATGCATCACGACATTGCATATATGATATGTTCTGTTCTGTTTCGTTCTGTTAAAATATGCGAGACGTAAGTCGCATATCTGTTCTGTTATGTTAAGGTATACGAGACCTAAGTCGCATATCTGTTATGTTCCGTTAGGGTATACGAGACATAAGTCGCATATCTGTTCTGTTAGGGTATGCGAGACCTAAGTCGCATATCTGTTCTGTTAGGATATGCGAGACCTAAGTCGCATATCTGTTCTGTTCCGTTAGGGTATGAGAGACCTAAGTCGCATATCTGTTCAGTTATGTTAAGGTATGCGAGACCTAAGTCGCATATCTGTTCTGTTCCGTTAGGGTATGCGAGACCTAAGTCGCATATCTGTTTTGTTATGTTAAGGTATGCGAGACCTAAGTCGCATATCTGTTCTGTTCCGTTAGGGTATGCGAGACCTAAGTCGCATACCTGTTCTGTTAGGGTATGCGAGACCTAAGTTGTTGAGAAATATGTTTGGATAATTTTCAAAGTCATGATTTTAAGTGATGAATACTTAAAAATGTCACACATGGTGTTATATGTGATTAAAAGTTGAACAAGTTCACATCGATCGATCTATGTAAGGCAGATAAGTTTAAGACCTTTCTGTGAGACATCGATCTCTAAACCTAAGACACATCAATCGATCGATGTATATCAAACTCTCACTTCGATCGATCGATGTAGGTCAGAGGCAAAACCTGAACCTTTATGTGAGACATCGATCTATGAAGCTGAGGCACTTCGATCGATCGATGTCTAGAGTTTTTAGAAATAATTTTCTAAAATGTGATAAAATGGTTGTTTTCATTTGTACATGATTTATATATGCTCATTATGTGCTTATTATGTGTTTTTGGTGATTATTATTGTCTTGCGACTAACGTGCCTTGGAAGTTTCTACAACTTACCAAAAAGGGCAAAATTGGTATTTTAAGTTTTGTAGGAACATCATATGGTGAAAAATATTTCAAGTGCATATCATTATCTTGGTTATCATGACAAAGGTGGTATTGTGATTATTTTTGATCATCGGGGGCATTTCTGGAGTTTTCTCACACCAGGGGTATTTTGGTCATTTTACCCCCAAGGGTATTTTTGGTATTTTCACTCAAGGAATCTCTTGAGCATATTATTATCTTCATTCTGGAGCTGTGTTATTATTATTTTGAAGATTATATGGTGATCTTATATCTTATTCTCTCAACCGATGATATTATTGACTATAGCTGGATATGTGACGATTTAAGATGTCACATTCTATTTTTTCTTGAAGACCCTCTTATATATGTTATAAGAGGATATTAATCATCATCTTTTAGAGATTACAAGGTGTCCTTGGTGCAAGATTCATCACAATATGTAAAGGAGAAGAAAGTATGAATTTTGGTGTTATATGTTGACATAATTTTGTCAACACTTATTCATTATTTTTTATTCACAAAATATGAGTTGGTATACATACATACAACATCAAAAACGTCCATAAACAGGTGGAGAAGGTGGTATACTCATTTTATGACTTTTGGGCAAGAAGACAAACCAAAAGCAAGCTAGTTGGCAAAAGTTGTCAACTTGAAATTTCAAATTTGAAGTTAATGGAGACAAGGTTGTTGGAGATGATTATGGAGGTGTTTTAATTCAAAATTCTCAGCCATCACATGGTCTAAAAGTTGGAGGGAATATGCCATCAATTCACTCTATAAATAGAAGGCAAGGTGAAGAAGAGAAGACACACACTTGAAAGCAAAAATTGAAGATTGTTGTCTTGCTATTCTCTTCTCATATTTTCGTTCATACTTTGTGTAGCTAAGGTGTTCCATTTCTAGTTGTTGTCCAGCTACACTATACACACCTTCTTGTGTCTTATTTGTAAGATTGATTAGCCAAATCTATAAGGCTACATCAATAGGTGATAGAGGTGTTGCAACCAAGAGTTGCATAAAGGTGTTCATCCAAGTCTTGAATAGAGTTGGTGTTTAACCCAAGGATCAAGCTTGGTTCTTGCTGTAATTTGGTTCATACCATAGTGAAATCCAAGGAAAGGTGTTCCTTGGGACTGGAGTAGGTCACATTGACCGAACCAGGATAAATTCTCGGTGTTCTTCTCTTGTTTCTTTATTTCTATTTTCTGCCCGTTTTTGACTGCAGTTTTCACACCACTTCTCACAATTTGAAAAAATAGCTAAACATTTTCAAAATTCGTGATTTTTGGTGGAGTTATACTTCAGACTGTTAGCTTTCATTTGCAACAAGAATCACTTGATTTGAGCAAGGGAAAGTTAGTCTTTCAGTCTTTGCAAGATAACTGCTCCAATCTGGCTGCAATCTGACCAGTTTTGAGAAAACTTAAATTCTGTATTTTTCAAGAGTAGGTTAAGGTCAGGGCCTTTTTGAAACTTCATCTACACATCCTAAGGAGTGTTTTGATATAAAGATCAACCTTTTTGGTTGAGTATTCAAAGAGAAACACGTTTTGCAAAATCAGCAACATTCTGTCCAATTCTGTCCAGATTGACCATCTGAATCTTTTTATTTATTTGAAGGGTCAAACAATCTTATTTTTGTCTGATTTTTGGATAGAGTCTTGTTAACTCATTGAAGTTACATTCTGGAAAGTTTCATAATTTTTGGAGTTGTGTACAATTATTTGTGAATTTTTGAAAACGGATTCTGAATCTGAGGTGGTTTCAGATTCTGTTTTCAAAGGGGATTTTAACAAAGGGTTGTAGTGTAATTTCCGCTAACCACTATTCACCCCTCCCTCTAGTGGTGTTTATTGCAGGTGCACGGTCCAACATTTGGTATCAGAGCCAGACCAACACCACTCAAAAGAAGCAAGATTCAACACCATACAAGGCCAAGAAACAACGATTCATTATATACTACTTGTCTCAAATCCAAGGTACATACTATGGCTATTGTTTCTCACAAAGGTGAAATGGAAGGTATGTCTACCCAACGCCCTCTTTTTTTTGATGGCAATAATTTTGTTCATTGGAAACTAAGAATGAGGCTATTCTTAATGGCTATAGACATCGATTTATGGTCTATAGTTGAAGATGGGCCGTACATTCCAACGAAAGTTACACAAGTTAGTGAAGTAACTCAAGAGGTTGAAAAATGTAAAAGTGAATGGTCATCAGATGATAAAAAGAAAATGTCTATGAATGCTAAAGCTATGCAATTACTTTTGAATGGACTTACAACGTCTGAAGAAGGATATGTGTCAAATTGCACAAGCGCACACGACATGTGGAAATCACTTGTATTAAAGCATGAAGGTACTAGTGGTGTTAAAGAGTCAAAAATAAACATGCTTATGACTGAATTAGAGACTTTCAAAATGTTGCCAAACGAATCCATAACATCTATGGATTTGAGGATTACTAATATTTTCAATGCCCTTGAAGCTTTAGGAAAGTCATTTTCGAACAGTGAAAAGGTTCAAAAGGTGTTACGAAGCCTCCCTGCTGAATGAGATCCAAAGGTGACTGCAATCGAGGAGACAAAGTCAATCACTAAGATGGATGAATTGATCGGGTCTCTTAAAGTTTATGAGGTTAAATTAAACCAACGAAAGTCTGAATCGTATAAGTCATCCGGTAAGTCAATAGCTTTCAAAACAACCGAAACACATGCTAGTAACGATGATAGTAATAGTGATACTGAATTAGACGATGAGTTGATATTGATAGCTAGAAAACTAAGAAAATTTTTCAAACGTCCAAATAGGAATAGACAACGTAATTCTTCTTCTTCTTCTTCTCAACCTAGGAAGAATAACATAAACAAATGGAATAATAAAGAATTAAAGTGTTATGAATGCGGTCAAAAAGGAGAAGAATTACGTTGATTGTTTTAAGAAGTTCTGACTGTTATACGTATTTGCGAAAACGTGGACAGTCTATTTTCGTATTACAATACGTATATGTATTTCACTACTGTCCTAGCATGTATGATCTCACAGAGCCGATGCAGACAGGGTACCTACTGAGTGACGTTTTTGTCGCTCACACCGTTCGTTTTGTTTTCTTGCAGACGATTCAGGGTATGATTACATATGGGTTGGAGATTCAGAGTGGGCTCAGTGGGACTCGTAGAGATTATTGGGAGATTGAGGATCAAGAAATGAGGAAGTTTTATTTTATTTATTATTTCATTTGAGGACTTAGCTTAGGGATTTTATTTTACGAACTTTACGATGTCGTTTAGGGTATTTTGACTTGATGTTGACTATATATGATTTGGGGATGTTACTTTTGATTTAGGATTTTGAATTGATTTATTTCGCTTCCGCAATCAAATACTCTGTCGTTTTGATAAGTGTAGGGATTCGTACAGACGCCTTGTATATCCCTTAGTGGAATACGGCGGGCGTACCAGTTCTGACCCTATGGTTCGGGACGGAGCGCTACAGATGGTACTCCCATCAAATAGGGACATAAAAGTTGGCAACAGTTGGGTTTTTGTAAAAGAAATTAGAAACCTAATGGGATAGAAAAATATTCTCTATAAACCGAGGACAAGGTTCCTAAAACCCCAAATATCAAACAGGCACAACAAGAAAAAACAAAGACCTTGTGCGTACAAGAAGCCGAGCATCCCGAGAGCATAATAAAGGTAATTAAAATATCAACTTTATGTATAATTCAGTTGCTATATGATTTTGATTATGTAGAAGCAAAAGAAAAAGAAAGAAAAAGGAAGAGGGCTCATGCCGATTCAGTTGGGGAATAAAAGGGGGAAAAAAAGAATTATAAGCTGCTGTTGAATTTGATTGCAGGAGGAATAAGGAAGGGAAAAAAATAGGAGACGAAAAGGAGGGGATAGGATTCCCTCACCGCAGTGACACGTGACCGCACGATACGTGGCAGCAAGGAGGGTGGTGAATCTAGATGTGGATGACCCTCACCTAGCCTCACCATCCCCCTTGTTGTCATGTGTCGGACGCTCATAAAGGAGGTGAGGAAAGTGGGGATTAGGGGATCTCATCTCGAAAAGGAGAGGCTGAAACGGCTTTGTGTGAGAAATAAAAGGAGAGAGAGAAATAGGGGTGTTCATGGTCCGGTTCGGCCGGTTTTTGAGAATCTTACGGACCAAACCGTTTGTTACGGTTTAGAAAATAGAAAACCGAAAACCAGACCAAACCAGTCAACAAACTGTTTGACCGGTCCGGTCTAGTCCGGTTTGGTTTCGGTTTTTTCCGGTTTTATTCACCTGAAGCATTGATAACGTTGATTAAAAAGGTCAAAATTCATAATCAAAATTGAGGACAAGTTTTCTTCCTGGTAGGATTTTTTTCAAACTAAAAATGAAACTATACTCCCTTAGTAGAATATTATTATACCTTAATTTATCATAGAATATTATTATACCTTAATTTATCATGTCTTGGCAAGAAACTCATAATATAATAAATTACACAAAGTACCTGACCCTCAACAAAAGGATGGATTAAGGTGATATAGTAGTTTAATCAAAAAAACATCCAAGTATCCTTAATACTCAATCATGTAATCACATTATTTGCATACAGAATAATCATCCAAGTAACAAAATTTCAATTCTTTCATACTTTTACGGGATGATAAACAATGTGTGGAAATAATTATACACTAAGAATTATTAAAAATCAAAGAAGTAATTAAACGAGGATAAATAAATCAAAGAAAAAAACTAATATTTTCTTTGGTATAACCAGACAAATCCACTAGGTACCAACCTTTGTTCACCAAAAAATGATTAATCAAGTGAGTTTTTCCTCCTCAAGTCATGAACATCCAATAAAAAACAAACTCACAAACAATATAAACAAATAACTAAAATACTACTATAATGTATAAAATATAATTAAATATATAACGTATAATCAAATTTATATATATATATATAACCGGTATGGTCCGGTTTATACGGTTTGAAATTCTTAAAACTAGAAACCGGACCAAATAAAACAGTCCGGTTTTTAGCATTTATTAAACCGGCCATAAAACCATGGTCCGGTTTTTTATGGTTTGGTTTGGCCGGTTTGGTGCGGTTCGGCCGGTTTTTAAAAAGCATGTACACCCCTAGAGAGAAAGATGAAGTAGGAAGGAAGGAAAAGGAAAAAAAAGGCAAGAAAAGAAAAATTACAAGGGAGAGGAAAAAAAGGGAGTTTGAAAGAGGATGAAAGAAAGAATAGGAAAAGAAAATAAAATAAAAGAAGAAAAAGAAAAAGAATAGAGACGTTGTAAGGTATTCAACCCAAATGAGCAGAGGTGTTAAACGAATCGAACAGTTTGAGTTTATTTTTTATTTGGTTCGAATTCGTTTGTTAATTTTACTTAAACAAGCTGAATTCGAACACTTATTTGGGTTCGTGTAATTCAACGAGCTAAAATGTTCGCGAACTGTTTGGCTCGTATAAATCGTTGTAGTGTTATCAAATCGAACTCGAACTAATTTTAAAGTTTGTTTAGCTAAACAAACCGAGCCAAACAGTTCGTGTAGCTAAACGAAATCGAATTCAAAAACCTAGTATTCGGCTCGGTTCGGTTCCTTAACACCCCTACAAATGAGGAAGGTTGTTAGAGGGTTTCAGTTCTACTAGCAGATGAATTGTATCAATTAATTTAGAATAAAAAAAAACTAAAAATAGACAAAAAAAAAAAAGTGAATTGTATCAATTAGTTTAGAATAGAAAAGATTAAAATAGACAAAAATGTTATCGACGTCAAGATTTGAACCATGGTTAAGAGGTTTAATAGTTGAAGGTTGTACCAGTTATTCAAAAAAAAAAAAAAAAAAAAAAAAAAAAAAAAAA
>AP025041.1:43156791-43360780 GCA_036186865.1 Eustoma russellianum | reverse complement strand
AAAAAAAAAAAAAAAAAAAAAAAAAAAAGAAACAAGACGTTATTGATTGGCAGCTCACAAGGAATATTAATTTCTTCAATAGAAAAGGAAAGGAATGGTCACTGAAGAAGACTGAGAAGTCGTCTCTCTCAATCCACTCAGAAATGTGAACTTAAAACCATCCCCATGACATAGCCCAACTGACTCCGAGCAAAGGTTTTCGAAAAAGATCAGATGTTCAATTCTTGCCAAAGACAAGAAATCATCTTCCCAGCGAGTGCATAGTGTAGGAGGTTCTTAGCTAGGCTTGGCTGCAGTGCTGGAGATTCCTTATGCAGACTACTGTGTAAATGATCAAGCTCCTACTAGCAGACCGTAGGTTCTTAGCTAGGCTTGGCTGCAGTGTTGGAGATTCCTTATGCAGTCTACTGTGTAAATGATCAAGCCCCTACTAGCAGACCGTTCGGTACCTGATTTACCTCTCTACACTACCTTTTAGACTGGATGTGACATAGACTATTATAGGGTCAACCTTTTTTCAAAACAAGTCTTTTATGCACATGTGATAAATAAATAAAATAAGATTTGTCATGTCACCATACTTTGACTGGCGAAGTCTTCGGGAGACTTTTTCAAACAAGAATTTTCACTCCACAAATGCTTTACATATTCTGTTGGCATAGCATATAGGGGATGTGATGTGATCTCATAACTCCACTTTTTCTTACTTTACACATGACCGTGCGACACGTGACAGCAGTATGGGGTGGTGAGGTTAGATGCGGATGACCCTCATCTAGCCTCACCACCCTCCTTTGCTGTCACGTGTCGTGCGGTGTGGAAAAGTGGGTGAGAGATAGAAATTTTTGAAGTGATTTATAAGTACCATTTTGTATGATAAATGAAGACATTTTAGTGTTGAGGCGTTGTTTTAAGAATCTCTCTCCCTTTAAAAAAAATCTTTCATTTCAAATACAGTTAAACACATACTTTTATTTTATTTTGAAATATAATGTAATAAAGCAAAATGACATACTAAATTGATTACGCTTCTTATATTATGAAGTAGCATTTGATTGACACAGCTTGATGCAATTTTCATTATAGGCCATCAGAAAATAACATATGCGTGTTTCTAACACATGAGTATGGTTACCTAAATCCGACTTCCTCCATACCTTGACTTAAGCAAAATCCTCTGAAAAAATGGAATAACGTTGTGTCGTCTCTCTGTTCAAAAAAAATTGTCTCGGAGACAATATTTTTAGGATTTGTCAAATAAAAATGACATTGAAAAAACAAGACTTTTGTGGTCATCCCTAGCCCGAAGTCTAGAATGCTATATGAATGAAAACATGCTTTGTTTAAAACAGTATAACTAATCTTGTTGTTTTTCGACCTTGAGGTCACAGGTTCAAGCCACGAAAACAACCTCTTACATAAAGTGTAGGGTAAAGCTATGTACATCAGATTGCTAAGCGATCCGTCCCCTCCCCGGACCCTACGCAAATGCGGGATCCTAGTGTACTGGGAACGCAAGAAAGAAAAGAACTAATGCCTTGCATAAATATCAATCAAGAATGTCTATCCCTTGCATAAATATCAAATACTCCAAATCTCCATCAAGAATGTCTCTCCTTATTCTCAATCCTGTGACAATTCTCTTGCTTGTAGTCTCATGCCCTCAAGTCACCTGCGTTTCCTCCTCCATTTCCAAAGAAGCCGAGGCCCTCTTTCAATGGAAACTGACTTCTGGAAACAAAAACAATCCCTTCCTAAAATCTTGGAAGGTTCTCAACAACTCCTCTACCAATCCATGCACTTGGTTTGGGGTATCATGCGATACGATCTCGAATCATATCAGTGGCTTAGATCTTTCAAATTCTAACATAAATGGTACACTCCTCCACTTCCCTTTTTCATCTCTGCCTTATCTTCAGAATCTTGATTTTTTCATGAACCAACTTTCAGGCCCTGTTCCTAAGGAGTTAGGCAACCTGGCTCTCCTTGTTTATCTTGACCTTAGTTTCAACCAGTTTGCAGGTCCGATTCCTGAAGAATTAGGACATCTAACACAACTTCGCACCTTATATTTATGGAACAATACAATCAATGGCTCCATTCCTAAATCACTTGGTAATCTGACTAATTTGACTGGCTTAGAACTTTCTGTAAATCAACTATCTGGCTTCATTCCTGTGGAGTTGGGCAACCTGAAGTGGCTCAACTCTTTACGTCTAAGCAGAAATGCTCTTAGTGGTCAGATCCCTTCTTCCTTAGGCAACTTGACAAATTTAATTATTGTGTTCCTGTACCGAAATCAACTTACAGGTCCAATTCCTACAGACATTCGCAATCTGAAGCTTCTTACTGTTTTAGATATTAGTCACAATGAACTAACAGGGTCAGTTCCAACTTCTATAGCTAATCTAACAAGTTTGACACACTTATATCTTTTCACAAATCAACTTACAGGGTTCATTCCTAGAGAAGTTGGAAATCTGAAGCTTCTTACTGATCTAGATGTTAGTGACAATCAACTCACAGGGTCAATTCCAGGTTCTCTAGCTAATCTCACAAGTTTGTCTTTCTTGATTCTAGGAAGAAATCAACTTACTGGTTCAATTCCAGTTACATTTGATGATTTGACTAACCTGGAAAGGCTTGGACTTGGAAGCAACTTACTTTCTGGTTCCGTTACGCAACGATTTGGAAAGCTAAATAAGCTGGCTAGCTTGACATTGCAGTTTAATCAGCTAACTGGACACTTACCACAACATCTGTGTAGCAACAACCAACTACAAATTATTACTGCGAATGCGAACAAACTTACAGGTTCAATCCCCAAAAGCCTGAAAACATGTACATCATTAGTTCGAGTGAGGTTCGATGGGAATCAATTAACAGGAAATCTATCTGAGATGTTTGGTGTCTATCCACACTTAGATTTCATGGATCTTAGTGACAATAAGTTCCACGGCGAGCTGTCAAGCAACTGGGGAAAATGCAAAAACTTGACGACTCTGATGATTGCAAATAACAACATCGCAGGACAGATTCCAGATGGGATTGGGGAGTTGTCTAAATTGGGAAAGCTAGATCTTTCCTTCAACCGCTTAACGAGGGAAATTCCAAAAGAATTTGGTGAGCTTAAGTCCATGATATATCTGTATCTACAAGACAACCGCCTTCAGGGTGAATTGCCTCAAGAATTAGGATCACTTACAGGGCTCCAGAAGCTCGACCTCTCCTCAAATCTCTTTGATGGCTCCATTCCAAGAATCATAGGTATGCTTGCCACTCCTAAATGGAGCATGATAAAATTCCATGTTGTATTGAAGTTTATCATTCTACAAATAAACTAACTCTTACTTTGCTCATATAGGTAACTTTAATCAGCTGACTCACTTGAACTTGAGCATGAACTTTTTCATCCAAGAAATTCCAGCTGAGATGGGCGAACTAATTCAACTTTCACAGCTTGATCTGGGACACAACTTGTTAACAGGGGAAGTACCATCTCTGCTGACTAAACTACAGAGCTTAGAGTTATTGAATCTTTCGCATAATCAGTTTTGGGGTCAGATCCCGATAGGTTTATCACACATGCCAGCTTTGTCAAGTGTTAATCTATCTTTCAACAACTTACAGGGTCCTGTCCCTAGTGGTAAATCCTTCGCAAATCTCACAGTAAAGGAATTACAGGGGAATCCTAATCTGTGTGGCAACATAACCGGGTTACAACCTTGTCGAATTCATCATTCCAAGAAAACATCACAAAAGCTTGTCCTCATAATTATACTTCCTCTTCTCGGTTCACTAGCACTTCTTTGCATAAGCATTGCAACTGTTTTTGGTTGCTTTAAAAGGAAAAAGACAGATGCTGATGCAGAGGAAAACACAATCATTAACACGGGTAACTTCTTCTTCATAAGCACATTTGATGGGAAGGAGATGTACAAAAAAATCCTGGAAGCCACGGAAGAGTTCCATGAGGCATATTCTATAGGGGAAGGAGGTTTCGGTCGTGTTTACAAGGCACAACTTTCACCTACCCAAGTTGTAGCCGTCAAGAGACTTCACGTCATGCCTAATATGAGTGAGAGTAATGATTTTATAAATGAGATAAAGGCCCTAACGGTGATCAGGCATCGCAATATCATGAGACTCCATGGCTTTTGCTCAAGTGATAGACATTCATTTTTGATATATGAGTACCTTGAAAGAGGCAGCTTAGCAAGTATTTTGAGCCTAGACGAAGCAGCTGTAGGCTTTGATTGGGAAAAAAGAGTAAAAATCATCATCGGAATAGCAAATGCCTTATCTTACATGCACCATGATTGCTCCCCACCAATTGTTCACCGTGACATATCAAGCAAGAATATTTTACTTGATTCCGAATTTGAGGCATGTGTTTCAGACTTTGGGACAGCTAAGTTTCTCAAGATGGACTCATCTACTCAGAGCTCTATAGGAGTTGTTGGCACATTCGGCTACATGGCACCTGGTAATTAATCTAATTCTTTTACTTTTTGTTTATGGCTAAAACAACAACATTACCCCATTGCTTTAGAGGCTCCCGTCTATGGCGGGTATGAGGGTCAGATGTACGCAACCGTACTCATGTGTTAAAAACACATAGAGGTTGTTTCCCGATGACCCATAATGAAAATTGTGTCAAGCGGTGTCGATCAACTGCTACTTCACAATATAAGAAGCGCGGCCAATTTAACGAGTCATTTTGTTTTATTCCATCATATTCCAAAGTCAAGGAAGAGTATGTATATGTATTTTTTTATTTAAGATTTTCAAATCATCTACACATTACAGAGCTTGCCCAAAGTGCTAGAGTGACGGAGAAGATTGACGTTTTTAGCTTTGGGGTATTGACATTGGAGATACTTAATGGGGGGCATCGAGCATCTCAGGCACCTATACAGGTACAATTGGAGGACTTGATTGATAAACGGATTCCCAATCCTACTCCAAGAACTGAAAAGATTTTAAGGTCAATCATTGATCTTGCAAGACAATGTCTAGATGACAATCCAGTGTCTAGGCCGACTATGCAGATGGTATCCAACAGCCTAGATCAAATAATACGAAGTGTAAGCCTTTAAATAGGCTGAAGAGCCTTCTATTCCTAACGGCTAAAACCCCAACGTTAACATTCACGTGGCCACAAAGACTACTTTGCTATCTATACTCTACATACCTTTAAACTATTATTCTAACATGTTTTGTATTACATGTGTATGATGTATCTGCACAAATATGTGTATGTTTATTCTGTATGTATACAGTATTTCTACAGCTTAGAAGGACGTTGTAAATAGTGATGAGTTCCCTCTAAATCGTTAGCTCCGGTTATGAGCTATGCCTTTATGAAATTTAATTTGAGATTAACAATTTAGTCCTTATGTAATAAAAATCAGTGGTTTTATCTTGGTTTCAGCACAACTATGCATGTATATCACAGCATCTGCAATCCTCTAGGATCACAGCCACTCAAAGTCGGACTATAAAACCTCTGTGTAATGGACTACTTACCATCTTTACCAAACGTTTAAGTTATTGGCAAGAATAGTATATATTAAACTAACACACACACTCACATGTTAACTCCCACACGTGCACAAAATAGCAGCAATAGACAACAGAAAGTGCGGAGCTGCAAGATTTAAATATAGGACTTCCTGATACTCTGATACCATGTTAAATTACCAACTCTGGTAAAAGTTCAAGCTCTAAGCTCAAGCTGTTACAGGAAAGCAGTTTAACATATATCAAGTTAACATGGACAATCAGACAAGGAAAGAGAAAATCAAATGTTTGATAAAAATATTCCACAAGTGGGACGGAACAAGAGTCATCTGAAAAGGATTAAGTTGTCTATTGCAATGTGACGTGAACAAAATTGAAGGGAAAGTTGCAAAACGAAAGGAGGTAAAAATAGAATACCAAGCATCTTCATATCTCTTCAAGCTTAAGGGATTCTAAATAAAAAGAATACACAAAAATTACATAACTCAAAGGACTAGTAAATGATTCGAGTATCCTCTAGTCATAAGTTCAGAAAAAAATAATAATACTTCCACCATTGGCTATCCTGGTATATTGAACTTCAAAAATCTTAAACCTTTTCGTCGATTTCAGAAGATTCTGACAAACCTTCCTTCTTCTGCTGAATACGTCGTTCCTTGCCACCAGGTTTAGATGAGGCATTGCTATACCAGATCATTCCAACAATAGCAATGAGCATACCAATCACCACTTGCATATTTAAACCCTCTTTTCCGAAAAATATGAACCCCAGAATCAATACAAGGATGGTTTTCATATGCCCAAGAACTTGAAACGTGACTGCCGTGAATCTGCCAATGCAGATGAACTGGCTCAGGTTTGTTCCCACTGCAATAGAGCACGAAAGTACTAGGAACACCTGTAGAGACAGAAGTTCAAATTATACATGAGCAAAAACCTGCTTGAACGCTGCCTCAAAGAAAGAAATATAGCTTTAAGCAACTGGCTTCCACATGACAATCATCAGATAATCAAATTCTCCTCCTGAAAGTAAATTTTCTATCGGAAACTCAATGCTATCAGAAGGTGAAGCATGAAGAGAAAAACGACCACAAGAAAGAAAAGATGTTGGGCCACCATAAGCAGAAAAACGAAGAAACAAGATAGCGAAGTCTTATGCAAGACGAAAAAGCACCCTTCCCACACATCTATCATGCCGGCTGTAGTGCAGCTGTGTATTTGAGAACAAATGAGGAAAATAAAATTTTGGAGTTTAGAACTGATACAGGTGCAACCAGAATGTGTAACCTTGAACCATAATGCAGATTTCTTTACCCAATAAACACAAAATGAAGATTTATTTTGGTTCTTACTTTCACGTAGAACTGCTTAAAATAACTCAGGAAAATAGTTTTCCAATTCAAATTACTGGGTCCTAGGTTAAAGTTTGCAGAAGGGTCCGACATTAGTGCACTTTGACTAAAAGACAGCCTAAAACACAGATCAGAACAGAAAATGCAATGTGAACCTAAATGTGCAAGGGACTTGTTAAACGTAATAGTTCATCATTCCTTTATTGAAGCACATTCCACACCCAATCCCATAATTGTCAAAACCAACTGGAGCTGTTGATTCAGGCGTAAGATGCAACTGTTGCTTCTTTACTGTTCAGTTCTGAAGTGATACTTGAAGACACAAAGATACAAAGGAAATCGTTTGGCAAAGCAATCAAGCATTTGAGGTCAACTGAATGGAGAAGATCTATGGTTCAATCAAAAGAAAAAACTGAGTACAAGTTACTCTATCGAAGTCAGAAGAGGAAATGTCTTCTAGAATTGGAGAAATTCAGATACAAATTGCTAAAAGAAATGGAAGGAAAAGATACAAGTTGGTCTTGTAGTAAGGTAAGTAGGAGACAAGGTTTTCTTCAAATCATATTATTTTCCGCTGAGGGGCGTGCTGCCCCTCTTCTTTATTGTGCTATTGCTATGGGCAGAACCATCTTTCACTTTTCCTTTCTTTCCTTTTTCTCCCGGTTCCATCTTTCTTTTAGCTGTCCTTGCATCTTTTGGTGCTCACTGATAATTTTGTTCATTTTGCTTTAAACATGCGTACCAACTTTGTCGGCCAATTGATCTGGTTTTAGCTTAGTTCAGAACATGGGCACCAATCTAGTGTTACCACACTGATTAATCCCACCCCCAGCGTCTCCCCTGTCTCTCTATCAGCTATCCTGGCATCTCTTCATGCTCACTGTTGATTTGGAATTACTTTAATAGTAAATGTGGTCATCAAAACAACGCTAGCATCCTGGCTAATTGTCCTTTCCCCTTCCTTTCCTCTTCCTCTCTCCTTTTGTGGTAAGATAGGCACAAGTTTGACAAAAAAGCATGTAAACATACATGTGTATGTACATATGCATATGTAGATATATGATCAACATATATACTTACAGATGTATGTTGTGTGTATACACACACACACACACATATACATATATGTTTATGTATAATGAAACTCACAAGATCTCTTTCTGGTACGAATAAGTGCTCAAATCCTTATCGCTCTTCCCCATGTTGGAGTAAGAAAGAATGTGATAAAAGGTAGAAAAATACTTGCAAAATGGAACTCATGAGACCTCTTTTAAGGCATTGGCTAAACTACTACTTCTATACAAATTTTCATCACATGAAATCCATGGTTTCTTCCAGAAAGAAGAAGCAAAGCGTTCACAGTTTTTGAGGTCTTCTGTACTTTAGTTAATTACGTAGAAACATAGAGCACCTAACTAATCAGAAAATCAAGTATGAGCAAGGACAAGGGATGCAACAAGTGCACATTTTTTCAGGATAAGCATTTCGACATTCATTAAATATACAAATTTTCTTTTCCACCGAACGCACGAGGAACTAAATAAGGTGCTCCTTTTCTTCTTTCTGGTGTTGAACTTAAATAATTTCATCAGCATGCTAACAAAACCAAAGAAAAGAGAGATTTCTAAAAAAGCCAAATACAAAAAACTGAAAAATTCCTGAGACTAACAATTATAATTCTCCTATCCTTGGAGCTCCACTCAAAGAGGGTGCATTTCAAGAGTACATTCATGTCTTATTTCAAATTGCAACAGGGACAGAAATGAAGATAATCTATGAAGGAAAAATTGTGAAGGAAAAATGTCTTAGAATCGCATGCAATGCAAAACAGTAACTAGCAGGAACACGGCAAATAGAAGAGCTTACCAGAGATGGTCCACTGAATTCAAAGGCATCAATTCTCTTTCCTGTCAGCCAATAATCAATAAAGGGGCCTAGCAGAAGCAAGGATGCAGCCTGTACTGGTGCAGTGTGTCCCAGGAGATTGAAGGAACTAAGAGAATATTTTCTCTGAAGAAAATGAACATACTGCATAACAAACTCAGAATTGTCAGATAGAATACTATTCAAGCTACGTTAAAAGGAGACCTGAAACATAAGTTCCAACTAAGTTTTTCCGGGGAGAGTATGTTACAGTTATAGAGCTTCTTCCAGCATAATACATTATTATATCAAGGTGTTCTAGGGATAGTTTAGAAGAAATTCTGTTACAAAAAGCTATTCCTACATGTGTAAATAAATCTAGGTTAAATAAAGAGTTCATCGTATCTCACGTGATTCTTCCAATGAAAAAAATCATCATCAATTCCAATTTCCAAAAACCGAGTGCGCTTGATAGAACGTAAGTCAGATATATGATCAACTTTATGCACGTTTATGCATACTAAAGCAAGAAAACAACAAAAAAGGAGACAAACAATTTGGTCATTATATTAGTCTCACTAACACATGATAAATTCAAGCAGTTGAACAATGCTGAAACATCATTAACAAGCCCAAATGATAGGACAAAATTATATGCTAAGTGCAAGATAAATGGAAAATTCTTTTAATCAACTTACATACTGTTGCAGAGAAGTACTCCAAACTGCGATAAATGCAGCAACGAATCCTTTAGTATTCACACTGACATCAGTGACTGTACATACAGCAACCCCAAAAAGCACAATCACAATGCTCAGCTTTGTGTCTCTCGAATACCGGATTTTGTCAAATACGATCTCGAGTAAGCAGGATACAGGGATCATACTCAGTTTTGCTATCTGATAATACAATACAAGGGTTATCATCTCGATATCTGGTCCAAGTAGCTTCAAAACTTTGTGGTAAAAGATGTTGAAAAAAAATTAAATAAAAATTAACAGGAGAAAGAAGCTCAGAAAATTACCTGATAGAATCCCACTGAGTTCCACATTAAGCTGACATTCATTCCAACAATAGAAAAATTCGCAAATAGGATAAACTTCAGAAGCTCTGAGACAGGAAGTTGAGAAGACTGGATGTACCCTAGCCACCTAAGAACAATTGTCATCAAGGTTGTGGTAGCAAAATGCATACCCGTTAACGACGTAGCTGCAACATCAAAGTAATTAAAAAAAAATTAGAACCACCAAAAAGTTAATATTTGAGGGGGAAAACATTTGAGAAGAAAGAACTCTGGCAGTACATTTGTCCTGCTAATGTTGTATATCATCAAAAGAATGCAATAGTTCCCAGACAACAGTATACTTTTGAATATGCCAAATGATCAAACTACAGAGTACATTTTCATTACCCTTCTCTTCCCATGGATGTTGTCAAAACCTTCAAAAGTTGCTTTCAGCTTCTAATGAAGCTAAGATGTAATGTTACCAAGTCTACTACAATAACTTGACGTCAAATGTTAATTAACCATCAAACAAACGATACATCCTTTTTGAATATGAAAATGGATGCACCATAATACACATTTATAATCTTTTTTTACCAGGAAAATGGTTCACAACTGCAATATGATTACGAAAGAGCCCCATAACTTTGCTTTCTTCATTATGAAAAAACCCCAAACTATGTAGCATGCATTAATTTCCATATATTCGCTATAATCCTGTAAAATGATTCCAAGTGTCCTGATAAGTAATTGTTTAACATCCCAGCACAGTTAAAGTTTCTAAATATGTATTAACCATGATTACAAGAAACTTTATGGTTCATAAGATGCAAAGGAAGAAACAATGATAAATAAAAAATTACATTTCTTCACCTGGAAAAGAATTTGTAGCATGGGCATAATGCAATTAGATAACGAGATGCTACTAAAGAAAAAGGACTTGTTCTTCCATTATTGTGGAAAGTAAACTGTGCAGAAAACGGGATCTAAAGACTGAAAATATTACCAAAACTGAAGCCATATGTTGCCATTAAGGCTTTATTGACAATAATAATCCCAACTGAGGTGACTACATTGAACATCCATGCTGCTGCATCCACTGCAGCCTTCTTGTCCGCCTTGCTAGCTGGAGCCATTTTCTTCATTTAAGAAAAAAATCGATGATAAAGGAACTTCTCTAATCCTTGATCATCACTGTAAAATTTTCCACTTTCACATCAAAAATGAAATCTTTATATTTCCTTCCCCAGTCTCCCACCTGAATTTCAAGGCCAAAAAAAAAAAACTGAATCATAAAACTTACAGCTCCAGAATTCTCACCAATGAATCTCATGTAAACAATTATTTCAACATAACTAAACAGAATACTGGAAAACTTAACAATTTTTCAAACTAGAGGCAGCAATCACTTACCTACAAGCATATATCCACAAATCCAGGGGCGAAGAAGTGCCAGAAACCAAATACACACTCAATTCAACAGTATTTAGAACCAAACAATAGCAGTTCAAAGAGTCACTCAACGGAATTCCAAAATCACCCGCAACCGAAATTCTCTCAAAATGTACAACTCTTCATTTAGCAGATCTAATTCATCAGATCACCAAATTCAGTCCCTAAAATCACGCAACACATTTCAAATCATCCACTTGATTCCAGAAAACGTCAAGAAATTCGTGATTAATAACACTATCAGAAATGCAGAAGTCGAGGGCATACCGTTAAGAAAACGAAGGGGACGGAAGAATCAAAGATTTTGAAGTTGTTCAAACTGGGATCTTTACACCTTCAGCTGCAACTTTATTTACAGTGATACCCGTACATATATATATACACACACACACATACATATATATATATATATATATATATATATATATATAATACTATATATACTTGTATGTATCTGCGCTATGGCTTTTGTGCTACTGCGCTGTAATTTTGTACGTAAGAGAGAAAACGGAAAGGGACGAAATAGAGAAGAATGTAATTTTGGATGAGTAAATTTGCTTCGTTTAACCTAATTTCAAATTTGTAATAAATTGTAAAGAATTTTGTAACTGGGAAAATGACATTTGGGTGACTAAATTGAACAATAATTTTGTAATGTTATTCATAACTATTAGTTTTTGTTTTTATAATTTGTGCTATAAATTTTTGATTCTTAACGTACACTCGTAATTATTATTTTTTTTACTCTTTCACACCAGTTAAATGTTATGTTTTTCATTTTAGACCTGCAAAACATGTGTAAAAAAGTAAAAAAATAAATTTATAGTTACGAGTGCACGCTAGAAATCACAAGCTTATGAAGCAAAAGTGTAAACAAATTAATAGTAGTAGATACACGCTACAAACTTAATTGCAATTTAGACACAAACGGATATAGTTATAAGTAGCAAGTGTTATTTTCTGTTGTAATATTGTTGGTACGTTATATAATGAAGTTTTGAAAAATAGATGTAATGTATGATTTGAAGTGATTACCATAGAATATTATACATGAAGTGTTATGTCTTTTAAGTATAAGAAACACAATTCTTCGTTAAAGCAACGTGTTCGTTTATCAATGGGTGTTATTCCAATGGTTATGATGGACATACCTTTTGGTTACCTATAAATATGGATGAATGTCCTCTCTTCACCCTTGACATTGTATTTACTTATCCATCAAATTATATATTAAATAAATGGTTAGTTGAGAGAAACCTTCATTCAAGAATAAGAGTTTTCTACATCAAAGTTGAAGTTCTCGCTCATCAAAGTCGCTTCTGTTAGAAAATCAACCGAGATCACTGCCAAACGCGCAGCGGAAAATAAAAACTTGATCTCCGATTTCCTACCAAGGATCTATGTTGTTCGTTTAATTCGATGAAAGAAACTCGGAAATTACCTTTGTAGATCCGAATTACGCAGATGAAGCAGGTGCGAGAATACGATCACCCTCTGTCGGTATCCACACAAACGCTTCCGCCCGGAGTGCTAGCTCTTCAAACGGCGCGGCTGAAGAACTCGTTTTTCTCAAAAACGATTCTAGGGTTTCGTTTTCTGTTCTTTCGTTTTTCTAATTGCTTGGTGTATGAGATACGCCAAGCTCCATACATATATATAGATATCAAAATCCGATTGCAGATCGGATTTGTTAACGCTATCAAAATCCGTACCAGATATGGATTTTGTTAGGATTAGATAAAACCAATCAAAATCCATATCAAATATGGATTCTCTGTTATTATCCGATGATATAAATATATACATAAAAAACGAAATTAATAATAATAATAATTAATATCCAATATTAATATTATTAATATTAAAAAAACGATAATAATAATAATAATAATAATTAATATCCAATATTAATATTATTAATATTATTAATCTCAGCCATACGCATTCTTGTCTGTGACCCGATAGGCCCATATTAATTGGCAGTTGATTAAATCTCTATTAAACCAACAAGTCGTAATTGGCCTCTAGCAAGGCATTACAACTACCCAATTAATACGAGTAAAGTCCAACTAGTCTAATAATAGTACATGCATTAATCCCTTTGTCACACGATATCTAGTTTGAACATAAGTCACGGTCAGCGTCATATTTATATAGTTCAAACATATGATTACTCGATCTCTAAGTAGACTGATAAAACAAATGATATTGATCACACTATCAATTCATTTGAGCACGGCCATGCATTTCACAGTCTCACTAATCGAGGGGCCCAAAGATATCTCTCTCAAAAGAGATGGACAAATTATATCTTGATTGTTCAATATCCTCTACATAATTTCTATCACATTCAATCATGACCTTTATTATTATCCAGTTACGGATAACGTTTGATCATGTCAAAATATAATAGTCCTTATGTTGGAAACTATGACAATCTCAAGTCAAAGGATTAAAACATGACTATCATGAGATTTACTTATGACGCTAATCCATGTAGCAATCTCATGATGGGCCTATCCAATACACTGTTCTCTAACAAGTATCTATGAGATTGATTCGTATCACCATACACATAATCATCTCATGATTATCAAATCAATACTCATACTGATTATAAATTATTTTATCTCCATAACAATAATGAATCAGGGACATATATCAAAATTGTGTAACATACTAACCAACAATAATGATAATAAAACCTCTTTTATTAATAATAAATGCATAACATAAATATCCAAATCATGGCCTAGGGCACATACACTAACAGCTTCTGCCCATCGAATCATAGAGAAATGTACACTTCCGCTAAACATCATATGTAGTTATTGTGAAATGATTGCGTATGTGAAGGCATAGATTTATAGATCCTAAAGAATAATTGTTTATAATTAAATACTAGTTGGTCATTTGTGAAGAGTTATCTTAAAGGGTTATGCCTTTTAAGTCTAAGAGACACGATTCTTCATTAAAGGGACATGTCCATTTATCAAAGGGTGTTATTCCAAAAGTTACGATGGACGTACCTCTTGGTTACCTATAAATATCGATGGAGGTCCTCTCTTCACCTTTGCCATTGTCTTTACTCATCCATCAAAGTAGACATTAAAGAAAAAGTTAGTGAAGAGAAACCTCCATACAAAATTGAAGTTTTCGCTCATCGAATCATGGAGAAAGGTGTTGGACCGGAACACCTGCAATAAACATCACTCTATGAGGTGAATAGTGGTTAGCGGAAGTCACACTATTGATCTTAAACAAAAATTCCCTCAAAACAGAATCTGAGAGCTACTCAGATTCAGTACTCACTTTTGAAAAGTTCACAAGTCACTGTACACAACTGCAAAAATTATGAAACTTTTCAGAAATTAATTTCAATGTATTGACTAGACTCTGTCAAAAAATGAGCTAAAAATAAAATCGTTCGGTCCTTCAAAAAAATAAAAAAATTCAGATAGTCAATCTGGTCAGTATTGGACAGAAAGTTGCTGAATTTTGAAAACTTATATCTCTTTAATTACTAAGCCAAAAATGTTGATCTTTTGTCAAAATATTCCTTAAGATGTCTAGTTTACGTTTCCAAAAGGTTCTGACCTGAAACTGTGCTTAATAAAATCAAAGTGCACGTTTCTTAGAAACTGGTCAGATTGCAGCCAGAATGGAGCAGTTATCTTTCAAAGACTGAAATACTAACTTTTCTTTGTTTAAATCAAGTGATTCTTATCGCAAATGAAAGCTACCAGTCTGATGTATAATTCCATCAAAAATCACGAGTTTTGAAAATATTTTTCTATTTTTTCAAGTCGTGTGAAATTGAGTGAGAACTACAGTGAAAAACGGCAGAATGCAGAAACGATTCTTTCACTGCAATGGATATAATAAATTCTTTCAATAACACACTAGCACACCTTATCCCTATTATTGTGTCATCTATGCAGGTACATATACAGCCGATGGTCTCATTGGAAACTTACCCTCTATCATTTGAGATGGAGTTATTGTTTACCTGCCTCTCACCCTCCCCAGAAGCTAATGATAGATTTTGCTGTCGTTGGAATATAATTGGTATATGTTGTTGATGTTATAATATACTATAGCAACCATTTTTAGATTAGGCATATACGTTGATTGCCTCGTGATCAATGGGCATATACGTCGCTTGCCGCTTTAGAACGGTTGCAGATGTTTTTGATCAATAAAACAAGAAGTTTATATTCTTGCGGATGCTTTTGATCAAAATAACAAAATTTATATTGTTTATAAAGCTCAAGCTTGTTACAAAATTCTACAAACAAGATAATTGAGCAAAGACAATAAGGATTCTTGAGTTTTTGAAGTTGGAGATTCCAAATTTTCTTTTTTTATGGAGTCAAAGGCCAAGATGGAGAATGTACATCAGAAACGCAACGATTTTTTAAATTGGTTAAGTATTGTCAAGACTCATACAAGAAGCCCGCTATACACCGGTCTATCCCCGGAGGCCTCCACCGTTCCAACTCTATAGAAAATGACCCCCACCTTTTCAACTCCATAAAAGATACAAATCAAAAACTCACAACCTCCTAGTCTGGTAAATGTTTTTAGAACACACAAAAAAGATTGTTGTCATAACACACAAAAAAGCCAACTACAAATCGGAAATGTAATCCAAGATAGACAACGAACACAACGTACATAAACAAATCCACACAGCCAGCCGTACTTACACCCTCGGAAATCATTAGAAAAATGAAGCTTTTGACATAAAACCCATCATATCATACCCATCATATCATATTTTAGCTCTGACCACCTAATCCTTAAAGATTTTCTGTCACCACACATGATTTTATACAAACAAAAATTCCATAGAACATCTCGAAAAACCAAACAAAAATTCCATTGAACATGTCGAAAAATGTCCGCCATAGCCATACACACTTTCAGACCTTCAAAATCACAATTTGAAGCTGACATCACAAATATCAATACGTTGCTTAGCATCAAAGCCCAACCGAATTATCTTTAGCCAGAAATAAGGGTGTTAACAAACCGAGCCGAACCAAATATTAGGTTTTCAAATTCAGATTCGTTTAGCTAAACAAACTGTTCGGCTCGGTTCGTTTAGCTAAACAAACTTTAAATTTGGTTTGAGTTTGGCTCAATAACCTTATAACTGTTTAAACGAGCCAAACAATTCGCGAACAGTTCGGCTCATTTAACTAAATAAACCCGAATACCTGTTCGAATTTGGCTCGTTAACACATAATTACAAAACAAATACGAACGGAACACGAACCAAACTCGAACAATTCGGTTCTGTTCGTTCAACCGTCCTTGCCAGAAAGCACTCTAACACAAGCAAATAAGATAACTAAGTTCAAGACTTCAGCATCCATAAATATCCCCAAAAAAAAAAGGTCCAAAAAGTCATGTCAGAAAGACCCACTCGCTCAAGCACCACATTTCAAATGCATGTACTCTCACCAGTGATCTCTGAAAAACTCACATTCCAAGTTCTAAATAGAGCAAAAAAAAAAAATTTAAACCCTAGTCTTGAAAATAACTCAAGCAGTAAGTTTCTTGGTATCACTAGCTAGCTCTAACGATCCCCAGGACAAAAATGCGCTCCGCCAGGAACAATAGCGTTTCCGGTCATCGCGATAGGTTGTCAGTTGTTGTTGGAGGACAATGAGTGAATGTGATCAGCAGCATCAGAACCATTTGCTGCTAAACGAAGCACATTCATGGCCTCAGCAACCTTTTTCTTGAGGGCATCTGGAGATTCAATCAGGTGAAGCACCTCGGTCTGGTCCATCTCCAACAGCATACCGGTCACTTTTCCTGCTTGCTCCTGCTCGAGTTGACCCACCAGGGGGAACAAGTGCTCTCCAAGAATCTGCAATATTTTCCAATAACACAGAGAAGTATTAGGGGTCAGAGAAGGGCATTTGTTCACGCTTAAAACCAGCGTTCTTAACACCGACCGAAGAATCTGACCGAAAAGGAGAGAAAGGATAACTAGTGGTCTAATAAAATGCAATATTTACAGATATAATATCGAAAAAGATGATAATTATTCATTAGGGAGGTCCAGCATATTGTATGTAATCATACTTCCTCTTCTGCTAATAATTTATAATTTGTCAAAATCATATAAAGAAAATGGAAGCATGTAGGGGGGAAATGACTTCAAGAGCAAATTAAGGCGGCGTTTGGTTCGCACTTGGGTATCGGATTCAGAATCGGAATATGTATGAGTTTGGAGTTCATGGGTTTGGGCCTAAAACTGATAGTTGTTTGGTATTGAAGGGGGAATGAGTATGATAGTCATTGATGGTGTTTGGAACGTATCGGAATTGAAATGAGAATCGAATGTGGACGGCCGGAAAAGTGGCCCGAAAAATTTGACAGGCCGGAATAGTGACCGGCCGGTGGCAGCGGACCGGTGGCCGGCAGCATTGACTAGCCATACCCCTCATTCCCCCATATTAATAGACAAAGGGATAATATATCAAAAAAACGATATCCATTACCGAATACTTGGATATCAAACCGAAACTCATATCCTCGTTTCCCCAAACAAACAACTTTTATGGGTTTGGAGGGTTTGGAGAAACTTAATGGGAAATCCTCAACCAAACACCTTCTAAGAATCTTAAGTTTTCCTACGCGATTTCTTTTGACAAGATAACGATTCATTTGTAATAGAGGTGGGTAATGAAAGATTACATACCATCCGCTGATCTTCTGGAGTTGCAGAAGCTAAAGCAGATGAAAGGCTGGAGATAGCCGGAGGGCCAGAACGTCTGGTCTCTACAGGAGGGACAGGCGTACCAGAAACATCAAAAGCCCCAGACCTTATCGAACCCATCAAACCAGGGGAATCGACTGAAGAATCAAGACTGTTCCTCCCATTGCCCATATATCTGTTAAAACCTTGATTTGAGTTCCGCTGCATCCACTAATAACATTGAAGAAACAGACTGTCATGGTCGAAATGCAACAGGTGATTAAATCTGGAACTCTACATCTTGTTTATAAACCATAAAGTTAGTACCCCTAAAAGGGAAAAAGAATGCAAGGCACCAATACAGTAGGCAAACTCTGAACTTCACGCATCGGTAAAGACGGAACTAGGTTCTAACCTCAAAAGCTCACTACAAGGGCATATAAAAATGTCGCAAAGGAGCAACATAATGTTCCAAGTTTGATGCATAAAACAGACCTTTGAACAATAAATAAGTTCGTACCTCCGAATCACATATAGCAAAAATTCCAACTAATAGCACACTTACAAAAAGCAAGCAAACTTTTTCTTGTTTAGGACAGGTGACAGAGGTGCACTTGAACCTAAATACGGATTAAAGCTTTAATTTAGAGGGGGAAAAAAGTAAAGAGGAAAAGGAGAGAGAGAGAATTTCTCATGTGAAGGAAAGCTTGATTTGGCGTGTTAAAATATCTCAAACGGTGATATAGTTGCTTGCTAAAGACAATCAACATTAACAATGTACTTCACCTGTTGCTGAGGAATGCCTCCTCGTCTTCCACCATATCTCTGTCCAGATTGTCCTTGGCGGCAAAGTTGATAGGGCATGATGAAATTGGATGAAAAACCAGGGCGTATTCCAGGCAAGAGTGGCTGTTGGAAGCCATAGCCAGCATGTGGTGGTAGCACACCAGGAGCTCCGTGACCGTAATAGAGGTGAGAAGATGCAAGCCTTGGTCCCCCAGGAAGGAATCCAGGAATTCCAGAAGGCAGAGGAGCCATTCCACCAGGAGATTGCATTTGGGAGAATAATGCCTAAGAAGAGACAGCTTATCAGTAGATGAGCGGTAAAGCACGTTCAGATTGACCAGTATAATGGCTATGTTAAATTTATTAATAACAGAAACAAAATAATACCGTCACATCTACAATAACTACAGGGGCACTTCCAGGCCCTGGCTCCCGGGGGCGAGAGGAGGGGCCAGAAGTGAATTTGTCAAGTAATGGAGACATTTTAAGGGTAAACATCTCTACAAAACAAGCAGAAATGCTACCAAACTTCAGAAGTCTGAACGGAAAAATCGTGGTAAAGCTAGAGTTGAGCAAGCAAAAAAAGATATAGAATCGTGTTTAACGTCCAACATCTCTTCCTCTCTATAAGAACAGCCAGCAAGCTCATTCCCTACACATGTATACTATTTACGTATTCATGTTGATTGAGATAATTTCTAATTACCAATATAATGGCCTTCTATTATGCTGCATCACCTAACCCAAGCTATACACTCAAAAGAAAGAATTCTGAAATTGGATTCAAGAGCTAAAGCTTATCAAACATAAAAAAACGGAAAAATGAAATAATCAACAAAAGACTTGGTAGCTTCAATTTAGGGACTGGATTTTGACATATCATAGAGCAAAGTCAAATGAACCATATGAGCCCTAGATTTGTGAGTTCGCTTACAGTCTTTTAAACATATTCATACAAGATGGACCGCTCTTTCTCAAGTGCCTATAACCAATATACATGGGATGTGCTTATAAAGTATCTTGATTAAGGATTTGAATCAATCTTACCTGCAGCTTAGCCCTTCTTTCCTCTTTGCGCTGCGCAATAGCAACATATAAAGGTTTGCGTCCAATAATCTTCCCATTCATCTCATTCAGCTGAAACACAAATAGATCATCAGTTCCTAAAAGTTACCTAGAATCTTGAAGGGATACCAAAAGGAAAAGTTGTGGAAAAAGACTTTGCAAATCAACTAAAGGAAAGTAAGTTCCTAAAACTTACAGCCCTTGTAGCTTCCTCTGGAGCAGAAAAGGCCACAAATCCAGCACCTTTGCTGATTCCTTGTGAATCAACCAAAACCTGATCAAATCACCAAGAGAGATACAGATGGTAAAAATTTAGATTAAAAAAATCTTCTTATTCTTTGTTTAAGATCAAGTATTGCAAGAATATCCTATTGAAAACAAGTACGACTATACCTTGCATGAAGTTACAGTACCAAATGGTGAAAAGAGTTCCTTCAGCTTCTCATCATCTATGCTATCATCAAGATTTTTCATGTACAAGTTGGTGTATCTAACTTTTGAAACATTATTACTTCCTTCCTGTTCAAATTTAGCTCTCAGTTCAGCTTCCCTTTCTGCTTTTCTTTGAGCCCTTCCAACATACAAAACCTTGTCTTCAAGAGAGGAACCATTTAAATTCTCCACTGCAGCACTCGCATCATCAGGATTCTCAAAATTTACAAACCCAAAGCATTTTGATTTCCCATTTGCATTCCTCATAACAGCAGAACTGGTGATGGAACCATATTTCTCAAAAATTCCTTTTAGATCATCATCTGTAATGGTCCTTGGAAGGTTTTTCACATAAACGTTGGTGAACTTTTGTGATCCATTTGCTCGACTTCTATCCAATCTACGAACAAAAAGTCCAACATAAACTTGCTTATCATTTATGAGCATGCCATTTAGTCGGTTGATGGCATTTTGTGCAGCCTCCTCCTTATCAAACTGCACAAATCCATACCCTTTGGACTTGCCGTTACTATCAACGGCCAGCTTGCAAGACAGGATAGTTCCAAAGGAGGAGAATGTGTCATGCAATGCCTTATTATCAACTGATGCATCCAAGTTCTTGATAAACACATTCGCATAACCACTTTTCCGATTGGTAGGATCTCGATTGGAAAACATAATCCGTAAAGGTCTTCCACCTACTGGTGTAAAGTTCAAAAGCTCCTTTGCGTGCAAAGCTACACAGGTACAAATAAGAAATGAAAACTTCAGTGCCAAATTACGAAACCAAATACAGTAAGAATTTAAAATATAACCATCACAAAAGAATGTGCCAGAGAAGAAAAAGGAATTTCAAATAGTTCTTAAAGGCCTTTACGCCACAGAAACGAACAGAATATAGAGAAAAGAGGAGCATATAAGTGAGATGCTTGTGGCCCGTAGATTATATCCTTCTGATTCTTCTTCATAGAAAGTAGCCAGAAGAAACATACCGAACAAATAACACTTGGCAAAGATTCACATTCAACTGTAAACGATCCTGCAACTGTCTGTATCTGAATTAATTTGGAAATTTGCTGCTGCACAAATGCATTAAATAGGCCTAGTGTGTTGTGATAAAATAACTAACTGGATCAACTCATCCCAACACCACGAATATAGGAAAAATAACCATCCTGGGGTTAGAAATCGCACAAATAAGTCATCAGTTCAACAAACAGGGGAAAGAAATAGAGAGTGATTGACATGAATTAGAGACAAACACGCGAAAGGCACAGATAACAACTGACAGGAATAAGAGACCGTCCATAAGCAAGTATTCAATTCTTAAAACTAACCAAGAACCAATTCATATTTCATAAACAGCCTAGAAGCCCTATTCACTTTTTTTTTCCTCAGTTAAGGTTTTAGGATACACGTACTATAGAAGGTATATAATAAATATATTAGTCAGTTTATGTGCTTAGATTCTTCCTTCATTTCTGGTGGGGGAAGTGGGTTGATTTCCTTCTTATCATCCTTCTTAACTAGTTTGTTTTATTCTCAACCCTTATTTCGAACCTGAACTACCCACAGAAAAAATCCCATCAACCTTTCAATTTCACAATCTTTGTAAAACAGAGTACAAACTTTCACCTTTTCCACAACAAATTTACAAACGTTTCACCTTGCACAGAGAGAAGGGAGGGAGGGGCAGAAAATGTAAAACAGCATTTGCTCTCAAAATATCCTCCAACTAAACAATGATTGGACCCACAGAAGCTTTTTCAGCCTATGCTACCTGCACAACTACAAAACAAAAGTAATTCTGATTTGTCAAACCATTACTTTTTCAACCACATTCTACCACATGTATCCAAATACTTTTTCTTGATGATTAGCAACTAAAGAAAAAAAAAAAGCATTTTACAGCCAAATAACACTCATCACTCACATCAAATGATACCTTAATTCACTATCAAATAATCACAAAAAATAAATAAACAAAAACAAAGATAATTGCAACCACACTAACAACACTCGGCCCTTACTCCCACTAGATGGGTTGGCTAGTTTCTCGATTGATATATAATTAATTTTGCGAGCACAACCACAACACCACCCTGGCCTTCTTCCCACTAGACGAGTCGGCTAATTCTTCGTTTCAAACATAATCAATTTTAGCGAACACAATTGTCAACCGACGTGATCCTCCACCTTTATCCGGGGCTAGGACCAGGTAGTCCAAAACCCTCATATTATCACAAAATCAAAACAAAGAAAAAAACATCACTATCAGATTTATAAATATTTTTTCCACAAAAAATTCTTTGGTCAACCCACATGCAACTGTTACCCAAACAAAATCACCACACATGCAGTGATCAAAAAAGAAAAGCGGCGCCAAACACAACTATTAAATTCAAAAGAATGCCAGCCAGAATCGGAAAAAACAAAAACAAACAATTAAGCAATTGTTTTCTTTATCCATCACTCAAAGAAACAAATGCTATTTAAAAAACAGCACTAACGTTACGGGAAAAAAAGGGTGTACCCATTAGCATTAAATTAATTTAAACTGACCATCTTCAGGAGTATTAAAATTGACATAAGCATATCCAAGAGAAGTATGTTTCGCTTGGTCCCGACAAACCCGAACAGATGCAACCGGGGCGACCCGATTAAACAGATCACACAGTTGTCCTTCATCCACTGACATGTCCAGATCCCCCACGTACAGCGATGAATTACCGGAAAAACCTATTCCCTCCGTTGCCAGAGTCAATGTCGGTGTCTTCGGTGGCGTCGCCGTCCCCGCCACACCACCAACAACTCCACCGGAACCCACTCCTTGCACATGCACCGCCGGAGCCTCCATCGCCGCCATTACGATAAAAAAATAAAACGAAAAAGAAGAAAACGCGAAAAGGGAAAAGAAAAAAAGGAAATTGTTTTTTTTTTTGTGTGTGTGTGTGTGTGTTTTGGAATTTGGTTAATGATCTGGGAAATGGTGATGAATTCGGTGATGATCAGAGATGGTGTGAGAAGAACTGTGTGTTGTGTGTGTGACAGCATGGCATATATACTGTGTTAGGAGTGTGGTCTCGCGACAGAGGCAGAAAGTGAGACAAGATATGATGCTTTTAATCATGCACCGATACGTGTACAAAAAGTTAGGTGGTTTAAATTTTTTTTTCGCTTTTTTAAAAAAGAGTTTCTTTTACACGTGGTATCGTATGATTGAAGACCTCATATTTTGTCTCACTTTCTAACTCTCTTGATCTGAACCCAAACGGTGTCGTTGGGGTGATGACGTGGCGTTCAGTGAAATCTTTGGAGATTGTCGGGTTCCACAATAGTGTGTATGTGGGGTTCATAGAGACTAAAAGTGAGGAAAAATATAAGGCTTCTAATCATGCGTCGTCACGCGTACAAATGTAATTTTTTTAAAGGAAAAGTGCAGCACCCTTTCTATACGTGGCGACGCGTGATTAGAGACGTCATAATTTGTATCACTTTTAGGCTTTAGTCTATCACATGTGAACCAGTTTATTTGGGTCTTTATTTTCTCACTTTTTTTAAATTAAAAAATAAAAATGACAAAAAGAAGTACTAGGATATCTCGGATGTAGAGGCGTCTGACCACGACAGGGGCCGCCAAGAATGTTTTTTTTCCCCACCCGGCCCAACCGACTCGGGTCGTGTGCTGCATTTATTATTTTTTTATTAAAATTTCTAAAAGCAAAACTTTAATCAATTTCTGATTTTCCTGTTAGTTGTTTCTAATTTAATTAGACTCGTATTTCATTGTGCTATCATGATATTTAGAAGGCCAACATGGTCGGATGAGTTGGACTCTCAAAACCAAAAGGTCATCATCAATTTATACCAATAAAGTAATAACACATATAACCAGTATATTCCAACGATAGTAAAAGCTATCACTAAAGTTTAGGGAATGTGATAGACAGACAAACAACAATTTTAATATAGAGTTTGATTCCAGATAATGTGATAGGCAGACAAACAACAACTCTATCTTAAAAGATATAGAGTTTGATTCTAGTAAGACCCGTGACCCATATGTAATAGATAGATGTCACAATAATAGAGATATGTTGTACTTGTGTTAATGAAAAATTTAGTAAATGATAACATCCTATATATTACTATTAAATAGGGCTGTAAATGAACCAAGCCGTTCGGTTGTTCGGCTCGTTTGGTTCGGGCTCGGGCTCGAGCTCGGTTCGGATAAAAGGTTAATGAACAGAGGTTGAACACCCTTTTCTGTTCGAGCTCGGTAAATGACACTGTTCGTTTAAGGTGTTCGGCTCGTTAATGTTGTTCGTTGAGTTAAACGAACCAAGCTTGAACAAGTAAATATGTTCGTTTAAATAAACGAACAAGCTGGCTCATTCGCTAAGTTAAATGAACAGAGCTTGAACAACACAATGCTCGGCATGTTCGGCTTGTTTACAGCCCTACTATTAAATATAGTTAATGGTGACATCACTCATCAATTAAACAGTTACCTTTAAAACAATTAAAATTCCATTTGGATGTTTATAAGAAAATCTCAATTGTTCCTGATGCATGCCCCTTTATCCTCCCAAGTTAGAAGATGATTCATTAATCGTCTCTTTTAACATCAACAATGAGAAAAAACTACCGTTAAAGTTTGGAAAGCATAAAAGATATATAAACGATACATCTATCACAAGGAATAAAGAGTTTAATTCCAATGATACGTATGCTCTATATGTGTCTGCAAGATGATTCATTAATCGCCTCCTTCATGGCAGCATTAATAAGTTACCGTGGCCGAGTCAATTTATTCGGGAAACAGCTAGACGTGTCCAACCGTTAGAGTTCATTAATTTTTTTTTTCTTTTGAAATAGAGTTCATTAATCTTTAGAATAAAAATTTAAAGGTAAAAGCATCAAACTCGACTAGGCCTGTAAATGAACCGAGCCGTTCGGTATGTTCGTCTCGAGCTCGGCTCGGCTAAAGGGTTAATGAACCGAGCTTGAATCTTTTTTTTTGTTTGAACTCGGCAAGTGCACCGTTCGTTTAAGGTGTTCAGCTCGTTAATGTTGTTCGTGATTTGAACGAACCGATCTTGGACAATTAAATATGTTTATTTAAATAAACGGGCAAGCTCGGCTCGTTCGCTAAGTTAAATGAACCAAGCTTAAACAATGCGATGCTTGGCTCGTTCAGCTCGTTTACGCTCTAAAAGCAACCATTGTCTTGTTTATTAACTTAAAAAATATTAAAACTAAAAAAATTACATAAATTTGTCAATTAATTAAATTCAAGGGTGATAAATCCGAAATGATACAGATAATACATTTAGAAAAAAAGAAAATATAACCTTGGTTTCGTAATCAATTGACCAAAAAAAATATATTTGCTTTGACTATGGCAAATTCTTACACGAACACGAAATCACTATTGTCATGTTATTTCCATAAGATAAAAGAGATATAGGAAACCGGTTTACAGCAAATTACTGAGTTATTTCCATGAAATCATTACTCGGTTCCCTCTTTTCGATTTCAACCTTCTAGTCCAAAAATTAGCAACTGGGATATGATGAAATAGGTGCCGGTGACCGTTCTTTGAACGTCGATCATAGAATGTTACGTCTCCATTTTGATAAAAAAAAAATTTCCGAAATATCGATGTGACATTTTATGATTGACGGTCATAAACATTGGTTATCACTAAAGGTGGCAAACATGTAATGTTCCGTGTTTCGTGTTTTTTGAGTTTCGAGAATCAATGTACCAGACTTATACCTTATCCGTTTGCTACGCGTGTACGGAAGTAGATACCCAAACCTGTACATGTCAAGTCTCATGTCGTGTATCAGGTATACCCACAAACTTGACAAGTACGAGTATTTCAGGTCGTGTACGGGTCATTACGTGTATTCAGGTATTGTTAGGTTTCATGGAAAGTCAGGCGACAAAAGAAGGCAGGAGAGAGGAGTATATCCGGCAAGGAGAATGAGGACGGTGACGGTGATGGCGTGTCGCTATAGAAGACCTCCGGAGAGAAAGTATATCAAAATTTAGAGAATAAAAGTTAAATCATAACTTCGAATCATCTTCACCTCTACAATGTCATTTTCTAATTAGAGTGAATTTCGGCCTGTCCTTCAGCTTCACCAACTTTGTCGGAACGGAACCAAGACCACTTAATTGCCGGCGGCCGCTTAAGTGAGAGGTGAGAACTGAGAACTGAGAAGACTAAAGAGTGAGTGAATAGAAAGAAATGGAGAATGATGGATAGCGGCGGCGGAGGCACACTATTCTTAAAGTACAATCTACCATCTGAGTATCAACTAAGCTACGTGCTGAAAACGAAGAACGAGGGTGTTCTATCTTTGGTTCGCCTTTGTGTTGTCAGTTGGTGTATCTAGCAATATAGGTTTACAATTCGATTTGAGGGCGAACGTCTTTTCCATTTGCAAGGGGTTCGTCGGTCTTGCCGGTATTGGATTGCTGGGGCTGCGGGTTTTTCCTCCTAGTGTTCACCATCATATTCCAGTTTCTTGGACTGCTCGTGTTCCGGGGAGTATAATTCTAAACGCGGATGGTCTATCGAAGGAGCATAGTGCATCGAGAGCATAGTTTTCTTGGCCGCGTAGATGGCTCTTTTGTTGTCACATATAGGCTGTAAATGAACCGAGCCGTTCGGTTTGTTAGGCTTGTTCAGTTCGAACTCGGCTCAGCTAAAAATGAACCGAGTTTGAACCACTTTTTTCTGTTCGAACTCGGTAAGTGACACCGTTCGTTTAAGGTGTTCGGCTCGTTAATGTTGTTCGTAAGTTAAACGAACCGAGCATGACAATTAAATATGTTCGTTTAAATAAACGAGCAAGCTCGGCTCGTTCGTTAAGTTAAATGAATCCAACTTGAACAACGCGATGCTCGGTTCGTTCGGCTCGTTTACAGTCCTAGCCACATATACCAATTACTATGGCCCGAAAACTAACACGGCTGCATAGCTCTCTGCCATCTTGAATGGGGTTATCGCCTCACAACAACAACATTACTATATTGTGTTAGAGGCTCCTGTCTGTATGGATTTATCACCTAATATCACATAATCCACACATTCCCCCCCCCCCCCCATCCACCCCACCTCTCTCTCTTGGAGATTCGTCACATCGCCTTATGTGGAATGTCGCTTGGAAGTCAAACAATACAAACAATCCCCCCTCCCCCTCCCCCCTACTCCCTCCCTTGACAGTTTACACAGCTTCAGCTCTAGTCACCATACAAGACCAAATATCACTTACCTGTCCATATAGCTTTGTAGCATCACCCTACATAAAAAGCCGTCTAGAAGTCAGAACAGTACAAGCACAGCCCCCCTTGCCGCCGGCCCGCCCCTCAACCAATTATACAAAAATCCGTTTGGAAGTCAAAATACAAGCTCAGCTCCTCCTCCCCTCGGCTCCATTGCTCAGCCGTTTACACAGTTTCGCCTCCAGTCCCCATGCGCGAACAACAACAACATTAACTCATTGCCTTATACGCTCCCGTCTATAGCGGAGTAAGGGGGTCGGGTGTATGCAATCATACTCATACGTTAGAAATACACAGAGGTTATTTTCCGATGACTCAATAAAAATTGCGTCAAACTGTGTCGATCAACTACTACTTCACAATATAAAAAGCGCAGCCAATTTAGTTAGTTCGTGAACAAATATCATTTAATGTTTGATTCAAGCCGGCCAAATAATCATCAAACTGGAAATGACTCGAAAAAATCATCAAATTAAACATACTCCTAAAAGGCGTTCTCGGTATACCAAGCTCCCGCGTTTGTGCAGAGTTTACAGAGGAGCCGGATCCCTTCGCGATCTGATGCGCAAAACATTATCCTATACTTTGTGCAAAAGGATGTTTCCGCGGTTCGAACCTGTGACCTTAAGGTTACGACGTAGCAATGTTACCAGTTGCTCCAATGCCCGTAGGTCAAAAATGCAATCTTTACACGGCAAGCGAAATTAAAGACACGATGCATGTAGAAATTGTAAGTTCTTTTGCCAACTGAGTCTCGCTTGTATTGGCGCCAGAACAGTATTTTCATCATTCGATGGATCCTTCAATCAAGACACTCCTCATTTTATACATATATTTTTTAATCAATGACACACTATTCCTTGACTTTAGAATATGATGGAATAAAACAAAATGACTCACTAAATTGGATGCGCTTCTTATATTGTGAAGTAGCAATTGATCGACACGCAATTTTCGGTTCATCGGAAAACAACCTCTATATGTTTTTAACATATGGGTATGGTTGCGTACATCCGACCTCCCATACCCCGCCATAGACGGGATCCTCTAAGGGATCCTCTAAGGGATAATGTTGTTGTAAGTAGAGCTTGAAAACTTATTAATCCATCTTGCAAACAGTATCTAGTCCAAAATTTTCCATGCAGCAACAAGAAAATAAGCCAAGTTCAGAAGACAGAGATCTCAGGATGAATAGATCAAATAACCACCCGGGTTCTACGACCAAAGGGCAACAGATATTCAAAAACCATATTGAATTACAAGAAATTGCCAGGTCTTAACTTATTCGTAAGCAGCCTTCAGAATACTTTGTTTGTAACTCTTCAACACAGAATGGTTGGTGACAATTTAAACATCAAACAAAGAGGCAAATGATGCTTCTGGCTGATCATATATCAGAATTTCAAAGGAAATTTCTGATGTCCAAAGACTTCACATCTGGCATTTCCTCGTCCTTGAATTCCTCCCTGCACGATAAACAAAAAATTCAACAGACCAACATAATATTCAAGGCCCTACCCAAGCTCAACACTGTACAAAAATTCAACTTGAAGACTCTGGGGATATTGTTTTTCTTTGTTTTTCCCCTTCCCTTTCTTTACTGGGGTTGATTATAAGCAAATGAGGGGAAGTACCTTTTCTTCTGAGTTTCCATAGCTTCAACAGCATCTTTCTCCAGCTCCTCTAGCTGAGCTTTCGCGATTTTAAGTTCCAATTCCTCTTCATATTTAGGCAGATCTTCTTTCCGGATACCAAGCCTGTCCCAACACAACAGGGGATACAAATAAAAAGTTGAGCGCAACAAGTATATTTGGTGAATATACAACCACTATATAGCTTAGATACTCAGATGTCTTTTTTTTTTTTTTTTTTTGGATTTGTCTTTTCTCTAGCGAGAGACAGGTAACTTACTTCTGGTTGACCTTTTCAAATTCCGCAATGAGAAGAGGCATTCCCTTTTTATCATTCCGCATGAGTGGTTTCTTCAACTCTTTCTCAACTTTGTCCAGTGCATCCATCATCATAGATTCAGCTCCTAGCTCGTCAGTAAGCCCCCTCCTACAAGCAAATGATGACACCCGTTCAAATGACTCGAATAAATAGTGTAATCAATCATGTAATATCCTTGAAAGCAAAAGACTCGTTATGTGAGCAAATTAATTTGTATATTGACAAAATTACAACAACAAAAAAAAAAAAACTTGTATACTGACAAAGAAACACATAAGAATGGGCGATAAATGTTAAATTACCAGTTGATGCATCTGTATCTATGGCAAGACTCCAATAATGATTAATCAAAAGGCATCCTTTTTTTGTGTCAGTTAACATTTTTCCAATTGGTAATCAAAAGGCATCCACTTGATGTACATCTACTATGTTGCAACACTCGTATAAGCATAGATCAAAGCAACCACTTGACAGTTTCTTTTATTTCTCCTATACAGCACTCGCAGTCTGCTTCTTGTTAGGGCAACCACTTAATGTGCATCTATTATTGGAAGACTCCGATCAGTGATAAATCAACACAACCACCGCATGATAGTTCATTTTTATATTGCAAATCTCCTATATATTACTCTTGCTCTACTTATTCTTCCCTTTTTTGGGAGGAAAGATAGACGACAACATCTTATGAAAACAGAGGATTGTAAAAAATATATTAGTCGTTATAGGAAAAGGAAAATGTTTTCTTGAAAGTTAAGTTTTTAATCCTTAATCATTGTCTTTTTTCTAATGTGAAAATAGTTTTTGAATCTTTAGTACAATTAATACATTCTAGATCGATGCTTATTTAAAACAGTTTCATTAATTTCACTAAGAATCCACAAGGCAGATATCAATACAATAAACCTACAGGCACCACAATAAGCCATGAGCCTCACACTCTTAGCATCAGAACAGAAGTCCTGCAATGAAGCACTAGAGATAGAAATCAGGCTCATCATTCTTGCATTTATTTTCTTTTTCTCCCAGATGTAAGATAGACCATTTGTCTGCGACCATGCTTCTCGTTGATGGGCCGCCGTCAACTTTTCTAGTCTTTTCATCATTACCAACATCGACCTGCTCAGCTTCAACGCCACTTGAGCTCCCTATCCATAAAGTTCTCGGCTGAACACCCGACACGGCTGGATCCAATCTCTCTTCTACAATTTCTTAACCCCTCCCATTTTTGCACACAATCAAGCACCATACTGACAAATCCTGTGTCTTCCTTCCTATCCTCAATTTTATCAGGCAAAGATATGCCAAGCTACCCTAATCCGTAAGAGTTCTCCCCTAAAGCAAAGGATAAGATGTTTCCATAAGATTATTGCGTACATTCGACCCTCATACCCTGCCATAGACGGGAGTCTCTAAGGCAATGGGTAATGTTGTTGTTGTTGTTGTTTTTGGGATAAGAAAAAGAAAATACTGCCAAAGAGGTGTTTCAGTAATTTTAACTTGTGTGGGAAATTGTTCAAGTGAAAGAAGAAGCCAGTAAGAGAAAAAGCCCTAGTTGACATAAATAAACGTATTATGGAAAAAGTTGGCAGTAGAAATAATATGTATACATACTTGATTCGAATTTCCTTCAGTGTCAACAAGTATGTTCTAGCGTCCGGGATATCAGCTGTTTTGCTCTGAATAGTGTATTTGATCCTTTGAGACTCGGAGAGGAGATCCGCCCTGCATATACAAAGAGACAAAGGTTAACTCAGAAGAAACAAAATAGAATGATGCAATAGATAGCGTATAGACAGAAAACGAAGGATCAAAAAGTATCTAGAAACAGAAAATGGAATTACGTAAACCAGGTGATCAAAAGGAAGAGTAATTACGGTCAAAGGTCAACACTCCAAGATTCTAATTTGTGAAATTAATTGAATATTCCCTCACTAGTTCATTGTCATTACAGTTCTCAAGACAACAGGGATAGATAAAAATGAAATTAACTCACGCAGGCTAGCTACATGTGGGAGTGATAAAAAAATAAATTAATATATAAATACGACCAACATGAAACGCAATTTCTTGACTATAGCATTACCTCATCTTACACCACTTACACAAGTTAATATCAAGAAAAATGGATGTCTCACCATAGGGTGAAAGAATTTCTAATGAGAAAGGATAAATTCACCGGCAAAATGGACAGAGATTCCTAAGCTGCAACGTCCCTAATGGTAACTGTTCAAACTTAGACCCTATTATATCATTATATGTTATTCATAGTCAAAGAGAACTAAATAAGATTTTAATAACATAAATACCCTCGGAAAAAAATGTTCCACAGCTTTGATTGCTAATACAAGCACGATGATCTCTTTCTGCTAGGGAAGCAGAACAAGAGAACGGCTGTCTATGAGTGGCAGCATTTCTTTGAAAGACAAAAAGAATGATTGAGCTTCTACTTGCAGAAATGTCCAAAGAATGGCGCGCAGAAGCAAGGGAAAACCATCTACCATCAGGCTTGAGAGAATCCCACAGGTAGGGGCATATAACATTTTCTAGTATATAGAAACAACAAGATAGATGAACCAAATAACTAAAGTATCAGAGCTGTAGTTAATTGGAGATCTTACTTTTCTCTGGCAGTTTTCATGACCTTTGCATACTGAGCAACAGCAGCAGGATCTTCTGGAGCTATTGTGATCTTCTCCTTCTTTAGGACTCCTATTGCTGTCTCAAATTTCTTCTTAACATCAAGAAATATGTTCTTCAACATCTCTTCAAAGAAACAAGTACTTGTCAGCAGCACACAACACCAACTCATTTCATCCAACATAATATGCTACAAGACTTGCAGGCAATTAGGTTGACTTGGGACAAATATGACATACATTGGACAAGAAAGTAGAACATAAAGTCAACTTGTAGTTAAGCCAAAAAGTCCTTGATTATTTTAGAAATTGATATTCACAAACAGATTCACACATCACACACTAAAGAAATTTTCTGAAGCAATATGCAAAAGCAAAAGACACTTAAACTGCAATACTTTCCTGGTGCTACTCAAAACGAAGAATTTAAGCATGTCGCAAATATGCATGTAAAGTAGAACCAATGAGAATAGACACAATCATTGATGCATTATGGTAACATGATCCCATTATATAAGGGACATACTGATGCAGATTCCATATCCGTAGCAACGAAAATTCCAAAAAATTGCAGCTGAGGCTGCTCGCTAGAATGGCATGATTTCAGTATTCAACTTGCTTATCATTGACATGTAATTCTGATTCAAATATATTCATAAATGAATCTTTTATCTGATTAGCAATGTCTGTATCAAATCTAGTTACATTAAATAATGTATGGTAAGCTATCCGGTGATAAGGAAATTACTTCACAGAAGAAACACAAGAATTAATAACATCAGTCAATCTAAAAGAATGTGTCTGAATACTCAAAAATATTAAACCATTGAGCATCAAAAACGGATGTTTCACAATTAAAATTAGAAGCCAGAGGAAAGATATAAGAATAATCCTAGAGTAAATTAAAGAAAACAATACCTATCACAAGCCACTACAGAAATGCCCAGGAGACAATCAGTATAACAAAAGTGCAACAGCATGGACTCCCAGGGAGTTTCCACTTGCCCAATAACTACAAAAAGAGCAACCAACCACTCTGCAAGACCCAAAGCCTCACAAAAATGTTGAAATGACACATATTCAAGAGCTTGGAAGAGACTCCTAAATTCATCCAGATTTTCTGCTTGGTCGAATTCCGCTGTGGATCTTTATTTAACAGTCAATTTGTCCCGGAAACAAAACGTTTATGACAATTTGGACCATAGAGAAATAGTTTATGCCCCAATGAGAACCTTCTGCCAGATTCCTGGATAAACATGGCAGAATGACCTATTATTTGGAGTCTGCGACCCATTGTCTCCGTCAGATAATTTGACAAAAGGTCCAGGGGAGACATGAAAAGTATACAGGTCAACACTGTGGTCAATGGTCTTTAAAGGCACAAATTGGCAGAAAGAGAAAATATTGATAGTCAAAAACCTTGCACTTTGCTTTATCTTTACAGAATATAATCCCAATTATTGACAGGAAATTCCTGTAAGCCTTTCTAGACGCAACAGTAATCAGAGTCAACATTCGACTGATGGTTAATAAGCAAGATAAAGGGCAAGCTTTCATTAACTCATCGTAAAAAGCCATAATGTGTACCATCCCGAAAATGGGATTACCTATAGGCACCAACTAGAAATCTGATTCTTTACATCATATAAAACTCAATGAATTACAAAACGGATGACATGACTAGAGGATTTAGACAAGCACGACGACTAACCATCACCCTTCAGCGTCGGGGGAGCTGCAGCTCCTTGGGAGAACGAATGAACTTGAATTGCGTGCTCCTTTTGCAGGATAAGCTGAGCACTACATAACTGCAAGACCACACGGAACCATTAGTACTGCTAAGTTTAATTTGCGATGATTGAAAAATGATCCAGCTAAACTCAAAATATAGGTCAAAATTTCCAAATTTTCGATTAATCCATCAAATGCAAATGCACAACCACACAAATATATCAGCTAATGAGATTTATTGTAACCCAAACAACGATTAGCTCCAATCTCAATCATATCAAAATTAGCTTGACCTAATAATATTCCCTCAAAGGAAGATTACATCATCTCCGTGTCATATAAACCATTGATCTGCACTAAGGCCTATAAGGATTGCCTGCATTGCTACTCCCCACGCTATACAACGGAAAGAGAAAAAACAAAATACCTAAAAGAACCATTCAAAACCCTTTTAGCCAATATTACTAGAGCCCAACCATTTTCCCCCAAAATCTAAGATTTACTTTGTCTTCAGTTTCAGCTCAATATTCCTCCTTCACCTAAACTTACCATTTCAATCATGTGGTTTCCCAGACACGAACCAAAAGTTTTTTAAGAAAGGAAAAAAAAAATACCCCATTTCACTAACAGCCAAAAGATTATCCCTTTGCTACAAACTCTCAATCCATCGAACGATCCAAAGTGACAGTAACGAATAATTTCAACAACAAGAAGAATGAAAAAGCAAAAATGCAGCAGATAAAATAGTTGAAATCGAGAAATCGAATAGATAGAAGAACCTGTCGGGATGATCTGGATAGGAAGCGTGCCATCAGATAGCTAGGAGTTGGATTTCTGCTGGAATCGAATCTGAACTGCGGCAGTGGTGTATGGAGTTCACTTTCTTCGATGGGAATTTGGGAAAATGGAAAATGTAAATAGCAGCCTGATGACCTATCCTAATTTCTTTTTCCTGATAAATTTTATATTACTACTATATATATATATATATATATATATATATATATATATATATATATAGACACACACACACACACATATTTTAAGTTTCAAGTTGTTTTTTTTTTTTTGAAATATTTTTTGTTTCAAGTTGTTCGGATATTTTTTACTTAAGAAAAAATTTGTTGGAGATAAATAGCATAAAATGTTCAATATGTCAGCCAATTTTAGATACAATCCGGACTTTATCTTGTTAGTTTAATCATGTTTGAATTTATTTAATTTAAATTGTTTGTCTCAATAAATTATCAATATACATAGTATATGATATTTAATATGTTATTATTTCAATACTCGTAATACGGTCTCTAATATAAAAATATCATTTTTTAAATAAAAATATTGCATCTTCAAATGATGACATGGTTTGTGTTTTCACTAGTATACTAGCACACCATATCTCTATTATTGTATCGTCTATGCAGATACATATTGAGGCGGGGTCTCACTGGAAATAAGTTCTCTATCCCTTGGGATTGAGGTAATTTTTTTTGTGCCTCTTATCTTCCTCAAACCATAGCGATAACTTTTACTGTGGTTGATTGGAATATACTTGGTACGATGGTTGTCGTTAGAAAATTAAAATTACTCTGTCTGCAATTTGATTCTTTTAATTGCATGCCCTTTTTCAATAGTATAAAGTCTGGTTTTGATTGAAGAGCAATTGCATCCACTTCATTAAATTTGACCTTTTAATATAAATTAAGGTGAAAGCTGGCTTTTCAATATTTGATAGTGCGCTATAATTTTATATTACCTTTTGATTAACACTAATATACAACGACAATCATACCCAATATATTCGAACTAACAGCAAAAGCTATCGTCAGGGTCTGGAGAGGGTAATAGACAGACAAACAATACCTCCATCTCGAGTGATAGAGAGTTTGCTTCAAGTGAAACCACCTGCTCTATATGTACTAATATGATTTTTATAATTCTCATTAATATGATTTATTTAATCCAATAAAGTGTACTTACCGTATGACAACAGATTATATACTAATACTTACAGTATGAAAGTATTGTTTGTCTGTTTCTCACCTTCTTCATATCCTAGCGATATCTTTTACTGTTATTGGATAGGATGGATATGATTGTAGTGGCTAATACAAAAGGACATGCAACTTTGTTTATGTATGTCACAGAATTTAATTATTCTATTCATTCATTTCTCGAATTCCAGTAGTAAAGATGCCAGAAGAAGACAATTTATTCGATTACACTGATAAAAGTACAACAGCTACTAACAAAGTATCCTGTAAAAATAGGGACCGGATTCTCTCACCATAATCTCCTCACCCATTTTACCATCGCACGACACGTGGCAGCAGGGGGGGTGTGGTGAGGCTAGACCCTCCCTTGATGTCACGTGTCGTGCAGTGAAGAAATAGGTGAAGGGATTGTGGGTAAGAGGATCCAAACTATTAAAAATGGCACAACGTTCTTCTGGAAGGCACTTAAGACATTGAAAGATGTCCTAAGGACAACATGAAATTTCAATTTCTACTGAATATACAACATACATGTGGAATATCATGGCTGTAAATTGTCCTTCCCTAAGGAGATTTGCAAAAGTTTTGGCTTATTCAACCAGTACTGTTGAAACCTCTGCCTTGCATACTCCATATAATCGAAATCGATATTGTTCACATACGCCTGCATTGTTCAGAAATAACATTTTCTAACATAAGATGATTGGTCTGTATTATACAGAAGATGCAGATCAACATGAATAGTAAGTTTCAGTTCAAAGAGTTATAATGATTTATGCAGTACTAGTCAAATAGGTGTGGGCCTTGGAGCAACTGGTAAGGTTGCTGCTTTGTGACCTTGAGGTCACGGGTTCGAGACGCGAAAACAACCTCTTGCACAAAGTGTAGGGTAAGACTGCGTACATCAGACCGTGAAGCGATCCGGTCCCTTCTCGAACCTTGTACAAACGCGGAAGCCTAGTGCACTGGAAACACCCTAGACTATTTGACAGATACATCATCATCATCATCATCCGGACACAGCATATCCCAATGACAGCAAAAGCTATCGTTATGGTCTGGAGAGGGTAAGTGGTAGGCAGACGATACCTCTATCCCAAGGGATAGAGAGTCTGCTTCCAGTGAGACTCCCGGCTCTGTATGTACCTGCAAAAATGACATAATAATAGAGATATATTGTGCTAGCGTATTAGTGAGAAAATTCAAGAAATACAAAGAAAGGGCTTTCGATATTAAAATACACATCACGTATATATGTACATGTAATGTAAACAACGGTATAATATACGCCACCAAGTGGGAAGCGTAGATAGTGTCTACGACTATCTATGTCCCTAAATATACTTTAAAGTGTCCCTATATGACTTATACCTCGTTAACCTTAATCTTATGTCTCCATGAATTCCTATTCTGGATCATGTCCTCAGAGAGATGCAAATCTAGTAGGTCGTGCCTAATCTGCTCATCCCAAGTCAGTTTGGGCCTGCCTTTAACCCTGTTCTCCTCTATAATGAGGCTTTCAATTGCTCTGACCGACGCCGTTGTTTGTCTCTGCTTGACATGTCCAAACCATCTCATTCTTTCCTCCCTTATCCTATTTGATATACTAGCCACGCCTAACCTTTCTCGAAACACCTCGTTTCTGATCCGGTCTAGCCTTGTATGCCCACACATCCACCTCAACATCTTCATCTCTGCAACTTCCATCTTCTGTACTTGTGACCTCTTGATGGCCCAGCAGTCTGTCCCATATAGCATTGCCGGTCGCACTGCCACCCTATAAAATTTTCCCTTTAATTTAGTAGGGAAATTTTTGTCACACAGCACCCCTGAGGCAGCCCTCTATCTACACCATCCTGCTTGAACTTGATGTGCTACATCACTATCTATGTCGCCATTCTGCTGCACAAATGATCCTAGGTATTTAAACTTACTTACTTGTGGCACCACTTGACCATCGATGGCGAGATGGTTATCCTAACTGTCTGTTACGCCGCCGACGTCGTAGTGCAGATACTCGGTCTTAGAACGACTAATCTTTATATGTTAAGGTTTTGTATATGTGAACGTGACAGTATTTATTATATTACATATGATTTGACAGATGATACAGTTGAGTTCACACAAGATATTAAAAGATAGATGCTATATATACAAGACAATGCCTCTTTTTACCACAACTCATCTATTAGTATAGAATCAAAGGTACTAAAAAGGTGTTTCCGGTGCACTAGACTTCCGCATTTCTGCATGATCCAAGACGATCTGATATACACAGCCTTATCATACACTTTGTGCAAGAGACTGTTTCCAAAATCACAAAACAACAACCTTACTAATTGCTCGAAGGCCCGCCATCGAAAATCAAAGGTACAGTTATAAACAATTGTTATAATAGTTCCATAAACTAGCTGTGGTGTCCCAGAAGGTAACAATATTATTAAGGAGATGCCTACCGAGATTATTCCCCATAGTCCCCAGAATAAATGGTTGGCAAGAGTAAACTTCTCTGTGGTATCTGCAAGTCTCTTCACTTCCTCATCGCTCGGCCGATGATCTGAGTCCATCACTGAAGGTGTCAAGCAACAGGAGATAGAACTTGAACATTCTAACCTAGTCTTCTTACCAATTTTAACTGGTGTCTTTAACCTTTGCCTTAGAGGCTCCCGCCTATGGTGGAGTATAGAGGGTCGAATGTATTCAACCATATCCATATGTTAAAAACACACAGAGGTTGTTTCCTGATGACCCATAATGAAAATTGCGTCAAGTTGTGCCGATCAACTGCTACTTCACAATATAAGAAAAGCAGTCAATTTAGTGAGTCATTTTGTTTTATTCCATCATATTCCTAAGTCAAGAAAGAATGTGTGCTTGACGCAATTTGTGCTAAATGACATTGCAACATGTTAATCAATATGAGCAAGATTCTACTGATCAGATGTGATCTTTGATGTCATTAAGACACTCCCTCTGTCGTAAAAATATTGTCATAGTTGACTTTTTCCATAGATCAAAATGAAGTGTGAAAAAATCAACTATGACAATATTTTTGAAACATAGAAGCAATTACATAAGCGAAAAAGAATATTACATGTACACATGAATTCACTATATATCTAGAATTAATTTTGAATGAAATGGTTGCTGTTTAAATTTGAAAACTTTCCTCAAATGCAATAGAGAAAGGAGTGCTCAAAGTGTCAGCTGTTAAGTCGGGGATGAGATCTCCTCACCCTCAATCCCCTCACCCCACTTATGACCACGCGACACGTGGCAGTAGGGTGGGGTGGTGAGATTAGATGCGAGTGATCCTCATCTAGTCTCACCACCCTTCCTTACTGCCACGTGTCGTACCGTAACGCGTGGGGTGAGAGAAAATAGGTGAAAGGATCATATCCCGTTAATTCGGCCAGTTGATCATACAACTGTGCTCATCTTCTTGAACTTAATATTCTTCTTTTATTGGCTATACCTTAAAGCATAATACAAAAAAAAACAGAATAACAAGATTTTCATTTCCATGAAGTCAAGAACACTCTTCTTTGACTTTGGCATATGATGGAATAAAACAAAATGACTCACTAAATTGGTTGCGCTTCTTATATTGTGAAGTAACAGTTAATCGACACAGCTTGACGCAATTTTTATTATGGGTCATTGGGAAACAACCTTTGTGTGTTTCTAACACATGTGTATGATTGCGTACATCCGATCCCCCCATACCTTGTCATAGGTTGAAGCCGCTAAAATAATGGGGTAAAGTTGTTGTATAGAAAAACAAACCTTTGGAAGTAAGATATAGGCGTATGAATCTCTCGCGCCCCTCTGGACCTGTTAAAGAATCAGAGTACAAAAACAACAATTAGTTTTATGTTCTTTGGTTTGCCAGTTGAATCGATATAAAACAATGGATATACAACAACAACATTACCCTATTGTTTTAAAGGCTCTCGCCTATGACAGAATACGAGGGATTGGATATACCCAACCATACTCATGTGTTAGAAATACATAGAGGTTGTTTCTCGATGACCCATAATGATACGTCAAACTGTGTCAATCAACTACTACTTCATAATATGATAAGTGCAATCAATTTAATGAATCATTTTTGTTGAAATATTTAGTATTTATACTTGTACAGTATTTGTAGTATAGTTGTAGTATAGTATACAGTTTGTATACCTAATAGCTAGACTGGCCCACTCTCAAAGATATTACCGTTGCCTTATTACCGTTGTATCATCTTACCTTTAGTGTAGGATTACTTCAGGTCCTATAAAAGGATCTCTCACTGTATATTTTAGGAGTAATGAAGAATTCTTCTTCACACAAGATTACGTTCTTGCTTATAATTCAAAGTACATTCATTTATGAATTTTGTCATGGTATCAGAGCTATTGGCTCAGAATCTGGGAAGATCACTATTTGTCTGATCTTCATAACAACTCATTTCTTAAAATCTCTGTATAAAGAGAGATCTTGTTGTATTGCAGTCTTTTATATATATCTGTTGCTCAGGGTAAGAGCAACTAGAAGGGAGAAGATATTTATTGGTATAGAGAGGGAACTTCATCTTCTTTACAATACATCCCTCTGTTGAGTACGTTTCTCTGTTGAAAAATTCTGAAGCAAGCTCTTCAAGCTTTAGTAAGAAGGAGACAAGAGTTTGGAGATATTTTAACAGCACTTCTCCATCGCAAGGGCAAAATAATATTAAATATTAATGGTCTACAGCTGTAGACACTAGACACCACTGACGAAGGGTTGTGGTGCATGTGGGACAACTGTCCTCCACTATTGAAAAGGTAAAGCTTCCTTGAGAAGCTTCATTTCACCTCGGTGATAACACACCGTTAATTTTATTTTTGAAGTTCGGAATTCTCAAATTTTTTGAAAAAATTCACGTACATCGAGGTCTTCCCTTCTGTGCTAATTTAATTTATTCTTTCATTTATTACAATCATTTCTACCCTGTTTTTACGGGTTCTTTACATCAACTTTATTTCTCCTTTTCCCTTCTAGTCTTATCTCACAGTCTTTACCCAACACACCACTACTTCATCAACTTTATCTCTCTCGTTTTCTTATCAAATACTCGCTATTTCACCAGACCCAGCATTCACCACCATTTCCGTTCTGAATTTTTTTTTCTCCATGGCTGAACCCTCTTCCTCCACTGAAACCTCAGCTTCACAACCTGTGACTGAGGTACTACCTGTTCAACCTGCACAACCCACACCTCCTACTCTTCCGAGTTCTTTTGATGGAAATCCGGTGATGATAACAAATCACAAACTTACTGGCTCAAACTATCTCTCATGGAGTAGAGCTGTGGAGATGTTTATAGTAGGCCGAGGGAAGGATGACTATCTGTACGGTGAGATTCCTATTCCTGTTAATACTGATCCACATTTCCGCCAATGGAGGTCAGAAAACTCTATGATTATGTCTTGGCTCATCAGTTCCATGGTTCCTGAAATAGGTGATAATTTCATGCTGTATACCACAGCCGCTGAAATTTGGCAGGCTGCTAGAGAGCTTTACTCTAAGAAAGACAATGTTTCTGAAATTTATGAGTTAGAAGCTAAGCTTCATGAGGTCCGTCAAGGAGACTCCTCAGTTAGTACATATTATTCTCAGCTAACTAAGATTTGGCAACAAATTGACACTTTTGAAACTATTGCATGGAACACCTCTGCTGATGAACTTCTTTTTAAACAGTTTATTGAAGTTAAAAGAGTTTTTCGTTTCCTTAATGGGCTTAACAAGGAGCTAGATTCTGTACGCAGTAGAGTGTTAGGTATGAAACCACTACCAACTCTTAATACTGCATTTTCTGAAGTTAGACATGAGGAGAGCCGTATCAAAGTCATGATGTCATCCCAATCACCAAATCTAGAAGGTTCAGCTCTTATTTCTTCATCATCCTTTGCTCCATCTGAAACAATTGATACTACTGGTTATGCTGCAAAACGCAGTTTTAAGAGTGGCTCTAATCATCCTAAGCATAAGCAGTCCTCTATAATCTGTAAATTTTGCAATAAACCTGGTCATCGTGTTGATGTCTGTTTCAAACTTCAGCGAATGAAACAGTCCCAACAAAATCTAGGTAGTGGGTTTCCTTCTTCTTTTCCAGGTCAGAACTTTCGCATGCAGTCCTCTTGGGGTCATCCATCAAACCAGAATCAGAATCCCCGTTTTTCACCCAACTGGGGTCCACACAAGGGAGCTGTGGCAAATACTGTGCAGTTTCCTGATAATCTTGGCTCACAACTGCCTTCTCAAGCACAAGTAGATGCCTTACTACAGTTGTTTTCGAAACAACCGCCTTCTGGAAGTTCCCAAATGACTGAAACAGCAGCTGATCAATCTGTTCCTGCACAGGCTACGATGGCATATGCAGGTATCCAGTCTAATGGAACCAGAATCTCCTGGATCATTGACTCAGGAGCTTCTGACCATATGACTTTTCTATTTACTTCATTATGTTTATATACACCATTTGATAAACCAAAACTGGTTAAGGTTGCTAATGGAGTAGATTTGCCTGCTTTAGGAATTGGTACTGTTTCTCTGACAAATACACTAGTACTACGTGATGTTCTTTATGTTCCCCAGTTGAATTTTCACTTAATTTCTATAGGCAAACTGACTAGGGATAATAACTGTTTAGCATTGTTCTCATCTTCTACGTGCTGGTTTCTGCAGGAAACTACGTGGAAGATGATTGGCAATGCTAACAGATTTAACGGGCTTTACATCATCCACTCACAAGAAAGTGAACAAGTTTCTGATGCACTTAAGTATTTTAATCCTTTTGCTTACAGTAGAGTTAGCTCGAAAACTGGATGTAATCTGTCTTACTCTAGTTTAGGTTCTAATTCTGCTACTGGATCTAAACTCATAGATCATATTTTGTTGTGGCATCGTAGATTGGGTCATCCCAATTTTTTGTATCTCAAAAGATTAATGCCAAACTTGTTTACTTCTGTGGATGTGCATTCCTTACGATGTGAGACTTGTATTCTTGCAAAACAAACTAAAGTGAGTTATTTGCCTAAAGGCTATGTTCCTAGTGCACCTTTCAATTTGGTGCATTCGGATATATGGGGTCCTTCGAAAGTAGCAACCTTGAATGGATCCAAATGGTTTATTACTTTTGTAGATGATCATACACGTATCACTTGGGTTTACCTTATGAGACATAAAACCGAAGTAGGGAATATCTTTAAGAATTTTGTGATACTTGTAAGAAATCAGTTTAATACAACAGTAAAAGTATTACGGACGGATAATGGGACTGAATATCTTGATAAGAGTATGAAGGAGTATATGGTTTCCAATGGCATTCATCACCAAACTTCATGTGTTTATACCCCGCAGCAAAATGGAATAGCGGAAAGAAAGAATAGACATTTACTTGAGGTTACTAGATCTCTAATGTTTGCTATGAACGTTCCAAAATATCTTTGGGGTGAGGCATTACTTACTGCTACTTATTTAATCAACCGGATGCCTTCTAGAGTATTGTCATTTAACACTCCTGAACAATGTATACGTCAATTATACCCTAGTTCAAATTTATTGTCTATACTTCCATATAAGGTTTTCGGATGTACAGTTTATGTTTTTGTTCCTGCACATTTGAGAACTAAGTTAGATAAAAAGACTGTTTGTTGCGTATTTGTGGGGTACTCTAATACCCAGAAAGGATATAAGTGTTATTGTCCTGTGACCAAGAAAATGTTTGTTTCTATGAATGTAATATTTGATGAATTACGTCCCTATTTTTCTACCAGTTATACGAATCCTTCTTCTGGACATGACTTATCTAGCTACTGGAGTGTCCTTGATATTGTTACTCCAAATTTTTCTAATTCTTGCAATGAGTTACAGGGGGAGAATAGCTGTCAAAGGGAAAATACTACTGATTCACAACAGGTAACAGATAATTCACAACAGGTAACAAATGATTCAAGGGATCCTGAACTGGATCATATATCACCTCCTAGGACATATGTGCCACTTCCAATCACACGAGTATACACTCGCCGAAGCCATCACAATGATGGATTAAAGGGTTTGCCTACTGATGTTGAAACTGGTACTATCTCTCCTACTCTTAGTAACAATTTACCAATAGCATTACGAAAAGGAGTTCGTGAGTGTACTAAGCATCCATTGTATTCTTTTCTTGCATATAATCGATTAGGATCTATGTGTCATACCTTTACCTGTAATTTAGATATGCAACACATTCCATCCAATATTCATGAGGCTTTAAATAGTCCTGTTTGGCATGCGGCTGTAAAAGAAGAATTGCATGCACTGCATAAGAATCATACATGGGATTTAGTTCCAAGAAAAAGGGGGGTTAGACCTGTTGGATGCAAATGGGTATTTTCTATAAAATATAACACAAATGGCACAATTAATAGACATAAAGCTAGACTTGTTGCTAAAGGCTTTACTCAGACTTATGGAGTTGATTACTTGGATACTTTTGCACCTGTAGCTAAACTTAATACCATTCGCATTATTTTTACCTTAGCAGTTAACCTTGATTGGGATTTAATTCAACTAGATGTTAAGAATGCGTTTTTAAATGGTGACTTACAAGAAGAAGTGTATATGGATATTCCACCCGGACTTGACAATAAGAATGGAAACTTAGTATGTCGGCTTAAAAAGTCCTTGTATGGTTTAAAGCAATCTCCTAGAGCATGGTTTAAAAGGTTTACTCAGGCTGTTATCAAGTATGGATTTAAACAAACTCAGAGTGATCATACATTATTTATTCGTTTTTCTACTGCTACTGTTTTCACTATACTTGTAGTTTATGTTGATGATATTATTCTTACTGGAAATGATCGTGCAGGAATCAATGCTATTAAGCACCAATTGGCGAATGAGTTTGAAGTTAAGGACCTTGGAAATTTAAGATATTTTCTAGGAATGGAAGTAGCTAGAACAAAAGATAAAATGAGTATTTCTCAACGAAAGTATGTATTAGATTTATTAAATGAAACTGGTATGTTAGGGTGTCGACCTGCTATTACACCCATCGAACCAGGACGTAAACTGGAAAAACATTGTGATAATACCCCCACTGATAGACTTAGATATCAGCAACTTGTAGGTAAGCTTATTTATTTGTCACATACTAGACCTGATATATGTTATGCTGTCAGCTATGTTTCTCAGTTTATGCATAATCCAACCACTGAACATTTTAAAGCTGCTTTAAGAATTCTGAGATATTTAAAGGGTGCACCAGGACAAGGGTTGTCCTTTATTAAGAACTCTGACAGACAGTTATTGATTTATACTGATGCAGACTGGGCTGGATCTACCACCGATATGCGTTCTACAACTGGGTATAGTACATTTTTATGGGGTAACTTGATCACCTGGCGCAGCAAGAAGCAAGCTGTGGTTTCTAGAAGTAGTGCTGAAGCAGAACTTCGGGCATTGGCACTTGGACTATGTGAAGGTTTATGGGTCAATCGGATTCTTAATGAACTACATCAGAAAACAATTATGCCAATCCGAATCTATTGTGATAATATCTCTTCCATCAATATGGCAGAAAATCCGGTTCAACATGACAAATCCAAACATGTGGAGATTGATAGGCATTTCATTCGAGAAAAGATTGAAAGTAATATCATTAAACTCGAATATGTACCTACCAACATTCAAGTTGCAGACATTTTTACTAAACCTGTGGCTACACGTATATTTCTCAATCATGTAAACAAGCTTGGTTGTATCAATATATACACCAAGCTTGAGGGGGAGTGTTGAAATATTTAGTATTTATACTTGTACAGTATTTGTAGTATAGTTGTAGTATAGTATACAGTTTGTATACCTAATAGCTAGACTGGCCCACTCTCAAAGATATTACCGTTGCCTTATTACCGTTGTATCATCTTACCTTTAGTGTAGGATTACTTCAGGTCCTATAAAAGGATCTCTCACTGTATATTTTAGGAGTAATGAAGAATTCTTCTTCACACAAGATTACGTTCTTGCTTATAATTCAAAGTACATTCATTTATGAATTTTGTCAATTTTCCTTTATTCTATTATATTTCAAAGTCAAGAAAGAGTGTGTAATGGATAAAAGAGTTACAAATAATATGTTAAGCGGATCACCTGGGTACTTGGTGTAGTCCAAAAGATGAGGAGTATCAGTGTGATAATCAGCTGCCATCTCACAGAAGTGATTTGCAAAATCATAGGCAATTGGATTGTAACTTGCATACTCATAATCCTGATAAACAAACCAAACAGAAAAAAAAAAAAAAAAAAAATCTTCAATGAGTTGAAAGAAAAACAAGTTCCCTCTAGACAAACTCATCACAGCAACATTCTGGTGTCAGGCCTATAACCTCAAATAATATGCTCTAATACCACGTTAAATTACCATCTCATCTAAAACCTTAAGATTAAGCCGTTAGCGAGAAGAGTTAGTTATACATTTACAAGACCTAACATAATCAAACACATATTTGCAACATTTGTGTTTCTAACACATGAATATGGTGAAGTAGCAGTTGGTCGACACTGCTTGACGCAATTTCTATTATGGGTCATCGGGAAACAACCTCCGTGTGTTTCTAACACATGAGTATGGTTGCGTACATCTGATCCCCTATACTCTGTCATAGGTGGGAACCTCTAAGGCAATGTGGTAATGTTGTTGTTGTATATTTGCAACTCTTAAACCAAATAACAGCAAAACATTTTCCGTCCATTCTTCTTTCCAATGTTCAAGGAGTGGCATTGACTAGCTTAGAATATGTACATGAAAGCCATCCGGAGACAGTATATGTTGGAGATTAATAAAAATAGGCGTCAAATATACAGGCAAAAATCATACATAGACTAAAGCAAGAACAACAACAACATTACTTTATTGTCTTAGAGGCTCCCGCCTATGACAGGGTATGGAGAGGTCAGATGTACGCAACTATACTTATGTGTTAGAAACACATAGAGGTTGTTTCCCGATAACCCGTAATTAAGGCTGTAAACGAGCCGAACGAGCCGAGCATTGCGTTGTTCGAGCTCGGTTCATTTAACTTAGCGAACGAGCCGAGCTTGTTCGTTTATTTAAACGAACATATTTAATTGTTCAAATTCGGTTCGTTTAACTCACGAACAACATTAACGAGCCGAACACTTTAAACGAACGATGCCACTTACCGAGTCCGAACAAAAAAAAGTGTTTCAAACTCTGTTCATCAACCCTTTATCCGAGAGCCAAACAAGCCGACCAACTGAACGGCTCAGTTCATTTACAGACATACTCGTAATGAACGTCAAGTTGTATCGGTCAACTGCTACTTCACAACATAAGAAGCACAACCAATTTAGTGAGTCATTTTGCTTTATTCCATTAAAGTAAAGCAAGAACTTACAATTAAAGTAACCAATCTCGTCTTCTCATCAATCATTATGTTACCATACTGAAGGTCATTATGACAGAAGCCAATCTCATGATTCTCATCCCATAACTCATTTTCCAACAACGTTAGCTCAGTTTCTAGATCGAGCAAGCGAAATTCCTTGCTGTGTTCTGGTGAGGATAATCTCTTGGCTACACTTAACCAGTTTCTGCAGGACAAGAAATGATCAGTTAGAAGGCTAACTCACTGATCAAACCAGAGGATTGCTTTTGTTTATTGTGTTTATACCTCACTCTGTTCCACAGCACTATGCTCCTTGAACCGGGCATGTCAAGGTTATGAAATTCGCGCAATTTCTCTGCCACCATTGCAGAAACCTCTGGGTCACGAAGGTCAGCAGCTGAGAGTGTCTAAAGTACAATAAGGATGGTGCACAGAACTTCAAATCAGCAAGGGCACATATGTTTCTGGAGAGAATTAACGACATATTTGACTCTCAACTAATGTTTCTGTTTCTAATAGAGTCAAAGACATACTATTTCTTGACTTTGGAATGTGATGGAATAAAGTAAAATGACTCACTAAATTAGTTGTGCTTCTTATGTTGTGAAGTAGCAGTTGATCGACACATCTATGTGTTTCTAACACATGTGTATGGTTGCGTACATCCGACCCTCCCATACACCGCCATAGGCAGGAGTCTCTAAGACAATGGGGTAATGTTGTTGTTGTTGATTTGACGAGAGAGATTAAAAAAAAGCCCAAACTCAAAAAACCTATGCTAAACTACTACTTCCTCAGATCTAAGGCTATCAACCTCTTAAGCTCAAACATCAGATAATCACATGGAAAATCCCAAGTTCTTCATCAAATAAGTCAAAACTCCTGAGTATAAAAGACGTACTATGGTCTGATTCTCCATATTAGGGAGGAATGACAATACATGTTTTGCTCAAGGACAGAAAACTGACTAGCTGAACAATCCCAGATGCTCTTAACTGTTTACTGCTACACAAATTACGACAAAGTTATTGTCTTTATCACTTTTACTAATCTAACAAAAACTACCATTTTCATGGAAGGAAACAAGGCAATAAGGCATTGCGAAAAATATTTCTGATATTTGACTGCCCTATAAAAGTTTTTCTGCACAAACAGATTTTCTGTGGACTACACTAGCCACAAAGAGGATGACGACAGAACAAATTATTAGTAATCCAACATCACGATTCCCCCACCATCATGCGATTATTGGTTTAGTCATTAGTTCTTGTCCAACCAATCAGGTTAACATGACTCTCATGCCAGGTTTAGCAGAGCTCATGATTATGTTTGCTAATAGTTTCCAGACAAGTTGCAACACATTCTAGAGATGTATGCCAAGAATCCATTCTGTTTCCAAGTATGTGAGTGAAGCTTTTGTAACCAAATTTAGTAAATTCCAGTAACGGCATGATGATGGTCAAAATTTAGCATGCATCCTTGATAATATTCAGTCTTTATGTGAGAACTTCAGTATCAATTCTCAGAAGTTGCATGCCTTTGGTTTTACTCATGATTAAATCTCTTTATAGGTAGGCTCTGGTATTCCTATCATTGTGTCATCTATGTAGGTACATATAGAGTCGGGGTCTCACTGGAAGCAAGCTCTCTATCCCTTGGGATGGAGGTATTGTTTGCCCGTCTCTCATCCTCCCCAGACTCTAGCGATAGTTTTTGCTGTTGTTGGGATATACTGGGTATGGTTGTTGTTGATCAATCAACCATCATGTTTGCCCTTGTCAAAGTAAGTGCTTAGACAAAGGAACAATTGAGGCCTGGCATCATTAGGACCAAGTTCTAGGGTGTTACAACAACTTGCATAATCTTAAAAAAAATAAATCAACATCTATCAACTTGATTAACCATAACATAACCTCACTTTATTGATATAAAACAATAGAACCATGACACCCCAACACAACAAGAATTCTCAGAAAAAAAGAACAAAAGCTGCAATTTAAGAGCAAAGAAATGAACTTTAACATACCCTAGCATGAATGAACTCCTCAACTCTTCCCTCAGGGAAATGTCCAAGCAATCTAGGTCCATGACCGTGCTTCGAAATGCATTCAAACGTCCTAATTTCCTCATCCCTGTTGAAGAAAAGATCAACACCTTCTCCGTAAACTCGAACCAAAACTGTCCTTAAATCCTCTTTTTTTGATGGCCAATTTATTCTGTACACCTCATTAGTCATGGCTCCCTTCAAAGGAATCACCTTGAAGTTGCTTACATCAATAATATCTCCCCAATTTGTGGCTAATGACAATAGTATCTTCACCAAATCCTCAGGCAAACTGCCTTCAATGGATCCTTTTGTCATCACGGCCATCAAAAATGCCACCAGAAAATCCCCACCTTTCACATCAAACAAGAAACAATTCTATCAGAAAATCTTCATCAGAAATTATTAATCCAGGTGACTCTAACCATGTGGTCAGATTCTAGCAGAGATCTCAGAACATTGATAATTCAACCAATAAAACAAAAACCACTCCTTCAAGGCCAGAAAAGAATGACAAAGGCCGATTCATCATCATCATCACCAGTATATCCCAACGACAGTAAAAACTATCGTTAGGGTCTGGGGAACAATACCTCTATCCCTAAGGATATAAAGTTTGCTTCCAGTGAGACCCCGGGCTCTGGCTGTACCTACATCAAATACCATAAAAGATACAGAACCCAGAGAGATTATGAAAAAACCAATTGAATTAACTAAATGGAGGACAAGAAAAGTATACCAAGAAACAAAAAGCAAGGAGCTTTCTGAACAAAATTGAAGAGTATAAAGACGCTGAAGGCCCTTTCTTGAATTCAAGGCAAAACAAAACAGAAATGAAGAGAGGGCAGTTGGAATGATAAGCTCAAAGTGTATATATAGACATGATCACATTTGGTTTCCCATTTTTTTCCCTTTCTGATTCTAGCAGAGATCTCAGAACATTGATAGTTCAACCAATACAACAAAAACCACTCCTTCAAGGCCAGAAAAGGAATGACAAAGGCAGATTCAAATACCATAAAAGAAACAGAACCCAGAGAGATTATGAAAAAACCAATTGAATTAAATGGAGGACAAGAAAAGTATACCAAGAAACAAAAAGCAAGGAGCTTTCTGAACAAAATTGAAGAGTATAAAGAAGCTGAAGGTCCTTTCTTGAATTCAAGCCAAAATAAAACAGAAATGAAGAGAGGGCAGTTGGAATGACAAGCTCAAAGTGTATATATAGACATGATCACATTTGCTTTTTTTTTTTTGGGAGAAGGCTTCCGAGTTTTTGAAAAAATGGAAAAAGAAAAAATTTTTAAAAGAAAAGGAAAAAACAAGTCAGAAATATTGCTGTTGGGAGTTCCCCCCCCCCCCCCCCCCCCTCTTTTCCTGAGAACTTCTATTGGGAGTTTGACTTTTGGAATCTTGGGAATTTCTTTTGCAAACGTCAAAGGAAACCGACGCGGCCTGACAGATAAGCCAGAAATCGTCCAGGTAAGAAACAATATCATGCCCAGGAAGAATATGAGGTAGAATATGAGGTAGAATATGAGGCCTCCAATCACGCGACGCCACGTGTACAAAAGGACTTTTTTTAAAAAAGAAAAAAAAGTAAACAGCGGGCCCTTTTGTACACGTGGCGTCGCGTGATTGGAGGCCTCATATTCTACCTCATATTCTTCCTCCTCAGATCTCATCCGTACATGCCGGGAAAAATAGAGCATCAAATTGTTGTGTGTGAAAGTTAACCAACATGGTTGGCGTGGTAGTTCAGCACCTCGTCCTTTAAGTATGTGGTTGGGGGTTTGATCCCGCTCATGTGAATAGAGCAAACCATTTGGCCAGTCCCCTACCACTTCGTGTGCTGACCACAAGGATGGAGGATTAGTCTTCTGACTTTCGGCTGGAAGGATACCTCGGGGCAACCCATTAAAAAATTGTTGTGTGTGAAAGTAAATGTCAAATTTGTCGTCGGTACGGAACTGTTTCTGACGTGGCTGAGCCGCGAGTAGATCTGAAGAGGCTAAAGATGAGGTAAAATATGAAGTCTCCAATTACATGTCATCATGTGTAGAAAAGCAGTTTTTTAAAGAAATAGGTGCTGCACTTTTTAAAAAAAAGAAATTGTTTCTGTATACGTGACGACGCGTGATTGGATGCTTTATATTTTACTTAACCTTTAACCTCCTCTGATCCGAACCCGCTGAATCAATGGATCTGTGACTTGGTCACATATATGTACAAGTCATGGTATAAAACCTTATATTATAATAAATATTATTTTATTATTTTATTTTTGGCTGAGGGGTTGATCTTGTGGTTTTGAATAGATGTACAAATGAGAAGGTTTTGAACTAATCGAGTTTGTTTTGTGCTTTTGTTCAATTTGATTTTGATAAATTTTTAAATCCAGCTCAATTCGATTTGAATACTTAACAAGCTAATTTTAAGTATTATGTTGATTTGTTAGTATGTGAGCATTTTAAACTAAAAATTTATATAAAATTATGTATCATTTAATGTTATATTAATATCATTGTTTTGATATAAATAAATTAAACATGATAATTGAAAATTATTGAAGTTTCAATCAGTTTATTTAACATAGAAAGCAATATTAATCGATATTGTTAGTTAAAAAGAAACGTTGATACTTGTATGTACCATTCTTAAACACTACACTTTTCTTCAGAATAAAGTCGAATTTCGTTCGAGTTTGACTCGACTTTGAAGATATACTCAAGCTCAATATTAAGAGTGAAAGGGACATAAAATCATGTTCAAACTCGAGTTCAAAAGATTTTAAAAATATTTGAGCCAGTTAAAAAATGGTTGACTCGGATCATATAGTTTGTAGCACATAATCAAAGGTTGCTCTATATGGAAAAATTTAGGGAGGGACAAGCTTGTGTCCTAGTGTGTTGGTTTATGTACTTAATATACGCGTTTGTCAAGTATTGTATATATCTTATAACCAAAAAAAAGTATTATATAGATCTAAATTTTATGGTGTAGTTTTTTCATTTGTCAATTATGTAAGTTCTAGTAAAATATGTAAATATGTCAATACAAATCATTTATGACTCATGAAGAAACCCTCCAATGTTAGGAGGAATGAAAAGTTTTCGTTCCGACCGTAATATAAAATGCTAATTGTTTATAAAGATTCACATTTGTCATCCTTGCGCAGGGGCCTATAAAGATTCATATTTACACATACCTTATATCACTGTTGATAAAGTGAAACGCGTGTGTGCATATATATATATATATATATATATATATATATATATATATATATATATATATATATATATTATATATATATATATGTATGTATGTATTATATATCTGTATATATATATATGTATGTATTATATATATGTATTATATATATATATATATATGTATTATATATATATATTTATTTATTTATTTATTAATATATACTCAGATGTATTAGGCTCTTACGTTTGCATATGGTCTCGCGATCTGATATATGTAGTCTTACCTACACTTTGTTTGTTGTTGTTGTATTGATATATGTGGCTATAAAATTGAATAGACACGTTATTTGATTCACGTATGACTCATAAAATCTGTTAGAAGAAATTTGTGCAACATTTACTATAACTTCAAATTGATATTACCATGCCTCCAGTACATAGTCCAGTTGGTATTTGGGTTGAGATTTGTTCTAAGAGGCGAAGAGTTCGGTTTCAAGGACACGCACAATGTGGGTGTTCATCTACTGCTAGGCCGAAAGCTTGGTTTGCGGGAGACACCTTGTGTGCGTCACTGTATAAGATCTTACCCAATCTAGAAGACAGCTAGACTCTTGATTTGCATCGTCAACACATGATGTTTGGAGCTGGGACAATAAAAACCTCTAGAGTGAGTAATTTCAGCTTTTGATCCAAAATTGATATTACTCTAAGGAAAGCTTACAGAAAGCTAATGAGAAATCGTTCTTGCTACCACAAAAAACAATTGAAAATACCAAGAGCTAGATTTCTCAAAATCCACACACGATACTTTTTTTCACTCACATACGATACTTACGTTAGATAAACTTAAGAAAAAAGATGATGATTATAATGTTCAAAATACTATTGTAAATGGTAATTAGTCGTGTATTATTTTAAATGACTATCTTAGACATACGTTTTTCACATTTATGGTGAAAAAAGATGATGAATATAATGTTCAAAGTACTATTGTAAATGGTAATTAGTCGTATATTATGTTAAATGACTATCTCAGACCGGAAATCTTCATATCTATGACAAAAAAATGATGAATATAATGTTCAAAATATTATTATTAACATGAATCTGATATTATGTTAAATAACGTTCTTCATATCATTGGCTCTGGCATTTTGGGAAGTGAAAGTGATATTGACAATCATGGACTAAACAAGTATGGTAAAGTAAAATCATAAAAGTCAACAACATCATTAAGTTACTGTTTCAAAGGTTCCCGTCTATGACGGATATGTGAGGTCGTATGTATGCAACCATACACATATGTTAGAAACACACAGAAGTTGTTTTCTGATAACTTAAAATGAAAATTGTGTCAAGCTGTGTCGATCAACTGTACTTCAAAATATAAGAAGAACAATCAATTTAGTGAGTCATTTTGTTTTATTTTATCATATTCCAAAATTAAATAAGAGTGTCATTCAATCCATTGAAAACGTATACGAAAATCATGCTAAGTCAAAATCTCTTATATTCAGAAGATCTGGTCTGATACGTTTCTTGATATCCATGTTTTCTTAATCTTATCCCTAACTTCATTGTCGTCCTTAGACGATGTGACCCTTGAGTCTTCTGGCACTTTTGTGATTTGCTGAAAGTCGGCCAAATATTATGACTTGTAATAAGCCTACCAAAAGACGACTTTGAACCTAATTTCCAAAATAGATGGGACGTAACAAAGTAATATAGGTCTCAATTGTATGTCTCAAAATAGAAGGGACGTAACTAAGTATGCCTCGAGGTACATGAAGAGTTATCATTGGAAACAAATTCTTTATATTTTGGGATTGAGGTATTGTTTGTATACCATAAATCTTCAAAAGAAAAAAGATTAGAAGCAAACTCTCAATCAAATTTTATGACTGTTGAAACAAAATCCAATGGAGATTTAAAGCATTTTCTCACTTCAATCTTGCTTAAATTTCTTGTGGACTTTCGTCTGACATCAATCATACTTTATTGACTATTGTATACATGTCTAAGATATTTTAGGATGGCTATGGATAATCAAATCCAACTATCATCATCATCATCATCCGGACCCAGTATATCCCAACGACAGCAAAAGCTATCGTTAGGGTCTGGGGAGGATAAGTGGTAGGCTGACAATACAATCAAATCCAACTATAGGATGATTAAAGACTATTTGGACATTGTCAAGACTTTTGATTGAGTTGAAGACTGAGGGAGCCTGCAAAAACATGGCTCACATCCTCTATATATTGAAGAAGCTCAAATAAGGCTTTTATACACTTTCATACTCCTTAAGCTTTATTTTTCATTGTGGTAAAAAGCTATCATTTGTGCAAAAGTGCTTAAGGTTTGTTAAGCTCTTATTGCTTATTCTTCATTGTTGTAAATTGTGAGAGTACAAGTCTAACACAAGAGAAACCATACATACTTGATCTCTTGCTTGTATTTAGACTAGTTAGAAAGTGTAACCATCACTACTTCCCAAAACCCATTGTGTGAAAGTTCTTTGATAGGACTTTGTTGAAGTTGTAAGGAAGCGAGGGCTTGTTCTTGCTTATATCTGCTATAGTTGTTGTTGCACAAAGTGATTTCGTACAAGAAGTTGTTGCTGTTGCTTATACTAGTTATCAGTGTAATTATTGTTGTTGTTGTTCTTATTGAAAGTAATAAGAAAAGTTGATTTTGAAAATCCACCTTGGAAACAAAGTGGTAGTGAATTAGAATCCATTAGGGTTCAAACCACTCTATATCATGTGTATTCATTTATTATCTCTCATCTCTTCTTTATTGATTTGGGTAGCATTTGAGTTGGTGTGAGCTAAACCGAAAAAATTCAGCAAATCACACACTAGAATGTTTGTCACGGACCTTACAAGATCTTCATGCAGTTGAGAGTGTGACTACAAATGCAGAGGCGGCAGATCGTCCCCCTGAGATACTATATGTAAATGTGCCTCTGCCTGCTCTAATGCGGAGGCGGCAGATCGTCCCCTGAGATACTATATGTAAATGCGCCTCTGCCTGCTCTAATGCGGAGGCGGCAGATCGTCCCCCTGAGATACTATATGTAAATGTGCCTCTGCCTGCTCTAATGCGGAGGCGGCAGATCGTCCCCTGAGATACTATATGTAAATGCGCCTCTGCCTGCTCTAATGCAGAGGCGGCAAATCGTCCCCCTGAGATACTATATGTAAATGTGCCTCTGTCTGCTCTAATGCGGAGGCGGCAGATCGTCCTCTGAGATACTATATGTAAATGCGTCTATGCCTGCTCTAATGCGGAGGCGGAAGATCGTCCCCTTGAGATACTATATGTAATGTGCCTCTGCCTCCTCTAAATCACACTCTAGATCTCTGTCAAACTGGGTGTCATCGAGAGTGGGAGGGAGAATATAGTCCATGTCAAATATGTCATCCTAACCAAATATATGTTTGCCGTCGACGGCAAGTGTCTGGAAAGATGTGTCCGGCTGCGATCCTCCTCCTTCGTACACATGTCTCGTAGGACCTTTCGTCTGTGCAACATATGCATCGGCAGGCTGCGACCCTCCAGCATGTACGTGCACCAAAGACAGACCCTTCGGCTGCGATACGGAAAATTACGGATAATATGCATCGACAGTCTGCTAAGTGGATATGACTGAAGGTCTCTGCAGCAGAAGATGTCTGAGACCCTTCTTCCTGAACCCACTCGATGCCAACTCCATGTATGTCTTGTCTCCGGCTGGTGCTGCATGATGGTATATCCGAACAATATTAGTATGTCTATAATTTAAATAATAGATGCATCAATACGCATTTAACTTACAATGATACAATTAAATGAAGGAAAAGATGTATGCATACAATGATACAATTAAATGTAGAACCACAGAAAATGTCATGGCTTACGCGCTCCAAATGAGGTCTAGCAAGCATCAAGAGTGTGATGTTTGTACCACTGCATGTATAGTGAGTCATTTGTTAATACACTAGACTAGGGCATAGCTCTCTTGATCTGCTGGGCTCGTTCCTCCCACTGTAGTACGAATATGGCATGTGTTTGTGCATAGCCGATGTTCCTCACCCTCTTCGTCATCTAATGCAGCGCAACCCCCCGTGCCGATGTACCTGGGCGACACCTCCTGTGTCAGGCCAAACTGTGTCTCATTGATATGTGAGGGAGGTGATACTCCACAATGTACCACAATATTAGTGGCACCTGAATAGTCCACAGATGAGCATCTTGGGTGCATACAGGTGACAATGTCACCAGCACGTTGGGACCGTAAGCCACCCACAAAAAATCGCCCTCCACTAAACTACCAAGCTAATCACGCAAAACATTTGTAGTGTGCTGAAGAACCTCCGGGAAGCTGCGTTCGCTAAGCCATCAGCCTGCATGATTCGCATCAGTAATCATCTCTAAATGGTGTCCAACGCGTGGAGGATGGAAGATGGCGAACCGCTCCCATATCCAGAACTACAGAAGTTGTAATGACTCCGCAGTCTAGTGCCTCTTCGTCCTTACTAGTGAGTCCTTGCATAGATTCTGGTACAAACACGCTAGGACATCGATGTTCCAGAAATATCTACGTGCACCAGCCAAAACGTAAATAAAGTACAGGTAGACTAATTAACATTTGTCATTGGATTTATTACCTAACAAACTTGTCAGAAGAGAAAAAAGTGTTTGTCATTCAATACTTTTACAGTAAAAGATCGATTGTCATTCAAGGATATGTATGTAGTTTCACAAAAGACTTTTTTTTTTTTTTGGTTGCTGCTGTTAAGGAATGAAAAGAATTACTTTGTAAAGCGACATTAATCTCCGGTATAGCGAGAGAGAAAATTAATGTATGTACTACGAATGAACATTATCATGTCACTTAGTTGAATGCGAAATATTAAAAAATAAATAAAATTTGCTCCATGCTTTGGATGCGATTAACCGAGTATAAATAATTTTTTAATTTTTTAAAAGATTAGTTATTTTTCCTAAAAATATAAAAAGATAAAACTTATTAGATTGGTACTTGAAAATTTTATAGTGCCATCTTTTTACTAGGTCACTTTTCCTATTGTAATTTTTCCCCCTCATGAAGTTAGTTTAAGATACTAATACTTTTCAGGAGCTAAAACAGCTACTAGTTTTGTAGATAATCTTTCAGCCAGCTCCCGAATGATTCTCGAAATCACCTCTTAAAAAAAGGCTTCGGCTCCAAACCCACAAATGAATAGGAAGCGCGGCGAAGGTCTTTATTAAAGGGGGGAAAAGAGGGGTGGGCTTTGCTCTGGGGGTGCCACCTTGCGCAGCTTTGGAAAGGAGATAATTTCATAAAGTCACTCTCTCCAACTTTTTCTATCTTTCTTTAGAAGTAGGGCGAGATTCAATATGAAATCCGCCGCAGAAAATTATTAGACTCTTTCCTTTCAAAAAAATTCCACAATACATCAAAACATCAAACAATCATTTAGGATTTATAAGAAGAAGAGGAAAGAAAAGAAGAAATAAAAGGGTGTTCTCAGTGCATTACACTCTTTGTTTGTGTAGGATTCGAAGAGTGGTCGGATCGCTTCCTGATCTGATATACACGGTCATACTCTACACTTTATGTAAGAGGCTGTTTCCGCGGCTCGAACTCGTGATCTTAAGATTACAAAGCAGTAAACTTACCAGTTGTTGCAAGGGTCGTCGAAAGAAGAAATGAAAAGTAAAATGATAAAAAGAAGAAAAAGAACTTATGGTCTAAAGAATGACTCGAAGAGTCTAATTGTAAATGTTGTTCTACCTTTTGACATCAACCAAGTTAGAATAACATCATATATTCCAATTTGCAGAAATAAGAGGAAATATAAATTCTTATTCCTTGAAATATAGTTTTGTTTATCTTTTAATTTTCTTTTTTTTTCTCTTATGTGTGTACGGGCACTACCCTAGCGGACACTTTGCATATTTGGCCAAAGAACATTTTAAAATGCATTTATTTAATTTTTTTTTATGCTAGATGATCAATGAGAGATCTCACTCCTTTATCCTAGAGACATTGTCATAATTGACCAATAGATAGTTAATCAAATATTATTTAAAACCAAAATATACATATTAAATATGATTATAAACGGTGTAAAGACTATTTTAATAAATTATTATGTCGAACACATTGAAGATTCTGTCTTAGTTGATCTTTGACCAACAACCTTTGTTGTCAACTGTGACAATATGTTGAAACTTGAGCTTACATGAGGTGAGATCTCTATCCACTCAAAACTTTAAGGCAACGGGTGTTAGTATCTCATCTTCATATAACCTATATATTTTTCTCAAAGTGACCAATAGGACAAGATTCACAACACCCGCCCTTAAATGGCAACGTGTCTTGACATACACATGCGTCTTGGAACTCGTTCTCAATCACAAATCATAAACCATACATGAACATCTGGACTCAGGTGAGAGAAGACAATAAATGGTCAACCATGGGCCGCGCAAGGTGTGATTCCATATTTTAAACTGTCTCTGATACCATGTTGAAACTTTTGCTTATATGAGATGAGGCTCATATACACTCAATATATTAATGATGCATGTTATTACTTCATCTTCATATAGCCAATATATTCTTTTTGAAAGTGGCCAATGTATAATAATATTCTCAACAAAATATTTTTTTAAAACATGAGGGTAGAGACTGATAATCCGGTTCGAATAATACTAATGAATTGATTCTTAAATGTTACGCTAAATTGCAGCGGAAAAAAGATTTTTGTTACTTTTGGAACTTCCAAAAGTAGTATATATTCCTTTCTTTTGAAAAGGTATGGTCGTAATTTAGACAAATTCACCCTGGAATCCTTTTTGTTTGACTGAAAACAAAATTCCTGTTCTAAAGGTGTAAGCACTTTTCATGGATGCAAGGTTTCGATGGTAGGGACAATCACAGTATATGTGTTTCACCGCTAGGCCGAAAGATTGGTTTGCGGAAGACAATTTGGTTTGATGGGCCTTTTACTCCAACATTACTACGGAAAAAACATGTGGTCGGGGGCCTGGGTGAGGGATAGGATCCCCTCAACGCAATGAGGGTGCGGCGACGCGTGACCGCGCGACACGTGGCATCAAGTGGGGTGGTGAAGCTAGATGTAGGTGACCCTCATCTAGCCTCATCATCCCCTTTGTTGCTATGTGTCGCGTGGTCATAAATGGGTGAGAAAAGTGAAGGTGAAGAGATCCCAACCACCTGGGTGAAGGGGTGGGGGGGATACGAGGGCGATGGCTTGATGTGGGTCCTGTTTGGAGCAGAAGGAATAATTCAAGCAACTTTAGGACCAGTTTTCAGATAATATTGTGTCAAAGTTAAGATGTTCTGTTGCAACACATTCATATCCTTCCTGGCAAAAGGTTGAACCCCAACCTGTGTGGAAGATGTAAATCAGGAACCCAACGACTTTTTAGATTGGATGAGATCTTATGCAGTTATTCACACAAGATGTCTCCCACAAACCAGGACTTTGCATAGCAGCAGAGGAACACTCACACTGTGTACGTCCCTAGATTCGAACTCATAGCCTCAATCCACAATTCAAATACCAACTGGACTATGCATGGGGCAACACATTCATATCCTGACATATCATTCTCGTGTACCTTTTATAACCGTACTAAAATTTGCATGCAATTATGATACTTTTTTTGCATTTATTCCTTTCCTTTTGGATGAAAATTAGTTTTTGGCATTTGACAAATATTTTTCCCTTTCAAAGATGCCCCCACCTGTTCAATCATTCAAGAAGGGACGCTAATAATTAATGGATTTGATATAGGTTCTTTCTCTTTTTCTTTGACAATTTTGAATAACTCGAATGCTACTACTACAACATTACCTCATTGTCTGAGATACTCATGTCTATAGCAGAATATAAAGGGATCAGTCAACCATGCTCATGTGTTGGAAACACACAGATTTTGTTTTCTAATGATCCATCACAATATAATAAGTGCGGTCAATTTAATGAGTCAATTTGTTTTATTCCATCATATTTCAAAGTCAAGTGTATTCCATCAGAACATACATTTTGCATTTCAAAAAGTATAATTAGATTAAAATAATTGAATTTATACGAGTCGATGATTAGTTGTAGAGATGTGAAAGAACCAAGCCACTCGTGAACACTTCCTGTTTGATTCGCGAAATAGCTTGTTCGGATCGAAAATAAATAATCTCAAACTGATATCGAGTTGTTCACTAAATGAGCTGAGCCAAACTCAAAGCATTTAACAATATGAGCAATTGAGTATAAGCATGTTAATTGTAAGTTCGGTTCAAACTCAAACAAACAAGCAGAATCGAACAAATGAGCAATCGCAACCGATCTTGCTTGATTAATGTTTAAATGCTAAAAATAGTTGAGCATATTCGAGTCGAGTAAAAATAGTTCTATGCCTAAGAATATAATGATGTAATTTTGTTAAAATGCACACACACCAAAGGGGAATTGTGTATAGACACATACTGTGTTTTTATCAAAATTACATAATTTTACGCTTGGACACCTGACTTGTTAGTAGGTCTCATCTCCTATGAAAACCTTTTTCGGCATAGAATTGTTCTCTTCTATCTTCACTACAAGATGAAATTCAAATTAAAGGCACAAGGATGCTTGTATGACAAATCTTAGAGGTAGAGGTTGGCCCAAAGCTCTAAGATCCTCGGAAATAAAAAAAAAAAAAAAGTTTTATGACCAGAAACCCCAACTGGACCTTTATCAGCCTGTCCCACGACGCGATAAGTATGATAGTCAGGTGTCCAAGGCCCGATATAGCAGAGTTTGGACTGTTCAAACATGCACACAAAGAGCCCACTACAAGCAGTGAAGCTCCAATACCATGCGCTTACCTGAAAAGAGAGTCGACAATCTTGCTTGGAACAAGAATTCAACTCTCGTCATTCTCTCGAGTCTTCGACACCAGAACCATTGAGCCATATCCTGATGACATATCCTCAGAAATTAGAATATGCATAACATGAAGAAGACATAATGATTGCAAAATATCCATGACCATTCAACCTTTCATGTTTACATTTATGCCACACTAAGAAAAAAGACACATTGACAAAGTGTAATACAGCAGATTACATTGCACCTCCATATTTCTGCAGAGTTCAGTCACTTGCGGAGAAAATTTTGAGTCATCCAGCTTAGTATAAGAAAGTAGACACATTTTCACTTGCTAAGATCACCCATCCGAGAAAGTATTCAAATGACTGATTCTGAAGGTAAAGATTAACAGGAGCAAGACTACCAAAATTTTAGAGGTCATATGCTACTTCACGGCTTGCGCAGTTTGATTCATGGATTCCGTTTTTCCAGGAAATTTCTAGTCCTCTTCCTCAGGCGAGTAAACAGAATTACAGCACAAGCCAGGACCCATGGAGGGATGCGGCCACCAGAAAAGTTCAACTTCCTGGCCCAATCTGGGGTCTCTCTGACAGCTACTATTATCAAAACGGTTACAAAGGCAATCCCCATCAGTATCCTGGTAATAGGTTTGATCAAAGAGTCCTGAAACCAGAAAGCTCTGTAAGTGTAAAACTTGGCTGATTGCATGCACCACATATCTTAGATACTAGAGAAAGAAAAGCCATATGCATCAGTTTGAACAACATGGAAAGTGGAATCCTTCTTAGGCAAGTTCAGTGACTTTGCGCAATAGGGTAACAACTCCACATGGAAAAAGAACATAAAAACAACAATCATACCTAATATATTCCAACGACAGCAAAAGCTATCGCTAGGGTCTGGGGAAGGTAGGAGGCAGACAAACAATACCCCCACCCCAAGGGATAGAGATAGAAAAAGAACATAATCAGCAAAAAAACATATACATATAGAAATACATGCAAGCATTTGACTCTTCAATACCTAGGTAGGTCTTTCAAATAGCTAAAACAATGATTAACAGATTGTTCTGACATTTCTTCAATGGAGATATTCATACTATTTTGGTTTCTTTACTCCAAGCCAATAGTGCACGGTTGCTATTGGGAATACAAATGCATCTCTCTTTCTAGGAAACCACTTCTTTCCTCTTTTAGATCTAGCTGCACAGCCTTCACTTCTCTCTCTTCTTCTCAAACGTCACCTCAAAAGACTCCTTTCCCCTTTTAATCCTCCAAGAGTCCTTTTCGAATATTTGGGCCCCAGACAAATGACATCAGTAAGATGCCTGTTATTTGAATCAATAAGTAGGGAAAGGAAGCTGGTACTAGTGGCACAGAGTGAAAGGCTCACGAACAAGGACGATGTAGGAGCTCCATAATGCTCAGTGGCATTAAGTACTGAGCTATGTTCTTGTTGGTAACTGGAAGAGGTAGGAGGCTGACGGAGGCTGACGGAGGCTGATGGTGGATGCAACCAAAATGGTTCCTAATTGGAAAAAGATGGGCATGATGTCAAGGGGGTCAACAAGGAGGTTGATCGGAGACACAAGACAGAGAAAGAGGATATCTGAGGGCAGGAACTGGGAAAGAAGGATAGGGTGGGGGAGATGGAACAGATAGGAAAGGCGGTGAAGGAGACTGCTGGTCTGGGAAATTTGGGGTGGTGACCAATCGGTTGCAATGGCTTTATAGCCTAACATGACAAATGTTATAATTAAATTGAAAGGGGTAACTATGAAGTGCAAGCGAAGCTTGCGCTTGGGCTCACATCAAAATTTATAGTTGTAAAGCTTAAGCTCAGGCCAAGGCTCGTGAATCCATAGGTGAAGCTCCAGTTTCATTTCTGTTACCCACAGACACACATCTACGTACATACATACACACACCTCAAGCTTCAGCCATAAAACTGTTAGGTCTATGACAATCACTTTAGGAAGTGAATAGAATGTTGAACTATTTTTCGGGTTTTTATAGATTTTGCTCAATCCAACTCAAATACCCCCAAATTATGAAAGAAGAAGATGAGAAATAACGAATGAAGACACAAGATTTAGAGTGGTTCGAATCTCCTTGATTCTACTCCACTACCACTTTGTTTCCAAAGTGAATTTTCAACAACTTTCTTATTACCTTCAACAAAGAACAAGAACAACAATTGCACCAACAACTAGTGCAACAACAACTACAACAATAACTATTGCACCAACAATTTTGCAATATCAACTACTATAACAACTACAAGCAAGAGCCTTGGGGTTTTTCGACTTGGTTCTCCATAACTTTAACAAAGTTCTACGGAAGAACTTTAACCAAATGGGTTTTGGAGAAGAACTTAAATAACACTTTCAAATAAGTCTAAATCACATGCAAGCGATCAAATATATTTAGTTCTTCTTGTGTTAAACTTCTACTCTCACAATACAACAATGGACACTCTTGCACCTTGAGAGCTTTTTATATCAATGGAGGATGGAGCTTAAAAAGGATGAAAGAGTGTAACTTCTTCAATGTATAGAAGATGTGAACCTCGTTTTGTAGCCTCCATAGAAGTCTCACACTTCATTAACTACTTTGGAGAAGTCCAACTTGTATTCAACCATCCTATACTTCAATTTGATGATTCATAACCACCTTAGAGAAGCTTAGATAGATGTACAATAGCCAAAAAAGCATTATAGATGTTAGTCATAAAGACACAATTAATTTGGAAAAGATTGGAGAGAGAAAACAATTTAATTCTGCCGTAGATCTGTCTTCAACTTTTAACTCTCCAATTTAAAAGTTGGACTTTGGAGAAGTCCAATTTGTCTTTTAAACTCATCAAAACATTCATAATCCAACAAAAACTAATCAAGCTTCATGAACAAATTGAGATGCACAAATCGAGCTTAGCTTAATTTATACCATTTACCAATACAACCACACACATACCTCCATCATCAGACATAGCAGCAAACTGAGATGTTGAAACCACTAACTCCAGTAGGAATACATTAATGACAAACAAGTATATTTAACTGTCTTACACATACAAAATATTAACCCACCAGTACAGGGGCATAAAACTTACACGAGTTCCAAATCCATATCGAAAGTATACATTAAACAATTCCATCCAACATGCCTCCTAAACTCCTCCATCTCCCCTCCCTATCCACCCCGCAGAATAGGGTGGTATGCTTGAAAAGAATGACCTATGTGATCAGTTTCGAATTATATTCTAAATGAATGGGTTCCTCCATACGATCCAGCACAATAGGATAAGTGAACTTGATAAAAGAGAATGTATAGTGTATCTAGTTCACTTAACCTATGTTAGCTGGACTCGGATAGGGGTGTCCAATACGGTCACATATTCGAGTGTTAGACCTTGCATTTTATAAAAATAAGCATAGGGGGGCACGTAAAAAGTATCGGACACGGGTACGGGGATACATCTTTAAGTTATTGTCAATAAGCTTTTATTCACATAATATAGCATTGTTTAGTTGTAACATAAACTGTTATTGTGATTGAATTTTACATTATGTACTTGTGCATATATTTATTAAAAGGGTTGAGCCAATAAAAGCCCAAGCTTTGGCTCACAATCAAGCAGGACTTTATGTTCAGGCTCAATTGTGGCCAAATGCACTTCATGTTTAGGCTCAGCACGGGGTACCAGGCTAAGCTCAGCCCCAACCAGTCCGGTTGACATAGTAAGGGGAATTCTATTATACAATTAGCCAATAAAGAGAAAATTCAGAGCTTTCAGTTCGAAAAACCTAAGAACATATAAACACACATGAAGAACATAAAATCTCAAGCGCAAATTTTCTAAGGTGAAAAATAGGTATCGCTCATATGATCATAAATTCTACCACATAAGATTTCAATATTGTTTCAACATGCACCATAAATTGATGATGATTATCTTTCTTGTTTGAGTACAGAAGGGCAAACATGACACCCTAAATAAGAAGATATCCACAACAATTAAAAAGACCGACACAGTTATCAAACTTCAGAACCATTTTATGTGGTTTAACATGAGGACAAAGAAGAGAAATCTCTCATTAAAAGGCCTTTCAAAAAATAGTGTGCAGCAAAGTAAGCAGTGCAAAGATCTTTAGCTAGTCAGGTAACTCAACCAAGTAATTTACAGAAGTCAAACAAAATGCAACAGACTCGCAGCTGTGGCATGTGACTGCCTTTCTTTTTCTCTCTCCCCCTCCCAAAACCTCTGAACCAAAAAGGCATTATTTGCATTTATTAATTTAAATTATATTCGTAAAATAGAAACCCAACAATACCTACAGGTCACAGAAAAAGAGTAACAAAAATCAACAAAATCACATCCCTCCCTCCTGCAACAAGTGCAGCCAAGAGGGTTAACTTCAATGCAGGAACAACATTATCAACGAAAGGTGAAATCATCAACCCTCGTGCAAGTAATTCTTTTTTCTGCAGCATTGATATACCAACAAATTATTACAACAAGAAAAGGAAGTAGATTTTACTTATTCAGCAACATAACAGCCAAGTGGTATAGCTTAGGTATAACTGACAGTTAAACAGTTTGATTCAAAAACTACTTAGCCAACTTCCACCTATTTCACTCTTTTTTCAGCCTTCAGTGCGTCTTTTTCTTCATACATGACTTGTATCATCCTACCCGCCAAGATTCTGGAATGTACAGGGTATCAGCCTAAGCATCATCATATTTACAACACAAACATGGAGGGGAAAAAAGTAAGAAACATCCAATTCATACTTAGGCATACAATAATTGTGTTGGCATTTATTCATCAAACACTTCTTTTATTGATTGAATATTGCTTTATTCTGGTATTTCATTTTCCTGTCACTGAAAACACAAGTATTTCCAAGATATCCAACCTACTATAACACTGAGCGTTGACCATTTCCTAAATTACTTTTGAGTTCTCCAGAAATAAAAAATAAAAAATAAAAAAATAGACTCATCAATTATCTCTCATAAAATGTCCTTGAACAATAAAAAGAGTGCATTTAAAAAATCTAATAACTTAGAGATGGTACACTAGCTTATCATGAAAATTAGGAAAATGTATTGCATCAAACTCACTAATGTTTGAGACAAAAAGTAAATTATTTTGAACTTTTTTTTTTTTTGCACGAGATTAAAATTATAACATCAAACTCACCAATATATGAATTACGTAGACCAACGCAAACATGGATTTCTTCTACACACTCTTTCTTCCTCTCATTTGGAGCAGATCATTCACCTGTCAATCTCGGTCATAATTTCCTAATTTCATGTAGAATTCCAATGCTACATATTGAACAGCCCAAGAACCAATCAATCAAGACACTATTCAATCCTAAAATTTCCTTCCAAGAACTAACCCCAATTCACCATATTGATTCAACCGAAATTACCCAGACGAATTTGACTCCAACTATAAGTGTATATATTAAAGGGGGAAAAACAAGCAAACAAAAGGCATTATAACAACCTTAGGCTGTCCATCGATGTAAACGACGGATCCATCCCTGTAACTTAGCAGAGATCTTCCATTCCGGGGATTAAAACGGATCGGAGCTCCGCGACCCGACCCAGGTGTAAATGCATAAACCGACTTGAACCCGTATTTATCGAGAATTTCTCCGACCTCCAATTGATCTTGGTCCCAACCTCCGAGACCCGATTTGAAGACATCAACAGGACCTTTTCCTTGATTATACAGCCAGACTTCAACCTCCGGCACCTTAGTTCGGACAGAGCGAACTCTCTGAGGAGGATTAGACTCCGACAAGAGCGGGGTTGATTCGTTGGCGTTTGCCGGAGCCGCCGCCGCGTCTTCTTCTTCGATTTCCCCCATAATTTCTCTCTCTCTCTCTCAATTGGCGCCGGCGAACAAGATGAGAGAAGTGATAATTTTCAGTTACTTCAAGTGAATGGTGGGAGGACGGTTGTTAAACTTTTGTATACGTGGAATATTTGTAATAATATTAATTTTCTTCTATTTGGTTATTGTTTATTGTTCATTTTCCTATAATATTTTCTAAAGCAAATCATAATTATTTCGATTTGATTTTAATCAATACTTACCAGTTGTAACAAAATTATTTTACCATGCTTTCCTTTTACCTCCTTCCTTTCCGACCAGCGTAATTTTGTTTTTTCTATATCATTTTTTTTATATTTCGTCATTTAAATTGGGGATGATTTTTCGTTATAGATAACTACCTTTGCTCATCTTGTGTTTAGGCTAATTATCTTTAGATCTCTTTGATGGCTTAGACATGTCGGATGACACATCCAAAACATCCAGCAGTAATTTAAAGTGGAAATGCACGGCATCTGATAAATTTACTGTCGCAAGTGCTTATGAATATTTGAAAACGAAAACAGTGCACCCACCTAAGCGTATATGGTCTAATATTTGGGCGATGAAAGGACCGGGGAGATATAATATATTTTTATGGCAAGTGTGTCGATGCTTATTACCAACGGCGTCATTCCTATATAAACGACACATGCATGATAGTGGATTATGTGACATATGCCACCAGTGGGAAGAAACTAGTCTCCATGCTTTACGTGATTGTCAGTGGGTAAGGGGCGTGTGGTGCATACTTTCCCAGGCCCATACACGGTCTACTTTCTACCATTGTACCACGATTGATGATTGGGTTGAGTACAATTTGAGCAAACCCGATAATGCAATAAACGACTCATGTGAATGGAGATACATTTTCCGGGCAGCGATATACGGCATTTGGTATTGGCGAAACCAACTTGTGCAAAGCAACATCCCACGGCTACCTCCTCCAACAGCCATATCCAACGACATTGAACGAAGGGCACGTAGTATAGCGTTATTAGCTAATGGTGTTCATATGAATGATTGTATTTCTGTTTCTAGTTAAAGCCTAGTTATGCTTTCTGATGATGTAATTCATGCAACATTTTATTATTAATACAAAGATCCTTTCTTCGGAAAAAAAAAAAATTATCTTTAGATATCTTTTAATATAAAATTCGAATTTTACACTTCTTGTGTTTTTGGAAACTGAAGATGAAAGTTAATAAAAATGATCGCTTTTCAACCTCATACGATTAATATATGAGGTGTAGACACTATCTCGCTTTAGGTTGACTGTATACTTGTTTGCTTATGTTTTATCGTTGTTTTGCATTGCATGTATATATACACGTTATGTGTATTTTAATATCGAAAGCTTCTTCTTTGTATTTTCTGAATTCTCTCACTAACACACTAGCACATCATATCTCTATTATTATTATGTCATTTATGCAGGTACATATAGAGCCGGGGTCTCACTGGAAGCAGACTCTCTATTCCTTGGGACAGAGATATTGTCTGTCTACCACTTACCCTCTCCAGACCCTAACGATAGCTTTTGCTGTCGTTGGGATATACTGGGTACGGATGATGATGATGAAATCTGGCGTCTTTTTTATTTAAAACGTTTTACTTTTATATTTTTGTGATTTTGAACTCAAAGTATAATTTTTGTTAAACTTTGAAAGAAAAAAAAAAAACTTTGGTTTTTCCATTTTTGTCAAAAAGTACGTGTTGTATAAAGATGAATTTTAAATCAGAAAAAGTCTAAGAATAATTATGCTTAAAGCTAGACAATATATCATCCCTTTTTATTATATATATACGTGTTAGGGGTGTCAATTTCAGACACGACACGAAACACGACCCAAACCTGACATGAATTTTCGCGGGTATGGGTATGACCTTGGCGGGTTTTGTGTACAAATTGGGTAGGACCTGAAAGATACCCGACAATGACGGGTCGTGTCCGGGTATATCCGCGGGTACCCGTTTATACCCATTTATACACGAAATTAAAAAAATGTATTTTAAATAAAAATAATTAATAAAATAAAAAATAAATTTTTCCAAAAAAATACTACCGCGCTACTAAGTAACTCTGTTCGGTTCCCCTTCCTCCATTTCCAAATCTCATTTCTTTAATCTATTATTGCAGAGTCAAGTGATTTGAGTTTGGAGGACCTCACTCATTTTAATATTTAACATTTGGTTGCGTACTTATTGTTGTTTCATACATTGTATCAATAGTCGTTTAAATACATGAAACCTGAAAAATACACGAAACCTGAACATACCTGAAAAGTACATGAAATGACATGTACATGACTTGAAATATTTGTACTTGTCAAGTTCGTGGATATACCCGATACACGACACGAAACCTGACATGTATGGGTTTGGGTATCTACATCCATACACGCGAAGCAAACGGGTAAGGTATGAGTATGGCAATTTGATACACGAAACCCGAAAAACACGAAACACGATACACGATACACCAGCTGTTTGACACCTCTAATACGTGTGCCTGCGAAAAGTTTATCTCGACCTGAACTTTTTTTGTTATATTTTCCGTTGAGTTGGATTGTTGACTAGTAGAGGATCACGTTCTGACGAAAAATAAAAAAAAGATCGTATATTGGCAAAATATAACATTTCCAGTTGATACGCCTTCAAAACTTCGCAGTTGAGTACCTCCATACGAATAGTTGTTGCTCCTATTAGAAGGTGAGCTCCATTCGAATCGCTGATTGGAAGAAGCGGTCGATTTGACAAGAGTAAACGCTTGTTTCTTTTAATTTTCTGATTTTTTTCTTTCTTCTGCAATTGGATGCTTGTCATTTTCAAATTTATATCGACTCAATTTGTTATTTCAGTTTACAAAACCCTAGATTCATTATTCGAGGGAGTAGCGTTATTTTCTTTCTTCGATCTGTGATGTTCTGGTGCAGATTAGTTAGGTTCTGCTTTTGTTTAGGCTACTTTTTTTTTTTTTGAAAACCTTTAACCAAATTGATATCTCGTTTTCTTTTCGCACCTAATTTTTTCCTGTGATCCTTTGGTGGTATTCAAAATATAAAGTTTGTGTTAAATTCAATTTCCCTTGTTAAAAATCACGGTTTGTTTACTGCCTATGTGCAAATTAAGACTACGTTTTGCATTTATGGAAAAGAAAACATCACCTCTCTGCAGTTGGGTCTAGTAAGGGGTTCGGCTACTCTGACCTTTTGTGCTTAGTCTTGACTTATATTTAATGTTAAGATTAGTGGATGGTGTTTTTTTTTGTTTTTTTGGGGTTTCAAGGCAACATCTTTTATCATTGCTCCAAGTCTCAGATTCCAATTTCAGGTGTATGCTTGGGATTATCTCCTTAATACCAATTTGAAAGCCACTCTTTCGTCATCCAATTTATTAAGGAAACACGTCATTAGTTGCCTGATCATAACACCACAACCAATTCTCGTTTTTAGGATTTGTAGTATTGTTGGGTACATATAATGTGTTGCTTTTATAATATGCGATGATTTATAAGATCACAAATTTTTTTAAAGAATAGAATAGAATGTGGACATGTCATTGAGATATTGGATAAAAGAAAAAGTGACTCCTAATATGGGGCAGAGGGAGCAGTTGTTTTCTTTGTACGAGGATAGTTGGTGCAGCTTGGAACTTATGTTGTCCCTTGAAGAATGTACTCTCAACTTGTTTTGTTTTGAATTGGTGGTTCCTCTTCTTGCAAATGTGGGTTTCTAGACTGGTGATAAGTTCTAGTACCTGCTGCGGTTTGCAACCTAGTTTAAAGCTTATAAGTTCCAGTGTGGAATTGCGTGTATCTCACCAGTTTCTTATGACAATTACATCTAGCAAAATTTCCAATTCAGGAAAAGCATTTCATTTGACATATCTTATTCTTCATGGCACAATTTAAACTAGTTTTCATGATCCTTTCAAGGTGGTTGAAATGGACATTGGCCCATCATTTCTATGCATGTGTGTTTACGTTGTTCTGTAAAAACTGGTAGGAGGATGCATTTCTTGGATGTTGTTCTTTTCTTTAAGTAACTGTCAGATAGTGATCCTAGTTTTTTCAATTTGCAAAAGCTGTAATAACCAAGTGTTATTGGTCACGGTCGCCTCTTGGTTTTGAGCAACAGGGAATTCTTGAAACTATACCTGAAAAATTTCAGGGGAGCTGCCTTTAGGATTCAAGGCAGAGTGCTTGTAGTTGTAAACACAGTTATCAAACTAGTCGTACTTACACAGTATGAGCAAATTTAGTTCTAACCTTTCATGCTTTATGCTTAAGTGTGTTGCTTGTTACACAAGCTGCTATTTCTATCCGGGCTCTCTTTTCGTGATATTGACAAATGAAAATTTCAAAATTTGTAGCAATAGAGCTCAGTTTTGACTTTATTAATATTGTTGATGGGGAAATTGGCTTGCTTTCTGCCTGACTCCTAGAAGGGCTTATTATTTGTTTGATACGTGCTGATGCATCATTGTTTCTGCTTGTAGTACTGTTTTCTCAATTACAGCAGATTTATCGGTAGTTGTAAGGAAGGTATTGATAAGTTCCAGCATCGTTTGATTCTTGAGTTATCAACCATCACGAAGGTTAGATCATGCCGTCAAGAAAATGTGTGTACTATCAGGCAGTGAAGGTGCATGGGAGAGTATATGTGATAGAGAGAGTTATAAAGTGAAACTAGGATCTTGAATGATGTTGGGTAAAAAACTCTGCAGATATGGAGGGAGTTATAGTGTAAAGGAAGATATTGGATGATGTTGTTAAAGAGAAAAGTATGCAAAGAGTCACTCTCTTTTTACTCATTGGTCCTTATCGTTTACGTTTCCACTTTGACAACTTTGACGTCTTAACTTCAGCATGAAAAACGTTCATAGCAACAACTCAAACATTTTTCCCACTATGTCGGGTCGGTTCAACATGAAGAAAATGTTATTCTTGTAAATTTGTCATAGAAATGGAACATAAAAATTAAAAAGAAGCTGTCTCAAGGGCCCACCCTTCGGAATGGAAAACATCTATGATTCCCTTATAACTCTCCTACCGACCTACACCTATATGTTAGAACTTTCCATTAGCTTAGAAATCTCATTTTTTAGGGAAGTTTATCCTCTCCTGATGTAGCAGCGGTCCTTGATGCTGTTGCACATTTTGGAAGTTGTACTGATTTGGTTGCATCTGGTTTTGTGCAGTGTAAATTTTTGTGGACAGATCCTCAGCTATTTCATTTTGGTGATGTTTTAATTGCTTTGTGTGATTACTTTCTTTTGGAACCTGAGATGTTTGAGTGGTTGATTTTTGTCATATGCATTTCCTAATTGGCTTGGAGAGGAAACGTGTATGCCCTTTGACTTGGGAGATGCAATTTGTTTATTTGACAAATTTGCTGGTTTCCCCCCCTAGTGGCAGCAGAATCATGCCATCTTGAGTTTAGTAGATGATCAAATTGATAATATTATGCTGGATTTCATGGACTAATAGTTGAAGGAATTTTTGTGTCTTAGTGAAGTGAGTGAACTGGAGAATGTGATGTTGTAATTTCTATGCTCCTGGATAAAGTAGGGTCCAAATACAGCAGGCGACTGTACTGAAATATTTGTTCTTGTGATGTAAGGAATATCTGAAGGGATTTTTATGTGTGCTTAAAGGTAGTCAGACCTTTTACCTAAGATAGTTTTAGTGTAGGAACTAAAACCTTGTGGAATAGTGTATTGGAGGCTACTTTTGTACATTTGTCTAATTTTATACATACCATTATTGTTGATGTTGATCTCTACCGTAATAATGCCTCAATTTGACTTTATCCCTCGAATCTGTTATAACAGAGAAATGAGTTGGGTTGGTTCCAGTACTTGAAGAAAGCATTTGTTCGTACATTTTAAATTTTCTTTTAGCTCATGGATGACATGCTTGTTGTTTTTATGGTTTAAGTAAACAAAATTGCGAAGATGATCGAAGTACTGTAATTTTAATGCGTGGAGCTGTTTCTTGGAAATTAGCTTTTTTTGTTATTTCTATAGGATTGATTCATGAAGCTCAAATTTAAGTCTATCCTGGAACCTTTGTTAGTCATTAGCATTAAAATGATGCAGGATGGCAGAAGCAGAAGGACCCTTTAGGCCTAGAGAAAAGCTTCTTGAAAAGCAGAAGTTGTTTCAGAGCATTCACAAGCACACATACCTGAAGGGCCCTTTAGATAAGGTCACATCAGTTGCTATTCCTGGGGCTATGGCAGCTGCTTGTCTTTTTCTCATTGTGAGTTTTTCTTATAAGTTTTTTGTATTTATTTAATTTCCCCGCATGTATTTACTGTTTCTAACACATGGATATGGTTGTGTACATCCGACCCTTCCATACCCCTTATGCCGGGAGCCTCTAAGGTAATGAGATAATGTTGTTGTATTTACTGTTAGGTTTTTATGACATTTATCCCTGTTCCCATGTCATTCACAGGGCAGAGGGATCTACAATATGTCTCATGGGATTGGGAAGAAGGAATAAGCATGTCTCCTCCATTAGCGCCTCAATTTTATACTTTGCTGAGGCTTGAAACACATGTTTGATTTGGTTTGCGTGTTTTTCATTGCCAATAATTTATCATGCTGTAGACTTAACTGCAGACAGTTTGTTACTAAATGCATTTGTTTTCTATGTCGGACCATGGTTCGCATAATAGTAAGGCTGTTAATCGAACCGAATGGTTCGCAAACTGTTCGAATTTGATTCGTATTCGGTTTGAGTTTGTTCGTTAATTTTACTTAAACAAGCTAAATTTGAATACCTATTTGAGTTCGTTTAGTTGAACAAGCCATACTGATCGCGAACTGTTCGGCTTGTTTAAACACTTATTATGTTATCGAGCTAAATTCGAACCAATTTTAAAACTTGTTTAGCTAAACAAACCGAGCCGAACAATTTGTTTAGCTAAACGAATCTGAATTCGAAAAGTTATTATTCGGCTCGACTCATTAACGCAATCGATTTTGTCATGTGAAGCAATACATTTTGTTGCTAGCTCCACTTGTTTGTGGCATGTGAAGCGTTTCCGGTGTGTCGGGATGTTCAATGGCCTAGATTTGTCATCTTAATTGTTGTTTGTCTGTCAATCTTCTTCAATTTATTTAGATGTGTCGTGGAAGCAAAGCTATGAGACCTGATTTGAACAAAGTATACTGGCATCGAATGCTTGCGTTAGATTTAAACATTATCCTTACTAGTGAAGTCGAAACAGTTGCTTCTAAGGTTGAACTGTTTTCAACCTATCGGTCTGGTCGAGTTTTCAACTTGTCGGTCCAAACCTTGATGAAGGAGAAGCGTTGCTTTAGGTTGATATTTAATGTAAAACTTTATCATTAAATACGATTATGGATCGATCAAGAAATTTCACGAATGTTAAGATGTTTCTTATACAGAACGCACTGTATAAGTTGTTTTGCCAAGGACCATTGCATATGGGGGTTTGGGTGTAGTGTTGAATTAGTAGGGATTCATGTCGCATGGTTCGAATGTGGCGATAACTAAGAAAGGGCTGCTGCATTTCTTAGATAACTGAGATGCATTGAAAAATAAGCAAGAGTTTTTTTAGTCTGAGAAAGGGCTGCTGCATCTCTTAGATAACTCAGATGCATTGAAAAATAAGCAAGAGTTTTTTTAGTTTGTAATTAGATACTAAAATAGAAAATACTATGTTACGTAGGAGTATTAGGCTAGAAACATGGAACATTAGACTCTAATAGGAAAGACAATCTAGATAGTGTGCATGATGATAATGAGACAAATAAATTCTTTATGTTTGAAATTGATAAAGTGGATAGGTGAGAAGGCTAAGATGTACAAAAAATTAAGTTGGGGTTATTGCATATGCCTCATAAAGAGAAAAAGTAGCAAGCGTTATTAGGAAATGAGATAGGATAATAACCATTAAATTAGTGCGGAAAAAAAAAAACAATCAATGTTGTTGGTGTATATGCCTTTCAAGTGATTTTATACGCGGACATAAATGTTCAATTTTGCGAATAGAGGTAGTATGTGAAATTCCAATAAGTTAAAAAGATCTCTATAGAAGGAGATTTAAATTGACATGTAGGTAAAGAGAATAAGGATTATGATGACGTACACAGTAAATTTGGTTTTGAAAAAAGATACGTTGAAGGAGGATCAATTTTAGATTTTGCAATAGCGTATGATTTTATAGTGAACTAATACATTTTTTTTCGAAAAAGAGATAGAACATTTGATTACATTCAAAAGTAGAGCAAACAAGGCATATATAAACTATTTCATGACTCGTATAATAGATAGAAGAGCTTGTAAGGACTGTAGGTAGTTCCAATCAAATAAACAACTACATTGTTTATAGCTTGTAAGGAAAACAAAGAAGAGCTTGTAGCTAATGCGCTAGGTATTCAAATAAACAAGAATGAAGAACGCAAACAAGTACAACACTGTCATAGTGCAACATAGTATAGGTACCATTGGTTCAGGTAAAGTTATCCACAATAAAAATTTGCATTATCAATAGGACACAACCACATATAGGCGAAGCAATGGGAAGGCAACACAGAAGAAAAAGAAAAAGGGAGGGGGGAAGAATAACACAAGAACCTAAAAATGCAAATACATACGAAAGGACAACAAGAACAATTCACTATGAATTTGCATGCTTACATCAGCTATCAGGCAGTCTCATTTGCAACAGTTCAACTGGCGGTCGTAAAGTACAAACCATTTCTTTCGTCTTGCCAAAGTAAACCTGCAGTTTCGTGTCAAACATAGTTCTGTAATATGAATAGAAGCAATGTGGTCTAAACAGCAAACCAGCGGTAGTATACGTTGCAGTGCAGTGTTTAAGGGGCGAAACAACACCTCTGGATGCACATGTACTTAGAAAATGACATGCATGGGTGGATATCATTATCAAGGACGATAGTTGCATACCTGATCTAGAGAATTTCTCAGCTTACCCTCCATTTCTTCTATCATTTTACCCATATTGCACAAATGACCTTCGGCGACTACCAGGTCCATGTTCATCTGAAGAAAAAGATAACTCAAATGATCTGATGCATCTTTAGGTGAAAACATCCTCTCATGGGAAAAAAAAAAAAAGAACATCAACTATTCCAGAGGAGAAGCAAATGAAAAATGATAATTTGACGTGTGATAGGAATAGGATTGAATGCAACCAAGTACAAAATGCTGATGCAGCCAGTGGAGATCTTAAGCACGACCTGAAGAACTTAAGAACAGTCCTCATAAATGACTAAGCAAGACTTCAAGGAGAGCCCAGGTGCCAGGACACATTAAATTAACAAGCCAAATGTGTAAAATTGTTAACTCTTATGAAGAAGACTGTTTTCTTCTAAAAAAAACTTTAGATAATGCAACTAAGACCAAAGCCATAAAGCTGTTTTCACCACTTTGTGGTCCTTCTAAGTTTATTATGGTCATTCTATGTCCGCAATGTCACTATTCAACTAAAGTGCTGGTAAGTAAAAGAAGGTGGAAAACAGCTAGGACTAAAGAAGTCCAGTTGGCATGCATCTGACAGGTGTCATATCTAGAAATTTTTGCATGTACGTGAAAAGGAATGCAAAGATGACGTGAGTTGATAGTCGTCAACCTTGTACAGTTACAGGAAGAAACCCACAAAGAAGAGGCAGAAGAGCGAAGAAGCAAATGAACAAAACAAAACTCCCGAAATATTGAACTGAACAGGTCCTAGAACAGAGGCCAAAGAAAATATTACATTAAGTTAATGATATAATCCATACAACAAGCCTTCATTTCTACTTCTCAAACAAGTACCTGTCTTCTAATTGATCCAGACAAATTAAAGGTTCCTGATGACTCGTTGTTTGTGGTCAATGATAACATGATTGTACTCGTCAAACAGTAATGCGCTTTTCCTTCCTCCTCTGGACCAACCTTCAAATAAGAGACCCAAAGAGTCGTTATGAAAATACTTCTCAAGAAAGCAAGAATCAACTTTAAGTCTTTACTAGCTGATGTTGGCAGTTGAAATCTACCTGGATAACATGTATGGCTTCCCAAGCACCCTCTTGCAAAAGACCTCGTCTACCATGGGCAGTCCTAGATCCATCTTCAACAAAAAGTATAAGAACTAGTATGGGAGATATAGTACCCAACAGTCCAAACATGTTGACCATACAATATACCTTTCTTTATTAAGAAACAAGCTGCAAATCCTTCATTCTCATCCTCCCACATATAAACTGATGAAATTCCACCTTCATAGTACCTAACAAAAGTTTCATTAATCATCATGATACAAGTCTTATCTCTTTCTGTCTCTCTCTCTCACAAACAATAAAGCTACTCATCTAGCTTGTCATGGAATAACTAACTACTAAGATACATTCACATACTAACTTCCAAAAAAAATCTCATCAATTTTCTAAAATTTAAAGGTCAAAGGTATCATTCATGAACTTGAAGAAAGAAATATCTAACACATCCACTGATGAATGGATACTTGATGTCAGTAAAGAACCTCACTGTTCACGATAAATTGCAAAGACTTCATTTGCTTCAATCTCAAGTTTTCTCAATTCCGCAGATGGATGAGGCCCGTCTTCCAATGGTGGATGATACTTGTTTGACCAAGGAGACCTAAGTGTAATGATACAAGAATACATGAATATAGGAAAGATTACAAGGCACTGAAGTACATAATTACATAAGTAGCAGAAGCAACATAAAAAGAGCTAAAATTGTACAAATCAAATATGTTAAGAAGATACACATGAATTAGGATTGTTCAAATTTTCAGAGACTCTAGAAGAGAAAATATACGTCACCTATAAGAGTCGGCATCTCTGTTGTATTCACATAAAATGAATTCTTTTCCATTATCAACATCACATAACACCTGTACCACAATTTTAAGCAATCAGAACTTGCTGCACATAAAAATACATGGCAAACAGGAATGGTGCTTCAACTGCAGGTCAGAAAGTACTTCACTGTTCTCAACATGAAAATCGATACATCGTTATTTAAGATCTTATTGCATCCAAAAATAAGAAGCCTTGTTTCTATTTACTGCTCCTTAAACTCTCAATAAAAGATGACCAGCATCCGAGCATTAAAGAGGCGAAAATTTTGAAACACCAAAAAACCTAAAAAAAATAAAAACATAAACACCAAATAATACTACAACTTCAGTTACAAAAACACTACAAACTCCTTAAAGAAAAAATGATCAAACAGCCGAAAACGAAAGCAATAGGCATCATTAGCTACTTAAATTGAGAAATTCCAAAATCAAGGTAATCAGTGACCAAAAACACGGTAAGCAAACGGTGATAAATGTCATTTCCCCAAACAAAACTTCAACACACATCAAATTAATCAAAATCAACAAGAAAATATATCTAGAAAACTTATTCTCAAATAGGAACGATCAAATTGACAGATTCAACGAAGCATTGGAATAAATTAACCTAAAATGTTCAAATGAAAAGGGGGAAAAAAGCAAATAAAGAGAGATAACCTGGAGCGGCTGATCGATTTGAGAAAGGAGATCAGAGGAGTGATGAGGCAATAGGCTGAGCAATGCGGAGAGAGCAGTATCGGTGTGCTTGGGTGGAATTCTTCGCATTAACCCCATTGCCGCCTCCATTTTTTTCCAAATAAACCTCCACCTGCCTTTCTCTGTCCTCTTCCTCTCCAAATGTACTTTCTATGACGATGGTGGTGTTTGTTCACTCTTGCTGTAAATGAATAAAGCCGTTCGGTTGTTCGGATCGTTTGTTCGAGTTCGAACTCGAGCTCGGCTCGGTTAAAAAGTTAATGAACAGAGCTTGAGTATCTTTTTCTGTTCGAGCTCGGTAAGTGGCACCATTCGTTTAAAGTGTTCGGCTCGTTAATGTTGTTCGTGAGTTAAATGAACCAAGCTTTAACAAGTAAATATGTTCGTTTAAATAAACGAACAAGCTCGGCTCGTTTGCTAAGTTAAAAGAACAGAGCTTGAACAACGCAATGCTCGGTTCGTTCAGCTCGTTTACAACCCTACTCTTGGTTGTACCAGGTTTATACGGGCCGAGTTTACTAGGATGGAATCTCCTCACCCTCAATCATCTCACCCCACTCATGACCACGCGACACGTGGCAACAGGGTGGGGTGGTGAGGTTAGATGCAGGTGACTCTCATCTAGCCTCACCACACCCTCTTGATGTCACGTGTCGTGCGGTGACGCGTAAGGTGAGAAAAAATGGATGAGGGGATCCTATCCCGATTTTACTCGAGTATAGAATTGAGTCGTATCTCTCTATAACTCAAACACATTCTTTGATTTGTTTTTTTTTTTAAAAGTCTCCGTGTACTTTAAATAAAATTTATTTCAGATAGATTAAAAATTTAGAGACTTGTCCGTTCACTCAAAATACAGGCCGAGTTTTGAATGACAGTATTTAAGATTGATTTCATTTAAGTTTCAATCAACCATACACAGTATATCTAATGATAGCAAAAGCTATCGTTAGCATTTGATGAGGATGAGTGGCAAGTAAACAATACTCTATCCCAATAGATAGTGAGTTTGATTCCAATAATTTCCATGTCTCTATATGTATCTGTATAAATGAAACAATAATAGAGATATAATGTGATAGTGTGCTAGTGAGGGAATTCAATAAATACAAATAGGAAGCTTCTGATATTAAAGTAGCTATAAACGTGTATATGCACATATAATGTAAGACAAAGACAAAAATAAAAACAAAAAATGCAAAGTCAACATAAAGATAATATTTAAGCCGCTAAATATACTCTAAGGTGCATAATCTTAATCTTCTGTCTCCATAAATTCCTATCCTGGACCATGTCATAAAAACGATGTAACACTATTATTGTAGGTTAGAAGTTACTTTTTCTTTAGATAAATTATTACATACCACACATTAATTTTCACGGAATTGTTCGCATACCAGTAGTGTTTTTCGTTATTGCTTTACACTATATTTTTTTTATTTCAAAAATACTTTTTTTTGGTTAAAATGTAAAAATTATCATTTAACCAATGATCAAAAGGATCAAGTCATTTACAAAATCAGAGGCATACCCAGGATGCAAGGCATACAATCACTACACTAGGTAATATCATACATTGACATATACACTTGAGTAGCAATTCTATGAACTACATCCCGAGCATCCAATATATGATCCTCAAAAATTCTTGTGTTTCTGGCATTCCAAAGGGAATAAATGGTAGCCGCAAAAGTTGCCTTGATGAATTTAGTTCTACCACTTCTACGTCTAGCATGTTTGTCGGTCCAACGAAGAAGCAAATTCAAAGACAAAAATTTCCTTGGGATACCAATCCAAGATAAAATCCCTCCCCAAACCTGCAAGGCAAATGGACATAAAAAACAGCAGATGATCTCTAGTCTCTCGCAGAGCCCCACATATCGGGCAAGATAAATCCGTAAGAACAAAATGAAGGTTATCCCTTGTAGGGAGTCTACCCTAGCAGCCAACCAAAAAATGAAGCAGTGATTAGTAATGCTTGAACTTGCCCAAATAGTCGAATGACCATAAAATGGAACACCTTTGTTTCTGAAAATTCCGTAAACAAATTTTGAGAAAGAGGCATTGCAGTTGGCCAACCGGGACAATTCAGTTTGACAAGTAGAGACATCCCCAAAGTGTTGCACAAGTCCATCCCTAATAAGTAATAGCTTCTTCAAAAAAACAGAGAATGTAGGCTTGGATTGAAGATGCCAAACCCCATTCTGTAAACCATAAAAGTGATGCATCCAGCGAATCCAAAGCGAGTCTTTCTTGCGTTGTATGTTCCAAAGGTGTTAGAATAAAAGGGCTTTATTCCACGCGATGAGGTCGAACAATCCCAAACCTCCTTCTTTCTTAGGGCGGCACACATCAGCCCAAGACACCCAAATCTTCTTTTTCTGCTCACCCTGAACACCCCAAAGGAAGTTTCTTGAAATCCTGCCAATAATCTTCTAGACACCATAAGGAATAGGAAGAACACCCATCCAAAAGGCATGCACCCCTTGAATAATCCCCCTAATGAGCTCAATTCTGTTGGGGCATTAGTCCAGCCCATTTGTTATTGGACATTTTATGAGGCCCAAATGGTTTGGGCATTGGAGAGCTTCTCTTAGAAGACCTGGAAGGTTGTTTTTTGGATGCTGAATTCGTCAGCTGAGGGGGGCAGTTTAGACACACGGAAAAACAGAGAAAAGAGGGAGGATAGAGTTTTCGCAGATTGCAGAGTTTTCTAGGCATCCTGTACGATTTTGACGATCGCCAGAGATCCAACCGTTGGATTTTTCTGAAATTTGGACAGCTTCTTCGAAACACACAGGGCTACATTCTGACCGTTCAGAATTTCAATCCGAGCTCTGGATCGTTTGTAATCGCTGCTGGTGTTAGCTGTGATTTTGGTGATATTTCTGCATTTTTGTTCTCCCTCAATTGTTGTCTCTTTTATATGTTATTGTTGGTGGGCTGTGACATCCTTGTAGACTGATTTGGGTGTTTTTACCCTCAATTTGCATAATAAGAGAAGAAGAAGGGTGGACTCCTTACAAGTCCCGTGGTTTTTTATCCTTCACATTGAAGGGGTTTTCCACGTAAAAATCTTGTGTGTTGTTTGCATCTTTATCTTTGATAATTTGCTTGAGGTTTTGATGTGAGATTGATCTTTGCTTGGTGAATCAATTGTGGTGGATTGGGTTAAGCAATTTGGTTGTTTGTCTTAAAGTTGATCCTTGTAGTTGTTGTATCCTACTTGTTGGTTCTCCCCTACAACTGGTATCAGAGAATTTTGGTTAAACCGTAGATATGGAATCTGGAAATCATTCTATGGTTAAATTGACATCAACCAATTATTCCATTTGGCGTCCGATGATGGAAGATTTGCTATACTGTAAAGATTTGTTTGACCCAATTGATGTGGATAAAACCACAAAAGATGACACGCCCACTAAACCAGAGAAGATGTCGGATAAAGAATGGAAAAAGCTAAAGAGAAAGACCTTGGGAACAATTAGACAGTGGATTGACATTAGCATATTCAATCATGTGTCCCAAGAGACTGAGCCACTTGAGTTGTGGAGAAAATTGGAGGGTCTTTATGAAAGAAAGACTGCTCACAACAAGGCCTCATTGATTAAGAGACTTGTTAATCTCAAGTTGAAGCCAGGAAATTCAGTTTCTGAGCATCTAAGTGACTTTCAAGATATCATTAACAAGTTGACTGTGATGAAGATTGTTCTTGATGATGAGTTGCAGGTTTTATTCCTATTGAGTTCTCCGCCGGACAGTTGGAAAACCTTGGTTGTGTCCATCAACAACTAAGCTCCAGATGGTACGCTTTCATTGGATGTCATTAAAGAGAGCATGTTCAATGAAGAGCTTAGAAGAAAGGAGATGGGGGTTGATATTTCACAGGCACTTGTGGTAGAGAATAGATGAAGAAGCAAGAGTAGATGTCCCAAGGGGCGTGGTAAGTCAAAGTACAGGTCCAAGTCCAAGGATGGGAGAGAACCCACGATATGTCACTATTGTAGCAAGCCTGGCCATATTCAAAAATTTTGCTATAAGTTGAAAAGAGATCAGCGACAGAAGAAAAATGATCATCACAAAGAGGGTGAGAACAAGAATACAGCTGCGACAGCTTCTACTTCAGATGATTCTGTTTCTTTGATTTGTGCTACTGGTGATTGTTGTCATGTTGACAATTCCAGTTCTGAATGGCTTGTTGATACTGGGGCTTCTTATCATTGTGTTCCTGTTAAGGAGTACTTTATTGACTACCGAGCTGGAGATTTTGGTAGTGTGAAGATGGAAAACCAGAGTTCAGCTAGTATTGTTGGAATTGGAGATATTCGAGTACAAACGAGTGTTGGGTGCTATTTGACATTGAGAGATGTTCGCCACATTCCAGATTTACGCCTCAATTTATTGTCTACTAATGTACTTGATCAAGAAGATAACAAGCATACTTTTGGTGAGGGTAAATGGAAATTGTCTAAGGGTTCCTTGACTGTTGCTCGTGGCAAGCTCTGCTGCACCTTGTACAAGACACACTTGAAAGTGTGTGCTAGTGAGTTGAATTCTGTTGAGGAGAAAACTTCACCTAACTTATGGCACCGAAGATTAGGACATGTCAGTGAGAATGGTATAAAGTTGTTGGCTGGTAAGTCTCTTATTCCTGTTGATGTTACCATCTCTCTTGACCCTTGTGATCATTGTTTAGCAGGAAAGCAACATAGAGTTTCTTTTCCGAGGAGATCTACAAGAAAGAAAGTGAAGCTAGAGTTGGTTTACTCTGATGTGTGTGGTCCCATAGAGGTGGAATCACTTGGTGGTAACAAATACTTTGTTACTTTTATTGATGATGCTACTCGGAGAACTTGGGTTTATATGATGAAGAACAAAAGCGAGGTGTTTGGTATCTTTCAGAAGTTTCATGCCATGGTGGAAAGGGAGTCAGATTGCAAATTGAAACGTCTCCGAACTGATAATAGAGGTGAATACACTTCAAATGAGTTTAAAACATATTGCTCAATATATAGCATTCGGCATGAAAGAACAGAACCTGGTACTCCACAACACAATGGTGTTGCCGAGAGGATGAACAGAACTATTGTTGAAAAAATGAGATGTATGCTTAGGATGTCCAATCTTCCTAAGTCGTTTTGGGGAGAAGCAGTTGGAACCGCTGTGTACTTGATAAATAGAGCACCATCAGTTCCTTTGGAGTTTGAGATTCCTGAGAGGGTTTGGTTTGAGAAAGATCCCTCTTATTCTCATTTGAGGGTGTTTGGATGCAAGGCTTTCATGCATGTACCGAAGGAACATAGATTGAAGCTTGATTTCAAGACTTCTCCTTGTGTGTTTGTCGAATATGGTGATGAAGAGTTTGCTTACAGACTTTATGATCCAGCAAAACAAAAAGTTGTGAGGAGTATAGATGTTGTCTTTTATGAGCACGAGATGGGTTTTCATCTCTTAGGTGCTGGTAAGTCTTATTCTATTGATTTCTCTCATGATGCTACTGATATGTCTCCTATTTCTGTTCCAGATGATCAACAAACAGGTGATGCTCCCGAGGATGGTCATGACACCATTCATGAACATGACCATATTGAAGAGGTACAACCAGAAGTTGTTATGCCACAATCTGATGATACTGCTGTAGATATTGAACATGGAGAGTCTTCTAATCAGGGGGAGCAATTCAGCCCACAGGTGGAAGAGCCAACACTTAGAAAGTCAACCCGAGTTCGACAACATTCAAGACTTTATCCCAGTTCAGAGTATATCCTAATCACAGATGAGGGGGAGCCTGAGAGCTTTCAAGAGGTGTTGTCACATCCAGACAAAGACTATTGGCTCAAGGCTATGCAAGAGGAGATGGATTCTTTAAAGAATAATGAAACCTATGACTTGGTGAAGCGTCCAAGCGGGAAGAAAGTCTTGAAGAACAGGTGGTTGTTTAAGAACAAGAAAGATGTCCACAAGCTAGTGAGGCAGAAGGTAAGACTAGTGGTGAAGGGATGCCACCAGAAAAAAGGCATTGACTTTGATGAGATTTTTGCACCAGTGGTGAAGATGACTTCCATTCGTATAATTTTGGGACTAGCTGCCAGTTTGAATCTTGAAATTGAACAACTTGATGTAAAAACTGCTTTTTTACATGGTGATTTGAATGAGGAGATTTACATGGAGCAGCCGGAAGGATTTGAAGTCAAAGGAAATGAGAATTTTGTTTGTAAGTTGAAAAAGAGTCTCTATGGACTTAAGCAGGCACCAAGGCAATGGTACCGCAAGTTTGATTCCTTTATGAGTATTAATGGATACAAGCGGACTTCTGCATATCCTTATGTTTATTTTAGAAAGTTCTCTGAAGGTAACTTCATTATCCTTTGCTTGTATGTTGACGATATGCTAATAGTGGGACAAGGTGTTGAGATGAATCGTATATTGAAAGAGGACTTGTCAAAGTCTTTTGATATGAAAGATTTGGGTCCTGCAAAGCAAATTTTTGGTATTGAAATTATTCGTGATAGAAAAGCTGGTAAGCTTTGGTTGTCACAAGAGAAGTATATTAAACGGGTGCTTGAAAGGTTCAATATGAAGAATGCCAAGCCAGTTAATACACCACTTGCAGGTCATTTCAAGCTGAGCAAGCGTTGTTGTCCTACTACCGAGAAAGAGAAGGAAAGTATGTCATATTTTCCTTACTCCTCTGCTGTTGGTTCATTGATGTATACTATGGTGTGTACAAGACCGGATATAGCACATGCTGTTGGATTGGTTAGCAGATTCTTGGCTAATCCTGGCAAGGTTCACAGGGAAGCTGTAAAGTGGATCTTGAGATATTTGCATGGCACCTCAAAATTGAGTTTGTGTTTTGGAGGTGGTGAGCCTATTCTTGAGGGATTTACAGATGCTGACATGGCTGGTGATCTTGATAACAGAAGGTCTACCTCAGGTTACTTGTTCAAATTTGCAGGGGGAGCCATTTCATGGCAATCCAAGCTACAGAAGTGTGTAGCATTGTCTACTACCGAGGCAGAGTATATAGCAGCTGTGGAAGCATACAAAGAAATGCTTTGGTTAAAGCGTTTCTTTCAAGAGTTGGGTTTGAAGCAAACGGAGTATGTTGTGTTTTGTGATAGTCAAAGTGCTATGGACTTGAGTTAAAATAGCATGTACCATGCCCGCACAAAGCATATTGATGTAAGGTATCATTGGTTGCGTGATGTCATTGAAGAGCAACTAATGAAGTTGAAGAAGATCCACACCAATAAGAATGGTGCTGATATGTTGACAAAGGTAGTTCCTGGAAGCAAGCTTGAATTTTGTTCCAAGCTTGCAGGTATGTCCTTTTGATGAGCTTTGCGTATAGTCTTCCCCAAATTGGACTGGAGGGGGAGATTGTTGGGGCATTAGTCCAGCCCATTTGTTATTGGACATTTTATGAGGCCCAAATAGTTTGGGTATTGGAGAGCTGTTATTGTTGGTGGGTTGTGACATCCTTGTAGACTGATTTGGGTGTTTTTACCCTCAATTTGCATAATAAGAGAAGAAGAAGGGTGGACTCCTTACAAGTCCCGTGGTTTTTTATCCTTCACATTGAAGGGGTTTTCCACGTAAAAATCTTGTGTGTTGTTTGCATCTTTATCTTTGATAATTTGCTTGAGGTTTTGATGTGAGATTGATCTTTGCTTGGTGAATCAATTGTGGTGGATTGAGTTAAGCAATTTGGTTGTTTGTCTTGAAATTGATCCTTGTAGGTGTTGTATCATACTTGTTGTTTCTCCCCTACAAATTCTCCCAGCATAAGAAAGAGTTTTGATATTCCACATTGAAGTATAATCCGTAAGTCGCTTGATGTAATCACCAAAATGTACCAATTGAAGAGCATGACCCGCAATAGGCACCCCTAAGTACTTGAAAGGCATCTGCCCAAAACGAAATCCCGTAAGCGTCCCAATATGATTTTTCTCCTCAATACTAACACCCGCAAGACAGACCTCAGATTTAGCAATATTGCATCTCAAACCTGAGGCAGCACCGAATTCCTCAAGAATACCCAAAAGCACAACAAGAGAATTTCTGTCCCCCCAGCAAACAAAATCAAGTCGTCCGCAAAGACCAAGTGAGAGATTTTATGAATGCCACATCTAGCATGGAATTCTACTAGCTTGCGCTTCTAAAATGTTTGATTTCTCAAATTGAACTTTTAAAATGAGACCGAGTGAATAGTTTTGTTAATCCAACAATATTTTAAGTATATCAAAAATTTTCACTTGTTAAAAGTTTAATTAAATATCTCAACTCAAAATTCGACCGCAAATTCAGACTATTTTTCTTTTAAAAAGTTGTATCTGCACTTTTTCTCCTATCGTAATTTACGCCAAATATAGCATAAAAATTGCATAAATGACTATTTCATCAATATAAACCATTTTCAATCCCTATTAACTAAAATATTCTAAACTAGTTTAGCTATCATATTGCATATTTTTTTTTATTTTCTTTCAATTAGGTACAACGTAGACCACATAAACCTGTTAGGTGCAGCAATTGTCCCGTGGCGCGTAGGCCGTGTGAGCCAAGTCACAATCGAATGCTGTGGGCGCTTGTTTGTGCTGAATGCACTATAAGACTAGGGTATGCGCATCTCCCATCATCAATTGGTTTCGGGATAGTTGGTAGCGCCTGAGGTCCTACAAGTGGTATCAGAGCCAAGGTCACGGGTTCGATTCCCAGCGGGAGCAATTGCTGAGGGGGAGATTGTTAGGTGCAACAATTGTCCCGTGGCGCGTAGGCCGTGTGGGCCAAGTCACAATCGAATGCCGTGGGCGCTTGTTTGTGTTGAATGCACTATAAGACTAGGGTATGCGCATCTCCCATCACCAATTAGTTTCGGGAGAGTTGGTAGCGCCTGAGGTCCTACAAAACCAACCATTACAAACCCAAAAAAAAGTCTAAATTACATTTCAAGTCAAAATTTGAGTGAAATTGTTATTTCATTAAAAACGAAATCAAATACTTCATCCGTCACAAAAATATTGTCATACTTAACTTTTTAATATAATATAATTACACTATAATAAAAAGTCAACTGTGATAATTTTTTTTAGACGAACAACAACAACAACAACAATCATACCCAGTGAGGATGAGAGTCAGACAAACAGTACCTCCATCCCAAGGGATAGAGAGTTTGCTTCCAGTGAGACCCCCGGCTCTATATGTACTTGTGTAGACTGCACAATAATAGGAATATGTACCAATAAAGGAATTTTATTAAACATTAACAGAAATTTTCTGATATTAAAATAGTCATCACAGTTGATATGTACAAATAATTGAAAGACAAATACCGAAACAAAAAAGTGCAAAGTCAACTTAGAGTGTAAATACTATCTAATTCTCTAAGTATACTATAAGGTGCCTCTATATCCTGCCTATCCCTCATTAACATTAATCTTCTGCCTCCACGAACTCCTATCCTGAATTATGTCCTCGGAGAGATGCAACTCTAGTAAGTCATGCCCAATCTGCTCATCCCACGTCAGTTTGGGTCTGCCTTTCTTCTGTTTCCTTCTACAGCGAGGCTTTCAATTGCTCTGACAGACGCCGTTGTCTGTCTCCTTTTGACATGACTAAGTCATCTCAGTCTTCTCTCTCTTATCTTATCTGCTATAATAGCCACCTATAACCTTTCTCTGTGTACCTCATTCCTTATCATGTATAGCCTTGTGTGACCACACATCCACCTCAGCATCCTCATTTATACCACTTCTATCTTATGTGACTGCGTCTTCTTGATGACCCAGCAATCTGTTTCATATAACATTGCCCGTCGCACTGCCACCATATAAAATTTTTCCTTTAATTTAGTTCGAAAATTCTTGTCACACAGCACCTGTGAGGCCCCCTTACACCTACACCAGCTCTCACTGAAACTTTTTCTCAACTTCATAAAAAGAAAAAAGAAAACAAGAACAAAACCATTTTCTCAAAACCAAAAAATTAAGAAAAATAAACTGTCACTCTAACATATAACCAAAATAAATAGCCCCCGGACATAGTCTACTGTTAAGTGACAAGGTGATTGGGGCTAAAGAACCCCGACGTCCCGAGTTCGAGCCCGTGTAGAGGCAATACTTTGTTGAAATATTACAAGGGTTGCTTCTGGGTTTCTGAATCTCGTGTGTCCTCTACCTTGTAGGGCTGCTAGTAGAGCACATCCCTCGATTTACATCCTACCTGGCTAAGGGACCACTGGTACATATGGGGGGAGAACCCACTCTCTTAACAAAGAAAAAATAAATAAAAAAGAACAGCGAGAAAAACAAAAAGCTCGCCTTTTCACACAATTCAAAAAACTCGAGTGCACTCCATCAATCCCACACTCGAGTGCACTTTCCTTTTAGTTCTTGACAACTCGTTCTATCTTCAACTATACGCTTCCTGACTTCTTACTCCCGCCCCCGCGCCTCGTTTTCTCTCCCTACCCTTTCCGATTTTGATCAAATTCCATTAGGACTTTTCCGTTTTACTTTCCCTTTCGATTCTCGTTTCATCCAAGATCCGTTTCTTTGCTCAATTTCGTTATTGGATTGAAAAATCAGTGGTAAAAAGAGTATAGAAACAGGGTGGAATCTTTAGCATAAGGATTTGTTCCGATTCGATCGATTGTTGATTCTATGGATATGATTGAGAAGGAAGTGTCATCTTCTTTTAAAGAGGGTAAGGTTTTTCCTCCTGGGTTTCGGTTCCATCCCACCGATGAAGAATTGGTGCTGTACTATTTGAAGAGGAAGATTTGCCGCCGCCGCCACCGGCTTGATGTCATCGGCGAGACCGATGTTTATAAATGGGATCCTGAAGAGTTGCCGGGTAAGTTATCTCTCCGATTTTAATAAGCATTTTTTGGTTGCATGTTTATTGTGGATGCGTTGACTCCGATTTATCTTGCGGTTTAGGTATCTTTTGATTGCGTCTCTGATTTCTGGATTATCATATGTTTTGCATGTTAATAACATAATTATTTTTGCTTTGGGTTTGTCTTGATTTTGTTCTTTAATTAGTGTTTCAATCTGTGTGGAGTTTGGGTGATTGCTTTCATATTTGAAGCATGTACCTGCAAAATCTATATGTTTTCTTTTTTTACTGGTTTCAACATTATTTAATTAGCCAGGCGGATCCCAAATTGAGAACTGGTGGCCTCCTATTTTCCTGTCGACTTGTTTGGGTGTTTACTTAAGATAATTTTCAGGTTTATAATATGTTTTATTTTCTTGTAGAATAACTTTTATGGATTGTTTTTTTTGTGTCTGCTATTTAGCAAGTAATTCAACCTTTGTGATAGTCGGATGATTGCTGTTACATTGACTCATGTACTTGTACTTATTTAAAACTATGGTACTTTATTATGGGATAGGATCCCCTCACCGCACCTCCCTCACCGCGTGAGTGACCGCGCGACATGTGGCAAAAAGAGGGGGTGGAGACAGGCAGTGGTTCTTCTTCAGCCCCAGGGACAGGAAATATGCAAATGGAGGACGGTCGAACAGAGCAACTAGGCATGGATACTGGAAAGTAACTGGAAAAGATCGTACTATTTCATGCAATTCGCGTTCTGTTGGGGTCAAGAAAACTCTGGTTTTCTACAAAGGCAGGGCTCCTACTGGGGAGCGTACAGACTGGGTGATGCACGAATACACCATGACTGAGGAGTTGAACCGATGTCAGGCTGAAAAGGATTACTACGCACTCTACAAGGTTTACAAAAAGAGTGGTCCTGGTCCGAAGAATGGTGAGCAGTATGGTGCACCTTTTCAGGAGGAGGAGTGGGCAGATGAAGGAGATGATGCTAATAACCTTGTACAGCCAGCGGATATTCTGAAACTATTAGAACCAGCTGTACCGTTCACTGGTGGCAAAATGAACAGTCCGCTGCAAGCTCATTTAGATGATTTTGAGGAGTTCATGAACAGTATTGCCAGTGAGGCAGTGCCTGTTCAACCTCTTGCTGTGGACACTGGTTTTTCATTGGCGGATCTTGTGGGAAAGGAAGAAGCTCAGAGTAATTTAGTGGATGAAACTTCAAGAGGAATCGCAGTGCTTCAACCTTCTTGTCAACAGTACAATGGTCAAACTTGTTTTGACATCTCGGATGCCTCTCACTTACCGGTCCATGAAGTTTCTGAAGTCACCTCTATTACACAAAGTCATCCTCCTCCGAGTAATATGGATGATGGAGATCTTGAGGATTTCTTGGAGCTGAATGATCTGATTGGTCCTGAAACTAATGCCCAGAACTTCGAGAAATCAACACAGATGGAGAGAAATGCATCCTTTGATGAGTTTTTTGACGGATTGGGGGAGTTAGAACTGTACCAGGATTTAGCTCCATTCCTTAGTGAGGGTGAAGTTGGTGATCCAGGGGGAACTTCTCAGCACTTTATGAGCAATCTGCAGAAAGGAGGGGCTAACCCTTTCGTAAGTGCTGGTGATTACAATTTTGAAAAGGATCCAGCAAATTTGCAGCAGGCAAACTTTTACGATCAGATTGATACAAATATATTGCAATGGCAGCTTGATCAAAGGTGCATAGGGCTTACACCTGGTCAGGGTCACCAAGGGACCATTCCTCAGGCAAACTTCTGCTATCAAGGTGATGAAAATGTTCTGCTCCAGTCGCAGGACCAAAGGTGCATAGTGCACACACCTGGTCAAGCACACCAAGGGACCATGCCTCTTGCAACTACAGGTACTGAAATGATTGACAGCACGGTTGATGCATCACTTGCCTGGCTGCTATATTATCTATAGTTTTGTCTCATTTATTCTCGTTTTGTACGCATTAAATTCTTTCTCGGCTAATCTGTTAGAGCTCTTGGTCAGATGGATGTTATGGCGTGACCATGTCATCTTGAACGTGGCAAGAACTCAAGTACCCAAGTAGAAATGGGGGAGTTTGAGCCGACTTCAAGAGCTCTTCTGCTAACGCTGTTATGTAAAGATTGGTTGCTAATATAATCGCAATTTTTTTGGGCATGTTCTAGGTGTGGTTTATAACAGTAACTCAGCAAAACATCAAACTGGAGCCCGTAGAAATAATGGTTCGAAACAGGATGATGGTACTGACTCTTGGTTCTCCTCTTCTCTGTGGGCCTTTGTGGAGTCTATACCAACCACTCCTGCTTCAGCTGCAGAAACTGCTCTGGTGAATCGCGCTTTTGAAAGAATGTCTAGCTTTGGTAGGGTAAGATTAAACTCTAGTAGTATGGATGTTGCAGCAGGTAGCAACTCTAAGACTTCTGTTAGTTCAGGTAAACGTGGAAATGGGCTGCTCTGCTTTTCTTTGTTTGGGATTTTGTGTGCCGTTTTATTGATGTTTATGGAGACAAACGTGAGACCTGGTGAGGTATATTAATGTTAACTATGTGAATGAAAGTTTTGCCTAATGGGTATTTTGATTCAAAGATAGGGGCGTGTTAAGAATTCTTTTGTAGTCATGGCAACCAAGCAGCTTCTAAATTCTAATTGGTTTTTCGTAGAAAAAGAACATAACCGGTTGACATTTTCATTGCACAACCTCAACGCCTGTCCCCGATTCTTCTTGTAGGTACACATGAAAAGGCGTTATGTGTCATGTGCTGAAGGCTTTAGCTTAATACGTGTTATGCACCAGTATTTTTTTCTTAGTCGAGCTGGCTGGTCTCAGTTCTTTATAGAATATGTGAATGTTTGAGGTTTCTGTCATTGGGTCCAATTCTGTGTTATAATACTAAATCCAGCATTGGCCGCAGATTGCAGAACCCGAGCTTCATGTCCTTAATATAGAAGTAGGAGTGCGTCTAGAGTGTATGATATAGCAAAGATAGGTCATAGGACATAAAGCGAAGGCATGGGACACAAGGAGTGAATCTCGCCCGGATGGCGTCGAAAGCCTGCTAGTAGACATTCCCTCTGCCACTGATCACCTGGGGTAGGAAAAGGAGACTATAATCTTGTTTTCTTGAGTGACATAATCCCATTTCTCTAGCTTCCATGAGACAAAGTCGCATCATCAGCTCGCAACATACTAGGGTCGTAAGCAATTTCTGTTTTGTTCCTTGGTTTATATTCTTTGTTGTCCCCTTTTCGAGGGGACAGGGTTCTGATCTTATCGAGTGCAGTTTGCGCAGAAATCTGATGTTTTCAGTCAAACCCGAATTCTCTTGCAGCTTATAAAATTCTCTAAATGCCATTTTATAGTATCCTTTCTTTAGTTGAACTTAGTGTGAAGTAAATTATTGTTGATGTCAGGTTGTTATTGTCTAATCTGACAGTAGGTTAAAAAGCGTGATCGGGAGTATTAAGTAAAGGGTGTTTCCGGTGTACTAGACTTCTGCGGATCTAGGGCCGAATCGTTTCGCGATTTGATGTACGCAGTTTTACCTTACACTTATACTTCCACCACTTTTGGCTATTGCAGACACTCGTAAAATTCCATTCTATTTTATCAATATTTTGTGTGAGATTGTGTCCGTTCTTAATAATAAGGTTATAAATTTATTTGTAGATGCAAAAGGAGTGTTGAGGGCGGACAATGTATATATCATTGGTAAGTTTATTGGCAAGTTTTATAGTGGTTAATGACTAACTAGACCACTGTATGTATATACAACAATCAATTAGTATCGTTCAAGAAACATCGTATTTTGGTGACATACTTCACCGAATTACGGTGTAATAGACAAACATACAACAAACTCGATCAAATTGTAATTAAAATGTTAACATAAGATGAGCGAATAAAAAATAAAATATTTATACAGAAAATTAGAGCTGCTTTGACATAATGGTTTCAAGGGAGGCGGTGCCTATGTGTGAAGAAGAAGAAGAAGAAGGCCATGTCTAAATCATGAGGGTGTAAGTGGCGGATGTACAAAAGGAATTTGAGCAAATCTTTTCCTAAGATGCCGGTTTTCGATTTCAGCAGTAACAATATCTCTGCTAGAATGCTTCAGCTCGAAAGGTTGCTACAGAGGGTATTTATCGGATGAGATCCTAAGAGGCTGAAATTGAGGCAGAATATGAGGCCTTCAATCACGCGTCGTCCTGTATACAAAATCAGTTTTTTTTTTTAAAAAAAAAATTGCATCACCCTCTTGCTTTTGTACACATGGCGACGCATGATTGGAGGCCTCATATTCTGCATAACTTTTAGCCTCCTAGGATCTCATCCCGGTATTTATTTGTCTTGTAAGTGCTGAAACTTCAGTGTCATGTTGAGTCTTCATTACATGGATTTTAATGCCATCTTCACATAGTTTGGAGCAAAAGATAAAATTCCTTATGCTGGAGGCCTCTACCGCCTCAGCTCCAAAGAGTATGTGTGGAGTATGCAAATCAGGAGTCCAACAACCTCTTACATTGGATGAGATTTTACGCGGTGACCCACATAAGGTGTCCTCTGCAAACCAGGCCTTCGACCTAGCAGCAGAGAAACACCGACACTGTGCATGTCTTGGAATTGGATCATTGACCTTTTAGAACAAATTTCAATCCAAGTACCAACTGGACTATGCCATGGGCCGAAATCTTCAGATAGCCTGTGACTTAACCGTTGTTAGTCTTTTCGTATATGTTCAATGGCTTATTGTAGTTGCGAAGGCGTTGTTTGGTATTAAAGTGAGAATGCGTATGATAAACATTGATGGTGTTTGGAACGTGTCAGAATTGAAATAGTGACCGGCCGGAATAGTGGTCGTCGGCGGCGGCGGACCAGCGGCGGACGGTGGCCGGCAGCGTTGACCGGCGGCCCTCATTCCCACATTTTGATATACAAGAGGGCTAGTATATCAAAAAACGATATTCATTACCAAATAGTTGGATATCAAAATGAAGCCTCATTCCCTTATTCCCATTTCCCCTAACCAAACACCCTCTAAAATGATTAAGTAAAAATGCAAGCGCAAACTTAATTAGAAAAATGACAAGCCATGTAGCATAATAGTGTTATTTTCTTTATCTCAGCGATTAAGGGGCAAAAACTATGATAAAAAAAATATACCGACCAATGCCTGTCCCGAAGATATGCATCAAGAGCCAAAAGAAAAATAAGATAAAACTATTGTCATCATTTTTTTTTTCACATTTCAACTACTTTTATACGAAAATGTAGTTTTAGATACGCATCAAGAACCAAAAAAAAAAAAAAAAGATACAACTATTGACATCCATTTTTTCCCCCACATTTCAACCACTTTTATACGAAAATGGTAGAAATTTTAAAAAGGGTGGTGGCAATAAAAAAAAGAAAAGACAGATGTGGTGTTATAGATAGATCTTAAAAATCTCCGATGGCTATTTTTTTTTTTTTTAAGAAATAACCTAACCTACATTTTGTATAAGAAGCTCATGTTAGCTCGTTGTATGAAATTATAAATAGGCACCCTTGGTTGGAAAAGTATGCTCCAACAACAACAATAAACATACCTTGTATATCCCAACGACATCACAAGTTATTGTTAGGATCTGGAGAAGATGAGAGACAGACAGACAATAACCCATCTCAAGAGTTAGAGAGTTTGCTTTGAGACTCCGGTTCTATATGTATATGTACAAAGATCATAATAATAGGAAAAGTATGCTCCAATATCTAGAATACAATTTTTCTTCATTTACTACGTTTTTGTTTTGCCATAATGACTTAGAAGTATAAGCCTATAGAAAAACGTTAGCTGAAAAGCCTTAATAAACAGCTAACATCCGGTGACTCTGCGAATCATGCAATAGTTCATGTCATTGTCAATGTAGGTTTTAATGAATCAATCATACCCATTATATCTCAACGTCAACAAAAATTATCGTTAGGATCTGGGAAAGGTGAACGGCAGACAAATAATACATCAATCAATCAATCATACCCAGTATATCCTAAGGTCAACAAAAATTATCATTAGGATCTGGAGAGGGTGAGCGGCAGACAAATAATACATCTATCCCAAAGGATATAGAGTTTGCTTCCAGTGAGATCTCCAGCTCTATATTTACCTGTATAAATGACACAATAATAATGATATGATGTGCTAATATGTCAGTGAGAGAATACATTAAACACAAATATGTAGTTTCCGTTATTAAAATATTCATAAACTGTCAATGTAAGTTTGTGTTCATATTTTTTTAGGTGTCGATACACAATTATATTAATGACTATGCATTCAGATATACCATTCGATTTATATTTTTAGTAAAAAGTTTATGTTTAGGTTTTTTTTTTTAAAATAAAAATCTATATATAACAACAGCACCACCATATACACTACATCTCAATGAAAATAAAAATTATCGATAAAGTCTGAAAATGATGATATAAGATGGTAAACCATAATTGAACCATCCGTTGGTCAACAACAGTCAACTTAACTTCAGTGACTCAACGTTTCAAGTACCGCAATTCAGCAGTTCAGCGCCTAAGTACGGATGTTCAGCCCAAATGACGCTGAAGTAGGGCGTTATGGCGTCCTTATAAAGAATATGCTAAGGTATGCATCTCATCATCAACGTCGTCTTATATCCAGATACCGCACTTCAGACTACTCCCACGAGATAAGGCCAATTCTCGCACCTCGTCAATGTTCAGCTATGTACCACAGCAACTCACGCACTTCGGTAAGGATCCGCTGTGTACCACAGCAAATTAACCTTGTAAGATATTGCTTCGTGGGACCCTCAAACAGAACTGCAATTCAAATATAATGACTACAACTGAATAATATTCCTGAACACGCCAAGGTCATAACAGCCAGTCCGCTAGTTATATCAACCAGGCCGGCCTATTAGTCACATCAGTCAGACTATTGATCACATCAGCAGACCTACAACGGCCTAGGTTTTCTGCCCCAGGAAAGCGTCTTGTCCACAGTCCATTTTCAAAGGTTAGAGGCAGGAAAAGATCTATAAAGCCAGGACAACTTGGGAGTTCAAGGGGGATCAGACTTTACAACATATACATACACCCTGCTCTTTGGCAAATACAGGGAGAAATTCCTAACTTACCCTTTACATTATAATCTCAGTGAGATATGACCCAAACTGACTTGAGCGTCGGAGAGTTTTTTCCGGGGCCAATCCCCCATGACCTCTGACCTGTGCTACTTTGTGCAGGATATTTGGCGCTATTCCAGCTACACATTTTCAATTCTAGTTGACAAATTCTTTACGTCAACTGACGGAGTTGAATCGAGGTCATTTAGACCCTTGGTGAATATCCGGCTTCATCATTTGGCGCGCCAGGTAGGGGGACCCTAAGTCCCTTAACCCAGAAAACAGCTACTCAAAATTTTTCTCCAACGATTGTTCAGAAACCTTTCTAATCATCTTAGGAAGCTATCAAGAGAAAGATGAGTAACAGAGATAGTCAAGGGACCAAACAACCCATGACATCTAGGAGGAGTCAAAAATCCTCTCAACAACAGACTGATCAATGCTCTACGGAGCCGGGAGAATCTTCAACTCCCATAGCTTTTACATATGAAGAGCACAGGCGAGCCATTCGCTATGTGGCTCAAAACCCAGAGGTCTTCCAAGCTGTAGTGAGGGAGATAAAGGGGAAGGCCTCTACAGCAAAATCCAGTGGATCCCGTTCTGGTAATTCTCACCCACTGGAACATCTGGAGTATTCTCCCACTCGGCCTGGTTATTCCCCCAGGCGTCGGGCCGAGTTTATGGCCGAGGCGAGACGGCCAAAACAAAAGTCTAGCCACCAGAGCTTAAAGTATACCCAGAAAGCCTCCTTGCCATTTAAACATGGCAAAAAAGTTAACAATAAAGGTAAGGCACCGTTGCAGGATAGGTGTTTTGTCAAGATTCGGTTAGGAGACCGAGGAAAGGAAAGGAATTCTCTACTGGCTTCTAAATCTCATATCATTTCCTATATGAGTAAAAAATCTCTGGCAAAAGAACCACAGCCCCTCGCTGGACCAATCCGGAAAAGAAACCATCAACTGTACTGCCTCTATCATCATGATATTGGTCATGATACAGAAGATTGTAGACAGCTCGGGCAAGAGATTGGACGTCTTATTGAGCTGGGTCACCTGCAGCATTTCTATAATCCCAGGTCTAGGCTTCACAACAGGCTAGACTTTGGTAAACCCCCTCCAGAGGAAAGTTGTAAACCCGGGTGTCACCAGGGTTTTCTGGGTGATACAGATTCGGATTTCGATGAGGGGGAGACACGGATTTCTGAGCATATAAGGTTAATCTAATGACCGTGAACCCTGATTCCGTCGAATCACAGTTTGTTTCTTCCTATCATCGTCCAGAATCCCCCGGCCTGGCCTTATGTTATCAGGGGATCAGTCTTTTATATTTAACCGGGCATTCTTATATGGCATTCAACCAGGATAGTTAAGTCACTTTATGGTGCATAGAGCAATAATTTATGCCTACAACGAAAGTGGGGGCATATATATTCTTACCCAGTAGGTCTGGAAGGTTGAGCAGGTCTCAACATCATCTTTACCCAGCAGGTCTGGAAGGCTGAGCAGGTCTCAGTAGGATGGGACAGGTTTCCCGATATTCTTACCCAGCAGGTCTGGAAGACTGAACAGGTCTCAGCAGGATGAGACAGGTTTCTCGATATTCTTACCCAGCAGGTCTGGAAAGCTGAGCAGGTCTCAGCAGGATGGGACAGGTTTCCCGATATTCTTACCCAGCAGATCTGGAAGGTTGAGCAGGTCTCAACATCATCTTTACCCAGCAGGTCTGGAAGGCTGAACAGGTCTCAGCAGGATGGGACATGTTTTCCGATATTCTTACCCAGCAGGTCTGGAAGGTTGAGCAGGTCTCAACATCATCTTTACCCCAGCAGGTCTGGGAGGCTGAGCAGGTCTCAGCGGAACAAGACAAGTTCCCTATATTTACCCCAATAGGTCTGGGAGGCTGAGCAGGTCTCAGCGGAACAAGACAAGTTCCCTATATTTACCCCAGCAGGTCTGGGAGGCTGAGTAGGTCTCAGCGGAACAAGATAAGTTCCCTATATTTTCACCTCAGCAGGACTAAGAAGGTTGAGCAGGTCTCAACATCATTCTTACCCTAGCAGGTCTGGGAGGCTGAGCAGGTCTCAGCGGAACAAGATAAGTTCCCTATATTTTCACCTCAGTAGGACTGAGAAGGTTGAGCAGGTCTCAACATCATTCTTACCCCAGTAGGTCTGGGAGGCTGAGCAGGTCTCAGCGGAACAAGATAAGTTCCCTATATTTTCACCTCAGCAGGACTGAGAAGGTTGAGCAGGTCTCAACATCATTCTTAACCCAGCAGGTCTGGGAGGATGAGCAGGTCTCAGCGGAATAAGATAGGTTCCCTATATTTTCACCTCAGCAGGACTGAGAAGGTTGAGAAGGACCCAACAACGGGATAAGCTCCCTATATTTTTGCCTCAGCAGAATTGAGGAATTCAGCAACTCTCAACAAGAAGACAAGTTTGCCAATATCCTAAACTCGGCATAACTGAGAGAATTAACAAAAAGGGGATAAAGACTATCCCACCTCTCAAGATTCATTAAGGCACAACAGAGTTGAAGAGCCAGGTGTAAAAGTTGAAGACAAATACTTGCAAACTGTTAAAATAGAGCGAGAGAAGCTGAAGACAAACGCTTGCATAAAAAGCAAGCAAAACTTTACAGAGCCAAAGACAAATATTTGCGTTCATTATCGAAATAAGGCGGATAAAACTTCACATACTGAAGACAAAGACAGTCAAGGAATCTCTAGCCGAAAAGCAAAAGATAAGAGAATTTCTATTAAGAGCAAAATCTATTACAACTACGGATATTTACAAGGAAAATCCTATTCTACTCTACAGTTCCTTCACCCTTCCTGAGGTCAGCTGCACTTTGAAATTGGTCTATTTGGTTCTCAAGTAAAATTCTGGCCTCAGGGTTGTACATCGCAGCAATTCGGGGATGTTTCTTGTCCAGACTGGGGCAGATCTCAGAACAGACATCAATTGCCCAAGTTTGCCCAACAGCAATTGCCGAACCTTGAATCTTTAAAAAATTCCCGGTGAAATGTTCGGATTGTCTGAACTCAGCAACGGCTTTTTTCTGTATCTCCTCAGCCTGAATTTCAAATTGACGGATGATATCAGCCTTGCTTTTCTTCTCGGCCTCCAGTTGCTGGTTTAGCTCAGCTCTGCTGTTGGACAACACTTGATCAAAAATATTGAGCTCCTTTTGATAAAACTCTAGCTCAGCCTGGGCCTTGGAAGAAATTAATTCAGAGTTGGCTAATTTTTCTTCCAGCCCAGTCATTTGAGACCTGGCATCGGTCAGCTTTGCATCAGAATCCCTCTTCTCAGCCTGAAGCTTAGAGTTCTCCTCCATAAGTGAGGTCAGTTTGAAATCCGAGTCCCTCTTTAACATTTGAAACTTGGAATTATCTTCAGCAAGAGCAGCGACTTGAGACTTCAGACTGCTCACCTCAACCTCCAGCCCGGACAGCTTTGTGTTATTAGGCTTTGCTAACTCATCACAGGCCTTCTTGAGGCGGGCATTGGCCTCACAAATTTTTAGGAACCTGGAATGAAGCCCTTCAGCTCGTCTAAGAGTGTTATACTTTTGAACTCGATAGTGCAAAAACCAAACCAGTTAAAGAGGAGCATGAACGGTCAAAAGGAAATATGGGAAACAGAAGAAAGTCGTACCAAGGCCATATTTTTTACAAACAAGTTGAATGAGTCATTCCAGTCCAGACTATCATATGTCTGCCAGTCTTTAGGTAGTATTGATAACTCTGTCAATTTCCTGGCTACTCCAGGATCTTCAGCAGAGTTGTCATAACTGAACTCAACCATCCTTTTCTCTCGTTGCGGTTGAGAGGAAGGTTCCCCCTATTGTCTTCTTCGCAGAGGACTCCTCCGCAGGTCTGTTTACTCCGGCAGGCTCCTCCTCAAGACCCTTTCCTTTAAAGTTTTCTCCCTCCAATGCTATCCCCTCAGAAGATCCAGGAGCGTTTGCTTTAGGGGTCTCACGTAAGAGATCAAAAGAGGGCACTGCCTCATCAGCAGCCCAACGTGGAGGAGGTACCTTCATCTCCTCATCCGCAGGAGACGAAGGAATAAGGATGGGGGCATCAATTCCCCCATTCCCATCCCCAAGTTGAGCTGGGGTTGGAACAGAAACTTGGCTTTTTATCAGGGAAGGATTATCTGGAATTTCAACTGAAAGGGAGAAGATATTCAAATAGCTATAATAAAAAACAAGCACATTCAAGATTGATGCTGAAAAAAGCTTTACCTGGATGCGTCTGCACTTCAGATGAAGAACTAACAGAGGCTTTTTCTGAAGTGGAAGGTTGGCATTCATACCATGTTTTATTCCTGGGGACCAAGTTCTTCAACCTCTCAAGGGTCCCACGTACCATGATTTCTGCAAAATACAAGGAACAAAAAAGTCAACACTTATGTGCAACAACAAAATCAATCAAAGATGTTCAAAAATGTTGCAATATACCCCGAACTATCCATAAAGCAAGGGGAATGAGAGGTCGAAAATTATATTCCGGCCCCAAATGTTCCAGGTCAGCAACCTCTACTATTTGCCTATCAACCTTCCTCCAATCTACGACCCGGGGAGAAAGAAACACTTGAGAAGCCTCATTGCGAAATTGCTCGCTCGGCCTCCTGTTATCTATGCTACCAGTATTCCAAGGGATTCCTTCGGGCAATCCTACATTTCTAACAAAAAAGAAACTCCCCTTCCAATCTTGGGAGGAAGGGGGAAGGTTTATGACAAAATACTTCCCACTACTTAGGGATCTCATACCAAAGTTATACCAACTACCCTCCTGGCTACCTACAAATATTTTCCTAAAGACCGCAAAAGAGAATCTCTTCTCAGATGCTCTTAGATATAGCAGATAACTAAGAATTACCCTAAGCCCGTTAGGAGTTATTTGAGGAAGCCTAAGTTTGTAACCGACCAAAATTTGGAGTAGGGGGGCCGGAATGGGCAAATTAAAGCCAGATCTAAAAAACTCCTCATAAACCGCTTCGTAGCCAGTTGGAGGGTTATTTGCAGTTTGACGAGGAAGGGGAAGAATAAGAGCGAAAGTACTTCTGTTGACCTTATAATACTGACACAATTCGGAAAGTTCGTCGTTTTTCAAGGTGCAAATCGAATCATGCACCAAAGGGGAAGGAATTATGGATTTCAAGGTAAAAGAAGACGAAGCCATAAGAAAGAAAAGCTTACAATATTTTGGAAGCGTAAGGTTGAAGAAGCTGAAGTAAGGAAAGCTTTGAAGAAGAAGAAGAACAATCCAACGGTACAACAAAATGACCAGCTGAGCAGAATAAGGAGGAAGAAAAGAACGGATCAAGAAGGCTGCTTCTATTTATAAGTAAGAGAAAACAAAAAGCCACAACTTTTCGTTCGAAATACAAAGAGGCAAAAGTTTACGCGTTTCCCTCTCTCGAAGAACGAAACCGCCGAAAAAGTAATGATAGAACATCGAAATTTTTGCTTTTAATAAAGGCAGAGTTGAAGGGATGACCGCGCAATTAATAAAGATTTGCCACGTCACAAGAACAAGATTTGTCTGCCTTCGCGGTTCAGCTCAGCCACACAAAATCTGGGGGCAAATGGTAAACCATAATTGAACCATCCGTTGGTCAACAACAGTCAACTTAACTTCAGTGGCTCAACGTTCCAAGTACAGCAATTCAGCACCTAAGTACGGCTGTTCAGCCCAAATGGCGCTGAAGTAGGGCGTTATGGCGTCCTTATAAAGAATATGCTAAGGTATGCATCTCATCATCAACGTTGTCTTATATCCAGATACCGCCCTTCAGACCACTCCCACAAGATAAGGCCAAGTCTCGCACCTCGGCAAGGTTCAGCTGTGTACCACAGCAAGTCACGCACTTCGGCAAGGATCCGCTGTGTACCACAGCAAATTAACCTTGTAAGATATTGCTTCGTGGGACCCTCAAACAGAGGTGCAATTCAAATATAATGACTACAGCTGAATAATCTTCCTGAACACGCCAAGGTCATAATAGCCGGTCCGCTAGTTATATCAACCAGGCCGGCCTATTAGTCACATCAGCCAGACTATTGATCACATTAGCAGACCTACAACGGCCTAGGTTTTCTGTCCCAGGAAAGCGTCTTGTCCATAGTCCATTTTCAAAGGTTAAAGGCGGGAAAAGATCTATAAAGCCAGGACAACTTGGGAGTTCAAGGGGGATCAGACTTTACAACATATACATACACCCTGCTCTTCGGCAAATACATGGAGAATTCCTAACTCACCCTTTACATTATAATCTCAGTGAGATATGGCCCGAACTGACTTGAGCGTCAGAGGGTTTTTCCCAGAGCCAACCCCCCGGAACCTCTGACCTGTGCTACTTTGTGCAGGATATTTGGCGCTATTCTAGCTACACATTTTCAATTCTAGTTGACAAATTCTTTACGTCAACTGACGGAGTTGAATCGAGGTCATCTAGACCCTTGGTGAAGATTCGGCTTCATCATAAGACAAACAATATCTCTATTCCAAAAGATACACGATATAATTATTCAAGTGAGACAAATCATCCCATTTATATTATATGACTCTCGGGGGTTGAGCTTGACCTTTTCCCATTTCAATGGTTTGACTTCTCTCCCGGTTTACACGATCTTTTTCCTTCTAACCATGAACGCATTGTGCAACTGAAAAAGTAAGAATCTAATGAGACGATACACCTTCCTATCTCTTCATCTCAACTTTCCTTAGCCCTTGTGTGACCACGCGACACGTGGTAGCAAGAGGGGTGGTGAGACTAGATCACCAGTCCCCCTTGCTTCCACGTGTCGTGCGGTCATGCGTCACCGCACTCCCTTGGGGTGAGGTGATCCTATTCCCTTCCTTCCTACCTTTGTCGAGTCCAATCAGCCGCTAGCAGCCTTCTTCCGTTTGCACTACTCCACTAAAACTTTTTCTCCGATGGCTCTCCCTACAATTTCTCCTCTTAAATGATGAGGATTGGGGATCCCATCAAGAGGTCATGGGCCACATGACAAGAAGGATGCCAAGAGAACTAGGTCATCAAGTTGGAACCTTTTTATACAAACATGTTCAAGATGAACCTAAGGTTATTAGGTTCACTTCCTTGAACCTACACTATGAACGTGTAGGAGGTGCGTGTGTGTGTATGTGCTTATTTTGAATTTTGTGATCTTTGTTTTATGTATTTGCCTTGTAGGTAAGTAGGTGCATGAAAAGTCCAAGCCAAATGGAGGACCACAAAGGGATAAAGGCGTGTGTGTTTAAAAGGGAGACAAAAGGAATGTTGTCATGAGGAGAATGTTTGTTTCAACAAGTTCAAATGTGGTCCAAGCTGGAATCTCTTCTTAAATTTAGTTCAAGATTATCTCCATCCACAACAAAAGGGGCGCCCATTTGGAAGTTCAAAAGTGGATATTAAATTGAATTCAAACTTGAAGACAAACTTGAATTTAAATTCAACATTATTTGAATTTAAGTTTCAACCAATTTGAGATTTAGATTTTAAGAGATTCTCAGCCTTATCTTGAGACATTCCACACGCCAACTTGGAGGATAATGAAGAGGAAATCACAATTCAAAATTGAATCCAAGTTTGAATTCAAATTCAAACTCAATTTGGATTCAAACTTCAACCAACCTTTGAATTCAACTCCAACCACCTCATCGACATCAAATCAAGGCTCCAACATCCTCACCACTCATCAAGGACGGCTGGATATAGTAGGGTTGGCATTCTACAAATAAATTCAAGTTGTAGCTAGAATTTATCTTGGTTTGAATTTCAACCAAATTTCAAATTTAAACATTTGGTAGCTAGCTTTATTTGAAATAATTTCTAGCCATTTTAAGGCTTGAGGAGCACGTTTTCTAGTCTATAAATAGGGCCTTTTGGCCGAATTTTAGGAACAAACTTTTGATGAATAAAATTTCTTGATATTTCCTTCACTTATTGTGAGACTTTGTTTCTTGGTTTTGCATTAAAAACCTAAGTTAAGATCTTTCAAAGTTGAACATTTTGAAGGTGTTGCCATTGCTTAAAGGTGCCGTCCAGGATGGCCATATTGGTTTGCCTGATCAACGACCATCTTGAAGTGTTGATCTTGCTCATTTGATCCATACGTTTTTATCACTAAGGAAGCAAGGGGAAGTCTTCTTCCTTGTGCCTAACACTTTGTGAAGGATGTTTGAAAGGTGGAATTGTTGGAGCCCACGTCTTGCATGCATCAGATATTTAGATTAATCATCTCTTTAATATTGGCAGATGCTTTTCGGTCTAAAGTTACAATGGCCGTGCAAGATCCATCATATCCGGTATGTTATTCTGCCAGTAGTTAAAAGTAAAGAATCGTGATGAGTTTAGGGTTCAGAGTTGTATCTGAAACCAAACCCTCTTCCTTGATGGGTTGTCGCCCTCGGGGACTAAACGTCGTACACTTTATGTCGTTGCACTTTGAGCCCATCCATCGTATTCTCTGACCATACGACTTTCAACATATTCGGGGTTTCTATTTTAGACCACACTATACATTCACGAACATACCCGATGATCACTTAACATGTGGATGTTTTACGTAATAATTAATATTATTACATGACATATGTGACATATAACATTATCATATATAACGTTCACCTTATAATTAATTTGTATAAACTTAATCAACGTGTTGCGCATTACACGTATCTCGAATTAATCCCAACAATATCATGATACTGTGTATCCACTTTTATTGCCTGATGTTCGCCTATCACTTATATTATATCACTGGTTCCATGTTTCTGTGAAATGGTATTATTGGATAATTTGAACTTTTGGACTTTCCCTAGCATCAGTTAACGTCAGGGAAATGGCATTGGGGCAGCTTATAGGATTTGGCGGATTAAAGCTATGTGGCAACTGAGCTATCGACACACTTTTCCTTAGACTTTGGAATATGATGGAATAAAGCAAAACGACTCTGTAAATTGGCTGCGCTTCTTATATTATGAATTAGCAGTTGATCGACACGCAATTTTCATTATGAGTCATCGGAAAACAACCTCTATGTGTTTCTAACACATGAGTATGGTTGCATACATCCGACCTCTCTCATACCCCTCCATAGGCGGGATCCTCTAAGGCAATGGAGTAACGTTGTTGTTGTTGTTGTGTGTCAACTGAAGTTCTTTTTTTTTTTTTTTGGGTTTAATTTTCCGCTCCACCCTGAACATTTTTTTCTGTGGTTGACCTCAGGCCTATGTTGATTCAAGTGTTATTTTGGGCCAAACTGGGCCATTTCAGAAGGACATTGACAAGTATGGAAGCATTGAATACATGAAGTGCACCCCAGAGAACGGTTTCTTCCCTGATTTATCCAGTGTTGCCCGGACTGGCATCATATTCTTTTGCTCACCAAATAATCCAACTGGAGCTGCCGCTCACCAAATTCAATATTTCTCTCTGGACATAGCTCAGTTGGTATTCGAGTTGGAAAATTACTGTAACAAAGGTTGTAGGTTCGTACTGGGACACATGTAGTATGAATGCAATACTTCTATCTGGATCAGTAATGGCTATGCCATTGTATCCAGTCCAATTAGGTTAAAGGATTACTGACTCAGTTTGCAGTAGACACTTTGGAGACCACTGAGCTCTTTATTTCATCCTACACGTAGCTCCATGGAGGTAGGGTAGTGGGTGCCCTCGGAGCCAGGGAATTGGTCTATTGCTTGGGGGTGTGTGTGATATATATATATATATATATATATATATATATATATATATATATATATATATATATATATATATATATATATATATATATCGACGCTCGGACATTCCATCTTTGATCATTGCTCCATCTGATATATGCTGCCAAAGTCCCACTGTTCCCCAGTCAAAAAAGAGAAAAAAAAAGAAGAAAAGAAAAAGTCCAACTGTTCCAAATTTATCGATTCTTACTTTGGAAAGTACGATCCTATCCTAGATAGGTTTTGATTTCCTAACCTCCATTTTCCTCACCCCTTTGTGATCGCGCGACACGTGGCAGAAAGGGATGGTGAGGCTAGATGAGGGTCATCCTAACCCTCATTTTCTTCACCCACTTTGTGACCTCTCGACACGTGGCAGCAAGGGGTGGTGAGGCTAGATGCGGGTGACCCTCATCTATTCTCACCACCCCTTTGCTGCCACGTGTCGCGCGGTCACAAAGGAGGTGAGGAAAGTGGGGTTAGGAGATCACAACCGAATCTATAGAGCAATGAGGCGGGATAGGATCCCGTGACCGACCAAGTGGTACGGTGACGCGTGACCGCGCGACACGTGGCAGCAAGGGGTGGTGAGGCTAGATGCGGATGACCCTCATCTAGCCTCACCACCCCCCTTGTTGCCACGTGTAGGCGGTCACAAAGGGGAAAAGAAAGTGGGAGTTTAGGATCCCAACCCCAATGAGGCAGGCTTTATAGATTGAATGAATGTTCGAACCTGAACTAATCTTTTTTTCTCACACTCGTGTGTGTGTGTGTGTGTTTCTGTGTGTGTGTTATCATCTCATTCGAAGTCTTCATATATTTAGACGCTATCCTATATATTTACACACACAAATATATTATCATCTCATTTGAAGGTTTCAAACAATTAGACGCTATGCTATATGTACATATATATGTGTATATATATCCATATGTACATACATACATGTATTTATGTGTGTATATATATCTGATTGAGACGCACCACGAATAATGCCATATGAGATGAGAATGGGATACTCCTAGCTGTGTAAGCTTTGCCGGCATAGCTGTGGAATAAAGATTCCGACAAATTCTCAATTGCCGTCATGTAGATTAATTTTTCCTTTGTCGTTTGATTCTGTTCGAAATGCATCGATGTGTTAATTTAATCTGTGTTGTTACACCAACTTTTAATGAACTTGTCCGTTTATTTGATGAAGTGTGTTGGACTTGAGATTCTCTGCTGATAGGAAAATTAATAATAAAAAATAAGACATCTTGAAATTAACGGAAGCATTTGAACTGGTATTTCCTTATTTCTCATTTCTCCCTTTGGAATAATATTAATTTTCAAATCACAAAAAAAAAATTGTTTATACGTACTTTTCACTTAAATAAACGCATAGATGTACCAACTGTTGACTTATTTTCCCATGGTTGTGTAAGTTTTGTTACATTCTTTGAAGAAATGTTGCTGATGGGGTCAAAATAGATCTACAAAATACGGTACGGGCATCTAACATAACTGAGACGTGTTGAAACTTTTTCTTTGAAACAGATTTATTCAGAATATAGTCCAACATCTTCCACTATAAAAAAAATATATGAGTTATATGAGAATAAGGTACCACCACCCATAGTCTTAATGTTTTGAGTGGATATGAGCCTCATAAGTTTCAACTGTTAGAATATACCGTATAAATGCTAGGATATTTTTCATACCTTGTATAGGTGCCATCAAATCATACCGTAGTTATGGTAAATATTCTTGATTGATTAGGAATTAATTAGGTAATTGATTAGTGATTTATTTCCTTGTATATGATGTAATACACTAGCATAAATAGGGAGTCTTGTATACGAAAGTAATCATCAGAAATATACAGAATATTTTTCTCCTCAAATTGTTCATGGTATCAGAGCAGGAAGATTCCTCTCTGTGAACAACTTGGATGAGATCTCTGAAAATAGGCTCAGAGAAGATCTCATCATTGCCGTTATACCTTACCCGGCCATAAGGCTTCAGTGTTGAACCAGCCTTCACAGTAAAACCACTGTGTTGCTCTTCAACAAATTACCCAGAAACCTGCAAAATACCACCAGAAACGATGTCAGAAACTGGAAAGGCAGCAACCACCACACCAGAAACATCAAACACCAGTCCTAATCCCGGAGAGTGGGCATTACAAGTGGCCCAAATTCTCCGGGACAACCTCCATCCACCATCGTCACAACCAACTGTGAATGCCCCAGAAATACTGCACATCGCAGTTAAATTAAACAGTGGGAATTACTCACTGTGGTCCACCGTGATTTACAGGGCCATTCTTGGCCAAGGAAAAATCTCACATCTTACCGGTAATCCACCACCTCCGCCGGCCACAGACCCCCAATACACAAGATGGGAGCAAGATGATAATAAAGTATTTACCTGGATCCTTCAAAACCTGAAACCAACAATGATAAGCAACGTGACTAGGTATCCCACAGCCAAAGCATTGTGGGATGGCCTAGCCCTTACTTATGGAATGGGTGGAGACGGATTACAGGTATTTGACCTTCATAAACGAGCAAGCACCATCAGACAAGGGAATGGCAGTGTGGAAGAGTGTTGGAATAAACTCCAAGATGTATGGGTGTCAATCGACACAAAGGACCCGAACCCAATGCACTGTCCTGAAGACATTAGACTGTACAATCAAAAGGTTCAGGAATCCAGATTATATCAATTTCTCCTTGCTCTTGGTGACCAATTTGAGCAGGAAAAAAAGGATATCGTAAAGAGAGAGCCACTACCCTCAGTGGAGGCGGCCTTCTCAGAAATTCGCAGGGCAGAGGCAAGGAACAACGTTTTCCGGAGCAATCAACCCTCAGAAGAAAACTCCTCACTGGGGATTGGTCAGGGACTCACAGGTAAGGGTTCAACCACGGGCAGAAGCCGCGGCAGAGGCCAATCCAACCCTCCCTCTCGCTCAATAACATCACTGCGAGAGGGAAAGGTAGACAAGAGCCAAATCACATGCTCACATTGCAAGAAAAAGGGACATCTAAAAGAAAAATGCTTTCAGTTGGTAGGTTACCCGGATTGGTGGGAAGGAAGGAAGATCTCCACCGGATTTGGGGGAACAGGGGCCGCTGCCACCATAGTCTCTCCAGGGGAGGACGGCAGCAGCAGGACTGAACAGAGGGAAGACCAGGATGGCGGAGAAACCACGCCCTGCCAGCAGCCAGGAGGAGCAGCCCTAGCCAGCTCCAAGCCAACGGCGGCAAACACAGGAGGTAAAAGGGGGCTAGTGGGAAACCCTAGCCCCCCAGCCTTTTTATACCAAGAAATTACTCCCTTTACCCCTGGTTTTTCTGGAAATTGTAGTATGACCCCTTGTGTTTCTGAAAAGCAAAGTACAGTCCTTCCAGATTCTGTTGAAATTAATTCCAGTCCTCCTAAGTCTTATAATGTCCAAACCGTCCCCCAAATTTCCAACAAAGCCAGAAAAGACCCCTCAAACTCAAATAAAGCCCAAACCAATCCTAAACTATCTGAGAATTCCCATTTGACCCGTGACACCTCTAAATGGATATTTGACTGTGGGGCCACCGACACTATGTCATTTGACCCCACTGACTTTGTTAGCCACTCTCTACCTTCAAAAACCCATATCGAAACTGCTAGTGGAGAAATTATTCCTGTTCGCGGAGGTGGAACCATAACCATAACACCAAACATTACTATGCCACACTGTCTGTTTGTTCCTTCCCTCTCTACCAAGTTGTTATCCGTCAGTCAAATTACTAAAGAATTAGACTGTGTTGTTCTCATGTATCCGACCTTTTGCATTTTGCAGGACATTCATACGGGGAACATCATTGGACGTGGTACTGAGAGTGTAGGTCTTTACTACGTGGATGCCTTAGAGCGACACGCCCGGTCTAATCTTGCCACCGGATCGGCTACTCGACAGGTGTGGCATTGGCATCGTCGGTTAGGCCATTCATCATTTGGCTATCTTAAATTTTTATTTCCAGACCTTTTTTCTTCAAAACATGCATTAGATAATTTGACATGTAATACTTGCCTCCGGGCCAAACAGCCACGAGCTACATACCAGTCCAATAATACTCGTGTCAATAAAATTTTCTCCTTAGTACATTCAGATGTGTGGGGTCCTGCACCACATCCTACCCCCCTTGGTTTTCGATATTTTGTTATTTTCATAGACGATTGTTCTCGCATGACGTGGCTATATATTCTCAAAAATAAATCTGATGTGACCACCAAATTTATAGAATTCCATAAAATGGTCTAAACTCAATTTCACACGTCTATCAAAATTCTTCGTTCGGATAATGGTGGGGAGTTCTTGATGGGGCACTAAAACAATTTCTTTCCGATAATGGAATTCTTCATCAAACATCTTGCCCTGGCACTCCTGAACAGAATGGGGTGGCAGAAAGAAAAAACCGTACCCTGCTACAAATGACACGAGCCATGATGCTTGACAATAACGTTCCTCGTACTTTTTGGCCGGAGGCGGTATCTACTGCCAATTATCTAAGTAATCGCCTTCCCACAGCCATCCTCAAACACCAGACCCCTCTACAAATACTGGCCACCCAAGCACAAATTCCTCCAACACTGACACTACCACCCAAAATATTCGGGTGTACAGTCTTTGTCCATATCCCTCATACCCAACGTGACAAATTTGACCCCTGTGCCGAGAAGTGCGCCTTTGTTGGTTATTCCCCAAACCAAAAAGGGTATCGATGTTACAATCCTCGAACCCACCGCATTCATACCACCATGAATTGTATATTCCTCGAAACCGAATCCTTCTTTGCCACCCAATCTCGGTCTCAGGGGGAGATAGCTAGTGATGATACGCTCGATTGGCTGTCTGAGTCACATTTGCCGACAACTGAACCAACACGGCAAGCAGATGACGTTGACCGCACGACAGCAATTCATGGAGAAGAGACAGTCACTCTCATGCCACCTAATGATGCTCCTCAGATGAATGACCAGCAAGAGGTAAGGGGAAGTATACATGTTGATAACACTGAGTCTAACACTTCACACTCACCAATACCTGATTACAATCTTCGTTATCCTGATGATACTGTTACTCCTATCTGTATGGACGATACTGACCCTTTTCCAGAGACACAGGAACGCGTACTACCTCCCAGGAAAAATAGGGGTGTGCCGCCCGTGCGGTACTCTCCTACCAAGATTGCACAAGGATCCAGGTACCCCATTGAGAATGACCGGAAAAATATGTCAGATCCTGCATGGAGTTTCTTTGCTACACTGTCCTCGGAAACCATACCTCATACAGTTGAGGAAGCATGCAGTCAACCACAATGGAAGGAGGCCATGGACACAGAAATGAATGCGCTAAAGAAAAATCAGACGTGGGAAAAGTGTCAGTTACCTGATGGAAAAAGAACTGTGGGTTGCAGATGGGTGTTTACTATCAAATACAAAGCAGACGGGAGCATTGAAAGACACAAGGCAAGATTGGTTGCTAAAGGATACACACAGACATACGGCATTGACTACTCTGAGACATTCTCTCCTGTTGCCAGAATAGACACCATTCGAGTCTTGTTCTCCATTGCAGCAAATAAGAATTGGCCATTACAACAATTTGATGTAAAGAATGCGTTCTTACATGGGGAATTAAAGGAGGAAGTATACATGGAACCTCCTCTAGGATTTTCTGATGAATTTGAAGTCAACCAAGTATGTCGATTAAGGAAAGCATTGTACGGACTCAAACAATCACCTCGGGCCTAGTTTGGACGGTTTACTTCGGTCATGAAAAAGGATGGATATAGGCAAAGCAACGCCGATCACACCCTCTTCATTAAAAAACAGGGAAGTTGCATTACATGTCTCATTATTTATGTTGATGATATGATTATTACTGGAAATGATACTAACGAAATTTCACGTCTCAGGAGCCACTTGTTCACCCAGTTCGAGATGAAGGATTTAGGGGGCCTGAAGTATTTCTTGGGAATTGAAGTGTTGAGGTCTCCGACAGGCATATACATCTCTCAACGCAAGTATATCCTGGATATGTTAACAGAAGTGGGACTATTGGATGGAAGACCAGTGGACACTCCGATGGCTCAGAACCTAAAGCTAGAAGTGACTCCGGGAGCCCCATTGGTGGACCGTGAACGATATCAGAGGCTAGTTGGGAAGCTGATTTATCTGTCACATACCAGGCCAGATATTGCCTATGCTGTTGGAGTGGTGAGCCAGTTTATGCATAGCCCACAGAAGCCGCATCTAGATGCCGTCCTCAGAATCCTCCGATACCTTAAGGGCACGCCAGGACGAGGAATTTTATTTCGGAATCATGGTTATCTTAACATTGAAGCATACACTGACGCAGACTGGGCCGGGAACGTAGTGGATAGACGCTCTACATCTGGGTACTTTACACTGGTTGGAGGCAACTTAGTGACATGGAGAAGTAAGAAGCAGTCAGTCGTTGCACTTTCAAGCGCTGAAGCAGAGTTCCGCGGAATCGTGAAGGGAATTATAGAAATTCTATGGCTGCGCAAACTTATGATGGAGCTTGGCATGTTAATGGAAGGACCTACGAGTTTGAAGTGTGACCATAAAGCCTCGATCAGCATCTCGGAAAACCCAGTTCAACATGACAGAACCAAACACATCGAGATTGATCGTCACTTTGTTAAAGAAAAACTTGATAGTGGGGTTATCTCTCTTCCGTTTGTTCGCTCAGAAGATCAGCTCGCAGATATACTCACCAAAGCAGTTAATGGCCGAATCTTTACCGAAACATTGAGCAAGTTGAACATTAGAGACCCCACTGTTCAACTTGAGGGGGAATGTTAGAATATACCGTATAAATGCTAGGATATTTTTCATACCTTGTATAGGTGCCATCAAATCATACCGTAGTTATGGTAAATATTCTTGATTGATTAGGAATTAATTAGGTGATTGATTAGTGATTTATTTCCTTGTATATGATGTAATACACTAGCATAAATAGGAAGTCTTGTATACGAAAGTAATCATCAGAAATATACAGAATATTTTTCTCCTCAAAATGTTCATCAACGTGCTATCAAAGCATTGCCTGACCAATTATTAGACATTTATTGTCTCCCCTCGTCTAAGTCTGTTAGAGAAAACTGAGGATAATGACAATCAAACGACACAGAATTATCGCCAAGGCATGATCAAGATCATTGTCCTTAAAAGCAATTTCGCATCCATCGGTGAGCAAGGTGAACTACAAGCGAATGCTTTCCAGGATTTAACAGCTTCCATTGTTCGTTTGCTCTACGAGAAAGGGAATGAACTTGCAAGTAGAAGTGTATGAAAATATAGGAGAAGAAGGAGAAAAACTGCTAAAACTTTTCTGCACTAGAGAAAAAAAAATGCAAGAGAATTTCTATCTCTTGCAACATAGTTAAGCCTTGAATATATATATAGGCTTTAGGGTAGAACAAGACAATGTTTGAACCTTGTTTCAGCAGTTTTCAGACCTTCGAAGTTCGTTGAACAACGTTTACTTTTGAAGGGAGATGATTCTCGGACCAAAAGATGCAACTCAGCATGAAAGGTTCTGTCCGTTGGCACATCGATCGATCGATGTCACTTCTATCGATCGATGTGATCGATCAAAGTCGGACAGAATCATTCTTAATCCATTTTGCCTCACACATCGATCTATGTTGGGCAGAATGGTTCCAGCATCACACTGTCCTACATCGATCGATCGATGTACACATCGATCGATCGATGTCTTGTACATTGAACAATCAATGTCCTCCAGAACACTTTAAATTTATTCATGCTTTCACTTGGTTCGATCCAACTTATACTTGGATCGATCCATGTGATATTCTTCAAGTTAAAGGTGTTCAAATCATCAATCTAACTCCCAAACAACATTACACATGTTTTTATATAAGTTTGGAGCACATCTAAAAGTATCTTAACATACTTTTTCCAACAAAGTCCAGATGTTCATGTCTGACTTGTGGTTTATGATTGAAGTCGGATTCTAAGACGCGTGTGTATGTTAAGCCACGTTGACACGTGAGGTCGGGTGTTGAGAATATAGTCCCACATCTCTCAATTTGAAAAAATATATATATTATATGAAAATAAGTTACCGCTACCCCTCGGATTAAGGTTTTAAATGGATATGAATTTCAACAAGATTCTTCAGAATTCATCTTTTAGTTCATGCAGAGGCCCTTGCATTCTTTAGGTTTGTACGTAGTTTTGGTACTTAGCTAATAGTTGACTCAGTTTACAGTACTTGTAAGATCTCGCAATCTAGTTTTTGTTTTGCATTGTGTACTGGCTTCCTTACGCCAGTGGGCAAGGAAGGGTATTGTATACTATAAATTGAAAAGTGGTTTAAGAGAAATTCGAAATCACTGTAAGGAAACACAGTTGGTTTGCATTCGTGGTTAAATCACAGAAAATGTCGAAAAACATTTGGTTTTTTCTCTTTCTGTTCTTCCTGATATCTGGTTAGCTTCTTCCTGAATCTGGGTTATATTGTAATGAATTTATCCTTTAGTCTAACTCTGTCATCAATCAACGAGTTTTCCTTTCAATTTGATATGCTCTTTCTTCTTTGATTGATTTTGGCACGGCTTAGATCTTAAGAGGCTAAAAGTGAGACAGAGTATGAGGTCTCCAATCACGCGTCGCCGAGTGTACAAAATCAGTTTTTTTTAAAAAAAAAAAATTTGCAGCACACCTTACTTTTGCACACGTGGCGACGCGTGATTGGAGGCCCCATATTCTGTCTCACTTTTAGCCTCCTAGAATATCAACCGCTTTTGGCATACTATCTTTTGCATCATATTTCAGGTCTAGTCTATGGCGATAATATTATTGCTAAGCACAAGTGAATCGGGTTTTTTGTCCTTTGTTAAAAAAGTAATCTTATTGACATTTAGCATTTGTGACATACTTATGATTCATTTTCTTTCTTTTCAATGTGTGACGGGGTTGGTGTATTTACATAACATGAAAATTGGAAAGAGAAATAAAATGTGTTTTTATGGGGTTTTGAGTGTTTCCGTTTCTAATAGGGTTAAGAACGCACTCTTTCTTTATTTTGGAATATCATGGAATAAAGCATAATGACTCACTAAATTGGATGCACTTCTTATATTGTGAAGTAGCTGTTGATCGAAACAGCTTGACGCAATTTTCATTATGAGTCATTGGAAAACAAACTCTATATGTTTCTAACACACGTATGGTTGCGTACATCCGACCTCTCTGTACCCGTCATAGGCGGGAGCCTCTAAGGTAATAGAGTAATGTTGTTATTGTTGTGGTTGTTTATGGGGTTTTGAGAAGTGAAGTTTCACATTCCTTTTTGGCAGGGGGGAACCGGGATGAGATCTTAGGAGGTAAAATATGAGGCAAAATATGAGGTATCTAATCACGCGACGCCACGTGTACAAACGGGCCCGCTATTTATTTTTTTTCCTTTTTAAAAAAAAAGCTCTTTTGTACACGTGGCGTCGCGTGATTGGAGACCTCATATTTTGCCACATATTTTACCTTCTCAGATCTCATCCGGGGGAACTAGTTTATTTTACACTTTAGAAAACCTAAGATGTGCATTAGAGAATATTGTTGGGTCGCCTTCCGGTATTCTTTTTAGTAATGTTCTTCGTTTAAATCAATGCTTGTAACAACCAAGATATACATGAATTCAATCTTTTGGATGTTGTTAGTTATGTATCTCATTTTCGAATGTATTCAAGGACACATTTTTCTTTGACTTTAGAATATGATGGAATAAAGCAAAATGATTCACTAAATTGGCTGCGCTTTTTATATTGTAAAGTAACATTTGATCGTTACAGCCTGATGCAATTTTCATTATGGGTCATCGGATAACCACCTGTGTGTTTCTAACACATGGGTACAGTTACGTACATCCGACCCACATACCGTGCCATGTTATTTTGCTTTTAACCTAGATTATATTTTTGTGAACAATTGCAGTTGCAGTTGAAAAACAAGGTGCAGAAAGTTCATCATTAACCTCAAGGCCAAAAAATCTTCATTTCAAACTCATTACTGCTTCCATTCCCGTGAAGAAGCTGCTGGAAGATGAAGATTGCACAACTGAGCCATGTGATCCAACTCTTGATGAATGCTACAGCATAGGCTGCGGAGACTGCACATCTGACGCTTTTTGCACAGATTTGCCACCGCCAGAATCAGAAGATATCTAATTTGATTCAGATACACATGCACTTGACCTGCCCATCTTACATGAAACTTCACTACTCGTTGTTTGATGCAAGACTGGGTATGGGTTTATGTTGGTCGTTTCCGTACCTATCTTGCATGAAACTTCATTACTCGTTGTTTGATGCAAGACTGAGTATGGGTTTATGTTGGTCGTTCTTGTACTTATCTTGCATGAAATTTCGTTACTCGTTGTTTGATGCAAGACTGAGTATGGGTTTATGTTGGTCGTTTCCGTACTTATCTTGCATGAAACTTCGTTACTCGTTGTTTGATGCGAGACTGGGTGCAGAATTATGTTGGTCATTGTCGCTAGGCATGTCATGTTTTTCCTTTGCCTTTTAATTCAAGAAATAAGACCATGGTTTGGCCTTTATCTTCTAAGGTAAGGGCAAACTCTTGTATCAATAGCATACTCTCAGGAGGAGCTTTATATTTGAGAAAGTTAAAAGAATGAGTTTTCTCAAATCTATATATCTTTTTGTTGATGAAATATATCATGTTAAACGTTTTAAGTATTTCATTCGCTCTCTAGACTCGTTTATTCCGTTCGCTATTTGGTTTTACTATCTACGTATCTTGATGTTAATCGCATAAAATACACGAATCTCTTCTTTACAATCACAGCTCTCACAAATAAAGTAAAATATACAATGATACAACTATTTTGAGAGCAAAAGCTTGAGAGAAACTTGAGAGCTTGTTGGTAGAAATTTGAAGTTTGGAAAATGATGAAAACCATTGTTTTATCACCTTGTAACAGTTGACAAGATTGCAGGAAATAATAATGAGTTTTGTCTATTTGTGATGACATGTCTTCTTCCATGGATGTCTTCTCTTGGTTGAATACAAACTTCTTGGGGAAGCTTCTTCTTGAAAGCTCAAAAAGAAAAGAAAGCATTCTCCAAAGTGAGAGAAAAACCTGTGATATTGCACTAAGAGAGAAGGTACAAATGTCAAGTAATAATTAGAAAGTACAGCATATAACATTTGTAATGTTGAATCACATGAAGCGCCTAATGTGTGTTTAAACAGGCGTTCAATGTGACATGAAGCGCATTAAGTAGATGAGAAACGCTTGTTCGATGTCATATTAAGCGCCTAATGTGGGCAACAAAACTCGCTCAAAGTCACATGAAGCACATGATCTCAGCTTTCATGTTTGTTCGAAGTGATTCTGAGTTTTGTCAAAAGTAACTTGATATTTGTGTCCATTTTGGGAGGGGGAACCATTCATATTTGACTTTTAAAATACACATGAAGCGCCTGTAGGGGCGTTCAAAGTGTACTTTTCACTGCTTGACACATAAAGCGCCTAAAGTAGGCGTTCGAAGTGTACTGGTGTTGGGAAATCTGACAAGATCATCGCAAAACGCACAGCGGAAAAAAAACTTGATCTCCGATTTCCTACTAAGGATCCATGTTGTTCGTTTAATTCGATGAAAGAAATCAAAAACTTTACCTCTGTAGATTCGAAATCTGCAGACGTAGGAGGTGCGTACGTAGGAGGTGCGATGTCACGATCACCCTCTGTCGATATCCACACGAATGCTTCCGTCCGGAGTGCTAGCTCTTGAACGGCGCAGCTGAGAAAAGTCGTTTTTCTCCAAAAACGGCTCTAGGGTTTTTCTGATGATTGTGTGTTTTTCGTGTGTCTCTGTATACGAGATATACAGATATATATACACATATACAGACATCAAAATCCGAGTCCTAATCGGATTAGTTGATGTCAATCAAAATCCATATCAGATATAGATTCTATCAGGATATTCAAAATCTATATTAAATATGGATTCTCTCGTTATTATCTGATAATACATATATATATGTGTGTATATATATAATCACCACAAAAAAAAAGAAAATAATAATAATAATAATTAATATCTAATATTAATATTATTAATATTATTAATATTAGCCCATACGCATTCTTGTGTGTGACCCGATAGACCCATATTAATTGGCAGTTGGTTAAATCTCCATTAAACCAACAAGTCGTAATTGGTCTCTAGCAAGACATTACGACTACCCAATTAATACGAGTAAAGTCTAACTAGCCTAATAATAGTACATGCATTAATCCATTTGTCACACGATATCTAGTTTGAACATAAGTCATGGTGAGCGTCATACTTATATTGTTCAAACATATGATTACTCGATCTCTAAGTAGACTGATTAAACAAATGACATTGATCACACTATCAATTCATTTGAGCACGGCCATGCATTTCACAGTCTCACTAATCGAGGGGACCAAAGATATCTCTCTCAAAAAAGAGGAACAAATTCTATCTTGATTGTTCAATATCCTCTACATAATTTCTATCATATTCAATCATGACCTTTATTATTATCCAGTTACGGATAACGTTTGATCATGTGAAAATATAATAGTCCTTATGTTGGAAACTATGACAATCTCAAGTCTAAGGATTAAAACATGATTATCATGAGATTTACTAATGACGCTAATCCATGTAGTAATCTCATGATTGGTCTATCCAATACACTGTTCTCTAACAAGTATCTATGAGATTGATTTGTATCACCATACACATAATCATCTCATGATTATCAAATCAATACTCATACTGGTTATAAATTATTTTATCTCTATAACAATAATGAACCAGAGACATATATCATAATTGTGTAACATACTAACCAACAATAATGATAATAAAACCTCTTTATTAATAATAAATGTATAACATAAAACATCCAAATCATGGCCTAGGGCACATACACTAACAACTGGACCCCAGACACTTCACATGAAGCTCCTTATGTAGGCGTCCGAAGTATACTGGTCTCCAGATACTTCACATTAGGCACCGTATGTAGGCGTTTGAAGTATATTGACCTTCGAACACTTCACATTAAGCGCCTTATCTAGGCGTTCTAAGTGTCAATTGTGAAAATCATCAAAACTTAACATATTCTAACAGTCATGTCTGACTTATGGTTTGTGATTGACGGTGGTTCTAAGGCGCATGTGTATTTCAAGCTACGTTACCACGTGAGGACGGATATTGATAATATAGTCTCACTTTCCCCATTTGAGAAAAATATATGAGTTATATGAGAATAAGGTACTATCACCCATCGTCTTAAGGTTTTAAATGAATATGAGTCTCATAAGTTTCAACAAGATTCTTCAAAATTCATCTTTTAGTGCATGCAGAGGCCCTTGCATTCTTTAGGTTTGTACGTAGTTTTGGTACTTAGCTAATAGTTTGACTCAGTTTACCGTACTTGTAAGATCTCGCAATCTAGTTCTTTGTTTTGCATTGTGTACTGGCTTCCTTACGCCAGTGGGCAAGGAAGGGTATTGTATACTATAAATTGAAAAGTCGTTTAAGAGAAAATCGAAATCACTGTAAGGAAACACAGTTGGTTTGCTTTCGTGGTTAAATCACAGAAAATGCCGAAAAATATTTGGTTTTTTCTCTTTCTGTTCTTCCTGATATCTGGTTAGCTTCTTCCTGAATCTGGTCATATTGTAATATTTTTATCTTTTAGTCTAACTCTGTCATCAAGCAACGAGTTTTCCTTTCAATTTGATATGCTCTTTCTTCTTTGATTGCTTTTTGTGTTCTCTGTTTGCATTGTGTACTTTCAGGAGAATATATAATGATGAGGATTTTTCCACCTGATTTCAGGTCTGGTGTCTGACGATAATACTATTGCTAAGCACAAGTGAATGTCAAACGAATCGGATTTTTTTTGTATTTTTTTGATAAAAAAGCAATCTTATTTACATTTAGCAGTTTGTGACATAATTATATGTTATGCTTCATTTTTTTTCTTTTTAATGTGGGGGGGGGGGGGGGATGGTGTCTTTACATAATATGAAAATTGGACAGGGGAGTCTCTATGACATAGTTCATTTGGTATTTGGGTTGTGATTTGTTCCAAAGAGGTCAATTGTTCGATTTCAGGGGCACACACAGTTTGAGTGTTTCAATGCTGCCTGGTTTGCAGAGGGACATCTTGTGTGGGTCACGTCGTAAGTCCTCACCCAACTTAATTGATGGGTTTGGGTTTTGGGGTTTGGGGTCTGGGGTTTGGACTCCTGATTTACATCTTCCATAATGCTCATTGAGGCTGGGACAGTGGAAACCCCTTGTGTAGACATGGAATCACTTTTTGCTCCAAAGTTGGAAAGAGAAAAAAATGTGTTTTTAAGGGGTTTTGAGAAGTGAGGTTTCACATTCCTTTTTAGTAATGTTCTTCGTCTAAAGCAATGCTTGTAACAACCAAGATATACATGAATTTAATCTTTTAGATGTTGTTAGTTATGTTTCTCGCATATGGTATTTTGCTTTTAAGATAGATTATTATTTTTTGTGAACAATTGCAGTTGCAGTTGATGCAGAAAGTTCATCGTTAACCTCAAGGCCAAAAAATCTTCATTTCAAACTCATTACTGCCTCCATTCCCGTGAAGAAGCTGCTGGAAGATGAAGATTGCACAACTGAGCCATGTGATCCAACTCTTGATGAATGCAACAGCATAGACTGCGGAGACTGTACAGTGTACGCTCTTTGCACAGATTTGCCACCGCCAGAATCAGAAGATACCTAATTTGATTCAGATACACATGCACTTGACCTGCCCATCTTACATGAAACTTCACTACTCGTTGTTTGATGCAAGACTAGGTGTGGATTTATGTTGGTCGTTCCTGTACCTATCTTGCATGAAACTTCATTACTCGTTGTTTGATGCGAGACTGAGTATGGGTTTATGTTGATCGTTTCTGTACCTATCTTGTATGAAACTTCATTACTCGTTGTTTGATGCAAGACTGAGTATGAGTTTATGTTGGTCGTTCCTGTACTTATCTTGCATGAAACTTCGTTACTCGTTGTTTATGCGAGACTGGGTGCGAAATTATGTTGGTCATTGTCGCTAGGCATGTCGTGTTTTTCCTTTGCCTTTTAATTCAAGAAATAAGACCATGGTTTAGCCTTTATCCTCTAAGGTAAGGGCAAAGCCTTGTATGGCACAATGTTTGTTTTCTTCAACAGCATCTTCTAAGGAGGAGCTGTATATTTCAGAAATTAAAAGACTGAGTATGGATTTATGTTGGTCGTTTCTATACTTATCTTGCATGAAACTTTGTTACTCGTTGTTTGATGCAAGACTGAGTATGGATTTATGTTAGTCGTTCCTGTACTTATCTTGCATGAAACTTCATTACTCGTCGTTTGATGCAAGACTGGGTGCGAAATTATGTTGGTCATTGTCGCTAGGCATGTCGTGTTTTTCCTTTGCCTTTTAATTCAAGAAATAAGACCATGGTTTGGCCTTTATCCTCTAAGGTAAGGGCAAACCCTTGTATCAATAGCATCCTCTAAGGAGGAGCTTTATATTTGAGAAAGTTAAAAGAATGAGTTTTCTCAAATCTATATATCTTTTTGTTGATGAAATATGTCTCGTTAAACGTTTTAAGTATTTCATTCGCTCTCTAGGCTCGCTTATTTCATTCGCTATTTGGTTTTACTATCTACGTATCTTGATGTTAATTGCATAAAGTATACGAATGTCATTGGTTGATTATCGATTCACAAAGGACAAAATAGCAAATAAGAAGACGTAATCTACTTCATCAACATTAAGATACATAGATTACGTATATATCAAAACCGAATTTACTTCATCAATAGACCATATCAATTTACGGTAAAGATTCTCTAGTCCTTTTTATTCTATTCTCAACTCTTCTTTTTTTCTAAGATCATACCAGATACATCACTCCATGAAAAGTGGAATAAAATTTTCATTTAATTATTAAAAGGTCTTGATAGAGAGAAGGGATTAGAATATCCAAATATATCTATTCGCTAACAAATGAAAATGTTCAAAGGTAACGATTGCAGTCATCAAAATATAAATGATTTGAAGTAAAAACGGATTCAAAGAACACAACACGTATAAAGCACAACTCACTTTATTATTATTCGGAAAATAACTCAAAACCGAATGACACAACTTGCCGCCACTCCAATGGTTCGGCCGACCCCTATTATACAGACTCACTAGTCTAGACAAAACCTTAACCTAAAAAGAAATAGATAAATATCATTAAGGAAATATACTAAAACTTAAACTCCTACTTCTTAGAAGATTTCTAATCCTTATCTACTAAGGAAATTATCCAACAATCTCCTCCTTAATTTCCGAATATACCCTTGGAAGGTCTTCCACGCCGAGCAAGCTTCGTATTTCCTTGAACTTCGTCCGCGCCAACGGCTTTGTCAAGATATCCGCTCTTTGCTCATCGCCACTTACATACTCCATCTCGATCAATCCATTCTCTATGTGCTTGCTCCTTCCATGAAACACGGGGTTCTTCGTAAGTGCAATGGCCGACTTATTATCCACGCGTATGACAACCTTTTCTTGCTTCTAACTTGTTATTTCGCACAACAATTCTTGAAGCCACAAAGCTTGGCATGCTGCGGCCGTGGCGGCCATAAACTCGGCCTCACAAGATGATAATGCTACGGTCCTTTGCTTTTGAGAACACCATGTAATCGGAGAATTGTTAAAGTAGAAGATATGTCCAGTTGTGTTTTTCCCATCGTCTTGATCAATATCATGACTACTATCACTATATCCAACAAGCTTCATGAAACTTCCTCGTCTAAACACTATTCCAAGTGTAGTGGTTCCTTTCAAGTACCTTAGAATATGTTTAATGGCAGCCTTATGACACTCCCTTGGTTCTTGCATGTAGCGACTCACAACTCCAACTGAGTAGGCAAGATCCGGTCTTGTGTGAAGTAGGTATCGAAGACATCCTACTACCCTTCGATATTGCATGGCGTCTACCACTGCCTCTCCTTCGGCCTTGGTGAGCTTCGTGCCAGGATCCATAGGAATGTGGGAAGCATTGCAGTCAAGCAAACCCACTTCCTTAAGTATCTTCAATGCATAACCTTCTTGCTTCAACGTAATGCAGTCACTTGCTTGGATAACCTCAACACCGAGATAGTAGGTTAGATGACTTAAGTCGGTCATCTCAAAGTTCTTCGCCATGTCTTGCTTGAACTCCTTAATAAGAGTCGCGTTTGTCCCAGTTACAAATAAATCATCAACATAAACGGCTATTATAAGAAAAGCTTCGTCCCTCGTTTTCTTATAAACCGACCTCTCCTTAGTGCATCGTACAAAATTTAAACCCTTTAGGATCTCATCTAGCTTCGTATTCCAATACCTCGGTTCTTGACGTAAACCGTATAAAGACTTTGAAAGCCTATAGACCTTCTCTTATTCTCCCCTCCTTTCAAAGCCTTCGGGTTGCGTCACATATACTTGTTCTTTTAACTCACCATGTAAGAAGACCGTCTTAACATCCAAGTGATGAATTTTCTAACCATAAGACGCGGCCAAAGAAACAAGTAACTGAATGGTCTCAATATGTGTCACGGGTGCGAAAACTTCATCATAGTCAATGCCAAAATTTTGAACGTACCCCTTTGCAACTAGACGAGTCTTGTACTTGTTTATAGAGCCATCGTCGTGTTTCTTGATCTTGAACACCCACTTCAACCCTATTAATTTAACGCCTTCGGGTTTGTCAACTAGCACCCAAGTCTCGTTTTTGTTGATGGAATCTATTTCATTCTTCATGGCTATCATCCACTCTCTTGAGTCTTTTGCTTCAACAAAAGTTCTCGGCTCGTTATCAACCATCAAGGCCACATCATCATCATCCATATATGAAGCGAGAACATAGTCATCAAGATACTTAGGTAGATTCTTAGGTCGGCTTGACTTCCGTAGCAGCGTAGGCGAATTTCCTTCATCCGGATCGAGCACGGACGGTGCGCTATACCCTCTCGGCTGCGCGTGACCACGGGCGGACTATTCTGCTGACTGGCTAGGAGCATTCGGCCTTGGGCTGGACAGGGCCGAAGGCTGTGAGGTCACGGGTGGTTGTGCGATCTCCGAGGCCGTAGAGACATACGTTGGTCCTTTTCCTTCATCAAGTGTATTGCGCCATACTACTTGAAACATCCCCTGTGGCATTGATATATCGTGTCCTTGTTCATCCCATTTCCAACCAACACTCTCATCAAAGATCACATCGCGGCTAATATAAAATTTTCTTGACTTGGGATCATAAAGACGGTACCCCTTTGTACCCGGTTCGGCCCCAAGATTGACCAAAGGTCGAGCCCTATCTTCCAACTTCTTCAAATGAGGCGCTTCATTCTTCGCATAGGCAAGGCACCCAAAAACTCTTATGTGATGAAGACTTGGTTTTTCTCTTTTGTGCATCTCATATGGTGTCTTATTTTGTAAAGCTCTCATAGGAAGACGATTAATCAAATATGTTGATTGTCGAACCGCTTCTCCCCACATATAATTAGGCACTCTCATAGCCTTCAAGATACTTCTTGTCATCTTCATTAATGTCCGATTACGGCGTTCTACGACACCATTTTGCTGAGGTGAATATGGAGTCGTTAAATGTCGCATTATGCCCATCTTTTCACAAAAAGTGTTGAACGCGATAGAGGTGAACTCCCCTCCTCTATCAGAACGAAACACTTTTAATACTTTTGAAGTGGCTTTTTCGGCCATTACAACAAATTTCTTGAAGGCTTCAAACGCACCACTCTTTTCCTTTAATAAATAACACCACATGTATCGTGAGTAATCATCAATAAGTACAAACACATACCTATTACCGCCAAGTGAGCTTGGTGTGATAGGGCCGAGCAAATCTCCATGCACCAAATCCAAGGGGGCTGCCGCGCGGTGACTTGTTTTGGGAGGAAAGGGTAATCTCGACAGCTTGCCAACGAGACATGACTCACATATACGATTCTCATGATCTATGTGAGGTAGTCCACATACTATGTCTCTTCTCTTCATATTCTTCAGAGTGTCGAAATTTACATGACCAAGGCGTGCATGCACTTCCATGCTTCTTCATCGATTTTACTTTGAAGACATATGGGAACACCCGGTTGTATGTTGATCTTGTATAATCGATTCGGACTCTTGGATACTCGCATTAATACACGGCCTTCCTTGTCAAATAGGAACAAGATTTCTCCTTTCATACTCACTTCACATCCAGCCTCGGTTGCTTGTCCGAGACTAATTATATTACTCCGCAACTCCGGTATAAAATAGACTCCACTTAGCAACCTTTGCTCACCCGATTTTACTTGAAGAATTATTGAACCCTTTCCTTTAATCTCAACACACGATCCATCTCCGAATCTCACCTTCCCTTTTACGTTTTCATTCATCTCGGAAAAGTAAGATATATTCCCCGACATATGATTGCTTGCTCCGTTATCAAGATACCACACGTGATCTTCAAAAGGTTGAGAAGTCAACTTACTCGGCATCAAGTTCTTCTCATTTAAATTAATCTCTTGGGGTTGGTGATTCACAACTTCATACACAAAGACGGTCTCGCCAATGTCATGTCCATCGGCCATGAGAGCATCACCCGACCTTGCTCTCTTTTTGGGGCACTTGCTCGCGAAGTGTCCCGGTTTCTCACACCGAAAGCATATTAATTTCGAACGGTCCCTCTTCGATTTTCCTTTGCCTTTTCCGCAGTTGGAGTGCGCATCAGAGGCCTCGGGTTCAGCTTGCTGTCGATCGGACCAACCGTCGCGGCCTCTTCCCCGGCTGCGGCCTCTACCACGTGCCCCACGGCCTCGACTCTTTTGATCCAAGGACCCTCGTTATTCCCCGGTATTAGTATATAAGAGAGTATTTTGAGGAGTCGAATTAATAGTCTCTTCATTAATCTGTTCCTCATATGCTTTCAAACGACCAACCACGTCCTAGAAGTCGATTTTGTTCAAGTCCAACACTTGTTCGAGTGATGCAACGATGTGTATGAATTTCGATCTTGGCAACCCGTTAAGGAATTTCTTCACCAATTTTGAATCTTCTAAGGGCTGCCCTAAAGTAGCCGATTTTGCTGCTACTTCAAACAACTTTCCAGCGTACACATCGATAAAGTCCGTTTCCCCCATCTTGAGTCTATCAAACTCGGCGGCTAGGGTTTGGAGACGCGCCTCCTTCACTCTATCCGCCCCAAGATAGCGAGTCTTGATGGTTTCCCAAATTTTTTTGGAGGTTTTTTGATTACCAACTTGCAAGATCAAGTTTTCGGAGATTGCTTGAAACAAGAGGGCAATCGCTATATCATTCTTTTCAGCATCATCCGAACCTGGATCAATTGTATCCCATACTTTGTGAACTCTTAGAACAACTTTCATGCGCATAGCCCACACGGTATAATTGGTTGGAGATAGCATCGGATATTGGACAGTTGCAGAACTTACTTCCCTTCCCCGCGTTTGACTCGCGGTGCTCACGGGCCTTGCACTACTTTTGCCGACTTCACTCATTGTGGTTGGGTCCTTCCAAGAGCTTGCTTATCACCACCCCTCCGGTGGATTTTAATCAGCCAGATCCTTTCGGCCTGGGCGATTCTTTTTTTTTGTGGGGTTGAAGACTCCTTTGATCACACAAGTCTTCAATAAACACGCGACGAATCCGGCCTCTGTTGATTCGAAGAACACAGTAGCCTCCTCCCGGGATCAACCGAAACACGGCAACCCTACCACGGTAACTCCTCCCTTTTCTTGCAACCTTGGCTCTGATACCAATTGAAGTAAAAACGGATTCAAAGAACACAACACATATAAAGCACAACTCACTTTATTATTATTCGGAAAATAACTCAAAACCGAATGACACAACTTGCCGCCACTCCAATGGTTCGGCCGACCCCTATTATATAGACTCACTAGTCTAGAAAAAACCTTAACTTAAAAGGAAATAGATAAATATCATTAAGGAAATATACTAAAACTTAAACTCCTACTTCTTAGGAGATTCCTAATCCTTATCTACTAAGGAAATTATTCAACATGATTGCAGTCATCAAAGATTTAATTTTATCTTTTTTTTAATTTTGCTCGAAATAAATACTAATCTAGCTTTATTCATTTGCAGTTAAACAAACACATACATGAGAGTATCCTATCACTGAGAATGTAAGGTACTAGTGCTATTTACTCTAGCAGTATAAATAAGATTATTTACAAAATCCTGTCTCATTATACGGCTAGTTGTCTTCCTGTATATCTGAATCGGTGGCGGTATATGCTCAATGTTTCTATGAACCAATTGGTTCTTCTAGTACCATATGTTCTACACAATCTCACGGAACACATATCTCCATGCCCATGTTGCCATGGCTCTTCTCCATTGGGATTCCAGGTTCTTCATAACCTAATCAATTGGGTTGTTCGGCTGTAAAAACTGAGTCCAGGCCAAAGGGCATATGTGAAACCTCCACACTTGTTTTGTCCAACTACAATCTCGCTCAAGTTTTACTCGGTCTCATAAATGTTGAACTCAAGCTTCAGACTGAAATACCCTTAAAATTCATTTCCAAGCTTAAATGTTCAAAAGACCAAAAAAAAAAAAAAAACTATTCGATTTATTCCCACAAAGACCACTTATAAAGTATATAAAAGCATATACTCTCCAGATAGAAAAAAATCAAAGGTCAGGAAACCTGTGTGCTGGAAAAATTGGAATGCATTATGTATACGAAAAGCTGAAGAGGGGAATGGGTTTCAGGAACTCGAGTACGTTTAATACGGCCCTTCTTGGTAAGCAAGTTTGGAGGTTCTTAACGAATACAGATTCGCTTCTTTATAAAGTATGTAAAAGCATATACTTTTCGGATGGGCAATTGTTGGGGGCTCAGCTAGGTGGCATACCTTCGTCCTCGTGGAGATGTCTTATTCGCGCAAAGGACCTTAGCAGCATCGTTTATTCCTCCAACGGCTTCTTAAATAGAAATAGAATTAGCATCGCAGTTATTTACAAGAACTGACTATTCTGTTTCGAGAGGACAAGACTTGTATCAACTGGTAAGGTTAGCTGTTTTATGATCTTAAGGCCACGGCTTCGATCTACGGAAACAATCTTTTGCACAAAATTCTGAAGAAGTTGCAATACAGAATCGGGAGTTAAGTCCGAGTCCTAAGGGACGAGCTAAAAGGTGGATTTTCTTTGAGGATTGGAAATGGGCAGAATGTCAATATCCTCTTTGATTCCTGGATACCCAGTAGTGATGGTTTCAGAAAAATGTATACATCCGAATACTTCACTAAAGACATCAAAACATGGAACGAGGAGCTGATAAGAATATGTTTTGAAGCTAAAATTGGGTCTACTATTTTAGCAATTCCAATGGGGCATTTTAATATTTGCGATATAGTGTTATGGTCTGCTTCCAGGAATGGTTGTTACAGCGTTCGGACATCATATCAATTCTTAATAAGCAATCAGTGTTTTAGTATACCAGGATGATCTTATGCAAGTTACTCTGCTGCAGGTAATCTTTTGTCTAAATCACATATGAATTGGAACAACTGGTAAGATTGTGACCTTGCGGTGGGTTCAAGCTGCGGAAACAGCAACTTGAACAAAGTGTAAGGTAAGCTGTGTACATGAGATCACAAAGCGATCCGACCCCTCCACGAACCCTACGCAAATGCGGGAGGCTAGTGTATCAGAAACGCCCTTGTGAATTGGAAAATGTTGCGGGGGCTAAAGGTAGTAAATGAAGCAAAGGTTTTCTTTTGGAGGCTTCTGGTCAATGCTATACATTCTGTCGAAAGTTTCATAAGAAGAAATATGCTAATAGACTTTACTTGCCCATGATGCTATGAGGAGGAAATATCCTTGCACATATCTTGGTCTGGTGCTCTTTAGCAAGACAAGCATGGGGCTTAAGCACCCTTTTTTTCTTACATCAAATGAGATCGAAAGCATGGAATCATCAATTGGGTCACAGATAATTTGCCTTTCTTGGAATCTGAGATTGCTGAAAAGTTCATTGTCATTCTATGGTATTTGTGGAGTTCAAAGAACAAAGAGAAAAAAGAACGTTTGTAACTGACATTGAGTGAGGAGAGTAGAAGAAGATGTAGAGAGAAGTGGCTCAAGACGTGTAAAAATATTTTACGTAAGGAATATTTGCGCTTATTAGTTGTCGGGTTTAAGACAAATTTTCTCATAGGATATAACAAGATAATGATTTCTTATCTCAACAATAAGAAAGAAACTCAATGAACTTTCGAATTGAGAAGGTATTGGATAGGAAGAAGAATTTGAATTGCAAGATTGAACTTGAAATTAAGTTGTCTTGAAATATATCAAATGTGCCTTTTTATAGCTCTTGAACATCATATCAGATGTCCTAAACCGTTTAAGAATCATTAGATATGTCCCTTGGTGCATGAGTTACAACTTTAGATGGAAAGTCACACATATTAGGCACATCGATCGATCGATGATACTTCGATCCATCAGTGTCATCAATCGAAGTCTCACAATATGCTCCAGCTTTTCAACCAAGCCATTTCGATCGATCCGTGTGATCGATCTATGTTGGACAGTGTACTCCAACTTTGCACCCAGGTTACATCGATCGATCAATGTGATCGATCTATGTCACATCGATCGATTGATATGATCGATCGATGTCCAATAGAATACTCAGCTTCATGTTTCAACCACTTGGATCGATGCATGTCACTTTGATCGATCACATCGATCGAAGTCATCCGACAAGCTATTCTTGATTTATTTAAGCTTCAACCAACCTTTATCTTCTTTCCATTGCCTTTACAAACTAATATAACATTGAAAGCAGGTCTTCATCTCCTTTGGTCATTGTGAACATGACCATCAAGTTTTGGACAGATTATGGACGAGCTAACGAGGTGAGTTCTCATCTCGATATGTCATGTACACAGCAGGAAAGGCGGAATCCACCAAGAGATGGCTATGTTAAAACACATGTTGACGCAGCTATGTTAGGTTAAAACAAATTTTGTTTCCCCAACATAGCTGCAGCTATATTTGGAAAACAAAGAGGTGAATTTTCATATCGATATGTCATGTACGTGCCAAGCAAGAAGGTTCGATGCACACTATCCCAGGTGGAAGGCAGGATGGATTGACAGAAGAGAAAACTCAACCGATCATACTTTGGAAAAGAATTGTAGTTCCCTCACTGATAATGTAAAAGTTTTTGCTATCCCTCCAAATGTACTGTTATCTTTTATCAGATCTGGAGTCTCAAAAGTTTTTGTAAAGAATATAAAACAGGTTTGTTCAACAAATTTTTGAATGAAAGATCTTATTTGGTGTCCACAAAGCCTTTACATAATATACTGATATCTAATTTGTTGACAGATGGTTCTTCTTGAATGTACGTTTTGCTTTGTTTATACAACAACTCTTTTAACATTTTTTTTGGGCAAGAACCTTATTTTGTTGCTGTCTTTTATAGGGATTGCAATTTCAGACACGACACGAAAACACAATCTGAACTTGACGCGCTCTTTGCGGGTATGGGTATAGCTTTAGCGGGTTTCGTGTACAAATCGGATAAGACCTGAAACTTACCCGCTAAGAATAGGTCATGTTCATATACACCCGCAGGTTACACATTTATACCCATCATATTCAATTTTTATAATATATTTTAAATATAAACTATAAATTATTAAAGTAAAAAGTATAAAATAAAATAAAAAGTTTTTAAAACCTAAAAACCTAATCCACGATTGCCAATTTCTCATTCTATTTCTTATTATCCTCTGCAATTGCTCCCCGCCGCCCCCACCCATCATTCTTCATTTCTCCTTTGTTCACTCATTCTTTACTCTTCTCAGTTATCACTTCTCACTTAAGCGGCAGCCGGCAAGCAAGCGGTCTTGGTTCTGTTCCAACAAAGTTGGTGAAGCCGAAGGAGAGTCTGAAATTTACATCAAATAGAAAAAGACATTGTAGATATGCAAATAACTCGAAATTATGATTTAACTTTTATTCTTTAAAATTTGAAATACTTTCTGTCTGGAGGTCTTCCATTAGCGACACGCTGGCACTGTAACCGTCCCCATCCTCCTCGTCGGAGATACTATTCTCTCCTCTCTTCTTTTGTCATCTAATTTTCCACATTCTTAGGATTCAAGCCAGTGCACCTTACCTTATCATATGTTCTTTTTGTGTATTTCATTTATTACATGATGGATTGTTTTGGACCTTATAAGCATTCACTTGACTAGAAAGATGTGATTTCATTTCATGGTTTATAACATTTTTAATCTTGAACATTTGGTTCTGGACCTATTGTTGTTTTAATAATACATTGTAACAGTAGTCGATTTAAATATACGAAACCTGAAAATACACGAAACTTGAAAATATCTGAAAAATACACGAAACGACACATACATGACCTGAAATATTTGTACTTGCCAAGTTTGTTAGTATATCTGATACGCGACATGAAACCTGACATGTACATGTTTGAGTATCTATTTCGTACACGCAAAACAAACGGATAAGATATAAGTCTGGTACTTTGACATCTGAAACCCGAAAAACACGAACGGTTTGTCATCTTTAGTTTTTTATACAACAAGTGTTCTTTATCCTAAAAAATTTAGTTTTTATCGGCCCTCTTTAAAACAAAATTAAAGATAAAATTGTCATATATCATCCAAAGTCCAAAGAGATAAGTGGCCATCCTTCTCCATACCATTACGAGATAATCTACATCTTTTCAGCCGTCGATCTTCTCCTCCCAACAGATCCTCACCCTCCATTCTTTACAAAATCAACCCAAACTTCTTCAACCACACTCACAATCCCCTCCCCAATCTCTCCGACTCAAAATCTTCTCCTCCGACAAACAACCTCCGCCGGCGACTTCTCAATGGCAGCCTTACAGCAAACGCCGATCACCTTCCGTTTACTTTCACCACCTTCTGCTCATATTTCTATCAACCGCACTCCCAAGGTCTCCCTCTCCACCTTCGTCAATCTCCCAACACTCAAAATCAAACTCCGATCTACACCTCTCCGCCGCCGCCGCAGCAATGGAGCTGCGGGAGCCACAATGTCAGTCACGGCAGCAAGCAGCTACGCCTTCGCCCTCGCCGACGTGGCAAAATCCAACGGCACACTCGAACAAACTTCCGCCGACATCGAAAAGCTTGAGAGGATCTTCTCCGAAGAAGCCACACTCAACTTCTTCTCAAACCCTATCATCGAGGTGTCCAAGAAGCGTGACGTCATCGACGAGATAGTGACGTCGGCAAAGCTTCAGCCTCACGTGGCGAACTTTCTCAACATTTTGGTCGACATGAGACGGATCGACATCGTGATCGACATCGTGAAGGAGTTTGAGGTGGTTTACAATAAGTTGACTGAGACGGAGCTGGCGGTGGTGACGTCGGTGGTGGATTTGGGGGCGGAGCATCTGGCAGAGATAGCGAAGGGAGTGCAGAGATTGACCGGAACAAAGAATGTGAGGATTAAGACGGCGAAGGATCCGTCATTGGTGGCCGGATTCACGGTGAGATATGGAAGTGAAGGATCGAAATTGATTGATATGAGTGTGAAGAAGCAGCTTGAAGATATTGCATCCGAGATTGATATTGGGGATATTCAATTAGCAGGGGTATAATCTTTCTTTTTATCTTTTTCTTTTTGTGTTTTTTTTTTGGCTTTGAATTTAATTTTTCTGGTTGAGAAAATTGTGTATTGTTGCTAAATAAGCAATGTAACTATATTTGTGAAACTTAATATAGTATTTTCTGAGGAAATTGGATCTTTATTAAAATGTATCAAAAATACAGAGAGTTGGTGGCTAGCCTTGACAAGCTAACCATCCTCTAGATATATAATTTAGGTGTATGTATATAAGCTAACAAACTAACTCGGTTCAATATATCATTATGAACATAGATTAGCCTTTTGAAGCATGTAGACATTTCTTGCTTTTAGTGCTTGCCTTTTTTTCAGACCACTTGACGCATTTTTCTTGTAAGTTCATGTGGCACCTTCACCATGAATGAAGCAGCAGGAGAACTACGGCAAAAAAGAATCAGGACACAATTTGCCTAATAATGAAATGAAACAACATCCCACCAAAGAGGAATAAACTTGGAGCAACTGGTAAAGTTACTGCTATGTGAACTTGAGATCACGGGTTTGAGCCGTAGAAACAACATATTTTACAAAAGGTAGGGTAAGACTACGTACATCAGATCGCAAATCGATCCGGTCTCTCCCCAGACATTTTGCAAACACGGAAGCCTAGTGCACTGAGAATTCCTTTATTGTTATCCCACCAAAATCTTTAGTGTTACTAGTGTTACACAGAAGTCATGGGTGATCATTGGTTCGATGATTCCAAAGATGTGACAGGCAGCGTGTACAGGGCCAGAGATGGATATACAATGAAAGACTCCATGACTGAGAAACTCCAGAACATACTATAGGAAAAAGGCTAATAGTTATTCAATAATACACTATCACACTGTCATTTATGCAGGTATATGTAGAGGCGAAAGTCTTACTAGAACACTGTCATTTATGCAGGTATGTGTAGAGACGAATGTCTTACTGGAAGTAAACTCTCTATCTTTTGGGATGGATGTATTGTTTGTTTGTCTCTCGCCCTCTCCAGATCCTAACGATAGCTTTTTCTTTCGTCGGAATAAATGAGGTATGATAGTTGTTGGTGCTAATAGCTACCTCTTCCACCCATTAGCTTCTCTGAACTATGAAGAATAAAGCTGACATTCTACGAGATAACAACAAAAAGAAGGCATGAAAGAAGAACAACATAACCACAGTGGATGGAAACGTTTCTCTGTTTTTTGCAATCTCAAATTAACATTTTTTGGACTATATGAAAACGGCGCGATATTATTCTCTTTGAATATATGCAGCTCCAACCAACCAACAACCAATAACCATACTCACTATATCCCAACGATAGCAAAAACTATCGTTAGGATCTAGGGAGAGTGAGAGACAGACAAACAATATCTCAATCCTAAAAAATAGAGAGTTTGCTTTTATTGATACTCCGTTTCTATATTACCTGCAAGATGTCAATATATGCAGCTCCAGTGCCTGAAAATCTCCAGAGTCAAAACCAATTTTTGGTTGGTAAATAAAGACTCGCCATAACCTATTCACAATCCACAGCTGCTGACAAATAGTGATATCAAAAACAGAAAAAAGCGGACCTTTAATCAACTGGAAACCGATATCAAGTGATTGAATCAAAAAAAAGGAAAAACATCATCTAAAATTGCAACTTGAATCAATTCCACTAAAGCAGTAAGCAAAATGTACTTGAATCAATTGCATACAGTAAGCAAAAAAGAAAAAAAAAACAATACAATAACTAGTGAATTTCTACTATTAATGAAACAAACGGCAGCTACCAAATGAATTGTGGGCATCAAGTGAATATTAATAAATTCTCCGTCAAGGACACATTCTTTTTTAACTTCGGAATATGATGAAATAAAGTAAAATGACTCATTAAATTATCTGTGATCTTGTATTGTGAAGTAGCAGTTGATCGATACAGCTTGACGCAATTTTTATTATGAGTCATCAAGAAACAAACTCTACGTGTTTCTAACACATGGATATAGTTATGTACATTCGACTCCACCATAGCCGGGAGAATATAAGTCAATGAGTAATGTTGTTGTTGTTGTTGAAGTGAATATTAATAAACACAACACTTATTCCCTATATCATTATATATTCATTATGTCCTAAAAATATTGGTATAATCAAACAGTCAATTGGGCAAATATCATTTAAAATTAAATTGTTAAACCATTTCTACGGAGTTCATTGAAATTTGATAATAAATTATGTAAATTATTATTTTAACAACTTATTGGGTTAAATACTTTAAAAATCCGGTTCAATTTATTTATTTAGATGTGGTAATATTTTTTAGACGAGAAGAGTATAAAATATCAAAACGTCCTTATATGACACGGAACTTGACACCCGCGCCGCCTGGTGAAAGTTCTATCTATGCGATCTCCAAATATACAGTTAATCCTCTTCTTGTTAAATCATTAAAAAAAATAAAAAATAAATCAGTCGTTTTTCAAAAGTAGAAGTAAAATCTCATTCTTTCTTATAATAAAAATCCTCATACTTTGTCCAAACAATTATGGAAAGAGATCATTTTCTAAATCCCTTCTTTCTAACTCTTTTATGAATACTATAACATTAACAACAACATTAACTCATTGTCTTATAAGTTCTTATCTATAGTAGGGTAGAAGAAGGTCGGACATACGCAATCATACTTATGTGTTAGAAACACACAGTGGTTGTTTCCTGATGACCTATAATGAAAATTATGTCAAGCTGTGTCGATCAACTGCTGCTTCACAATATAAGAAGTGCAACCAATTTAATAAGTCATTTTGATTTATTCCATGATATTCTAAAGTCAAAAAAAGAATGTGTCCTTTAATCTATTAGAAATAAAAACAACTCTTTTATGAATACTCTAAAATCATATTGTATGAATGGATATTGTATAGTAACTCATCTTCCCTTTGGCGGTTCTTCAGAAGTACTGTTCCTTTGTTGCGCGTAGGGTTGGAAACATCAAATACGCAGGCTGCTGCTGGTCCAATACGTTGGAAGGGCAAGGGTTCAGGTACCTTTACGGTGGATAGCGCGTATACGATGTTGATTGCTGGAACCACTGACGCGAAGTCCAATTTATGGAATACTATATGGAGGCTACAGGGTCCTAAACGTTTAAACATGTTATTATGACAGATTTGCTATTCTGGGCTTCCCACTGGTTCATTCCTCTTTAGGCGACACATATCGTCATCGGGCAGATGTGGCATTTGCGGTCATCAGGAGGAAACTACTCTTCATGCTATACGTGATTGCCCTTGGGCACGGCAGATTTGGTGCGGCTTCGTCGAACCCAGCACCAAAGATCAGTTCTTTCGATCTTCTAGTCCACGTCAATGGATCATGGAGAGCATTCGTTCCTCGTATCATCCGGAAGGAAGTCGTTGCAAGAGTTAACCATTTGGAGCTTGTAAATAGTTACACATGTAGTGGTAGTTTGGCATCAAATTTTACTTTTACTCAGTAGTAGGAAATATTCACTGATGTAAATTGTTGACAATTTATCAATAAAGTTTCAATTCCCACCAAAAAATACTCTTAAGTTTATTTCTATCACTTTTTTAAATTTAAAAGAGAGGTGTAGGAAAGAGATTGAGGAAAATATCTCCTCTCTTGACTTTTTCTAAAATAAAAAATAAAAAATAATTTGGGATGGTAGAACTCGAAACTCTTAGAAAATGCGACGTAAAGGTTTTTTGGCATCTCCTCTCCTAAATTATCCCGTGTGTTCGTCAACTCATTCATTCCCTGTTGACCCAATGGATATGTAAACCACCCCACCAGCCAATGCCAAAAACGGACATAATCTACAGAGGACGGAATCTCAGCATGGGACGAAGAGGAGAATGAAAAAAGACGATTTCTTTCTAGTTTTCGTAGTAAAAAGGGGCATTTTCTGCGTCTTCCCGACGCAAATTCTGGCAGAATCGGAGGAGGATTCAGAGATATAGCCCAGCTGCCAATTCCAGAGTAACAGTCTGTCAGGTCCAATTTTTTGCCTTAATATTTGCCCTGTTTTTGCTTCATTCTGTTTCTTATTCATTTTTACCATCTGCCCTCCATTTGAGTTGATAAAGTTTGCAGCTTTTGGTATCCCTTCTGATTATTCAACCTGGAATGATCTCTGATGCAATTACAAAATCAGAATGCATTTTGAATGTTCTCTGTTGAAACACACAGGATTGAGATTTTAGTTTGTTAACAAATTGTACATATTGGTTGGGAGATGGGTATTGGTAGAACATAAGCTAGAAAGGAAATAATTACATTGTCATTTGTTGGTGGCGTGAGGATTGTTTCCCGGAACGCAAGAAACGAATGCAGTCCCAAGGGATATCTGATTGTTTATAAGCTTCAAAACATATAGCAAGGGCTCTTACATAGCCAAAGGGTCAATACCAATAAGCATTCATGACTTGATTCCATTGTCAAACATAAGGATTAGGAGTGATTTGTGACTTTTGTACTACAGTAATTGAGAGGAAATTGCACAAATATCATTGAAATAGCCATGAGTGCACTCAACTCAACAGAATTACAAGGAATTGCAGAAGCTAGTGCCTTCTTTGAGTCAGCTCCTCCTTTGAAGGATGGTGATGACATCAAGAGAAGAATCGAAGAGTTTGTTGAGAGGAAATGTTCATTAACCGGCAAGTTTACTTCTCACCTATGAGGCCAGGTGTTTTTTGATTCTTTGAACAATACCAATTTGATATTCCTTTCTGATCTTTTATTTTCAGATAACGGAAAGCTCCCCAGGGTTGTTTGTGTGACATCTGGTGGTACTACAGTTCCTCTGGAGCAACGTTGTGTTCGTTATATTGACAACTTTAGCTCAGGTCATAGAGGAGCTGCATCTACAGAGTAAATTACCTAGTGCTTTATTATTCAGTATCTTGCATCTGATGTATTTGACATAATAATCTTTGATGATGGATGTACAGATATTTCTTGAAAGCTGGATATTCGGTCATCTTTCTGTATCGGAGGTTTTCTTCATATGACATTTTGCCACTATGATATTTTGTGTGGCTACAGGTTTTCCTTGACAAAAGTTAACTGGAACAGATTCTTCGTGCAGAGGGACTTGCCAGCCTTATTGTAGATCTCTTCCTGATGACCCCTTGCTCCAATGCTTTGATGTTCCGCTTGGCTCAAAAATTCAAGGTCAGTGACTTGGAATGTGTGGGTAGAAGCTCTACTACATTGTATAGAGTGCTACTGGAATTGGAAGAAAATTCTCTGGGGAAGTCTTAGTTCTTAATTCGAAAATTCAACTTTTAGCTTGACTAGCAACCAAAATTTCTTTTCCTTATAATTCTTGGAATGTTACTATAACATCATAGATGCCGTAGAGAATGCAGTTCATAGATTAAACATAGTGCTTCTGAAGTGCTCCTGTTGTTGAGTATTAACTTACGAGAATATAATGAGTCGAATGGGGTATATATATCTAAATTCCTGATAGTTATTTTTATTAATTTTATTTTGGATGAGACTGATCCAAAATTTTCAAGTTGTTTATGTCAATCTTTATTTTTATTCCATTTCAGTGCTTCCAACATATGCAGAAACTGTTGAGAAAGTCATCACTAAGCATCATGCAGTATGTAGATAGTCATGTCTATTTCTCTTTTTAAGTTTTCATTTTTCTTGATTCATGCATCTTGCGAAATTGATCACCTGATAGTAATGAAGAAATGCTTGCAGGCTGTATCAGGTGGGTACTTGCTGAAACTTCCCTTTACCACAATATTTGAGTACCTCCAGGTTTCTATTTCTGACTCTATCATATATTATTATTATTATTATTGGGATTGGATCTCAGCTAGATTTTCCATCACTATTCACATATCTGAGGTTCTTGCTTACATGTTATTCTTGAGCTTCAATAAAAACTTTTTTTTATTGCAGATGTTACAGTTAATTGCATTATCAACAAGCAGAATTGGGCCAAATGCTATGTTTTATCTTGCTGCTGCTGTTTCTGACTTTTATGTTCCCTGGGAAACAATGGTACTTCCTTTTTAAGTCCGTTTTACAAATTCTTCTTCTTGTATGCTGCTCGCGGTCATCAATTTTTTCATCCCTTTTATTACCAGTCTCTGGTACTTTGACCAACATAGGGATATTGCTTATTGATTTTCCAGCAATCGCCTATTGATACCCAAGTAATCTAGTCTTCTGCAAGAAGTCTAAATCATGCTTTCGTTAGATGTAGTAGATTGGAATCTCTATGATTAGTTGCATAATGCTGACCTTAAACATATAGTGCATAGATGAATTGAAGAATAATCCGCTGGACTGCCTTTGTCTATCTGCCGACGCCCTGTTTACATTTGATCTGGTTATATACCTGTACTCAATAGTTATAGTTACACCAGTTTCATGTACCGTTATTATTATTTTCACACAACACACGACACATACCCAGTATATCCCACCGCCAGCAAGAGCACGATTACTATTATTTTCATCACTATATTTGTATACACACACAAATCTCTCTCTCTCTCTCTCTATATATATTTATATATATATGTATATATATATGTATATATGTATATATAGATATATATATGTATATATATATCCAGCATGACCAATATGAGCAAACCTAGTGCAAACTAAATTTTCACCAGCTTTGGTGAGAGAAAATTCTGAATGAATTATGGCTAGTTCTAGAGTTAGGTGAAATATTGTGATATTATATCCATTTTGCAGACTCTTCACAAGATTCAGTCGGGATCTGGTCCCTTAGACATGCGGCTAGCTCAGGTTCCTAAAATGCTTTCACTGCTAAGGACGGAGTGGGCACCAACGGCTTTTTGCATATCATTCAAGGTTTTACTCCTAAATTTATTAAGCTATTCATGCTTATTAGATTGTTCAAGATAGCATCACGTTCCCTGCAGGAGGCATTCAGACTTTTGGGAAAGATGTCTTGACATTCTTTTCTCTGGACAGCAATCTTATCTGTGTCTTCAAATATGCTCCTGATCTTGCTTTCCTTTGTTCTGGCTTTAATCAGAATGTGTTCTTTATTGTGACTTTTACACTTTCACTGATCATTACAGCTGGAGACGGATTCGAAGATCCTTTTAGAGAAGGCGTGTATGGCATTAAAAAAGTACATGGTGCATATGGTGGTAGCTAACGAGCTTTCGACGCGCAAAGAGGAAGTTATAGTTGTTGCTGAGGGTGAAAACATTGTGGTGCGTAGGGACAAGTCTCAGAAAGATGCTGATGTTGAGAGTCCACTTATTGATTTGTTAGTAGAAAGACATTCTGCCTACATACAACAATCTTGCAAATGAAGGGTCGTTAAAATTCTGGCTAGTCTCTTATCAGGACTCAAGGATTGATGCTTCAGCTTTCAAGACTCAAATTTCAGTAACTGATGCAGACTTGATCACTTCAGTAAGTTAATAAGGAGTTGTAAATCTGCATTTTATTTGGTTTTGTAAGTGCCCAGTGGTGCAAAAGCAATTCAAGTGCTTTGGAGAATCTTAGTAACCAAGTTAAGTGTTCCCGGGCCAGGGCATAGTCCAGTTAGTATTCGGGTTGAGATTTGTTTCAAGAAGTCAAGAGTTCGATTCTAGGGATACACACATTGTGGGTGTTCCACTGCTGCTAGACCAAACGTCTGGTTTGCAGGGGGCACCCTGCGGGTCACTGCAGAACTCATCACCCAACCTAGGAGGCCGTCGGACTCCTAATTTGCATCTTCCACAATAATCTTTGGGATTGAAGCGGTGGGGGCCCAGGGCAAAGGATTTCGCTTTTTGTTCCAAGTTAAGTGTTCCAAGAAAAAGGCATCTTGTTACGGACATGGGCAAAACTCATAAGCTACCTTCTCTCATGCATGCTGAAGTTTAAAAATGGACATCATATAATGAAAATCATTGGCCTTTTTTGGGTATCAAACTAACGTTTGAATTCCTGTACATGTTCTCGAGTGTGAATTAGTCATTCATGCTTAACATACTGCACCAAAAATACACGCTACACGTACCGTTTATGCACTGCTTACATGCCGCCACTCACCGGCGCGTGTGGCCCACGCATCGCCGCTGATCGTCGGCGTCGACTACCAGAAACCATCTTTTTTGATTTCTATCCTATTTCATCATCAAATCATACAAAATCTCATTCTACACGACTATCGAATTCTTCACAATTAATACCAATTTCTAAATTAGTTTCAGATAAAATCATACTTTATAATCCAAATAATTATCAATATTATGATCTATGAAAAAAATACACCTGCTGGCCGAAATATATTTCCTCCAATTCCATATAAGGTCTCGGCCTTTTATACCTCAACAAACAATACAAAATTTACAATTCCATATATATAGACACACACACATATCTATATATATCATATGCACACACAAATTATACATTAATCGATATACCCAAATTACATATTGGCCGCTGTCCATGTCTTGACCAAACCAATATAATTTTCGACCAAATACCAAATTTACCAAAACTCAACATCCATATATACACATATGTACACAATCGATCATACACACATACATATATACATCTTTCTATGAAATCAATAATATAAATGCATTATCTTTATTTTCATATAAAAGTGTATATATACGGTTTGCAAAAGCATAATTAATACAGGTAGGGTACTTACTTGGACAAGTATATACTATACTGATATTCGATTCAGGATTCGTTCGACAAAATCTCATTTTCTTCTTCCAAATAGAGGCTAGGCGAATTCTTTTCCGGGTGCAGGGGTGGCTGCCGATTTCTTATGATGGGTGGGGGTAGGGTTTTATTTTTGTTTAGGGTGTGTATATAAGGTATGATATCCATTTTTAAACTTCATCTCATGTTGTATATATTTGTGTGTGTGTGTCTATATATATATATGTGTGTGTAGACTCACTCATGGCTTCTTAGATGGAAAGGCATAGGTGTAGGTCTAGGTCTCCCACAAGGTACTGACCAAAGTCCAAAAGTATGACACAGACTACATGCGATGTGGTTACCCAGACTCGAATCTGCGTCATTTTGAGAGCAATATGTCACTCGAGTACCGACGGATTTTGTTCTTTTATTGGTTAGTTGTCCGCAAGGACTTCAATCAATCAATTAATCATACCCAATATATCCCAACGACATCAAAAGCTATCGTTCGGGTCTGGAAAGGGTGAGCGGCAGGCAAACAATACCTCTTTCTCAAAGGATAGAGAGTTTGCTTCCAGTGAGACTCTCGGCTCTATATATACCTGCATAAATGACAAAACAATAGGGATACGATGTGCTAGTCTGTTAGTGAGAGAATTCAGAAAATACAAATAGGAAGCTTCCAATATTAAAATACTCATAAACGTGTATATGCACATATAATGCAAAACAATGACAAAAACAAAAATACAAAGTCAACCTAAAACGTAGATATTATATAAGCCCCTAAATATACTCTAAGGTGTCTCTATATCATGTCTAAACCTCGTTAACCTTAATAATCTGCCTCTATGAACTCCTATCATGGACCATGTCCTCAGAGAGGGGCAAGTCTAGTAGGTCTACATAAAAAAGTATTTAAAATATTGTCTTACTTTGGCTTGAAAACAATATAAAACAGTCAACCTATTTTAGTAATTAATCATGTTGTATTCTTGGTTGATTGATGTAAACTAGAGAAATCATGTAAATGATAATTAAAAAAAGTATAAAAAATTTGACTTTTAATATATTTTTATTTTTCGAAACATATAATATCCTTAAAATAAACGGAAAAAACTACCAAAATATTTAGAACGGATGCATATTAAGCTAGAAATGGTCAGATATAAGTTTGCACTTCTTCAGAGGGTTTAGATCTCTTCACCGTACTCTCTATCACCGTGTTGCTCACCGCGCAACACGTGACAGCAGAAGGTGGTGAAGCTAGATGCGAGAAATGGTCAGATATAAGTTTGCACTTCTTCAGAGGGTTCGATCTCTTCACCGTACTCTCCCTCACCACGTTGTTCACCGCGCGACATGTGATATTTGGGGATGGTGAGACTAGATACGGATCACATCTAGCCTCACCACCTCTGCTGTCACCTATAGTGCGGTGAGCAACGTGGTGAGGAAGAATGAGGTGATGAGATCTGGTCTCCTTCTTGATGGGATAGGATCCTCTCACCGCAAAAGGGGTGCGGTGACGCGTGACCGCGCCACACGTGGCAGTAAGGAGGGGTGGTGAGGCTAGATGCGGGTGACCCTCATCTAGGCTCACCACCCTCCATTGCTACTACGTGTTGCGTGGTCACAAATGAGATGAAAAAAGTGAGGGTGAGTAGATCCAAACCCCTTATTGATAGGGGGTGATATTAACTTTTGGTCAGTTGTCAGTTCTTATTTCACCTTATCCGAATCAATAGATTTTCCAGTTAACAGTAGATTAGATGGGTTATTTATGATCTATATGTACTACTAATAACCATTTTATTAATTAACAGTAATTAATAAAATGAAAAATCGGTTACGATGGTTCATGGTGAGACTGTAGGATACTCATCCTTCTATCTGTTTATTCGTTTTATCATATATCTAGTTGCTAAAATATTTAATAATAAACTCATAAACAACGTAAAAGTTATGCTGATTAAACTCTTGCGTTTTTTTTTTTTTAAAAAAAAAAACAAACAAACTCTTGCGTTTTCTTCCACTACGTATAAGTTCATCCGCCCACCTTTAGTAGTAGAAAATTCTGACCGGAATAAATCCTGATTGCACAAAGATTTTTATTATTATTTTTCTATATAAAAAGAACGTTTTCGGTGCATTACGTTCTCGTATTTGTGCAGGGTCTGGGAAGAGCCGAATCACTTCAAGATCTGATGCAGTTTTATCCTATACTTTATACAAGAGGCTGTTTTCGCGGCTTGAAACTGTTGGAGAGTTTAAGGTTTGGGCTTTGGCCCATTGTTGGAGATTGGAAGATTTGGGCTTTGGCCCGTTAATGATGTTGCAAAACTTGGTTGAGCAACGTACTTTGAGCTTAATGAGTTTCCGATAGTGAAATCGAAAACTAATGAATCCTTAGTTATTTACTTAACGAGTAGTTAATGTTAGGATGTTGGAATCACTCAACTATGGTATTGGGTGAATGTGAAATTAATGCTCAAAGTGGATGGAAAGTGTTGTGGATGGGTGACGTGTCACCCTTATGGAGGAATTCCACGTTGGATGCGTCCATGTGGTGTAAAAGAGCTTCTGACGGACATCGATCGATGACTTCGATCGATCGATGTCACTTTGATCGATCGATGTCATCGATCGAAGTTGATCAGGAAGCTTCGATCGACTGATTGATCGATCAAAGACGATCAGAGGACATCGATTGATCACATCGATCGATCGATGTCTCTTAGATCGATCAGTGTGATCGATTGAAGTACTCTGTCCGACATCGATCGATCACATCGATCGATCGATGTCACTTCGATCGATCGATGTGATCGATCGAAGTCGGACAGCGGGCAGAATCTCTTCTGTTTAAGCAGTTATGTTTCAAACGTGAAACTAATGTTATCCTCCAGTTGAAAATAAGATCAACCTGTTTTGATCTAACGGTGGTGGGGAGGCAGCTTTGATCTAACGGCCGAGATTTAAACTGTCTTAACCGCTTAACCGAATATGGTTTCCATCTAACGCTCCAGGTTTAAACCTGCGAATCAATCTTTAATCTAAAGGCTGAGATTAAACCTTCCTAATCTAGATAGGAGGTTTTAATCTAACGGCCTAAATCAAACTTCGGTTTTGATCCAACGGTCACGGTACCTTGTTCTCCAACCGACTCCCCTATATAAACAGGGCAAAGGGTGCATTCATTTCACACTTGCTTTAGCATTCGTAGCATACTATACTCGTAGCACTCGAGTCTTGCATACCGTCCAAGAGAAGTCAGGACACTCTAGCGTTCGAAGGAGTTCAAGTTCAGGAGTGCCGCTCAACTGAACAGGTACCCGTTGTATCCTGGGAGACGATTGCTCACACCGGTTGGGCACAGTATACCGGAGCAATACGTCTTAAGGACAGAGTCCTTGACTCGCCCCGGGTTTGTTTTATTTTTCCATACGCACACACTAAACGACTGCGTCTTAGTGCAGGAGTGATTGTCTCCAACAATCTTAAGACGTACATATTTTGTTCAATTACTTCCTGTACTGTTTTTTTTACGCAAAAGCAGTTTCGTACTGATTTGCAGTCTTCTTCTACTCATTCTTGAACCTGAGTCTGTTCTGATCTTTACGTTTTGATCGAACTGAACAGGAATGGAGAATGAAAGCTCGAACTCTGTTCAAGGCTTTAATGGTGCTCACTCCGTGTCCGCACCAGAAGGGGCAAACAATGTTGCTGCCGGACCGCAGTTCAATACGGTTCCGTTGGCACCAACGGGAGGGCCTCAGATGAACCCGTCTGCCACTGCTGCTCATGTGGAGAAGCCGGAAAAGTTTGCCGGCAGTTTTTTCAAGAGGTGGCAGCAGAAGATGCTGTTCTACCTCACGACGCTGGGATTAGCCAGAATGCTGAGCGAGGATCCACCCGTGGTTGAAAATGTGGAGGATCAACAACAAAATATGCAGAACGCCTTGGGTGCTGAAGCTTGGGCGTATACAAATTTTTATTGTGTAAATTTGATTCTGAGTTGCCTAGATAATACTATCTATGGCGTGTTTTGTACATATAAAACTGCAAAAACGTTGTGGTCGGCTAGATAAAAAGTATCGCACAGAAGATGCGGGTACTAAAAAATTGATAGTTGGGAAATTTCTTGACTATAAGATGTTAGATTCCAAAACTGTAATTTCGCAGGTGGAAGAAATACAGATGTTGGTTTCTGAAATGGAAGAGGAGGGCATGACGCTCAGTGAATCTTTCCTGGTTGCGGCTGTGATTGAGAAGCTGCCTCCTTCGTGGAGGGAATTTAAGAGCTATCTCAAACACAAGCGAAAGAAGATGAAGATGGAGGATTTGATAGTCCGTCTTCGTATTGAGGAGGACAACCGTCGCTCCGAAAGAATGCCGTCCACATCTTCTGGTCAAGCCAAGGCTCATGTTGCTGAGGCAAAGAACAAGAAGAAAAATAACACTTTGAGCGTGAACGTCAAGGGCAAGGAAATTGCAAAGAAGTTCACAGGTAAGTGTTATAATTGTGGTAAACCAAGGCATCGAAGCAGTGAATGCCGAAAGCCCAAAAAGACTCAGAATAAAGCGAAAGCAAATCTGGTTGGCGCAATGGAAGACTTGAACCTTTGCGCAGTGGTGACCGAGTGCAACGCAGTGGGAAACCCGCGGGAATGGTGGGTGGACACAGGTGCCACTCGACATGTTTGTGCGAACAGGGCCATGTTCAGAGAATACGTGCCCACGACAAACAATGAGCAATTGTTCATGGGTAACTCCAACAGCTCGAAGATCGAAGGATCGGGCAAGGTAATCCTGAAGCTGACCTCAGGAAGGGAGTTGACTCTGCAGAATGTGCTGCATGTTCCTGACATAAGGAAGAATTTGGTTTCTGGCGCGCTGCTAGTCACTCATGGGTTCAAGCTTATTTTTGAGGCAAACAAATTTACACTTTCTAAGAATGGGGTGTATTTGGGAAAAGGGTATCTTTCTGATAACATGTTCAAATTGAATGTTATGACAATTGTACCCAAAAATGTTGCGCCCACTGAGGCTAATAAAATTGTTTCCTCTTCTGCTTACATGCTTGAGTCTTCCTGGTTATGGCATTTTCGTTTGGGACATGTAAATTATAAGTCAATACAACGAATGATTAATCTTGACTTGTTGCCCAAACTGGACTTTCGTAATAAAGAAAAATGCCAAATATGTGTTGAAGCGAAATTAACAAAAGCGCCATTTCCTTCAACAGAACGAAACACTGAATCGTTGGATTTGATTCACACAGATTTGTGTGATTTAAAGTTTGTGCAAACAAGAGGTGGTAAAACGTATTTTGTAACTTTTATCGACGATTGCACACGATACTGTTATGTATATTTGTTAAGTAACAAAGATGAGGCCCTTGATGCTTTCAAGGATTATAAAAATGAAGTTGAGAATCAACTTAGCAAACGAATTAAAACAATTCGTAGTGATAGAGGTGGCGAATATGATACACCGTTTAATGAATTCTGTTCAGAACATGGCATTATTCATCAAACAACTGCGCTATATTCACCTCAATCGAATGGTATTGCTAAACGCAAAAACCGTACTCTAAAGGAGATGATGAATGCTATGTTGATAAGTTCGGGTTTACCTCAGAACTTATGGAGGGAAGCAATTCTCTCAGCCAACGTCATTTTAAATAGGATTCCGTCCAAAAAGACGGATAAGACCCAGTATGAACTGTGGAAAGGCTATAAGCCTAGTTACAAATACTTGGAAGTGTGGGGGTGTCTGGCGAAGGTTGCAATACCTAAACCAAGACAAGTTAAAATTGGGCCTAAAACAATTGATTGCATATTCATTGGTTATGCAACGAACAGTAGTGCATATCGTTTCTTAGTGCACAAATCGGATATTCCTGAGATACATGAAAATGTTGTCATGGAATAAAGGAATGCAGTGTTCTTTGAAAATATCTTTCCAAAGAAAGACAAAGACAGTGAAGAAACTAGCACAAGTAAGCGAGTGCGTGAGACGACTCCTCAAGATACTGAGGAACCTCGTCAAAGCAAACGAGCCAAAATACCGACGTCTTTTGGACCAGATTTTCTAACCTATACGGTAGAAAATGAGCCAAAGAATTTTTCTGAGGCTATGTCAACTCCAGAAGCTCCATTCTGGAAAGAGACAATTAACAGTGAAATAGACTCGATTCTTCAAAATCACACTTGGGAGTTGGTTGACATTCCACCTGGAAGTAAACCGCTTGGTTGCAAGTGGATTTTCAAGAAGAAACTTAAAGAGGATGGGTCTATTGGGAAGTATAAAGCCAGGTTAGTAGCCAAGAGCTATAGACAGAAAGAAGGCTTTGACTTCTTTGACACCTACTCACCAGTGACTAGGATCACTTCCATAAGGATGCTAGTAGCCATTGCTGCAGTCTATGATTTGGAAATCTATCAAATGGATGTAAAGACTGCCTTTCTTAATGGTGAGTTAGAGGAAGAGATTTATATGGAACAACCCGAGGGGTTTGTCGTTCCAGGACAAGAAAGGAAAGTATGTAGACTTGTTAAGTCTTTGTACGGACTTAAACAAGCACCTAAGCAATTGCATTTAAAGTTTGATCAGGTAATGATGTCAAATAACTTCAGGATCAATGAATGCGACAAGTGTGTGTACATTAAGAGCACACATAATGCATTTGTGATAGTATGTCTCTATGTAGACGACATGCTTATCATGGTCAGTACTCGTGACATCATCTTGAGTACAAAGAAGATGTTAACACGAAACTTTGATATGAAGGACATGGGAGTTGCCAATGTTATTCTAGGAATTAAGATTTCTAGGGTAACTGAGGGGCTCATACTGTCACAAACTCACTATATTGAATCAGTTCTGAAACGGTTCAATATGGATGATATGAAACCGGTAAAGACCCCGCTCGACTTAAGTGTGCACTTAAGGAAAAATCGAGGCGAACCTGTTGCCCAGTTGAAATATTCTCAGGTAATCGGGAGTCTGATGTACATAACAAATTGTACAAGACCAGACTTAGCTTGTTCAGTAAACAAGTTGAGCAGGTTTACCAGTAATCCAAGTGATGATCATTGGAAAGCTCTTAACATAGTGATGAGGTATCTGAAATACACAATGTATCTTGGATTACATTACACGAGATATCCAGCAGTGTTGGAAGGATACTGCGATGCAAATTGGATATCAGATAGTAAGGACTCGAAGTCCACCAGTGGATACGTGTTCACTGTTGGTGGTGCTGCTGTGTCATGGAAATCCACGAAACAAACATGCATAGCTAGGTCCACTATGGAAGCTGAGTTTATAGCGTTGGACAAAGCTGGGGAAGATGCTGAGTGGCTTCGGAATTTTCTGGAAGATATTCCGTGTTGGCCTAAGCCGATCGCTCCTATTAGCATACACTGTGATAGTCAGTCAGCTATAGGACGTGCGCAAAGCAGCATTTACAATGGTAAGTCACGACACATACGTCGAAGACATAATACCATTAAACAGTTGATCTCTAATGGCGTGATTTCCATAGATTATATAAAATCAATGGAGAATCTTGCGGATCCGCTTACAAAAGGCTTGCCTAGAGATCATATGTCAAGATTGACAAACGGAATGGGATTGAAGCCCATAATGCATGAATCTTTGTAATGGTAACCCAACCTTGTTGACTGGAGATCCCAGAATCTTGGTTCAATGGGACAACTAAGTTATGAAGGTTCAGTTAGCACTTGCTCATTCCGTCTGATAAAAGTGCTGTCTGCAGAGATTTTAGGGTAAGCTAAGGCTTTTAATGATGTCCTATATCTTGATGCGTCAAGTGGAGTATGGCAGAATACTCTTGATAGGAATCACCTATGTAAGTGTGAAGTGGGGCCGCTTCTATGAGAAAGTCTAGGTGGCAAGATTTCTCTAAAACACTTTCTGAAACCAGGTTGTTCATGGCCAAAACGAACACAACCATGAGAACCAAAAGGGTGTTAAAGGAAATATTGTGTGAGTATCATTGTCTTGGTTCACAACAAAGGCTGACTAGTTCAAGACATCAAGTCACTACTTAGCCGAGTGGATCCGATGGTACATCACTAAGAAAGGTTCAAAGCCAGAAGCTACCTCTTCTGATGCAATATTTTCTTGTCTGACTTCTCCTCAGAGTCTGCATATGCATTTGCATTAATTTCCCTTCATGTGGGGGATTGTTGAAGAGTTTAAGGTTTGGGCTTTGGCCCATTGTTGGAGATTGGAAGATTTGGGCTTTGGCCCGTTAATGATGTTGCAAAACTTGGTTGAGCAACGTACTTTGAGCTTAATGAGTTTCCGATAGTGAAATCGAAAACTAATGAATCCTTAGTTATTTACTTAACGAGTAGTTAATGTTAGGATGTTGGAATCACTCAACTATGGTATTGGGTGAATGTGAAATTAATGCTCAAAGTGGATGGAAAGTGTTGTGGATGGGTGACGTGTCACCCTTATGGAGGAATTCCACGTTGGATGCGTCCATGTGGTGTAAAAGAGCTTCTGACGGACATCGATCGATGACTTCGATCGATCGATGTCACTTTGATCGATCGATGTCATCGATCGAAGTTGATCAGGAAGCTTCGATCGACTGATTGATCGATCAAAGACGATCAGAGGACATCGATTGATCACATCGATCGATCGATGTCTCTTAGATCGATCAGTGTGATCGATTGAAGTACTCTGTCCGACATCGATCGATCACATCGATCGATCGATGTCACTTCGATCGATCGATGTGATCGATCGAAGTCGGACAGCGGGCAGAATCTCTTCTGTTTAAGCAGTTATGTTTCAAACGTGAAACTAATGTTATCCTCCAGTTGAAAATAAGATCAACCTGTTTTGATCTAACGGTGGTGGGGAGGCAGCTTTGATCTAACGGCCGAGATTTAAACTGTCTTAACCGCTTAACCGAATATGGTTTCCATCTAACGCTCCAGGTTTAAACCTGCGAATCAATCTTTAATCTAAAGGCTGAGATTAAACCTTCCTAATCTAGATAGGAGGTTTTAATCTAACGGCCTAAATCAAACTTCGGTTTTGATCCAACGGTCACGGTACCTTGTTCTCCAACCGACTCCCCTATATAAACAGGGCAAAGGGTGCATTCATTTCACACTTGCTTTAGCATTCGTAGCATACTATACTCGTAGCACTCGAGTCTTGCATACCGTCCAAGAGAAGTCAGGACACTCTAGCGTTCGAAGGAGTTCAAGTTCAGGAGTGCCGCTCAACTGAACAGGTACCCGTTGTATCCTGGGAGACGATTGCTCACACCGGTTGGGCACAGTATACCGGAGCAATACGTCTTAAGGACAGAGTCCTTGACTCGCCCCGGGTTTGTTTTATTTTTCCATACGCACACACTAAACGACTGCGTCTTAGTGCAGGAGTGATTGTCTCCAACAATCTTAAGACGTACATATTTTGTTCAATTACTTCCTGTACTGTTTTTTTTACGCAAAAGCAGTTTCGTACTGATTTGCAGTCTTCTTCTACTCATTCTTGAACCTGAGTCTGTTCTGATCTTTACGTTTTGATCGAACTGAACAGGAATGGAGAACGAAAGCTCGAACTCTGTTCAAGGCTTTAATGGTACTCACTCCGTGTCCGCACCAGAAGGGGCAAACAATGTTGCTGCCGGACCGCAGTTCAATACGGTTCCGTTGGCACCAACGGGAGGGCCTCAGATGAACCCGTCTGCCACTGCTGCTCATGTGGAGAAGCCGGAAAAGTTTGCCGGCAGTTTTTTCAAGAGGTGGCAGCAGAAGATGCTGTTCTACCTCACGACGCTGGGATTAGCCAGAATGCTGAGCGAGGATCCACCCGTGGTTGAAAATGTGGAGGATCAACAACAAAATATGCAGAACGCCTTGGGTGCTGAAGCTTGGGCGTATACAAATTTTTGTTGTGTAAATTTGATTCTGGGTTGCCTAGATAATACTATCTATGGCGTGTTTTGTACATATAAAACTGCAAAAACGTTGTGGTCGGCTTTAGATAAAAAGTATCGCACAGAAGATGCGGGTACTAAAAAATTGATAGTTGGGAAATTTCTTGACTATAAGATGTTAGATTCCAAAACTGTAATTTCGCAGGTGGAAGAAATACAGATGTTGGTTTCTGAAATGGAAGAGGAGGGCATGACGCTCAGTGAATCTTTCCTGGTTGCGGCTGTGATTGAGAAGCTGCCTCCTTCGTGGAGGGAATTTAAGAGCTATCTCAAACACAAGCGAAAGAAGATGAAGATGGAGGATTTGATAGTCCGTCTTCGTATTGAGGAGGACAACCGTCGCTCCGAAAGAATGCCGTCCACATCTTCTGGTCAAGCCAAGGCTCATGTTGCTGAGGCAAAGAACAAGAAGAAAAATAACACTTTGAGCGTGAACGTCAAGGGCAAGGAAATTGCAAAGAAGTTCACAGGTAAGTGTTATAATTGTGGTAAACCAGGGCATCGAAGCAGTGAATGCCGAAAGCCCAAAAAGACTCAGAATAAAGCGAAAGCAAATCTGGTTGGCGCAATGGAAGACTTGAACCTTTGCGCAGTGGTGACCGAGTGCAACGCAGTGGGAAACCCGCGGGAATGGTGGGTGGACACAGGTGCCACTCGACATGTTTGTGTGAACAGGGCCATGTTCAGAGAATACGTGCCCACGACAAACAATGAGCAATTGTTCATGGGTAACTCCAACAGCTCGAAGATCGAAGGATCGGGCAAGGTAATCCTGAAGCTGACCTCAGGAAGGGAGTTGACTCTGCAGAATGTGCTGCATGTTCCTGACATAAGGAAGAATCTGGTTTCTGGCGCGCTGCTAGTCACTCAATGTTGGACCGTGCACCTGCAATGAACACCACTAGAGGGGGGGGGGTGAATAGTGGTTAGCGGAAATTACACTACAACCCTTTGTTAAAATCCCCTTGAAAACAGAATCTGAGACCAACTCAGATTCAGAACCCGTTTTTCAAAAATTCACAAATAATTGTACACAATTCCAAAAATTATGAAACTTTCCAGAATTAAACTTCAATGAGTTAACAAGACTCTGTCCAAAAATCAGACAAAAATAAGATCGTTTGACCCTTCAAACAAATTAAAAGATTTAGATGGTCAATCTGGACAGAATTGGACAGAATGTTGCTGATTTTGAAAATAGTGTTTCTCTTTGAATACTCAACCAAAAAGGTTGATCTTTATATCAAAACACTCCTTAGGATGTGTAGATGAAGTTTCCAAAAGGCCCTGACCTCAAACAATTCTTGAAAAATACAGAATTTAACTTTTCTCAAAACTGGTCAGATTGCAGCCAGATTGGAGCAGTTATCTTGCAAAGACTGAAAGACTAACTTTTACTTGCTCAAATCAAGTGATTCTTGTTGCAAATGAAAGCTAACAGTCTGAAGTATAACTCCACCAAAAATCACGAATTTTGAAAATGTTTAGCTATTTTTTCAAATTGTGTGAAGTTGGGTGAAAACTGCAGTCAAAAACGGGCAGAAAACAGAAATAAAGAAACAAGAGAAGAACACCGAGGATTTATCCTGGTTCGGTCAATGTGACCTACTCCAGTCCCAAGGAACACCTTTCCTTGGATTTCACTATGATATGAACACCTTACAACAAGAGCCAAGCTTGATCCTTGGGTTATACACCAACCCTACTCAAGACTTGGATAATCACCTTCTAAGCAACACTTAGTTGCAATACCTCCAACACCTATTGATGTAGCCTTATAAAGATGGCTAATCAATCTTACAAATGAAGCTCAAGAGGCTTGTAGCTCACCAAAATATTAAGAACAACTTTGCTACAACAAAATACAACAACAAGAACAAGAAGATGAATATGAAAGCTATAGAATGCTTGTGAGCTTCAAGTGTGTTTCATCTTCTTCACCAATGCCTCTATTTATAGTGTGATTTGAGCCTTGAAGATAAGAATGCCAATGTGTCATCATCTTCATCATCAACTCCAAATGTCTTCTCATCATTGGTTGGCTTTGTACACTTGGCAAAATAAAACACCATGATTGGTCCACCTTGGCAAAATGATGTGGCCGAAAATTACACCTTGGATTTGTCTTGGAATTATCTTGAAACCAAGAAGATAATAAGGCCATAACCATTCCACCATCTTCTCAACTCTTTGGCAAGATAATAGGCATGTGGGAGACCAATTTCAAATTGAAAATTCAGCTCCAAGAAGGATGTAGCCGTTGGCTACATTTCAAAAGTGTTTTTTTTCTTTTCTTTTTCTTAATTAAATAAGAAATGATAATACCACCAAATTATCCTCAACTTCAAGCAACATAATAGGACATGTGAGAGCTCCATTTGAATTCAAAAATCTGCTGAAAATACCCAAGAAAAACAATATAGCCGTTGGCTATTTTTAGTAAACTCCAAGTTGGCAATCTTGCCAACTAGCTCCTTTTTGGTTGGTCCACTTGTCTCCAACTCATAAAATGAACTCCACATCATTCCCAACTGTAAACTCACGTTTTTCAACATATATATATGTGTAGCAACTCAGATTTTTGAAGAAGAAATAAATAGATAACACTTGACAAGATTATGTCAACGTGTAACACCGAAATTCCCCAATATTTCTTCTTATGTGTCAATAACATTTCCACACCTTTGACACCTTTAATATCTCTGAATATTGATGATAAATGTTCTCTTATAACATATATAAGAGGGTCTTCGAGAAAAATTAGAATGTGACATCTCAAATCGTCACATATCCAGCTATAGTCAATAATATCATCGGTTGAGAGAATAAGATATAAGATCACCATATTATCTTCAAAATAATAATAACACAGCTCCAGAATGAAGATAATAATATGCTCAAGAGATTCCTTGAGTGAAAATACCAAAAATACCCTTGGGGGTAAAATGACCAAAATACCCCTGGTGTGAGAAAACTCCAGAAATGTCCCGGATGGTCATAAATAATCATGATATCAACTTTGTCATGATAAATAGTATAAGAATATGCTCTTGAAATATTTCCACCATATCATGTTCCTACAAAACTCAAAATACCAATTTTGCCCTTTTTGGTAAGTTGTAGAAACTTCCAAGGCATGTTAGTCACAGGACAATAATAATCACCAAAAACACATAATATTCACATAATGAACATGTATAAATCATACACAAATGAAAACAACCAATTCATCACATTTTAGAAAATTATTTCAAAAAAAACTAAACATCAATATCATTTTTCTTCACTTATTCATCTTTTTTATTTATAACATCATATGTGACATGTAACACTTAAAATCAGGACTTTGAAAATTATCCAAACATATTTTTCAACATTCTCCCCCTTTTGGATGATTTTCAAAATAACCCTAACATGATTTTAATGTCACAACTTATAATTAAAAATTTAACCAAATGTTTTCAACTTTTAAATAGTATGTTGCTCCCCCTCAACTCATACTCTCCCCCTTAACCTATACTCAACTCATAACCAATTGAAACTTATCATTTCATACCAAATGATGACTTACCAACTAAAATCCATGACTTACCAACTAAAATCATGTTCTTATTCTATCTCCCCCTTTATTTTGCAAATCATGCAAAAGATAGAACTATGCAATGGTATCGTAAGTCATCATTCCTAATTTGGCTCGTAAGTTTTCAAAAGTGGCTTGATTAAGGGGTTTGGTAAAGATATCAGCGATTTGGTGATCAGTTCTTATATGGTTTATCACTATGTCCTCATTTTGAACATGATCGCGAAGAAAGTGGTATCGCACCTCAATGTGTTTGGCCTTAGAATGAAGCACCGGATTCCGGGAAAGGTTGATTGCACTTGTGCTATCGCAGAAAATTGGAATCTTTTTCATTTTAATGCCAAAATCACTAAGTTGCTGTTTAAGCCAAAGTATTTGGGTAGTACATAAACTCAAAGCAATATACTCGGCTTCAGTGGTAGAAAGAGCTACACTAGCTTGCTTTTTAGAAAACCAAGAGATCAAATTGGTTCCTATGAATTGACATGTGCCGCTAGTGGATTTTCTATCTAACTTGCAACCACCATAATCAGCATCACTATATGCGTGTAATTCCAACTTAGCATTTTTATCATACCATAGTCCTAAGTGAGGTGTATGCTTAAGATATCTAAATATCTTTTTCACTGCATTGTAATGTGATACCTTAGGACAAGATTGAAACCTAGCACACATACACACACTAAACATGATATCAGGTCTTGATGCAGTTAAGTATAACAATGAGCCAATCATAGACCTATAGAGTGTGTCATCAAAAGGTTTACCATTTTCATCCTTATCGAGTTTGGTACTAACACTCATGGGGGTAGTTGTAGGTTTCAAATCTTCAAAGCCAAACTTCTTAATCATATCATTGACATACTTAAGTTGGCTAATGTGAATTCCTTGAGGGGTTTGTTTGATTTGGAGTCCTAAGAAATAATTCAACTCTCCTACCATTGACATTTCAAACTCTGACTTCATACATTCTTCGAAGTCTTTTACTAAGGTAGGGTTAGTTGAACCAAAGATAATATCGTCTACGTATATTTGAACTATTAACAAATCATTACCTTTTCTTCTTAGGAATAATGTGTTGTCTATGGTTCCCCTTTCATAATTATTCGCAATAAGAAAGTTTGCAAATCTATCATACCAAGCTCTTGGAGCTTGTTTCAAACCATATAAAGCTTTCTTAAGCTTGTAAACATGGTTAGGATTCTTTGGATCTTCAAATCCAGGGGGTTGTTTGACAAACACTTCTTCTTGGATGTATCCATTTAAGAATGCACTCTTGACATCCATTTGGAAGAGTTTAATGTTACTTAGACTTGCAATCGCAAGTAACAATCTAATTGCTTCTAGTCGTGCAACGGGTGCAAAGGTTTCCTCATAATCTATTCCTTCTTGTTGATTATAACCTTGTGCGACTAGTCTAGCCTTATTTCTTGTAATATTTCCTTGTTCATCCATTTTATTCCTAAAGACCCATTTAGTTCCTATGATAGACTTGTCTTCAGGTTTAGGTACTAAGTCCCATACGTTGTTCCTTGTGAATTGATTTAATTCCTCATGCATAGCATCTATCCATGATATGTCACCTAAGGCTTCCTTAACATTCTTAGGTTCTATGTGTGAGACTAAGCTATGTCCTTCAAGTTGACTTATGTTTCTACGTGTTCTAACCCCAACACTTGGATCCCCAATGATTAATTCTCTAGGGTGCCACCAATTCCTAGATTGACTAGGTTCACCCTCATCTTGTTCAAATGTTTCATTAGTGTGAATGTTATCATATGTAATTGGATCATTAGTTGTATCATCTTCCAATTGCAAATTTTCTTGATTTATTTCATCTAAGGGTTCATGCATGTCTTGTTCAGGGGGAGTTGGTTCTAGATGATCAAGTACAGGCTCAAGTAATACATCATCATCAAACATATTTTCAACATTTGTTTCTTGTTTATGTTGATGTTTATCACTAACTTCAAAGCATGCATTTTCATTGAATTTCACATGTATGGATTCAATTATTTTTCTAGATGCAGGATTATAACACCTATATGCTCTTGAGTTAGTTGAATATCCAACAAATATACATTCAATAGACTTTTGTTCAAATTTATCTAGATTATCCTTAGTGTTTAGCACAAAACATTTACATCCAAATACTTTAAGATAATCTATTTTAGGTTGTCTATTGTTTAGCAATTCATAAGGCGTTTTATTTAATTTCTTTCTAATAGTGAGCCTATTTATAATATAACATGCACAGTTAACAGCTTCAGCCCATAAATACTTAGGTAATTTATTTTCACACAGCATTGTCCTTGCAACTTCTTGAATCGTTCTATTTTTACGTTCAACAACTCCATTGAGTTGTGGTGTTCTAGGTGGTGAGAATTCATGTTTTATTCCATAAAGTTCACAAAATTTGATTACGTCTTTATTTTTAAATTCTCCACCTCTATCACTTCTAATTCTTTTGACATTTTCTTCGTAAATGTTTTCAAGTTGCTTGATAAGGGTTTCGATTGCTAATGGAGCATCGTCTTTGTGTGTTAAGAACAATGTCCATGTGTAGCGTGAGTAATCGTCTACTATGACACACACATAGTAGTGTCCACCTAGACTTCTTGTCCTACTTGGACCAAATAAGTCTAAGTGAAGCAATTCTAGTACATGACTAGTACTCACTTCATGTTTCGGTTTTAAGGTTTCTTTAATGTGTTTTCCCTTAATACATGTTTCACACATTTGAAAATTATCTAAGTCTAACTTAGGCATACCTCTAATTAAATTCTTTTTAGATAATTTCCTAATGGTTGAAATTCCTATATGGCCTAATCTTCTATGCCATAAATTCACATCTAATTCATGTGATATTAGACACTTAACCTTAGCATTTAACATGTTATCTAAGGTAAGGGTATAAATATTTCCATCTCTATTTCCTTTTAAAACCGTTTCTCCTTTTTCATTTATTATATCACAAGAATTGGGAAGAAAGGAGACATTATAACCACAATCTATAAGTTGAGAAATACTAAGTAAATTATAAGAGAGATTGCTTACTAGCAACACATTTCGTATTTGAAATGTGTTTGGGTCCCCGATTGTTCCTTTTCCAACAACTTTTCCTTTGTTGTTGTCACCGAATGTTACCTTTCCACCATCAATATGTTCAAGTTCGGTGAATAGATTGGGGTTGCCCGTCATATGCCTCGAACATCCACTATCTAAAAACCATTTGGTTTTTAGATTCTTTGACTTTGCCTCTTTCTTGCATTCCTTGCATTTTTCCTACAATGGAGACAAAGTTTTAGGTACCCTTTATTTGGGTCCTTGAATGTTAGGGGCATTATTCTTGTTTAGATAACCCTTAGGTATCCAAACTTGAATATACTTTCTAGGCACATTTTTAGCATGGTTAAAGTAAGAAGGATAAGCATATAGATGATTATTCCACATAAGTGAGGATGCATTGTTATACATGTTGCGCCATGGTTGATAATCATTATAGGATGACCGAATCTTATAATATGTATAAGGCATGCGATTTTGTTTCTTATATGGTGCTCTATATGTATATTCATGTGTATTTCTATAAGACTTGTATGAGAGTTGCTTATGCTTAGGTTCATAAAAAGTTGGATGCATTTTATTTGGTCTAGTTGCATTTGTATACATGTAGGCATGATTTCTAGGTTGTCTAGATGCAAAATTTGGCCTAGATGTATGTTTATGCGTGTGCATATTGGTGGGTTTGTGTTGTATTTTTGCCTTGATATGAGTAGAAAAAGGTGTAGAAGAAGATGTAGCAGGCAAAGTTGATTTTGTATTATATGGCAACTTTGTACTAGATGAAACAAACTTAGTCTTTTCATTTACTTTTTCGTTTTCTTCTTTATAGCCTAGGCCGGTTTTATCATTGCCATACTTTTGTGATGAGATAAGTGTATCTAACATATTTGCACCCGATTTAAATTGTTCTATCATTTTTTCTAAGGTAAATTTAGAAGACTTAAGTTGCACTATTTCATTTTCACAACTTTCTAACTTGGATTTCAACATTTTATTTTCCATTTGTAACTTTTGTTCATCTTTCCTATATGATTCAATTTTGTTCTCTAAAGAATCAAGAGTATTAGTAGACTCTTGTTTAAGAGATTCTAGTTGATCGGAAAATTCCAAGTTGGACGTCTTCAACTTGTCATTTTCTTCAACTAGTTTCTTCTTTTCTTTAGAGAGCCTCTTACAGTGAGCATGCATTCGTAGGAATTCTTCATACATTTCATCAAATGTCATGTCACTATCAGAATCACTATCAGAAGAAGAACATACCTCGTTGGATACGAAGCACACTTGAGCTTCCTCAGTTTCGGATTCTGAGTCGGATGAGTCGCTCCATGTGCTCACCTGCATTGCTCGTTTCCCTTTTCTTGCCTTAGACTCCTTTGTCTTTGACGTTTGAGCTTCCTTGTCCTTGGCTTGTTTATTATTGTTGTTTTTATTATTATTTTTCTTTGTTGGACAATCGTATGAAATATGTCCTTTTTGACCGCATTCATAACACTTTAATTCTTTATTATACCATTTGTTTGTGTTATTTTTCTTAGATTGAGAAAAAGAAGAAGAAGAAGAATTATGTTGTCTATTCCTATTTGGGCGTTTGAAAAACTTTCTAAGTTTTCTAGCAATCAATATCAAGTCATCGTCTAATTCAGTATCACTATTACTATCATCGTTATTAGCATGTGTTTCAGTTGTTTTGAAGGCTATTGACTTACTGGATGACTTAGACGATTCAGACTTTCGTTGGTTCAGTTTTACCTCATAGACTTTAAGAGACCCGATCAATTCATCCATCTTGGTGATTGACTTTGTCTCCTCGATTGCAGTCACCTTTGGATCCCATTCAGCAGGGAGACTTCGTAGCACCTTTTGAACCTTTTCATTGTTCGAAAATGACTTCCCTAAAGCTTCAAGGGCATTGAAAATATTAGTAATCCTCAAATCCATAGATGTTATGGATTCGTTTGGCAACATTTTGAAAGTCTCTAATTCAGTCATAAGCATGTTTATTTTTGACTCTTTAACACCACTAGTACCTTCATGCTTTAATACAAGTGATTTCCACATGTCGTGTGCACTTGTGCAATTTGACACATATCCTGCTTCAGAAGTTGTAAGTCCATTCAAAAGTAATTGCATAGCTTTAGCATTCATGGACATTTTCTTTTTATCATCTGATGACCATTCACTTTTATATTTTTCAACCTCTTGAGTTACCCCACTAACTTGTACAACTTTCATTGGAATGTACGGCCCATCTTCAACTATAGACCATAAATCGATGTCTATAGCCATTAAGAATAGCCTCATTCTTAGTTTCCAATGAACAAAATTATTGCCATCAAAAAGAGGAGGGCGTTGTGTGGACATACCTTCCAACTCACCTTTGTGAGAAACAATAGCCATAGTATGTACCTTTGATTTGAGACAAGCAGTATATTATGAATTGTTGTTTCTTGGCCTTGTATTGTTCGTACGGTGTTGAATCTTGCTTCTTTTGAGTGGTGTTGGTCTGGCTCTGATACCAAATGTTGGACCGTGCACCTGCAATGAACACCACTAGAGGGGGGGGTGAATAGTGGTTAGCGGAAATTACACTACAACCCTTTGTTAAAATCCCCTTGAAAACAGAATCTGAGACCAACTCAGATTCAGAACCCGTTTTTCAAAAATTCACAAATAATTGTACACAATTCCAAAAATTATGAAACTTTCCAGAATTAAACTTCAATGAGTTAACAAGACTCTGTCCAAAAATCAGACAAAAATAAGATCGTTTGACCCTTCAAACAAATTAAAAGATTTAGATGGTCAATCTGGACAGAATTGGACAGAATGTTGCTGATTTTGAAAATAGTGTTTCTCTTTGAATACTCAACCAAAAAGGTTTGTCGTTCCAGGACAAGAAAGGAAAGTATGTAGACTTGTTAAGTCTTTGTACGGACTTAAACAAGCACCTAAGCAATTGCATTTAAAGTTTGATCAGGTAATGATGTCAAATAACTTCAGGATCAATGAATGCGACAAGTGTGTGTACATTAAGAGCACACATAATGCATTTGTGATAGTATGTCTCTATGTAGACGACATGCTTATCATGGTCAGTACTCGTGACATCATCTTGAGTACAAAGAAGATGTTAACACGAAACTTTGATATGAAGGACATGGGAGTTGCCAATGTTATTCTAGGAATTAAGATTTCTAGGGTAACTGAGGGGCTCATACTGTCACAAACTCACTATATTGAATCAGTTCTGAAACGGTTCAATATGGATGATATGAAACCGGTAAAGACCCCGCTCGACTTAAGTGTGCACTTAAGGAAAAATCGAGGCGAACCTGTTGCCCAGTTGAAATATTCTCAGGTAATCGGGAGTCTGATGTACATAACAAATTGTACAAGACCAGACTTAGCTTGTTCAGTAAACAAGTTGAGCAGGTTTACCAGTAATCCAAGTGATGATCATTGGAAAGCTCTTAACATAGTGATGAGGTATCTGAAATACACAATGTATCTTGGATTACATTACACGAGATATCCAGCAGTGTTGGAAGGATACTGCGATGCAAATTGGATATCAGATAGTAAGGACTCGAAGTCCACCAGTGGATACGTGTTCACTGTTGGTGGTGCTGCTGTGTCGTGGAAATCCACGAAACAAACATGCATAGCTAGGTCCACTATGGAAGCTGAGTTTATAGCGTTGGACAAAGCTGGGGAAGATGCTGAGTGGCTTCGGAATTTTCTGGAAGATATTCCGTGTTGGCCTAAGCCGATCGCTCCTATTAGCATACACTGTGATAGTCAGTCAGCTATAGGACGTGCGCAAAGCAGCATTTACAATGGTAAGTCACGACACATACGTCGAAGACATAATACCATTAAACAGTTGATCTCTAATGGCGTGATTTCCATAGATTATATAAAATCAATGGAGAATCTTGCGGATCCGCTTACAAAAGGCTTGCCTAGAGATCATATGTCAAGATTGACAAACGGAATGGGATTGAAGCCCATAATGCATGAATCTTTGTAATGGTAACCCAACCTTGTTGACTGGAGATCCCAGAATCTTGGTTCAATGGGACAACTAAGTTATGAAGGTTCAGTTAGCACTTGCTCATTCCGTCTGATAAAAGTGCTGTCTGCAGAGATTTTAGGGTACGCTAAGGCTTTTAATGATGTCCTATATCTTGATGCGTCAAGTGGAGTATGGCAGAATACTCTTGATAGGAATCACCTATGTAAGTGTGAAGTGGGGCCGCTTCTATGAGAAAGTCTAGGTGGCAAGATTTCTCTAAAACACTTTCTGAAACCAGGTTGTTCATGGCCAAAACGAACACAACCATGAGAACCAAAAGGGTGTTAAAGGAAATATTGTGTGAGTATCATTGTCTTGGTTCACAACAAAGGCTGACTAGTTCAAGACATCAAGTCACTACTTAGCCGAGTGGATCCGATGGTACATCACTAAGAAAGGTTCAAAGCCAGAAGCTACCTCTTCTGATGCAATATTTTCTTGTCTGAATTCTCCTCAGAGTCTGCATATGCATTTGCATTAATTTCCCTTCATGTGGGGGATTGTTGAAGAGTTTAAGGTTTGGGCTTTGGCCCATTGTTGGAGATTGGAAGATTTGGGCTTTGGCCCGTTAATGATGTTGCAAAACTTGGTTGAGCAACGTACTTTGAGCTTAATGAGTTTCCGATAGTGAAATCGAAAACTAATGAATCCTTAGTTATTTACTTAACGAGTAGTTAATGTTAGGATGTTGGAATCACTCAACTATGGTATTGGGTGAATGTGAAATTAATGCTCAAAGTGGATGGAAAGTGTTGTGGATGGGTGACGTGTCACCCTTATGGAGGAATTCCACGTTGGATGCGTCCATGTGGTGTAAAAGAGCTTCTGACGGACATCGATCGATGACTTCGATCGATCGATGTCACTTTGATCGATCGATGTCATCGATCGAAGTTGATCAGGAAGCTTCGATCGACTGATTGATCGATCAAAGACGATCAGAGGACATCGATTGATCACATCGATCGATCGATGTCTCTTAGATCGATCAGTGTGATCGATTGAAGTACTCTGTCCGACATCGATCGATCACATCGATCGATCGATGTCACTTCGATCGATCGATGTGATCGATCGAAGTCGGACAGCGGGCAGAATCTCTTCTGTTTAAGCAGTTATGTTTCAAACGTGAAACTAATGTTATCCTCCAGTTGAAAATAAGATCAACCTGTTTTGATCTAACGGTGGTGGGGAGGCAGCTTTGATCTAACGGCCGAGATTTAAACTGTCTTAACCGCTTAACCGAATATGGTTTCCATCTAACGCTCCAGGTTTAAACCTGCGAATCAATCTTTAATCTAAAGGCTGAGATTAAACCTTCCTAATCTAGATAGGAGGTTTTAATCTAACGGCCTAAATCAAACTTCGGTTTTGATCCAACGGTCACGGTACCTTGTTCTCCAACCGACTCCCCTATATAAACAGGGCAAAGGGTGCATTCATTTCACACTTGCTTTAGCATTCGTAGCATACTATACTCGTAGCACTCGAGTCTTGCATACCGTCCAAGAGAAGTCAGGACACTCTAGCGTTCGAAGGAGTTCAAGTTCAGGAGTGCCGCTCAACTGAACAGGTACCCGTTGTATCCTGGGAGACGATTGCTCACACCGGTTGGGCACAGTATACCGGAGCAATACGTCTTAAGGACAGAGTCCTTGACTCGCCCCGGGTTTGTTTTATTTTTCCATACGCACACACTAAACGACTGCGTCTTAGTGCAGGAGTGATTGTCTCCAACAGAAACCGTGACTTTAATGTCACAAAGCAACAACCTTAGCAGTTACTTCAAGACACAACCTCTTATTTTTGCTATATCAAGAAGAAAAATCACGAGATGTGTTATAAATGACTTAAGAATGGAGACAAAATTTATCCGATTTTATCCGGTCACGTAATAAAACCGGTTTCCACAAAGGCCCTTTGTTATAGTTAGGGGTGTTAACGAACTGAGCCGAATCGAATACTAGATTTTTGAATTCGGATTAGTTGACTCGGTTCGTTTAGCTAAACAAACTTTAAAATTAGTTTGAGTGCGGCTCGATAACCTTATAACTGTTTAAACGAGCCGAACCGTTCATGAACAGTTTGGCTCGTTTAACTAAACGAACCCGAATACCTGTTCAAATTCAGTTCGTTAACAAATAATTACCGAACGAATACGAACCAAACACAAACAAAACTCAAACAGTTCGCGAACTGTTCGGTTCGTTCAACAGCCCTAGTTATAGTCATAATTCTACCAAGGCTCTTTGTTATAGTCATAAGAAAATGTGTTTTAAATGGTTTGAGATTAGAGACAAAAGAAATAGTGGAATATATCAACATCATGTCACCTAATATTATATCAATCCCAACCCATCAACTTGCTAAATATGGCTTTGTCTTGCTACCCAAGTGTGTAAAAACAACATTAGCTTTAGAAGTTTTCCGTCTATGACGAGTATAAGAGGTTGGATGTACGAAACATGTCTCGTGTGCAAATATTTCTATAAATACACTTCACCATCCCATAATCTCCCACAAACTCAAACTTCCTTTCTCAAATCAATGGTCCAAAAAAGGATATAAGTGAATAAATACACCAATATTTTTAGTTGCTTTTTCCATTGAAAATCTTCAAATATTCATTTGAAAAAAATGTTAACAGCAGGTGCAGGCCTTGCAGAAATCTCACTAATGACTCAATAGTAGGGCTGTAAATAAACCAAGTCGTTAGGTTGTTCGGCTCGTTTGTTCGAGCTCGAGTTCGAGTTCGGCTCGGATAAAAGGTTAATGAACAGAGCTTGAACACATTTTTCTGTTCGAACTCAGTAAGTGGCACCGTTCGTTTAAGGTGTTCGTCTCGTTAATGTTGTTCGTGAGTTAAACGAACCAAGCTTGAACAAGTAAATATGTTCGTTTAAATAAACGAACAAGCTCGGATCGTTCGCTAAGCTAAATGAACAGAGCTTCAACAACGCAATGCTCGGCTCGTTCGGCTCGTTTACAGCCCTACTCAACAGTACAAGCAAGACATACGGAGCCTCCACACTAAAATTTCTTCTTCTTCTATCAGACGGGTTCCAAAAATATTCAAGAAAAAATGGCCGAAAATATCAGCTCCTTCTTCTTTGTCTGTGGCTTTCACTTCAAGTTCTACTATTTAAGCATGTAAACTATATTTTTTAAGTTGGTGTTTTCGGTGTACTAGACTCCCGTGTTTGCGCAGAATTGGAGGTTGGATCGCTTCGCGATCTGATGTATGTAGTCTTATCCTACACTTTATGCAAGAGGCTGTTTACGAGGCTCGAACTCATAACCTCAAGATTACAAAGCATCAAACTTGTTCCAAGACTCACCCTCATTTTTCAAACTGTTTAGACGAATTGTGTTGTAACGTTAAATTATAACCTAACGGGCCTGATTAATATTGGTGCTTGATTAATTGACTTACTGAGAACTTATGTACAATATAATTTTTTGTTTGATTGATTTCTGCGATTATGTATAAATTCTTGATATTCTTTCTGACTAAACGATTTTTCTATGTTATTAACTTCAGATACATATTTTTGTCAACCGATAAAACGTAGTTTGGAGCAACTGACAATGTTGTTGTTTTGTGATTTTAAAATCACGTGTTCGAACTTTAGAAACTTCCTCTTGCAAAAAAGTGTAGGGTAAGGCTACGTACATCATATCGTAAAAAGATCCGGCCGGTCTCTCTGTAGACTTTGCGTAAATGTGAGAACCTAGTATAACGAAAACGATCTATTTACAATTTATTTTTAAAAACTATAACAATATTTTCTTTTAAAAAAAACATAAAAATACCTATATAATGGATCGTGTTAGCTATATAATGGATCGTGTTAGGAAGAGAACTAAACACCATAATCTCCTACCCCTATGGGGATGAGATCTTAGGAGACCTCATGTGAAGCAAAATATGAGGCCTCCAATCACACGACGTCACGTGTACAAAAGGGTCTTATTTTGAAAAAGAAAAAAAGTAAAGAGCAGTCTCTTTTATACACGTGGCGTCACATGATTGGAGGCCTCATAATTTGTTTCATATGAGGCCTCTTCTGATCTCATCCCCGTTATGGTGGAACGAGACAAGAGCAAGAAAGGAATGGAGGGGGGGGGGAGGGGTTGATGTTATCCCCTTCCCAGAAAAGAAAAGAAAACAGAAAAAAGGGAAAATAAAAGAAGAAACAGATAAGAAAGAAAGAGGAGGAAACCAACTTGAATTCTGTCCCTTCACATATATTCAAGAGTCCCTCACCAAAAAAAAACTCTAAGGCCAAAAAAAACTCTAAGGCCATCTCCACCCATGCACCAAAACATCCATTTGGTGCAAAAAAACACATGTAACCATGTACCAAATGTTGCACCAAATAGGTGAAAATGAATAGTGTTGCTATTTATTACACCAAATCACTATTCATCCGTCACATCACTATTTTAATTACCTTAAAAAATTTTAATTTTGTTAATTTCGTTATAAGAATTTTAATTTTGTGAAATTTGTTATAAGAAAAAAGAATTTCGGTATAAGAATTTTAATTTCGTTAAAAGAAAATATTATATAACAAAAAATTAAAAATAAAATAAGATTCATAACTAATAATTTAGAACAAAGTTACATTAGTAAATAAAGTATATTAGAAACATACCATAAAATATTTCACAACAATAAAACTTAATTAGCAACAAGCTTATAAAATAACTAATATAATATAGATACAAATTAAACTAATAACAATTCAATAATCTGGAATGCATACTTATGTTAAATTTATATGAATGTTAAATTTGTGTTAAATTATTTATAATAATGAATTAAAAATAGAATGATAGAAGAATCTTTAAGGAATATTCTTATTTAGTGTTAGATTTAGTGTTTGTGGTTGGAGTATTTTTTTACTGTTTATTGCACTGTGATTTGGTGCAAAACTTGGTGTTTTGAGTTGGACATGACCTAAAGCGATCATACAGACCAAGTTAGGAATCCACATATTACTCCGCCCCCTCAAACTAGTGTTTTTTCCCCTAAAAAATATTATTTATTTTTTTACAAATAATAAATATATGTAGTTAAAGTTTCTATTATACATCTAACACCTACATAATTTCTTTTTTTTTTATGACAGCCTAAGAGTAAAATGAAAATAATAACCCACAAAATTTGACTTGTTTAAATTGTATTCAAGAGCTTGACTGCATATAAACCCATATATTATCGCTTTTTTTCCTTGCATATAAATATAAAAATAAAAAACACTATTTTCTCAGAGTTGAGAAACCCTGGTTATTGATTTATATACCGGATTCAAATATTATTTATATCTAGGCTTATTGGATATGTATATCTTAATAAATAAAAAAGACAACTCAATTCGACTGTCTTTGAACATCATAATGACACTATATGTATTGGGTTATTTAAAAATTTCACTATATGATCATTGACTAGTCACTAATTTACGATGATTGTACTACATCGAATTAGTGTTGTAGTAATGAATAAGTAGAAAAAGGAAAACATATAAATGATTATAAGATGACGCTTTACACATAAATATATGATTACCCTTTTTACAAATAGAATGCGAAACTAATTCGAGGGCGCGCCTTGGGCAACTTTGTAAGGTGGCTGTTTCGTGACATTGAGATCACGGATTCGAGCTGCAGAAATAGCCTCTTGCACAAAGTGTAGGATAAATCTGCGTACATCAAATCGCGAAACGATCCGACTACTCCACAGACCCTCTACAAACGTGGAAGTATAAAGAACCGAGAACGTCCTTTAATACAAAACAAATTAGACTTAAAATAAAGGGTGACCAGCATCCGTCCCTTTTCAAAATGGTCCTGATGTGGGATGGAAGAGAGCAAATTCCAAATTGTGAATGAAACATTGAAGAAATTCAACAGTTTCCACCTCGCCGGCAATGTTGACTAATGTTGGGAGAAGATTGATGCAGCATTAACAAACACTTTGAGAAGCTCAACAAAGGCGGTTCAGATCTGATGAGGCTAAAAGTGAGTTAAAATATGAGTCCTTCAATCACGTGTCGTTACGTGTACAAAAGAAGTTTTCTTTTTTAAAGAAAAAGTGCAACACCGCCTTCTTAAAAAACTTCTTTTGTACACACGGCGACACGTCATTGAAAGCTTCATATTTTACTTCACTTTTAGCTCCTCAGATATTAAACGGAACAAAGGTATCTCCTTGTGTTGCTTCTCATGCTAAATCATGTTTGAGTTAATAGGGAGTATTCCATTGCCACCCACATTTTCTTCTAATTGTACGTTGTTTTAGCTTTCAATCTTTTATTTTTATGTCGTCCTCCTTTTAAATGCATGTCGTTTTCGTATTTAATCTTTTATTATTATATTATGTGTTTGCGTTTGCGAACTAACAAGTTTAGGTGTGTTGCTCTCAGGATGTAGTCCAGTTGGTACTCGAGTTAAAAATTGTTACCATGAAGGCACGAGTTTGAATCCGGAGATACGCATAGTGTGAGTGCTCTACTTCTGCTAGTATGTAGGGAGGCAATTGCTCCACTTCTGCTAGTTTGTAGGAGGCACTTTGTGTGGGTCACCATGTAAGGCCTCACCAGCCTAGGAGGCCAATGAACACCTGATTTGCATCCTCCACAATGCTTCATAGGACTGGAGGCGCTAGACGCTCCCATGACAAAAGATTTCACCTTTAGCTACCACGTTTAGGTATGTTAGTCTAGAACCCATCCAGGTTAGATAAGACATGTAAAATCCGGTTTTTAGATCTTATGCATAACTAGGTATATAAGTTAATGTACAATTCGTTAACTTTAAACTACCAACGGAGAGTCATCTCTTACAAACAAGAGAGGTTTATCCCGATAATATTTTTCTAAATCAACAAATGCACACTAATTTTTATATTTGGAGCAACTGATAAGGTTGCTATTTTGTGACCTCAAAGTCATGTGTTTGAGCTACAGAAACATCCTCTTGTACAATAGGACAAAGCTGCGTACATCACATCGCGAAGTCCGGTTTCTCTTCGAACCCTGCGCAAATACGGAATCCTATTACATCGAAAACATCTTTAGTTCTGAGTCAGATCCAATCCTATCGGAGTAACTCTTATTGCTTGGTAGCAAAAGACGAAATCCCTCGTCCTAAGGGCCCCACTGTCTCAGCCCCATGGAGCAGCATGAAGTATGCAAATCAGGTGTCCAATGGCCTCCTAGGTGACCCACACAAGGTGTAGCGCCCGGCTCCTGAGTCCTAACATCGGGAGCAGCGCACCCGCCGGAGTCTACTAAGAGAACTACAAGGCGTCGATACAAATCAACTACACGTCATTATAATAACGTAAAATCGATGCCAGCGGAAGTCATTACTAAAATCCTTGATAACATAACCATCATCATCAATACAATGCCTAAGAAATTCTAAATAAATACAATATCAAATGTATATAAACACTAATCTCGGAAATACATAAACCTCGAATATCGAAATAACTGTCTCAACCAACACTCGAAAGACTTTTCTATATATCCTTAGTCTCGAAATTTCTCGTCTCGATCCTCCACGGTATGCTAACTCCTGTGTAAGCATATCCTAACTTCTCTTACCTGCAAAACTGGTGAGTGGTGGTGTGAGCCAAATCAACGGGCTTAGTAAGAAGCCTATCTATACCCATTATAGAAATCATACGTACAGATACAATTACGGAAAACATTTATAAATCAACATACATGTCTCTAGTACTCAATTAAATTCACTCGAATATCTTTAACAGCTGACACATCGAGAATAGTCAAACAAGATCCATCACTCAATCTGCATTACCGTGATGCATGCTCTTCTCAAATATAATATACACATCAAACAAATAATCACATAATCAAAGAAGAGAACAATACATGCCAATGGAATAAATGAACTGTGAAAAGTAAGTCACTCCACATAATAATGCGCAACTTCATGATGCATGTCTTTCTCTACGTGTCACACGCAACGAAATCTCAACACACGAATGCATGTCTCTCTACCACGCAACGCATGAACCTCGAGGTGATCCTACCAAGCGCCTCGTCAGGCCACACGTCCCGTAGGACCACACGCCTCATAAGGCCGCACGTCCCGTAGGACCAATGCAATGCTTGTGCCATGAATGCAAATGCATAACCATACATAATCCGGTGTATCTATACTCATATATACGTCCGTGCCTATACACGTGCATATATACGTACATGTATACCCCAGCACATCCATATACACATGCGATACGCATTGAATCGAACAACCATACATACACCCAGTTCATATATACTTACATACCTCACATATACACACAACTCGCATATAGAGAAAATCCAATTGCAGATATGCAACAAACAACACATTGATGCATGATAAACACAACAAGCACAAATAAACCACTTATCTCTAATGCATGACGACATAACGAGCACAAATAGACCACTTACCTCTTATCGGTCGCTTAACTTTCTTATTCTATGCTCGGACGTGAAGAAGGTTACCATAAAAATCTCTGCTTCTACATGTTCAACTTATTCTCTGGAATCTTCAAAATTGAACCTGTAAGTTAATTATTTGTTTATTAAATTTTCTCTTCAACTTCACATTTACACCACAAATCCCTTCTCCTTTGAATTACTCTTATTCTTTCAACGCACTTATCCGGAACTTTTTATATAATACTCTATTTTTTCTCAGGTGAGCAGGAGTACGACTATATGTAATGTTAGGGCTTAGGAGCGGGACGCTACACATGGTGTCTCCTACAAACTAGCAGAAGTGGAGCACCCTCCTCAAAGTACCCCTGCAAACTAGCAGTAACACCTACACTGTACGTGTCTCTGTATTCGAACTTTTGCTTTTTTAGTATTAATTCTCAATTCGATACCAACTATACTACGTCGCGGAGCTTCTTATTGCTAATTCATGGAGAGTTGGCAAGTACCACGCTGGATAAACTCATAAACCTTTTAAAGATCCAGATAATGTCGCTGTGCATTACAGCTAGAAAAAACCAACGGCCAAGTGGCCATACACAAATTTCCCCAAATGGACAAAGGATTGATGTGGATTGTTTCTTGAAACGTACTACATCCAAAATTCAAGTGGATATTTTTCTCTTTTAAGTGCACTTTATTGTTCTTTTCTCTTGAAATTTCCCTTTCTCAGTGAGAATTCATTCAATGTGATATTACTTTAACAATATGAAAATATTGTGTGGAGTCCGTGTGGAGACAATCCTTGTTGAAATATTACAAAGGTTGCCTCTGGGCTGACTGAGTCTCGTGTGTCCTCTCCCTTTGCAGGGCTGCCGGTGGAGCACATCCCTCGATTTACATCCCACCTGGCTAAGGGGCCTCTGGTACAGGTGAGGGGAGAACCCACCCCTCATCAAAGAAAAGTCAATATTAATGGTGACATATAGGTGGAGAAAGTAAATTTGGCATCAGATTCATATATATATATATATATATATGTGTACATACATATATATATATAATAATAAAGCATTTACATACACAACATTGTGTTTGATTTGGTGATTATGAGTATGATTTTTTTACTTATACCTTAAAGACTGTTCCTGATGTATTAGGCTCCACCGTTTTGCGTAGGGTCTGGAGAGGGGATGTGTCGCTTTGCGATTTGATGTACATACCATTACCTTACAGTTTGTGCAAGAGACTGTTTCCATAGCTCGAATCCGTAAACTCAAAGTTACAAAACATCAACTTTACCAGTTGCTCAAAAGCTCGCCGTCGTACCTTAGAGACCATCAAATTAAATTATATAACTGTGCTGTTAACAAAGTTATTTGTTGCCATTTTATGTCTAAAAAAGTATCATATAGCATACACAATTCAGTTGTTTTAGGTCTTTCAAAAGATTTTGTATATGTGGATAGACATACTTTTTTATATGTTTTGACTCGAGAGTTAAATGTACAAATGAATTTCCTTCTAGCATATAAATGACACGATCCGAACCCTAATACTTAAGACATCACATTTGCCGTACCTTTTTCTAACAAGTACAAGACTTTCTCAAAATGACGTCATAATTACATCAATCCTAATTAAATAAATAAAACTTAGTAGAAATAACTAAAACCATTCAATATAACATCTGAAACAATCCTCGACCAAAATAAATATCATATCGCTAAAATAAACTAGTCTCACATTCAAAATAATCACTCACATGAAATAAATCCAGAAATACTAAGTAAGGTATCAAATAACTAGTAAACAGATTATCTTCCGAGTTTCTTCATCATCCCTATTCATCATCTTTCTCAATGTGAATATACTCTTAGTATTTCTCATGTGCAGAAATAGTAAGTGGTGGTGTTATCAAAACAACGTGCTAAGTAATCCGATTAATTTCTGTGGGATCATGTATGACGACAAACAAATTTTGAAATAATAAAAAATTTCATATAATAAATATAATACAAAAACATCAAGTTTTCCATCTTTAAAAATTATATATAGCACCTTTACTTTTTTTCGCTCTTAAGTAATTTATACAATTCGATAGAGTATTACGTCTCGAAGAACCCCTCTCTAGAAAGGTTCATGGATCCACACTATGAGACGTGGGCATGGTTCATCACCCCCATGTTCGGACGCTCTATCAACTTGCTTGCGAATTGCTAGACCACATAATATATGATATATACTTTCATCATTTGAGAAGTCGTGCGACACTAGTATACTTCATTTAAGAACACAAAAACTTCTCATTTCATAAATCACATATCATCAATAAAATTTCACATAAAGCATATAATTCATAGAACACAACATACTTCTACATGAACCATTTTAATATTAAAATAGACATTTAAGAAAACATAATTTTGTAAAACCACTTTTGCAAAACACAAGAAAATGTTAGACCATTTATCTCAAATCGGATACTTAATTTCTTATCGTTCTCTCGAACCTAAACAATTATAGAGTCAATATCATTACTTAAAGGTATCACTAAAATAATTATTCCCTATGCATTTCTATTAGTAAACCTTTAACCGTCTCGTCGTTATAACTTGCTTAAGTAAATCTATTAATTAGCTCCTTAACACCTTTCTTAAAATTAGACACATAATGCTATACCTTATACTAAATTGTCTCTGTATTATACTAAAAATAAATCCTTTCCAACAGGTTTCATCCCCAGGATTCTTCCCAAGTGACCAAGATTCAAACCCAAGGTGAACTAGTTTTTACAGTTTTTACATCCTTTAATTGTGCATATACACGGTTATAACTATCTTGATTTAAGAAGATTTTTATTTGTGTTTATTAGATTTTTTCACTGGTACATTAGCACATCATATTCCTATTATTGTGTCATATCATTTACTAGTACACTAACACACTATATTACTATTATTTTGTGATCTATGCAGATACATATATAGTTGGAGGTCTCACTGAAAGCAAACTCTTTATCGTTTGGGATGAAATTATTGTTGACTGTCTCTCATCCTCCTTAGACCCTAGCAATATCTGTTACTTTCGTCGGGATATACTGGATATGATTGTTATTGTATTTTTTGTTGTTGTTGTCTACCCTTCTCTTAGAAACTAATGCAATTTCACCTACTAGTTCAAAAGATTTCTCCAGCCTAGTGGACTGGACCTCTTCTAAATATGTCTACACCCCAATTTTGTTCTAGGCTCTTTTTTTTTTTCTTTCTTTTTTCCTTTTCCTGCCTCAGTTTTTCTCCTTCAACTGCCCAGCAGCCTCTGTTTCCTTGACATTTCCTTTTTTATTTCTTTCCTTTCCCCCCCTTTTTTTTGGCTTTTTTCCTTCTGCTTTTCTGTGAATCCCAAATTCCGACTGGACCTCTTCCTAAACATGCTTACACCACTCACTAGGGTTCAGTTTCTGATTTTGTACCTTAATTATTTTTTTATTCGATTATATTTCCATTATTTTATCTATAATTACCATTACTATTATTTATCTCTTTAAAAAGTACCGGGGTATAAGAATTGAAGTCCTCTCACAAGTAAAAGAATTTTAATAAATGCCTTCAAATTCCTTTGGTGATCGCTTTTTCAGCTGTCCACAAGCCCACTTGATAAATAATCGAAAGGCGTTCCCGGAATATATCCCAATACAAGGTATGAGGTTTCAAAAGAAACGTCGAAAGTTCGAACTTTGTGGAAGACAAGAAAGTTTAGACTCTATACTACTTGCACAGTGTGAAGCATTATTGTCCCGTAGAATGACCTGAACCGTCAGTCGTTCCTTCGGTGACAATAGGTTCTTTGTGCCATCTCTGTGCTATGACAAACTTCTACTAGTGAACCTTAAAAACCTGATTTACATCCTTACATTTTCATGTGAGACTGAGGTTATTAGAACCCTTACTGTTTGAATACAACTTTTGATAAATAATCGAAAGGCAAAGGGTAGGTAGCTAGATCAGTCGTGGACCACTGTTTTTGAAGTGGTCTATTAAATTATTGCTTTTCATACATTTTTTTTGGGTGAAATTTGATTTATGCTATTCAAAAAAGTGACTTGTTCCAACTCCACTGGAAAAGAAAGAGGTGTACAAATTTAAAATTGATCAAATTAGACGTATCAGTGTACTTCTAAAAATATATTTGTCTACTCAAATATATTTTGTATTGTTAGTAATTATATTCTATCCAATGAAAAATAAGACAACTGGTAGATTTATCCCTGCTTTAAACACAAACTCCTTGAAATCTTAGTTATCGGTAAAGAAATAGACAGGTTAATTGATCATGAACCACAATAGAGTTTAAGCTAACTTAATGGTTGTCGAGATTCAAGGAATTAAATTTCCATTCAAGTTAAAGGTTAATTTACAAAGTTGTTCCTTTTTTACAGGGTGAAAAAATGTTTCTGACGGCTATTTGACTCTCTGCAGCTGTCACAGTCAACCTACTGTAAAGTCTAACGGCTGTGGTAACGGTTAGTTATCCAGGCAGCTCAGCTATGTACAGAAATAATTCTAAGTAATATTTACAACAAGTATGGTAGGTATGCCTTCTTAGTTGGTGCTTCACTTCGTAACCTCAGCTCAGCACTTCTTTACAGTGTCTTCAAGCACATCTTAGTTCTGTGCTTCACTTCAGCTATTCACCTCTTCTTCAGTTCAGCACGGCTATATTTGATCTTGTCTTTGCTCCGTGCTTCGCCTCAGCTACGCTTCTGCTCAGCACGGTTACTCTTATTATATCTGTCATCTCATCTTAACTCTGCTGACAGTTTGTATGCAGTCTGTTGTTGCCCAGATCAGGTAAGTCGACCTGACTTCAGGTCAGCTTGGCAGTTCAGCCCCAGCTCGGCTGGAACTTAGTTTCCGCATATGGACATAGTTGTATCGAGTTAAAGACACGAGTCATTTATAATCTTTACATTCGTCCTACATTTTCTATGGAGACTCAATAAACACATTCTGACAAAAAATTTCAGCAGAGTCTCGACTTTCTGAAGTATGTAGAGACGTACAAAACACCACAGTTGTACTCTTCAAAGGCTCACAAAACTCGGTCACTTGTTGTTATGTATCATCATCATCAAGACCCAGTATATCCCAACGACAGCAAAAGCTATCATTAGGGTCTGGGGAGGGTAATTGGTAGGCAGATCTAATAAGAGGGAATACTCTATCGGATTCGGACCATTATTGACTTATTCTCTAAGTGATCCAGTAATAAATGCCGATCTATAGAAGCATTAATTTCGAAGTCTACCCTACTATAGAGGAACATGCCAACTTCATGTATTAGATCTTCATCTTGTGTCTATAACAACCTCTTGAATGAAAACTGACTTGAGTATCGAGACGCTACTGCATAAACCCTCTCCCAGTCGGTGTTAATGCATCCTCTCTCTTTTAGATACCAGAATATTATTTGACGAATGGGACGATTTCAAACCTGTTAAACCGACCGCATGAATCTTAGTTTTTGATGAAGAAATACACCTGTTAATTGATCATGAAACACTATAGAGCTAAACCACATTTTTTTGGGGGTTTAAATGTAACTACTCTTGGGGTAACAACAGGGAAAACAATCATAAATAAAGAGTCGTGGTGGTGGAATGAGAATATGCGATGAAAAATAAGGAACAAGCAAAAGAGTTTTAGAGAGGTGTTAAGCTGCACAGACGAGGAGGAGAAAGTGAGAGTGAAGGAGAACTACAAAATCGCTAGGAAGGAGGCGAAGAAGGCAGTGACGGAGGCAAAGAACGCAGCCTATAAAAGGATGTACTAAAGATTAGAAACAAAAGACGAAGAGTGTGATATGTTCAAGATTGCCAAAGGTAGAGATAGAAAGAGGCAAGATCCAGGCGTCGTGAAGTTTATAAAGGGAGAATATGGAAATGTTTTAGTCAAAGAACAAGACATCAAAGGGCAATGACAAACATACTTTCACAAAATTTTTAACAGCGTAAGAGAAAACCACAAAGAAATAGAAAGCATCACTACCCAAAAACGACAACGTAATACCTACGACTGTCGTAGCATCACAGAAGGAGAAGTGAAGATAATACTTAAGAAGATGCGAAGAGTTAATGCAGTTGGTTTGGATAACATACTCATTGAGGCGTGAAAGTGTTTGAGAGAGAAAGGGGTTCAATGGCTAACTACTCTGTTCAACCTTATTTTCAAAACATGAAAAATGCTAGATGAGTGGAGAAGGAGCGTAGTGGTCCCTCTATATAAGAAAAAAAAGGAGACGCGCAGTATTATAGGAATTATAGGGAGATTAAATTGCTAAATCATACTATGAAGTTATGGGAGAGAGTAATCGACAGTAGAATCAGGGGAGAAACTCAAGTTACGGTAAACTAATTTGGTTTTATGCCAGAACGGTCAACCAAGGAAGCAATACACATTTTAAGGAGATTGAAGGAGAAGTATAGGGAGAAGAAGCGCGATCTACATATGGTTTTCATCGATCTTGAAAAAGTGTATGATAGTGTGCTATGTAAACTGATATCAGATAGTCTGGATGCAAGAGGGGTTTCTATGAAGTATATAGACATAATTAGGAATATGTATGTTAGGACGAAAACAACCGTTCATACGCCTATAGGGAATACATACTTCTTTTAAGTGGAGGTAGGCCTCCATCAAGAGTCTGCTTTAAGCCCATTCCTTTTTGAAGTTGTCCTAGATGAGTTGTCAAAGTCGATACAAGAGACAGTTCTATGGTGTATGCTTTTTGCTGACGAAATTGTATTAGTCGTGGAAAGTAGACATAACCTGAGTATAAGACTAGAGGAGTGGCATGGTGCTTTAGAGAGAGAATGCCTAAGGATAGTTATTCCAAGACTGAACATCTGCTCTACGACTTCAGCGGCGCAGCCGGCGATGAAAATAGCTAACTCACCATCGAGGGTCAAGTTGTCTCAAAGGTAAGTAAGTTCAAGTACCTAGGATCATTTGTACAGAAAGATGTGGACATAGAGAGTGACATAGCATAGCGAGTTCGGACAGGTTGGTGTAGGTGGAGGGTGGCCTCAGGGGTGCTGTGTGAAAAGAATTTTCCAATTAAATTAAAGCAAAAATTTTATTGGGTGGCAGTGCGGCTGGCAATATTATATGTAACAGATTGCTGGGCCATCAAGAGGATACAGTCACAAAAGATGGAAGTGGCAGAGATGAAGATGCTGATGTGGATGTGTGAGCATACAAGGCTAGACAAGATAAGAAATGAGGTATATAGAGAAAGGTTAGGGGTGACTAGTATAACACATAAGATAAGAGAAGGTCGACTGAGATGGCTTAGACATGTCAAGAGGAGACAGATAACGGCGTCTGTCAGAGCAATTGAAAGCCTCACTGTAGAATGGAAGAAGAGTAAAGGCAGGTCCAAACTGACATGGAATGAGCAGATTAGACATGACTTACTAGAGTTGTACCTCTCTAAGGACATGGTCTAGGATGAGAGTTTATGGATGCAGAGGATTAAGGTTAAGGAGGGGTAGACAGGATATAGGGCACCTTGGAGCATACGTAGAGGATTAGATAGTATTTGCACTTTAATTTGACTTTGTATATTTTGTTTTGGTCTTTTTCTTTCAATTATTTGTGCATGTTCACTATTATGACTATATTAATATCGGAAGACTTTTGTATATGTTTAAGTTGACTTTGCACTTGTTTGTTTATGTTCTGCCGTCGTTTTATATTATATGTATATATACACGTTATGAGTATTTTAATATCGACAGCCTCCTCTTTGTATTTCCTGAATTGTCTCACTAACACACTATCATATCATATCCCTATTATTGTGCCGTTTATGCAGATACATATAGATTCGGGGGTCTCACTGGAAGCAAACTCTCTATCCCTTGAGATAGAGGTATTGTTTGCCTGTCACTTACCCTCCCCAGACCCTAACGTTAGCTTTTGCTGTCGTTAGGAAATACTGGATACGATGGATTGATTGATATATATCTTTTCTCTGTTTTTGGTTGAAAAACTACAATCTTGGCCTTCCTCTCATTGTTAGATAAGGGTTTTTTCAATTCACCAAGTTGAATAAGAACTCTCGTACAATTTGTATAATTAGCAACGTTTATATGTATATATGTTGTTTTATTTTTTTTCTTTGGTATGTTTCCTTCAGTAATTTTTCTTTACTCAAATTTTTAGCATGCAAAAGAAAGATATATCAGCAGAACAAAATAGACAAGAATAATAAAAGCACAAAAAGACGTGAGTTGATTCAAAGTTGTCATCCAGCTTGCCGAAACAAAGAAAAACTTGGAGCAAAGAACCATACCAGGGCTTCTACCGGCCAACTCTAAGGAGCATGGTGGAATATGTAAATCAGGAGCTCAATGACCTCTTAGATTGGGAGAGGTTATAAGCAAGGATCCAAACAAGATATCCACTGCAAATTGAGCCTTTGGCCAAACAGCAGTGAAATATCGATTCTGCACGTGTTCCTAGAATCAAACTATGTACCTCTTGGATCAACTACCAATCTGAGTACTAACTGAGTTATTTCTTGTATGCGATAAACAAACAAAAACTCGTTCTAAAGGACTTGACTTTTTCCCACATCTTATCCATCCAACTCTTCAACTTGTTACACCTTCACTTTTATGGCCACCAACGCCTGCAAACATGTCTATATATACACCACTTTGTATCTCCTAGAAACCATAATTCCAAAGTTCTTAGATTTCTCTCCAGACAAAAAAAAACCAGATATATATTTGGTAGATTTTTTCCATTAAATATTCATTTGATAATGTTGACAGGTGGTGCAGGCCTTGTGGAAATCTCTCTAATGAATCACAATTACAAGGAGGAAACTGAGAGCTTGGAAAATAGTAGAGGTGCAGCAGCAAATGGGGAATTTGTTGCAAGGAGAAAGAAGTCATTTTCTTCTTCTTCTTCTATGAGTTGGGTTCCCAAAATGTTCAAGAAATCTCCTACTACTTCTCCTTCTCCTCCTCCTTCTTCTTCTTCCTCTGTGATGCTCACTTCTAGTCATTCTTATTAAGCTTGGAGTTATTCAATTCTTTCTCTTTAACTTCAAGTGGAAAGAAGGAATAAAACTCCGTATTTTTCGGATTATTTAGTTGAATTTTTAAGCTTGGTTGTATGATAAGTTATAGCAAGTAAAGTTTAGATTGTGTTTCAAGAAAATATAAATAGTTTGTGATATGTATGGATTCTTTGTAATGAAGGGTTACCCTTTCTTTGTTTGAGTATTTCGTCTTTTCCATTTTCATAGAGTCAAAGAGACATTCTTTCTTGACTTTGTAATATGATGGAATAAAGCAAGATGACTCACTAAATTGGTCGCGCTCTTATATTGTGGAGTAGCAGTTGGTCGACACAGATTGACGCAATTTTCATTATGTGTCATCAGGAAACAACATGTGTGTTTCTAACACATGGGTATGGTTGCGTATATCCGATCTCTATGGCTTGTCATAGGCAGAAGTCTCTAAGACAATGCGATAATATACTTGTTTGAGTATTTCGTCATACGATGACGTTAGTATCTTATGGGAATGAAAATTTTATTCTGCATGTTCTATTTATTAGGAAATGATTCTTCCATTTATTTTGCCATTAATATTTGTGAATCGAGAAAAAAAATAGTGGTTTTGAGTAGGAGTTGGATCTTTATATATGAGATATGAATTAGTTATATTGATTGGGTAGAGCAGAACTTTTTTTTAATGGGCATAACTTGTAATAAGATCCCAACAAGAGCAACCATGTTTGGTTGTAGCTCAAAATTTAAAGAATGATTATACCATGTTTTAGATCATAAAAAAAAATAAGACCATAATTAGGGGGTTTTCATCATAAAACGACATTCTTAGCGGACAGATGCAAATTTGAGAATTTTAACGAAATAATTTGGCATTTTTTTTACAAGGAAAAGAAACATAACATAAAGCTATTGGTAATGGTGACGTTAAAAATATTATATCAACATTTTCCTAGGGACATTTTCCTAGAGATAGACCGTCTCCACGGAAAATGCAGCAAACAAGCAAGAATATAATCAAACAGAAGCCGAGACGAGTCTCAAGATGACTCTGTCCTTAAAGCAATTTAGCCTCTACCAAATGATCAAAGTAGACAACAAGACTAATGCTTCCCAAGATATAACGGCTTTCTTCTTGTCCTTTGCTCTAGGAGAAGAAGATTGAACTTGATGTAGAAGAGAATGATAATGAAGAGTTGGAGAGAAAGAATACTGAGAATTTCTTAGATTTGCAAGATTGTGTTGTATATGTTGAAGATACCAAGGTCTACTATATATAGACCTTGGGGTGTGTTAAAAGCCACTTTTAAAACTTGTTTCAGCCTGGTTTCAACCTCCAATGGCAGTTGTTTACCGTTCATAGGCGAAGGGAGATGATCCTTGGACCAAAAGCTGGAATTCAAAGTGAAAAGTTCTGTCCGTTGGCACATCGATCGATGTGATCGATCGAAGTCGAACAGAACCTTCAGCTTCTATTCTGTCCTACATCGATCGATCGATGTCCCTTCGATCGATTGATGTGATCGATCGAAGTTGGACAGAATACTTCCGTGTTTGCATCACACCATTCCGATCGATCGATGTGTACATCGATCGATTGAAGTCCCATACATGGATCGATCGAAGTCCTCCTGAACACTCAACTTTATTCCAGCTTTCACTTGGTTCGATCCAGTCAGAACATGGATCGATCCAAATGACCTATTTCAAGTTTAAAGTGTTCCAAACTTCACCTCAACCTCCCAAACAACCTCATACATGTTCTATATAAGTTTGGAGCACACGGTAAAGTACTTTAACGTACTTTTCCAACATCCACAAGATAATACAGAGAATGTTTTAGAAATATTGTTTTGACTTGAGCATAATGTAAAAAAATAAAGCTTGTTTTATCATTATTATCATTCTATAATTGGTTGGTTAATTGATAAGAATTAGATAATTCATGTAAATTTTAATTAAAATGATAGTGCAAAATTTTTGATTCCTAACATCTTTGTATTTTTGAAAAGTGGATGATATTTTTAGAACAAACTAAGATAGAAAATATGATAACATTTTTTTTGAGACGGAAAGAGTACATATCAATAGAGATCAAAATCGTAAATAATAAAGGTGAATTAAAACTTTGGTCGACGGAGGTAAACCATGGAACTATTTTATGTGAGGCGTTATAAGCAACTTAAAGCAAAACTCATAGTTTGGTGAAAAAAGGACAGACATTACGCGACATATGTGCTTGTAAGTTCTTACAAAGAAAATTTAACATGCTTTAGGTGACTCTTGTGATATGATTTATATTGACGGAAAACTTGGAATTGATTCAAACTTGATTGTGAAAGTTTGAGGGAGAACTTTGAAACAACTTGTAAGATTGTTACTTTGTTATCTTGAGGTCATATGGTCAAATCGCAGAAACAGCTTCTTACACAAAAATTATAAGGTAAAGCTGCATATATCAGATCGCAAATCGATCCAGGTCCTCCCATAAACCTTGCGTAAACATAAAAAGTTAATGTAACGAAAAGTCTTTTGTTTTGGTATTGTGAAAGCTGCGCGCACTTACCAACAAACAAATTTGATCATATGTTGTCTAGATTAGGTTGCAGAAAAGGCAACGAGATTCAAAGAATTTGTATAACTATATTCCGTTTGTCATGTACAAATGGTTATTGTACTTGAAAAGATTTTTTTTTTTTTTTTGTATTCAAAGAATTTGTATACCATAGACAGCTAATTTCTATTTTAATTCAAGATATTTTAATGAAGTTCTTCAGGTTAGCATTAGATTAAGTAATCCTCATTCTTTCAATCATGGTGCAATTTGTTTACTGTTTTTCCTTTCATCTCCATTTAAAGGTGGCTGCTTTGTAACCTTAAGGTGACCGGTTCGAGCTGCAGAAACAGTCTTTTCCACAAAACGTAAGGTAAGGCTGCATACATCATATCGCGAAGCGATTGTTAGGTCCGTGTGACACCAACAGCGATCCGGTCCTTCTCCGGACCTTGCGTAAACGCGAGAGCCTAATGCACCGAGAACGCCCTTTTGATTCATACGGCTAGTTATGATCATTTTTGTAACATATAAGTGGTAGAGTTGATGTTCAGTCCATAATTACCGAATATCAAGTTTGTAGGAACAATTTGTTGAAGGAGTCTGTAGAAATAAACAAAGTGACTAAGCCGAGCTGAGGTTCCTAGCTGAAGTGAACAGAAAATAACTAGCCGAGCTGAGGTGTCTAGCTAAAGTAAAGGAAGGAGTACCGAGCCGAGGTGCCATATCGAGGTGAGCATCAAAGATAAAGATCAGAAGGTCAAGCCGAGGTGCCATACCGAGGCAAGGATCAAAGATCAGAAAGATCAAAGGAGTTCCGAGCTGTGGTATTAAGCCGAAGTAAGGTAGAAGTAGAAGAAATACCGAACCAAGGTATCTAGTCGAGGTGAGGTCAGAAGTACTTGAGCTGAGAAGAAGTGCTGAGCTAAAACATGCAGCGCCGAGGTGACAAAGCAGTGCCCAAGTGAAACGATGCAATGCTGAGATAAATCACTGAGGTGAAAAGTGTTAGAATCTAGACGGAGTCCCAAGCCAAATGAAGAAGTCTTGAGGTAAGCTGAAATGAAGAAAGGCCGATGTAATGAAGTATCTGAGTTAAAGGAAAGAATGCCGAAGTCGAGGTGACGAAGTGAAGGCATTAACAACAAAGGATGCCAAGCTGAGGAGACGCGGTGAAGGCATAAACAAATAGACCAAGGTGCGCTGAGCAAAACAATAACAACAGCAACAGAGAGAGCACTGCCGAGCTAAAATATTTAGACAAATGAGAACCTCAGCGACAGCACTAAAGAAATAAAACAGAGGCACAGTGCAACAAAATTATTGATACGAATACACTGTACATACATCCATTAGCTCAGTGGACCAATAAATAATTATAAATAAGAATATAGCCGTTAGAAATAGCCATCAGTGGCTTGAAGTGTCTTATCTCTTCCAAGCCTTATAAAAGGCAAACACTTTTACATTTCCATATATGAAGTTCTGATTGAAGAACTTGTTGAATCGAAATCCCTGCACAAACACCACTAGAGGGGGGTGAATAGTGGTTAGCAGAAATCACACTATTTTAAACCCTTTTCAAAACCCCTCAGTTCTGAAATCTGAAACTCAGAAAACAGAAACTGTTTTTGCAAATATTTTTCTGACTTTAAAAACACTTCCAAAAATTATGAAACTTTCCCGTAACATAGTTCAAGATGTTTTCTAACTCCTGTAAAAATTTCAAGTCAAAATAAAATCTTTAAGACTTTAAACTAATCAAAAACTTTTTGTCTACACAGAATTCCAGAACAGAGTTCAGAAATTGACTCAACTTCACAAATTTTTTTCCGTCAATCCCCAAGTCCAAAACCTTTGAAAATTTAACACAATAAACCTTAAGATATGTATAATAATAGGTTGAAACAGTTTTGGAAAATTCGTTTGGGAAGATAGTCAACCAAGTCACTTTTCTTAACTTTTGCAAATCTGAAAAACAGATTGTAGCAGTTGCAGAACTTTGGACTTTTGATTAGCCTAAACTTATCCAAATTCAGTCAAATTGGTTTCAAATGAAAGCTAAGAGACTAAAGTATGTCTCAGCAAAATTCTAGCAATTTTGAAAACCGTTTATTATTTTTTCAGAATTTATAAAACGTGTTAACAAAACAGAGAATAGAAAACTAAAAGTGTAAAGTACGGAAAGTAAAGAACACCAAGAATTTTATACTGGTTAGGCCAGATGTTCCTACTCCAGTCTTCAAGGACACCTTCCTCGGTATTCACTATCACCAGCATCACAGAATTACACCTTAGCTCGATCCTTGGGCTTCACACCAACCCTATTCAAGCTATTCACAACACCTTTACAGAATTTTCAGCACTATCACACCTCATACACCTTTTCACCTTTTGATTAAGCCTTATAAACTTGGCTTATCAATTACGAAAATTCTACCACAATAAGGTGTATCTAAGCAGCACTACAATGCTTCAAAAATTTCACCACAAGATGCACAATAAGAATAGGGAAGAAGAAGAAGAAGAAGAAGATAGCAAGAAAGTTGTGTCTTCAACTCTTCACTTCAACCTCTATTTATAGTGTGAGGCATCCCTTGTTGATAAGATTGCCATTTGTCACCTTGAATGTCATCAAACACACTTGTCTTCACACCATTGGTTCTTGTCTTTAAGACTTTGCACACTTGGCACCTTCAAGCAATGTGATTTGTCTATCTATGTCACCAACTTTTTCAGCATTATATGACATGGAAATTTCAGATTTGAAGGAGATAAATGATGAGATAAATGATGAGTAAATCTCTCAAAAGTTAACCAAGTTTGTTCCACCATATTAGCACATGTGGGAGAAGAATTCTCAGCAAAAATTTGAACTCCATTTAGCCATAAAAATCGTCCATATGGCCATGTGTGTGCCATGTTGACAACTTTTTGCCACCAAGTATAATCCTTGAGTTTTGATTGGTTCTACCATAATTTCCTTGTACACTTGTCATCACATGAGATAGTCATCTTGTACACATATAAATGCATCATTTTGATGAAAAAAATAAGAGTTAATCTCAGCCCTTGAATTCAAAATGAATGGCTAGATTTAAGTAGAAAATAGTGAAAACTATTTCCACCTTTCTCTCCTTGAAAGTTGTAACCATTTACCATGTCAATTGTGACATGAAATTACTGCAAAATAATCTGAGAATAAGTCTTATAATGATATCATAAGATAACCATATAGTGTGACAAAATAAATGTCACATAACAAGAAATCCCGAGAATATCGAAAACCAAATATAGCAATAATAATCTTGATGTTGATACTTCAAGAATACCATAAGAAGTCCATAATGATGATAATAATATCCTTGAGAAATAATCATAGTGAAGATGTCGCGATATGCTCCAAGAATAAAAAGACGATAATTCCCTTGATAGCATTTTTGAGAAAGATAGTCTTGTCTTGGAATAATTATGACGAATGTCATAGAGATAGCCTTGAGACGATAATATTATGTTACATAGTAACATATTTATAAAATATATGAAGACAATGTACCTGCAAGACTTAAAATTCCACTTTGTGCCCTTTTTGGTAAGTCGTATAACTTCCACGACATATTAGTTACAAGACATAATAATATTCATAAAAATCAAATAATAAAATCACCAAAATCATATATGAAACATTAAGAACATATATGTAAATGAAAACAACTATTTATCACATTTTAGATAGCATGAAACACTTTGTTACGAGAGTGAAGTAACACATAATAATATTTTTTCATAGATCAAGCGCTTTATGTAGCGATGTATGTTGCCATCAGAACTCTCTGTTCAGAATTTCCAAATGATAAAGCGCTTGGTGTAGCGCGCCAGAACTCTCTGATCCGAGTTTTCCAAATGATAAAGCGCTTGGTGTAGCGCGCCAGAACTCTCTGATCCGAGTTTTTCAAATGATAAAGCGCTTGGTGTAGCGCGCCAGAACTCTCTGATCCCAGTTTTTCATAGGATAAAGCGATTTATGAAGCGTTCAATGTTTGAACTAAAGTTTCTGTTTAAACTTTCTGAAAGATAAAGCGCTTTATGAAGCGCTCAATGTTCTCTGTTCAAACTTTCTGCAAATGAAGCGCTTGATCAGGCGCTCGAAGTCTGATGAAACGTTTTAACATATAATACTTGTGCAAATTATCAAAACCAAATCATACATCAACATTTTCTCACATGTTTAATATATTTCATCTTTTTATCATATGTGTGACACTTCCTTAAGTAATCAATATCCAAACATATTTTTCAACATTCTCCCCGTTTTGGATGATTTTCAAAATAACTCTATATGATTTTAATGTCACAACTCTTTACCAATTGTTATCACATACTTACCAATTGTTTTGAAAAACTCACCAATTCTATACCAATTGTTTTCAAATTCTTTTTAAATACATGTTTTAACATATGTGTTCCCCCTCAACTTATATTCTCCCCCTTAACCTATGCTCCTAACCAATTGAACATCAATCGAAATTTATACCAATTGAAAACTTATCATTCAACCTTAGAATCATGACTTAACAACTAAAATCATGTTCTTATATATATCCCCCCTTTATTTTGTAAATCATGCAAAAGATAGAATCACGCAATTGTATAGGCCATTATACCTAACTTGGCTCGTAAGTTTTCAAAAGTGGCTTGACTAAGGGGTTTAGTAAATATATCAGCAACCTGATGATCAGTTCTTACATGGTTTATGACTATATCCTCATTTTGAACATGGTCACGGAAGAAATGATATTTAAATTCTATGTGTTTGGCCTTAGAATGAAGTACCGGATTCCGAGAAAGATTGATCGCACTCGTGCTATCACAGAAAATTGGAATCTTATTCATTATAATTCCAAAGTCACTGAGTTGTTGTTTAAGCCAAAGTATTTGGGTAGTGCATAAACTTAATGCTATATACTCGGCTTCAGTGGTAGAAAGAGCTACACTAGCTTGTTTCTTAGAAAACCAAGAGATTAAGTTGGTTCCTATGAATTGATACGTACCACTAGTGGATTTTCTATCTATCTTGCAAACACCATAATCAGCATCACTAAATGCGTATAATTCCAACTTAGCATTTCTATCGTACCAAAGTCCTAAATGAGGTGTATGTTTAATGTATCTAAATATCTTTTTCACCGCATTATAATGTGACACTTTAGGACAAGATTGAAACCTAGCACATATACACACATTAAACATTATATCAGGTCTTGATGCAGTTAAATACAACAATGATCCAATCATAGACCTATATAGTGTGTCATCAAAAGGTTTTCTATTTTCATCCTTGTCTAGTTTGGTACTAACACTCATGGGGGTAGTTGAAGGTTTCAACTCTTCAAATCCAAACTTCTTAATCATATCATTGATATACTTAAGTTGGCTAATGTGGATTCCTTAAGGGGTTTGTTTGATTTGTAACCCTAAGAAGTAGTTCAATTCTCCTACCATTGACATCTCAAATTCAGACTTCATACATTCTTCGAAGTCTTTTACTAAGGTAGGGTTAGTTGACCAAAGATAATGTCGTCTACATATATTTGGACTATTAATAAATCATTATCTTTCCTTTTAAGAAACAATGTGTTATCTATGGTCCCCCCTTTGATAGTTATTTGCAATAAGAAAATTTGCAAATCTATCATACCAAGCTCTTGAAACTTGTTTTAACCCATACAAAGCTTTCTTAAGCTTATATACATGGTCGGGGTATTTTGGATCTTCAAATCCTGGGGGTTGTTTTACAAAAACTTCTTCTTGAATAAAACCATTCAAAAATGCACATTTAACATCCATTTGAAATAATTTAATACTACTCAAACTAGCAATAGCAAACAATAATCTTATCGCTTCAAGACGTGCAACGGGCGCAAAAGTTTCTTCATGATCAATTACTTCTTGTTGATTATATCCTTGTGCAACAAGTCTAGCTTTATTTCGAGTAATATTACCTTGTTCATCCATTTTATTTCTAAACATCCATTTTGTACCAATAATAGATTTATTTTCAGGTTTAGGCATCAAATCCCACACATCATTTCTAGTAAATTCATTCAATTCTTCATGCATTGCATTTACCCAAGATTAATCATTCAAAGCTTCCTTAACATTCTTAGGTTCCAAACGTGAGATTAATGCATGTCCCTCGTCATGATCCAATTGTTTGATACTTCTACGAGTTTTAATTCCTTCATTTATATCTCCAATAATTAATTCTTTAGGATGTTTATGTTTGTCTTTTATGTGCCACCAATTCCTAGGTTGACTAGGTTCACCTTTATCTAGTTCAAATGTTTCATTAGTGTGAACATAATCATATACAATTGGAACATCTTGTAAGTTAGATGAATTATCTTCCAATTGCAAAATCTCTTGATTTACTTCACCTAAAGGTTGCAAGTCTTGTTCAGGGGGGAATAGGATCTAGATGATCACATACAGGCTCAAGTAACAAGTCATCATCATCAAACATATTTTCAACATTATCATTTTGTTCTTTTTGAACTTTATCATACATGTCAATATGAGCATTTTCATTAAACTTTACATGTATTAATTCAATTATTTTTCTAGATACAGGATTATAACACCTATATGCCTTAGAATTAATAGAATAACCAACAAATATGCATTCAATAGACTTTTGCTCAAATTTATCTAGGTTATCTTTTGTGTTGAGAACAAAACATTCGCAGCCGAAAACTCTTAGATAATCAATCTTTGGTTTTCTATTATTCAACAATTCATAAGGAGTTTTGTTTAATTTCTTTCTAATAGATAGCCGAATAATGATATAAGATGCACAATTTACGGCTTCCATCCACAAAAATCTTGGAACTTTATTTTCACATAACATTGTTCTAGCAATTTCTTGAATTGTTCTATTTTTCCTTTCAACAACGCCATTAAGTTGTGGGGTTCTAGGTGGTGAAAACTCATGTTTAATTCCATTTAATTCACAAAATTTAATCACAACTTTATTTTTAAATTCTCCACCACGATCACTCCTAATTCTTTTAACATTTTCTTCATAAAGATTTTCAAGTTGTTTAACAAGTTTCTCAATTTCCAATGCAGCATCATCTTTATGAGATAAAACTAATGTCCATGTAAATCTTGAATAATCATCAACAATAACACATACATAATAATGACCACCAAGACTTCTTGTTCTACTTGGACCAAACAAGCCAATGTGAAGAAGTTCTAAAATATGACAAGTACTCACATCATGTTTTGGTTTTAATGATTCTTTACAATGTTTTCCTTTAATGCAAGTTTCACATAATTGAAAGTTATGCAAATCTAATTTAGGCAAACCTCTTATTAAGTTCATTTTAGACAATTTTTCAATGGTAGAAATTCCAATATGTCCTAAGCATCTATGCCACAAATTAACATCAAAATCATACGATATAAAACATTTAATTTTGGCATCTAACATATTGTTAATGGATAACGTATAAACATTTCCATCTCTATCTCCTTTTAACCCAGTTTCACCCTTTTTATTTGTAATATCGCAAGAAGTGAGATGAAAAGAGACATCAAAACCATTGTCAATAAATTGTGAAATACGTAATAAATTATAAGAAAGATTACTTACCAACAGCACATTCTCGATTTGAAAATTATTTGGACCACCAACTATGCCTTTTCCAATTACCTTGCCATAAGCATCATCACCAAATGTAACATTTGCTCCATTCTTAATTTCTTTTAATGTGATGAATAATGATGGATTTCCGGTCATGTGTCTTGAACATCCACTATCTAAAAACCATTTGTTCTTCAGATCTTCTTTCTTTATCCTCTTCTTTAATTCTTTATGAATATTAACCTATTTTTAAACAAAGCATACTTGTGCTTCTTCATCTTCGGATTGCTCGGATTCTGAGTCGGATGACTCACTCCAAGTACTTGCCTTCAATGCTCTTTTACCTTTCTTTGGCTTTGACTCCTTTTGCTTATTCCTTTGAGTCTCTTTCGTTTGCTTGTTCTTGTTTGGACAATCATAAGAAATATGTCCCTTTTGTCCACATTCATAGCATTTCAACTCTTTGTTATACCATTTTTCATTATTCTCATTTTTAGAAGAATTATTTCTTTTAAGTTGAGAAGGAGTAGAAGAAGATTGTTTTCTATTTGTACGTTTAAAAAATCTTCTCAAATTTCTCGTTACTAAAATTAAATCATCATCTAACTCACTATCATCATTTTCTTCATCAATGCTCACATGTGAAGATTCGGTAGTTTTGAAAGCAATAGCCTTACCGGATTGTTTTGAAGACTTAGACTTTCTTTGATTCATTTTTGCTTCATATACCTTGAGCGAGCCAATCAATTCATCCATTTTGGTGATGGATTTCATTTCTTCAATCGCAGTAACCTTTGCATCCCATTCAGCAGGCAGGCTTCGAAGAACCTTTTGTACCTTCTCTTTATTTGTAAAAGACTTTCCTAATGACTCAAGAGCATTAAACACATTACTAAGCCTTAAATCCATAGAAACTATGGATTCGTTTGGCAGCATTTTAACGCATTTTAATTTAGTCATGAGCATATTTATTTTTGAATCTTTAACATCGCTTGTACCTTCATGCTTTAATTCCAAAGATTTCCACATATCATAAGCACTATTGCAATTAGAAACATAACCTGCTTCGGAAGTAGTAAGACCATTCAAGAGTAATTGCATAGTTTTAGCATTCATAGACATCTTTTTCTTATCATCACTAGTCCATTCGCTTTTGTATTTTTCTACCTCTTGTGTCACATTATTTACTTTAACAACTTTGGTAGGAATATATGGACCATCCTCAACTATTGACAATAAATCGATATCTATAGCCATCAAGAATAATTTCATTCTCAACTTCCAATGAACAAAGTTATTACCATCAAAAAGATGAGGACGTTGAGTAGACATACCTTCTAACTCACCTTTGTGAGAAACTATGGCTATTGTGTGAAAGTAGCTAAGGTACCTTGTTTTTATTTCGTGTTCTTAGAGTGGTGTAACCTCGCTCTGATACCAATTGTTGGATCGAAGAACAAACACCACTAGAGAGGGAGGGTGAATAGTGGTTAGCGGAAATCACACTATTTTAAACCCTTTTCAAAACCCCTCAGTTCTGAAATCTGAAACTCAGAAAACAGAAACTGTTTTTGCAAATATTTTTCCAACTTTAAAAACACTTCCAAAAATTATGAAACTTTCCAGTAACACACTTCAAGATGTTTTCTAACTCTTGTAAAAATTTCAAGTCAAAATAAAATCTTTAAAACTTTCAACTAATCAAAAACTTTTTGTCTACACAGAATTCCAGAACAGAGTTCAGAAATTGACTCAATTTCACAAATTGTTTTCCGTCAATCCCCAAGTCCAAAACCTTTGAAAATTTAACACAATAACCCTTAAGATATGTACAATAATGGGTTGAAACAGTTTTGGAAAATTCGTTTGGGAAGTTAGTCAACCAAGTCACTTTTCTCAACTTTTGCAAATCTGAAAAACAGATTGTAGAAGTTGCAGAACTTTGGACTTTTGATTAGCCTAAACTTATCCAAATTGAGTAAAATTGGTTTCAAATGAAAGCTAAGAGACTAAAGTATGTCTCTGCAAAATTTTAGCAATTTTGAAAACCGTTTACTATTTTTTAAGAATTTATAAAACATGTTAACAAAACAGAGAATAGAAAACTGAAAGTGTAAAGTACGGAAAGTAAAGAACATCAATAATTTTATACTGGTTCGGCCAAATGTGCCTACTCCAGTCTTCGAGGACACCTTCTTTGGTATTCACTATCACCAAATGTCACAGAATTACACCTTAGCTCGATCCTTGGGCTTCACACCAACCCTATTCAAGCTATTCACAACACCTTTACAGAATTTCAGCACTATCACACCTCATACACCTTTTCACCTTTTGATTAAGCCTTATAAACTTGGCTTATCAATTACAACAATTCTACCACAATAAGGTGTATCTAAGCAGCACTACAATGCTTCAAGAATTTCACCACAAGCTGCACAATAAGAATAGGGAAGAAGAAGAAGATAGCAAGAGAGTTGTGTCTTCAACTCTTCACTTCAACCTCTGTTTATAGTGTGAGGCATCCCTTGTTAATAAGATTGCCATTTGTCACCTTGAATGCCATCAAACACACTTGTCTTCACACTATTGGTTCTTGTCTTCAAGACTTTGCACACTTGGCACCTTCAAGCAATGTGATTTGTCTATCTATGTCACCAACTTTTTCAGCATTATATGACATAGAAATTTCAGATTTGAAGGAGATAAACAATGAGATAAATGATGAGTAAATCTCTCAAAAGTTAACCAAGTTTGTTCCACCATATTAGCACATGTGGGAGAAGAATTCTCAGCAAAAATTTGAACTCCATTTAGCCATAAAAATCGTCCATATAGCCATGTGTGTGCCATGTTGACAACTTTTTGCCACCAAGTATAATCCTTGAGTTTTGATTGGTTCTACCATAATTTCCTTGTATACTTGTCATCACATGAGGTAGTCATCTTGTACACATATAAATGCATCATTTTGATGAGAAAAATAAGAGTTAATCTCAGCCCTTGAATTCAAAATGAATGGCTAGATTTAAGTAGAAAATAGTGAAAACTATTTCCACCTTTCTCTCCTTGAAAGTTGTAACCATTTACCATGTCAATTGTGACATGAAATTACTGCAAAATAATCTGAGAATAAGTCTTATAATGATATCATAAGATGACCATATAGTGTGACAAAATAAATGTCACATAACAAGAAATCCCGAGAATATCGAAAACCAAATATAGCAATAATAATCTTGATGTTGATACTTCAAGAATACCATAAGAAGTCCATAATGATGATAATAATATCCTTGAGAAATAATCATAGTGAAGATGTCGCGATATGCTCCGAAAATAAAAAGATGATAATTCCCTTGATAGCATTTTTTGAGAAAGATAGTCTTGTCTTGAAATAATTATGACGAAAGTCATAGAGATAGTCTTGAGACGTTAATATCATGTTACATAGTAACATATTTATAGAATATATGAAGACAATGTACATGCAAGACTTAAAATTCCACTTTGTGCCCTTTTTGGTAAGTCGTATAACTTCCACGGCATATTAGTTACAAGATGTAATAATATTCATAAAAATCAAATAATAAAATCACCAAAATCATGTATGAAATATTAAGAACATATATGTAAATGAAAACAACTATTTATCACATTTTAGATAGCATGAAACACTTTGTTACGAGAGTGAAGTAACACATAATAATATTTTTTCATAGATCAAGCGCTTTATGTAGCGCTACATGTTGCCATCAGAACTCTCTGTTCAGAATTTCCAAATGATAAAGCGCTTGGTGTAGCGCGCCAGAACTCTCTGATCCGAGTTTTTCAAATGATAAAGCGCTTGGTGTAGCGCGCCAGAACTCTCTGATTCAAGTTTTTCAAATGATAAAGCGCTTGGTGTAGCGCGCCAGAACTATCTGATCCCAGTTTTTCATAGGATAAAGCGCTTTATGAAGCGTTTAATGTTTGAACTAAAGTTTCTGTTTAAACTTTCTCAAAAATAAAGCGCTTTATGAAGCGCTCAATGTTCTATGTTCAAACTTTCTGCAAATGAAGCGCTTGATCGGGCGCTCGAAGTCTGATGAAACGTTTTAACATATAATACTCGTGCAAATTATCAAAACCAAATCATACATCAATATTTTCTCACATGTTTAATATATTTCAGCTTTTTATCATATGTGTGACACTTTCTTAAGTAATCAACACTTAAAATCATATCTTTGAAAATTATCCAAACATATTTTTCAACAGAACTCAAAGTTTGAATAAAATTTTAAAAATATTCAGCTTCCAATTTCAACTCTACTATTTACAATTTATTCTTCTATATTCTACAATGTGTGCTACTCAAATGCTTTTTCAAAATGCTTTAAACATACTTCCGCATCTTCATACTCTACAACTCTGAAATTCCAACCCAATTAGCTTAATTGAACTGAGAGAATTTAACTGTGCTAATAGTTAGGATCAGCTCAAGTGCTTGGGAGGATTAATTAAAAATAATGTTATTGCAGGAAGTCCATGTAGTACTTATGGTTAATATTGATAACATAAGAAAATGAGAAAATGAACACGTCAGAGAATTTTGCTACATTTAAGATGGTCCTGGATTCAACTTTATATGGTAACAAATTGGTAAGTTTGATGCTTTGTGACTTTAAGGTCATTGTTTGAGTCGAGAAAATAGTCTCTTGCATAAAGTGTAGAGTAAGGCTGTATATTTCAGATCATGAAGCGATCCAGCCCCTCTCCGAACCTGCGCAAATGCAGGAGTTTAGTGTACTCGGATTGAACTATAAATTACGGTGTTAAAAAGTTCAATTATCATGTTTTCTGTCTAAAAATATCATATAGTATGTACTATTTGGCATACATCCTTTCGAATATGTAAATATATAGGCATACTTTCATATATGTTTTTTCAGAACTTCCTTTGAAGAGAGCTAATGTACACACAAAAAAAAAAGTCCTTTTTAGTTCTATTCTTCCATCTTGGTTGAAATCTGCTTAATATTTTCAAAACCTACATAATAAATACTAAAATCTAAGCATTTAATTCTGAAAAGCGTTTTAAGTATATTAAGCTTCTGCATTTGTAAAGAATCTGGAGAAAGTTCAGATTGTTTTACGATCTGATGTATATGACGTTATCTCATTTTTTTTGTGTAAAAAAACTGTTTTCGCTGTTCGACCCATTACCTGTAAATATTAAAAGAGTTGTCTCCAGGACATATCCCAGTGGTTCCAGGTAGAGAGTTTCGAAAAGAACGTCAGGGGTTCGAACATTGCCAAAGGCAAGAATGTTTGAACCCCCTCCAGACTAGCTGCATAGTTTGGGAGCATTATTGGCCCGTGGAATGACCTGATAGGCTGACATGTCAGCCCGTCAGTTGTTCATTAGGTGACAATGGGCTTCTTGTGTTGTCCCTGAGCTATGAAAAACTTCTACTAATGTGCCCTGAGAATCTGATTTACATCCGTGCGCACCCTGTGAGACCGAAAGTGACAAATATCTTTACTGGTTGGGGTTCAACATTTTCTAAAAGAGTTACAAAATTTCATATACCTACATAGGGCTGCAAACGAATCGAGCCTTTAGCGTATCATTCGGGTTTGATTCGGTAAGAATTTGGTTCGAATTCGAATTTAGCGAACTCGAATACGAATTCAAATCATACTTTGAGTTCGAAATATTTAATGAATCAAATTCGAACTAGCTATTATTTGGTTCGATGGTTCGCCGAAGGCTCGATTAATGGTTCGATTCGGCTCGACTAAAATGGTATAAAAACATTTACTTATACGAATTTTGCTATTTTACGGTATATAGGAGGGTTTTGCGAATCAAATAATGTTCGCGAATCATAATCGAGCTTCGAGCCGAACCAAACTTTTACTTAAACTTATCAAATTCGAATACGAACTGAAGATTAGGTTTCGTTACGAATTCGAACTCGAATCTGAACCTCAAAAAATATATTCGAATCGAACCTGAATTTTACATTATTAGTCAAAGTTCGGTTAGTTTGCACCCCTATACCTACAAAAATATCGTCAAACGCACATATACGACGGCACTACTCGTACCCCTAATTTTCCGTACAAATGTCCTTTCACCAGTAAAAGAATCTTTCTTTGTTGATCGCTTTTTCCACGGTCAACAAACCCACTTGATAAATAATCCAAAAACTACTTTCGAAAAAATGAACAAAGGCGGCTAGACCAGTCCTGGACGGCTGGACCACTGTTTTTTTGGTCTGGTGTATTTAATTATTTCCTTTTCGCTCAAAAAGTTTTTTTCCCTATAAATGAAAAGATGATAAAGTCAAATTTAAGATGATATAAACATATACAAAATCGTTCTATATATGCACCTTTTAGATGGTGTAAGATAATGAAAGATGTACACTTAAAAATGCGAAAATGAGACCAAAGAAGATATAAAGAGAAAAAATAACGATATGCTCTATATGACAATTGAAAAACGTACGATCATTGATAGAATTAATTGTATCTTAAGAAGCAACTAAACACACTCTAAATGAGCATAAATACAAATTTGTTGTCCTGTCTAACTGATTTCAATGTTCTCATTTCTTAAATAGTGAGTCATGGTGTTATTATGGATGATGAAGATAAAGCGATTATGCTCTTGAGTTCACTTTCATTCTCTTTTAGTGGTTTCACTACCATTTTACTTGATGGTAAAGATACAATCATATTGAAATAGGTCACGTCATCTTTGTTGCTATATATTAAGATGATACAACCCGAGAATTAAAGACATACTCTTCTTACACAAGAAAGAGGAATGAGCCAAAATAGGAACTTCAATAGTCATAATAAATCAAATGATCATGACAAGTCCAGATGTCAAACTAAACCAAAAAGTAGAGTGAAGTATTGGAATTGTATCGAGTATGAACACCTTAAAGTAATTACAAATCTTCAAAAGCAAGATAAAGTTTGAGGTTAGAAGCAGGTTAAAGAAAACAATACACCAATAGCTTCAAGTAGTGATGACAAGACAACATAGTTATTTCACAAAAATCAATGTTCTTCCAACAGAGATCTCGAATGGATCATGATGCATGTGCTTCATATCTCTATGCTAATAGTATGGAATACTTCTCTACATACAAAGCACATGATTTTGGTGCGTTAAATATGAGAAGCCAAAGCATTTCATTAATTGTGGGAGTGGATGATATCACTGTGGAGATTTCACTTGGTTGCACATTAACATTAATGTGCGTCATGTTTCAAATATGAGATTCAATCTTATATCTGCAAACACACTAAACAAGGAAGATTCTGACCATCACTTTGGTAGTGCAACATGAAAATTTACTAAAGGTGGTTCTCTGGTGGTAGCAAAAGAGAGATTAGGTTATAATTTTTATGATGCACATTTTAAAGTGTGTGAATGTCAAATAAATACATAACAGGACTTGGCTTCTCTAAATGCATCGCACAGACATTTGGGATACATCAGTCTGAAAGCATTCTAGTTGCTAGCAAAGAAATACTTGATACCGATATACAAGGATAAATCACTAGACCCATGTAGTTACTATTTATTTCAAAAACAACACTATGTCTTTTTTCAGAAGAACTCTATGAGAAAAAAACAAATGGGAGTTAGAATCTCTAGGTGGAAACAAATACTTTTTCGTTCTTATTCATGATTCTTCTAGAAAAGCATGGATCTACTTGATACAAAATAAAAGTCAAGTATTCTAATGTTTTCTAAAGTTTCATTGTATGATGAAACGAGAGATAAGAGAAAAGTTAAAACAACTTCACACTAAATATGGCGGTGAGTATTAATCAATAGAATTTGAAGAGTACTACACAAAACATGGCCATAAGATATTAGAAGATAAATCCTGGTACTCCATAGCATAACGGAGTTGTAAAAATAGATGAATCGAACCATTGTGGAGAAAGTGCGATGCATGATAAAATGGCTAAACAATCTAAATCGTATTGGAGAGAGGCCGTCACTACAGCTGTCTAATTGATCAATCGACCACCTTCGGATCTATTAGATTTTCGCACTCCAGAAGCAATATAGAGTGGAAGAGAAGTATGTTCTTCTTACCTAAAAGTATATAGACGTAAAGCCTTCATGCATATTATAAGAGAAAAGATCAAAGTTGGATGACTAATCTATTTCTTGTATCGATTTGAGATATGAAAATGAGGAATATAGCTTTAGACTATGGGATCCAAAAAAAGAAAATTCGTTAGAAGTAGAGATGTCGTGTTCTAAGAACATAAAATGTTCAATAATGTAGGAAATAAGTCTACTACAAAAGATATTATAGGGGTAACAAATGTGCTTTCATTGAGCAATGACACAAATATTGGAACTGTAGAAGAAACTAGAGAAGTAGTTAACATACTGGTGGTTCAGCAACCCCCATATTGCAATATGTGGAGCCTTAATACAGAAGGTCTATCAGAAAACGTGCACCTTCTACCAGGTGCCTTAGTTCTTAATACATTCTTACGACCAATGAAGGAGAATCGAAGAAATTTCAAGAATTATAATCTCATCGCACAAAGATTGTTAGACAAAAGACATGCAAGAATAGATGAATTCATTGAGATAGAATCTCACTTATAATCTAGTTCATCTTCTAAAAGGAAAGAACACTCTAAATAGCAAATAGGTCTTCGAGTTGAAGAAAGATAACGATAAACTTTTAAGTACAACGGTCGACTGATGATGAAAAGTTTTGGACAAAGAAATCCGTTGACTTTGATAAAATCTTCTCACCAATTGTTAAGTTGAGTTCTATTCGACTTGAACCTGGTTTGGAAGCTAGCTTGTCTTTAGAGATAGAACAACTATATTTCAAAACATCTTTCTTGTATGGAAATCTAGATGAGAAAATCTATATGGGCTAACCAGAAGGCTTCATAGTCAAAGGAGAATAAGACATGATCTGCAAGTTTGAAAAGAGTTTGTACGGATTAAAGCAAGCACAACGACAGTGGTACAAAAAGTTTTGACTCATTCATGCTGAAACAGAGCTTCAATAGAACAATTGTTGATCCTTATGCATACATTCAAAGATTCTAAAATGGTAGACTCAACATTCTTCTATTGTATGTTAACGACATGTTGATAGTAGGAAAAAATAGTAATATGATCCAAATCTTGGGAAAGAAATTATCCAAGACATTCAACATGACAAGTTTGGGTATTGTAAAATGTATCTTGGGAGCTGATCATTCGAGATTGAACAACGATACATCTTTGGTAATCAAAGGAGTAATATATTGAATGGGTGATTCGACGATTCAATATGGACAAAGCTAAGCCAATTGACATCACCTGCTGATCGTTTCAAATTAAGCAAGATATAGTGTCTTTCAACAGAGAAGGAAGAAGAAAAATGGTATTGATTCTATATTCTTCTACAATCTAAAGCTTGATGTATGCAATGATTTACACAAGATCGAATATTGCTCATGCATTAGGAGTTGTGGGCATGTTTCTGTGGAATGTTGGAAAGACACATTTGAAAGAAATAAAATGCATCTTTCGATATCTCAGAGGAACTTCGATTGGTGCTCTAGATCAACTCTTGATAGATACACACATTTAGATAAGACTGGAGATCTAAACGAAAAAAACATTCTACTTTTGGTTATATGTTTACATTTTAGGGGAGCTATATCTTGGTAATGAAAACTTCAAAAATGTGTATCTTTACTATCACTGAAGTAGAGTACTTCACACCTATAGAAGTTGGAAAAGAGATTCTTTGGATGGAACAATTTTTTTTACAGGAGTTGGAGTTCAAACAACAACTATATATAGTACATTGCGATTGTCAAAGTGTTATTGACTTGAGCAACAATACGATGTATCATGAGAGAATCAAAAACATCTATGTACTTATCATTGTTTTCAGGATACTACTCGGACGGAGAAATTCCAAATTAAGAAGATCTGCACAAGCAATAAGCTTACCGACATAATAACAAAGGTCATTATAATAAAGAAATTCAATTGGTTCGTCAAGCAACCTGGGATAGACTCTAAAAGAGAGTCAGATTGTGCCTCTTCCCTGGAGAGGGAGATTTGATAGGTCTAGACTACAAATGAGAACTCTTTGATGTTATTCTTTTGGTTAAAAAAAGAAAACAATGATATGGTTGACCAACTTTTGCATAATCATGGACGGTGGTTCACAATTTTTGGCAAAAGAAAATGGACATAAATTTGAATAGTAAAGAGCATGTGTTTTTATTTTACCTATCATGTTACATATAAATTGGCAAGTTTCTTCATGAGGAGGACACACCGAAGCAAAACCTTTTTCCCATTTTCTCAGCAACCGTCGACCCTTGTTCTTTCCCAAGCCCTAGTCGACTTTTTCAAGGTATAGGAGAGGAAGACAGTCTCCAGGAACCGATTCAACCTCCGTTTGTTTCCCAATCCGAGTATCAGTAATCAAAAGCAAGTAATCTTCTTATAAGTTCCTGCGATTTGTGAAGAAAAAAGGCCTTACTTTGGTAGCAGAATTGGATCACCATGCAGTATTATACCCTTGTTTATTTATATGTGAATTCGGTGCAATTACTGTGTTTTGGGTTGATGTTTTGGTCATCGTATGTTAAAAATCTAATTTCATGTTGGAGGATATGTGAATTCCTGCAAATCTCCACCCTTGAATCCCCTTTTGTTGCAATTTTATTGCGTGATAGAGTTTGAGGGTGAAAGGTGGTATCTTTGAATTAATAGGGTTGAAATCTTTGAGTTCCAGGCTTGAATATTTATTAGGTATGTGTGTAGTGTTCAATCTGTAGTTTAAGCATGAGATCGTAGTAGGGATTAGGCCTGGAATGATTGGGATGAAGTTTGAGAACGGTTGAAGGGTTTGATTCTGCAGTTCTGCAGAAATCGCAAAGTTATTTTCTGGGGATCATAGACATCGATCGATCAATGTAGGGAAAGGAGAGACTGATGTAAGACAGAAAGTTTCTGACGGACTTCGATCGATCGAAGTTAGGGTATGAAGTCACTTCGATCGATCGATGTAGACAGAGGGATCGACTGATGTAAGACAGAAAGCTCTCTGACGGACTTCGATCGATCGATGTCAGGGTATGATGCGACATCGATCGATCGATGTAGGGTATGATGTTAGGCAGTTTCTTGGGAAGAATAGAAGAAAGAAAGGGAAGCTAGAGGACCCATTTGGGGGACATTAGAGGCTTCCTAAGACTTGATTAAGGTTAGTGTAAGGCTTGGGAAGCGTCTTAAGATGGTGAATCAACGGTGAGGACTCCGTGAGGTATTTGAATTGGACTTCAGTGCGAGTGATCTAAGGGGTTAAGAATGAATGCTTGAGGCATCGATAAGGTTCAAATGGAGCGTGTGAGGGTGTTTACTTCATCCCTTGCATTCCTAGTATGAATGTTTATGTGAGGTAGACCTGAGCATGTAGTGATACGCTTGAATGTGTGAATGAGATGAGCCTCGAGTGATTGAATGATATGTTGGTTGTGCATATTTGCATCATGGCACTTGCATTTGTATTATGTTTTGACAAGAACTATGCCTTGGCACAGGGTATAAAGTCTTTGGAAATGAGCTGTGATGTGCTACAGGGTATAAAGACAAGCTGTAGTCATCACAGGGTATAAAGTGAGCAGTAATGTGACACAGGGTATAAAGACAAGTTGTGGATCATTACAGGGTATAAAATTAAGTTGTAATGTATCACAGGGCATAAAGACAAGCTGTGACCCATCACAGGGTATAAAGTTATGAGACCGGACTTTGTGACATGCATTGTACTGTTCGAAAAGTATTGCATAAGTATTGAGACTGTGTAGTGTAGAGCATGATTTGAATTGGCATACATCATATGTTTGTTCCGGTATGATTGATACGAAAGTGAATCGTTGTATACTTGCTTGTTACTTGTTCTTTTCTTTTACTACGTAAGTAAATCTGAACTTTTGAACAACTCAGGACGTGTGCCCTATTCCCCTTCATATTAATATTCACTCATGTCTTGTCATGTGATGATCGCGTATGTCTTATAAGCGGGTTACTTGCTAGCGTTTTTCGCTAAGGGTTCTACCCATTGTTTTGCAGATGAGCCCGAATTTGACATGATATTCATTGAGGACGACGGCGAATGGGCTGAGTGGGGTGATTAGAGCATACATTGGGAATTGTAATAGACCACTTCTTGTTATTTATGTTAATTCATTCAGTTGAGAACTAGATGGCTGCGTCCATAAACAGTTTTAGTTACTTATGCTTTTGGGAATATAGATTTGATGGGTTTAGATTTTAATTTGCATGTGTCTCTGCGCTTATTTCTCTTGCGTCAGCGTTGATGCGCATGTGAGAGTAATGACGTCTGGTAGTCCTCTTAGTGGGCTACGACGGGTGCACCAGTTTGGGTCCGCTGTCCGGGCTGGGGCGCTACAAAGCAGGTGGAAGAAAATAGAGGCAGAAAAAGAGATGTGTGATGTTATACCAATTCGATATAAGAAAATATTGAGTTCAATTCTCTAGTATTTTTAAAGTTTAAGTCTAAATTAGGTTGTCTCTTGTATTTCTATTATTTTGAATAATAGATATTGTTTTCGCTGCTAATGGTTTTGCCTTCCACGGAGAGAGGGGGTGGTTTAGAGAGGGGGGTTTCGTTTAAAATATGATATTCACTTTTATTACTAATTTATCTCGTTTTATATTTATGTCATACTCAATAATTCTAGTTAATAATAAATTATTATTTGCTTTATTTTACATAAAACGGGGTCATTATTTCCAAACCTTTGCATATAAATGAAGCTACTTGATTTCTTTGGAGTTACATGAATCCTTTGGTCTTTTCCATGGATCTGACTGTCGGAAGTTTGCAATAGACTACGGGTCGAGTTTAATTGAATGTAATTTAATGATTTGATTAAGTTTTTAATTTAGTTCTAAAACCACGAGAGGTCTACAGATGGAATTCTAAATTAGAGAAGTTTAGAGATCATTATCTTGGAGCAAAAAGGCTATTCCTTGGTCTTGAAGATTCCCAGCGCTCCAGTCCGAAAGAGTATTGTGGAGGATGAAAATCAGAAATCCAGTGGTCTCCTGGGTTGGGTGAGGACTTACGCAGTAACCCACACAAGGTGTCCCCCCGCAAACTAGACATTTGGCCTAGCAGTAGTGGAACACCCACACTATACGTGTCCCTGAACAAATAGTAAATTTATAGGAAGTTACAATCCCCACCACAAAATAGTGCACCTACACGCCTTCATCGCCGTTGTTTTTCGACCGGAAGGCCGAGAGCTAACTATCGAGACTTTGGACTATCCGGACACATACTTCGTGAAATGGTTCATGCAGGTTTGTTGCCAGGAGCAACAAGATCAAGTTGGTA
>AP025041.1:43098634-43156781 GCA_036186865.1 Eustoma russellianum | reverse complement strand
ACTTTAGGTGCAAAAAGCACTCCAGCGAGAGACATTCCAAGTGGATTTTCTCCTTCTTTGATGGATTCCATCATTGAGTGACAAATGGTAAATTTATAGGAAGTTACAATCCCCACCACGGAATAGTGCACCTACACGCCTTCATCGCCGTTGTTTTTCGACCGGAAGGCCGAGAACTAACTATCGAGACTTCAGACTATCCAAACGCATACTTCGTGAAATGGTTCATGCAGGTTTGTGCCGGGCTTCCGATAAGAACAAGGCAACCGGAATTAGAAAAGTATGTTCAATGAATTTGAAGAAATGCAGTACAATGTGCAGTTCTTAAAGTGGGGCAACATTTGCCATTTTATTACAAAAGTCTATATGGATTTTTGGGTATCGGGAGAAGGTCCTCTCAATGCTCTAACGCTCACACTCTTATGTTGTGACTTTAAGAAAACCCTTCTCTTTTTAGGAATGGAATAACAATTTATTCCTACTTTACTACTATATCTATATACATAAAATATAGGAACAAAGAGATTGAATGGGAAATGTCGATAAATTCGTGCGGAGTCAAAGAAATGAAAAAAAAATCAATGGTTCCAATTTAATCTCTATCGAATTTTAATATCCAAATACCAGATATAGTCATGATTCAACTGGTCAAGTCCACTTACTATTCGAACTCTTGATTTTTTAGAGCAAATCTCAATCCGATTAATAACCGACTACGTAAGGGGTAAAAGAAAGTTTTCCCTTCTATTTACCAGAGGAAAAGTTTTTGTTTTCTACTCTAACACCAGCTCCTTTGGTTGCCAGATCGTTCACCAAAATTTAATATTTGTTAGTTGATTAGGTTCTTTCTTCTATACAAGCGTTTTTATCACGCACATCTGGTGTGGTATTTGACGTACATATCCAATGAGTCAAAAAGGGTAGCTCGTAGCTAAGTACATCTATGCTCATCTTTATCCAACATGTGATCTGGTTTTCAAGTTCCAGAATCTTGAAATGTTATTGACATTGTTAGGTACAATCAGCTTCGATGACACACTCTTTCTTAACTTTAAAATATGATAGAATAAAGCGAATTGATTCATTAAATTGGATGCACTTCTTATATCGGGAAGTAGCACTTGATGTACACAGCTTCATGCATTTTCATTATGGGTCATCTGGAAACAAGCTATGTGTGTTTCTAACACATAGACATGGTTGCGTATATCCGACCTTCCATACTTTGACATAGACAGAAGCCTTTAAGACAATTGTGTAATGCTGTTGTTGGTGTATTGTTAGACATAATTGATGAAGTCGGATCTTCACCAAGGATCAGAGATGATCCGAAATAAACGTCATTAACTTGATCGAATCTGCAAACTGGAATAACGTCCTAAATATCCTGCACAAGAAAGCAGAAACCAGAAGTCCCGGGGGTATGACCCCGGGTAAAACCCTTCGGCGTTCAAGTCAGTTTGGGTCATTCTCACTAAGATATGATTTTTGTATGAAAATCTATGAAGATCTCACAGTTCTTGACTGAGGAGAGTTTTCGTGTGTTTGCTTTGGGAGAGATGAAAATGTTTCGATCCCTTCTCTTGTATCCATTGTCTTGCTTTTGTTACTTTCCTTCCGTCCCTTGCCTCTGACAGCGGATGAGACCTTTGCTTGGAGAAGTAAGACTATGATGCTGTATGTCTGCTGATGTGACTAGTAGGTTTGCTGATGTGACCTTGACGTGCGCAGGTTATAAAGTCCGATGTGTACTCCTTTATACTGCACCTCTGCCAGATGATTCCACAGTTGCGCTAGGCTCCCTAGCCGAAGTGCAAAGATGGGTCTGGCTGAAGTGATCTGGAGCGCCTCCTTCTAATTGAAGCCGAGGCTGGAGCTTGATGCCGAGGTGAAAACCTTAGAATATGCTCTGATAAAAAGCGGATGTTTTGGGGAGCAGTACCTTGCCGAGCTGAAGTGCAATAAGGCCGAGCAGAGGTGCATTTCTGCCGAACTGCAGGAGTTAACCCCTTAAACATTATCTTTATCTTGCCGTTGACTGTTGTTGTCTAACACATTCTTTCTTAACTTTGAAATATGATAGAATAAAGCGAATTGATTCACTAAATTGGATGCACTTCTTATATCGGGAAGTACCACTTGATGTACACAGCTTCATGCATTTTCATTATGGGTCATCTGGAAACAAGCTATGTGTGTTTCTAACACATAGACATGGTTGCGTATATCCGACCTCCCATACTTTGACATAGACAGAAGCCTTTAAGACAATTATGTAATAGTGTTGTTGCTCTATTGTTAGACATAATCAAATTTCATATAATTATATTTATGGAAATGACGTTACAGTCATCTTCCATAATATAGTCTCCAGCGTTATGTCACACACTGTAGAATTTAGGTAATATTAATAGTTGTTTTTCTTGTAGTATAGCATCAAGGATTTAGTATCCTGAACAACAACTCATACCTATCATATCTCACTTGTTAGAAAATATGGTAGAATAGAAGTGAACCAAACAAAAAAACGATCAAAATGAAGCCGAGACGAGTTTCAAGATAACTCTGTCCTTAAATCAATTTAGTCTCTACCAATGAGCAAGATAGACAACAAGACTAATGCTTCCCAAGATATAACGGCTTGCTCTCTTTAGTTTGCTCTATTAGAGAGATGTTAAACTTGCTGTAGAAGAGATTGATAATGGAGAAGAAGAGACAGAGACGAAAAAATTACTGAAAATCTGAAAGTTTTGCAAGACTTGTTGTATGTGTTATAAAATACCAAGGCATACTATATATAGACCATGGGTTGTGTTAAAGACTCCTTTAGAAACTCATTTCAGCAGTTTTTGACACCTCCAAGTCAGTTGCTAGTCGTTCAAAGGTGAAGATAGATGAACCTTAGACCAAAAGATGCAATTTCAAAATGAAAATTTCTGATTGTTGGTACATCGATCGATCGATGTGATCGATCGATGTCACTTCAATCGGTCGATGTCATCGATCGATGTCGGACAAGAACCTTCACCTTTGTATCCTGCCAACATAGTATTGATCGATGTCACATCGATCGATCGATGTGATCGATCTATGTTGGACAGAAAGTTTCCAGCATCGCATCCACACTACATCGATCGTTCGATGTCTTCGATACCGATCGATCGATATGGTCGATCTATGTCTAACAGAACACCCAACTTTATTTAAGCTTCCACTTGGTTCGATCTAGCCTACACATGGATCGATCCAAGTGACTTTTTTCAGGTTCAAAGTGTTCAAACCATCTTTCCATCTTCCAAACAACATCAAACAAGTTTTTATATAAGTTCGGAGCACATTTTAAAGTACTTTAACGTACTTTTCCCACATCAACAAAAGCAAAGGTTATCGCTAGGGTCTAGGTAAGTATCCCGAAATGGTATTGGTTTTTATCAACAGACTGAAAGTGATACGAATGGCTGAAGGCAATAATTTAACCACACGATATAAATTTAAGTTCAAAATTTACGTAAATATTGACCTAATACAGCTGGTAAGATTGACAAATTTGCAGATTGTTTGCAGATTATTTAAATTAAAGCCACCTGTATTGACTTCAACGTTTTGGATGCATTCACCTACCATATTCTAACTTATCATCATACCCAAGTTGCTTGCTCCTTTATTTAAAAGCACTCCTGAATTTCGTCGAAGCATTACAAAATGCCTATGACTAATTTCAGCACACAAAAATTTGAGCTTGAAGAGGAAATTGATCTGCTCAAACTTTCAGAAACATTTCCCAAATTGATTTTTTTCCGGTATAAAATGGGTATTGGAACAACTGGTAAGATTGCTGTTTTGTTATCTTGAGGTTAGAGGTACGAGCCGCGGAAACAGCCTCTTACACAAAGTGTAAGGTAAAGCTGTGTACATCAGATCGCAAAACGATCCAGTCTCTCTTCGAACCCTGCACAAATACGGAAGTCTAGTGCATTGTAGCGGACCTATGAAGTGCAGTAATAAATGACAAAAAAAATGAAATAAACTATTTTACTTAACTTGAATCAAACCTTGCATTATGTTTGACGTGACACAAAAATTAAAAGAAATACATCGCTCGGCCCCTTAGCTAAAGAAATCCTTTATTTTTGTCTTATTATGGAAGAAGATGACATATATTTTCTTGTCACGACACAAAACAGCCATAGCCAATTTAACATTTCCATTTTCTGTTCAAAGAAGAGAAGAGAAGTTTTGATATGTAAATCCTTTATTTGCATTAAAAATTTTCACCATTAGCTGATAAATAAGTTAATGTAAAAATACAGCGGCAAAAAAATGTATTTTGTAACACTTGAACCTAAGGCCTTGTGTCAATGCGGGTTGGTTTAGTTTGTAAGATTTTTACACTTCGACTTATAAGGTCTTACGTTTAAATTTTATTAATAACAATCTCTCTCATCAAAATCTATACATTTTACTGTAAACTTTCGATGAGGTTAATGGTATGCATTCGTCATAAACCTAAACTAGAGAAACCGCTTTTCAACCTAAACTTTAATATTACGAAAAGAAAAAACAATCAAAAGCCTTGTGATATCAGAATCAGCATGCATGTGCTTACAGGGGATAGCTCAATTGGCGTGTAACTCCTCACTCAACCTAGAAAGCCGTTGAATTTCTGATTTGCATCCTTCACAATGCTTCTTGGAGCTGAAACATGAGAGCCTAAGACTATAGATTTCGACTTTTGCTCTAAGAATCAGCATGCATGTTTACCAACTGCCAAATTGAATGGTTGCCAATTTCAGTCTCTCCTTATCTAAAGCGTCCCAAAAAAATAAAAAGTCCGAGAAAAATCCTTCCCATCCCAATCTATTAATGGATGTAAATGTAATACAAGAAAGTTGTTCAATTTCAAGAGTGTATTGGAGAGACCATTATAATTATAATGTGAACCATATAACTTAATTTATGTTTGACCATATTTGCTTTAGATCGTCTCGTCTAACTGTGTATTCATATTTGGTTATATTTGATCTATATAGTCAAGTCTAACTATGTAACTTTAATATAATAAATAACCAACATTTCTTTTTTAAATTTAAACCACATGCACCAATGAGAATAGATATAGATTTGTGTCATGGTTGATACTAAAAAATACAATTATCTTTACCATTAATCATATTCTAATCTCTTATTAAGTTACTATGTGGATATAATAGACTATTCAACATAATACTTAGTTTAATCATTTACAGTATAAAAGCTTAGTTGTCACAAATCAATGTCATTATTTTAAGTAATTATAGTTTATTCTATATAGTAAGAAAGTACAAGAGGGAAAAAACTTAAATTAAAAACTTTGTTTGGGAAATGTAAATCCCACCTGAATTCTTCCCATCTTAGATGACTTCATGGCTTACCTACCGTACCCGTCCACTTGACTATACGAAAATTCTTCGCTTATCTTCGACGAAAAAGTTGTACTTCAATTCTCCATGTCTTTACTTTTTAGGCCCACAAACTTGGTGTTTCTCATAGCAAAAGACGAAATCTATCATGCTGAGGGTCTTCACCGTCCTAGCTTCAAGAAGTATTGTAGATGATAAAAATCAAGAATCTGGCGGCCTATTAGATAGATGATGATTTACGCAGTGACCTACACAAGGTGTCCTCTGCAAATCTGGTCTTTGGCCTAACAGCAGTGGAACACCCATACTATGCGTGTCCCTGGAATCGAATTCTTGACCTCTTAGAACAAATCATAACCCGAATATCAACTGGATTATGTCATGAGGACATCTCAAAGGATTTCTAGATGTAAGGAATATGAATTGTTGTTTACAACGTGTTTAAACAAAAATCTGCTCCAGTATAAGTATTTGACGGAAATGCTCAAATACATATTCAAACATGCAACCTTACGTATAGTTTAACATCTAAATATCAACTGAGTGATACCCATCTTCACTTTGTTTTGCTACCTACTCTTGCAAACATCGTTATATATATTCGAACATGCAACCTTAGGTATAGTTTACCATCTAAATATCAACTGAGTTATACTCCATCCTCACTTTGTTTTGCCACCTACTCTTGCAAACATCTCTATATATACCCTATTCACACCCAATTTTCCATCATTCTTCAAGCACGTCCCAAATAAAAAACAAAGAAAGAACAAAGAAAAAGAAAGGGCTTGAAAGCATTCTTGATCAAATTCTTGAATATATCTAGCCATGTTGACAGCTGGTGCAGGCCTAGTAGAAATCTCTCTAATGAGACAACAATACAAAAAGGAGATGCAGAGAAAAGATCAGAACGATGCTGTTTCTTCTACAAAATATTTTGGGAGAAAAAACAATTCATCTTCTTCTTCGTCTTTTGGTTACTTGTCCAAAATGTTCAAGAAATCATCTGTACGCCCAACTTCTGGTGTGCCCTCTTAAAAATTTTCCGCTTGAGTCCCAGGGCATAGCTCAGTTGTTACTTAGTTTGTATTTGCAATAAAGAGGTTCAGAGTTTGATTCCAAGTACATGCACAGTGTGGATGTTTCACTGCTACTACGCCGAAGATCTAGTGTGCAGGAGGACACCTTGTGTGTGTCTTTGTTTAAATCCTCACCGATCCAAGAGGCGGCTGAACTTCTGATTTTCATCTTTCACAATGGTCTTTGGGAATGGGACAATGGGAGCTTTTAGGGGTATGACTTTTTGCCACCAAGTTTTGCCGTTTGAACTTGGAATAAAGTTTAGCTTATGATTGGTCATGTCTTTGACTATGAAGCTTGTCATGGCCCTGGTATGGATTGATTTTTTCATTTACTGTGAAATCTTAATTCAGTAGTTTAGATATTGTATTAAGGTTGTAATTTAAGGTGATTATGTATATCTTTTCATATTAATGTTTAATGGAATTGAAACTTTATGTTCAAGTTTTTGGCACAGAAATGGATTGATCCAGTTATATTTTTGAATACAATATCACAATCTTTCAAATGAATAACATTACAATGAGAGTAAAATCGTTCGTGTCTCCCTTTCATTATCGACAAACTAAATAAAGTACGCATCTCCAGTTTAAAATTTATTTCACGTTCTGTTCAAAGAATTTTAGAGATAGACTAAGGGTGGCTAGTATACCGGATAATATAAGGGAGTTGAGACTGAGATGGTTTGGGCATGTCAATCGGAGACAGACAACGACGTCCGTCAGAACAGTTGAAAGCCTCATTATAGAGGGGAAAAGAAGTAAAGACATGCTCAAACTGACTTGGGAAGAGTGGATTAGACATGACTACTAGATTTGCGTCTCTATGAGGATATGGTCCAGGATAGGAGCTCATGGAGACGGAGAATTAATGTTAACGAGGTTTAGGCATGATATTGTTGGAGAAATTGAAATGGGTGAATGAGAAATTAATTCTCAAAGTGGATGGAAAACGCGGTTGCACGGTTACGTTTAAACAAAACGCGGTTAAGTTTGATAAGGCATTCGGTTATAGTTTAAATCGAACGGTTGTTTAAATCTGATTCAAACGGTATCCTTCGATATAAGATAAGATCAATCTGGTTTGATCTAACGGTGGCAGGGAAGGCAGCTTTAATCTAACGGCCGAGATTTAAACTGTCCTAACCACCCCAACCGAATGTGGTTTCCATCTAACGCTCCAGGTTTAAACCTGCTAATCTATCTTCAATCCAAAGGCTGAGATTAAACCTTCCTAATCTAGATAGGAGGTTTTCATCTAACGGCCTAAATCAAACTTCGGTTTTGATCCAACAGTCATGGTACCTTGTTCTCCAACCGACTCCCCTATATAAAGAGGGCTAAGGGTGCATTTATTCACACACCTTGCTCTAGCATTTCATAGCATTCTGCATTCATAGCATTCGAGGCTTGCATCACGTCCAGGAGAAGTCAGGACATTCGAAGGTTCGAAGTAGTTCAAGTTCAGCAGTGCCGCTCAACTGAACAGGTACCCGTTGTATCCTGGGAGACGATTGCTCACACCGGTTGGGCACAGTATACCGGAGCAATACGTTTTAAGGACAAAGTCCTCGACTCGTCCCGGGTTTGATTATTTTTGTATTGTTCATATGCACACATTGAACGACTGCGTCTTGGTACATGATTGATTGTCTCCAACAACCTTAAGACGTATTTTTATTCAATTACTTCTGTACCGTTTTTTTATTTCCCACAAAGGCAGTGTTCATACTGATTTGCAGTCTACTTCTACTCCTTTCTTAAATCTGATTCTGTTCTGATCTATACGTTTTGATCAACTGAATAGAAATCTGATGGAGAACGCTAGCTCTGGCTTCGTTCATGGCGCAGACATTCAGAGCTCTGCTCCAATGGCACCAACTGCTGGGGTGCCAAGACATGCTCCTCCTGCACAGGGTCCTGCAGTGGCCCAAGTGGAGAAACCAGAGAAGTTCAGTGGAAGCTTCTTCAAACGTTGGCAGCAGAAGATGCTGTTCTTCTTGACTGCTGTGGGGTTGGCGAACTTCCTGACTGAGGACCCGCCTATGATGGATCCGCTGGAGGGCCAAACCCAGAATATGCAAAACCAACATTTTGTTGAAACTTGGAATTTCAATAATTATGTTTGTTTGAGCCATATTCTGAGTTGTTTGGACAACTCCTTGTATGGTTTATACTGCACGTATAAAATCGCAAAGTCTTTGTGGCAGGCTTTGGAAAAGAAATACCGTAGGGAAGATGCCGGCACTAAGAAATTTATTGTCGGCAAATTCCTGGATTTCAAAATGTCTGATTCTCGCACTGTTGTTTCTCAAGTTGAGGAACTTCAGACGTTGGTTGCCGAGATGGAAGAGGAGGGCATGTTGCTCAGTGAATCTTTCGTCGTGGCTGCAGTGATTGAGAAGCTACCTCTTTCGTGGAGGGAATTCAGAAGCTATCTCAAACACAAGAGAAAGGAGATGACATTGGAAGATCTAATTGTTCGACTCCGCATTGAGGAGGACAATCGTAGATCTGAGAGAGCGCCACAATCTAGCTCTGGTCAGGCTAAGGCCCATGTTGCTGAGGCCAAGAAAAAGAAAGGCCAACTCGGGGTGAACAAGAAAGGCAAGCAGATCGCCAAGAAGTTCACCGGGAAATGCTAAAACTGTGGCATTCAGGGGCATGTCAGCAATGAATGCAGAAAGCCCAAGAAGAAGCAAACCAAGGCAAAGGCCAACATAGTCGATGCATTGGATGATCTGAATCTCTGTGCGGTAGTCTCAGAGTGCAATGCTGTGGGGAACGTACGTGAATGGTGGCTTGATACTGGCGCCACTAGACATGTTTGCTCCAGCAGAGAGATGTTCACGGAGTACCAGCCCGGGAACAATGAACAACTTTACATGGGAAACTCGGTCTCTTCGAAGATTGAAGGCGAGGGCAAAGTTGTTCTGAAGCTCACCTCAAGGAAGCATCTGACTCTGCAAAATGTGCTGCACGTCCCTGATATTCGGAAGAATTTAGTATCTGGATCTCTTCTAGTCATGCATGGTTTTAGACTAATGTTAGAGTCTAATAAAGTTATTCTTTCGAAAAATGGCATGTATTTGGGGAAGGGGTACTTGTCGAATAGGATGTTTAAATTGAATGTCATCACTATTGTACCTAAAAGAGATTTGCCCGCAGAGGCTAATAAAATTGCTTCATCTTCTGCTTACATGCTTGAGTCTTCTTGTTTATGGCATTTTCGTTTGGGACATGTTAATTACAAGTCAATATAACGTATGAGTAATCTTGACTTATTGCCCAAACTGGACTTTAATAATAAAGAAAAATGTCAAATATGTGTTGAAGCGAAGATGACAAAGGCGCCATTTCCTTCAATAGAAAGGAACACTGAACCTTTGAATTTAATTCATATCGATGTGTGTGATTTAAAATTTGTGCAAACGAGAGGTGGTAAAAAGTATTTTGTAACTTTTATCGACGATTGCACACGATACTGTTATGTATATTTGCTAAGCAGCAAAGACGAGGCCCTTGATACTTTCAAGGATTATAAAAATGAAGTTGAGAATCAACTTAGCAAACGAATTAAAACAATTCGAAGTGATAGAGGTGGCGAATATGATACACCGTTTAATGAATTCTGTTCAAAACATGGCATTATTCATCAAACGACTGCACCATATTCACCTCAATCGAATGGTATTGCTGAACGCAAGAACCGTACTCTAAAGAAATGATGAATGCTATGTTGATAAGTTCGGGTTTACCTCAGAACTTGTGGGGGGAAGCAATCCTCTCAGCCAACGTCATTTTAAACAGAATTTCATCTAAGAAGATGGATGTAACCCCTTTCGAGCTTTGGAAAGGCTACAAGCCTAGTTATAAATACTTGAAAGTGTGGGGGTGTCTGGCGAAGGTTGTTGTACCTAGACCAAGACAGGTGAAAATTGGGCCTAAAACGGTTGATTGCATATTCATCGGTTATGCAACTAACAGTAGTGCATATCGGTTCTTGGTGCACAAGTCGGATATTTCTGACATACATGAAAACGTTGTCATGGAGTCAAGGAATGCAGTGTTCTTTGAAGATGTCTTTCCGAGGAAAGACAAAATTCAAGAAGAAACAAGATTTGGTAAGCGAATGCGTGAGGCGACTCCTCAAGGAGATGAGGAGCTTCGTCAAAGCAAGCGTGCCAGAATGCCAACTTTGTTTGGACCGAATTTTCTAACCTATATGGTAGAAAATGAGCCAAGAAACTTTTCCGAGGCTATGTCTACTCCAGAAGCTCCATTCTGGAAAGAGGCAGTCGACAGTGAAATAGACTCAATTCTTCAAAATCACACTTGGGAGTTGGTTGTCCTTTCACCTAGAAGTAAACCACTTGGTTGCAAGTGGGTTTTCAAGAAGAAACTGAAAGGATGGGTCTATTGAAAAGTATAAAGCCAGGTTGGTAGCTAAAGGCTATCGACAAAAGGAAGGCTTTGACTTTTTTGACACCTACTCACCAGTGACTAGGATCACTTCTATAAGAATGCTAGTTGCAATTGCTGCAGTCTATAACTTGGAAATCCATCAGATGGATGTGAAGACTGCTTTTCTAAATGGTGAGTTGGATGAAGAAATCTATATGGAACAACCCGAAGGGTTTGTGGTTCCAGGACAAGAGTCTAAGGTTTGTAGACTCGTTAAATCATTGTACGGACTTAAACAAGCGCCTAAACAGTGGCACTTGAAGTTTGATCAAGCTATGCTAGCTAATGGTTTCAAGATCAATGAGTGTGACAAGTGTGTCTATATTAAGAGCACACAGAATGCATATGTAATAGTGTGTGTCTATGTAGATGACATGCTAATCATGGGGAGTACTCGGGACATAATCTTAAACACAAAGAAGATGTTGACGAGGAACTTCGATATGAAGGATATGGGAGTTGCCAATGTTATTCTAGGAATTAAAATTTCTAGGATGACCGAGGGACTCGTACTATCACAAACTCACTATATTGAGTCTGTTCTAAAACGGTTTAATATGGTTGATGTGAAACCAGTAAAGACCCCACTTGACTTAAGTGTACACTTAAGGAAAAATCGAGGCGAACCTGTAGCTCAGTTGAAATACTCTCAGGTAATCGGGAGTATGATGTACATAAGGAATTGTACAAGACCAGACTTAGCTTGTTCAGTAAACAAGTTGAGCAGGTTTACCAGTAATCCAAGTGATGATCATTGGAAAGCTCTTAACAGAGTGATGAGGTATCTGAAATACACAATGAACCTTGGACTACATTACACGAGATATCCAGCAGTATTAGAAGGATATTGCGATGCAAATTGGATATTAGACAGTAAGGACTCGAAGTCCACCAGTGGATACGTGTTCACTGTTGGTGGTGCTGCTGTGTCGTGGAAATCCACGAAACAAACATGCATAGCTCGGTCCACTATGGAAGCTAAGTTCATAGCGTTGGACAAAGCTGGGGAAGAGGCTGAATGGCTTCGGAACTTCCTAGAAGATATCCCGTGCTGGCCTAAACCAATCGCTCCTATTAGCATACACTGTGATAGTCAGTCAGCTATAGGACGTGCTCAAAGCAGCATTTACAATGGTAAGTTACGACACATACGTCGGAGACATAACACCATTAAACAGTTGATCTCTAATGGCGTGATTTCCATTGATTATGTAAAATCAATGGAGAATCTTGCGGATCCGCTTACAAAAGGCTTGCCTAGAGATCAGATGTCAAGATTGACAAACGGAATGGGACTAAAGCCTATAATGCAAGAATCTTTGTAACGGTAACCCAACCTTGTTGACTGGAGATCCCAGAATCTTGGTTCAATGGGACAACTAAGTTACGAAGCTTCAGTGAGCACTTACTCATTCCGTCACATAAAAGTGCTGTCTGCAGAGAATGTTTAGGGTAAGCTAAAGCTTTTAATGGTGTCCTATATCTTGATACGTCAAGTGGAGTATGGCAGAATACTCTTGATAGGAATCACCTATGTAAGTGTGAAGTGGGGCCGCTTCTATGAGAAAGTCTAAGAGGCAAGATTTCTCTAAAACACTTTCTGAAACCAGGTTGTTCATGGCCAAAACGAACACAACCATGAGAACCAAAAGGGTGTTAAAGGAAATATTGTGTGAGTATCGTTGTCTTGGTTCACAACAAAGGCTGGCTAGTTCAAGACATCAAGTCACTATTTAGCCGAGTGAATCCGATGGTACATCACTATGAAAGGTTCAAAGCCAGAAGCTATCTCTTCTGATGCAATATTTTCTTGTCTGACTTCTCCTTAGAGTCTGCATATGCATTTGCATTAATTTCCATTCATGTGGGGGATTGTTGGAGAAATCGAAATGGGTGAATGAGAAATTAATTCTCAAAGTGGATGGAAAATGCGGTTGCATGGTTACGTTTAAACATAACGCGGTTAAGTTTGATAAGGCGTTCGGTTATGGTTTAAATCGAACGGTTGTTTAAATCTGATTCAAACGGTATCCTTCGATATAAGATAAGATCAATCTAGTTTGATCTAACGGTGGCAGGGAAGACAGCTTTAATCTAACGGCCAAGATTTAAACTGTCCTAACCACCCCAACCGAATGTGGTTTCCATCTAACGCTCCAGGTTTAAACCTGCTAATCTATCTTCAATCCAAAGGATGAGATTAAACCTTCCTAATCTAGATAGGAGATTTTCATTTAACGGCCTAAATCAAACTTCGGTTTTGATCCAACGGTCACGGTACCTTGTTCTCCAACCGACTTCCCTATATAAAGAGGGCTAAGGGTGTATTTATTCACACACCTTGCTCTAGCATTTCATAGCATTCTGCATTCATAGCATTCGAGGCTTCCATCACGTCCGGGAGAAGTCAGGACATTCGAAGGTTCGAAGTAGTTCAAGTTCAGCAGTGCCGTTCAACTGAACAGGTACCCGTTGTATCCTGGGAGACGATTGCTCACACCGGTTGGGCACAGTATACCGGAGCAATACGTCTTAAGGACAGAGTCCTCGACTCGCCCTGGGTTTGATTATTTTTGTATTGTTCATATGCACACATTGAACGACTGCGTCTTGGTACAGGATTGATTGTCTCCAACAGATATAAGAGTACCTTAGATTATATAAAGGAGCTTAGATACTCTCTCAACATTAGATTGATTTTGCATTTTTTGTGTTTGTATTTGTCGTTCATTATGTGTCTATGCAGTGCATATAGAGCCGGAGGTCTCGTTGGAAGCGAACTCTCTATCTTTTGAGAGAGATATATTGTTTGTCTGTCTCTCACCCACTTTAGACCCTAGCAATAATTTTTGTTTTTATTGGGATATGGTGGGTATGTGTTGTTGTAGTATTCATTTGTTTATAAACATTTGAAACAAGCTTGAAGTGAAAAGCAACGGGCCGGATAGGTGGTCCAATCGCTTGGCTACCGGACCAATCAGTTGAACCGCAGGCTAACCTGGTTCAAAGTTGTTCAAATTCTTAACCAGTCCAATTCCCAAACTGGGTCAGTCCCATAGCCAGGTCACAGAGTATGCCTTTGGCAAAATTACCTTTGGTTTCTATTTTCACATGAGTCAAAAACACAATCTTTTTAGAATATGATGGAATAAAAAAAATGACTCACAAAATTGGCTGCGTTTTTTATATTGTGAAGTATCAGTTGATCGATACAGTTTCACGCATTCACTATGAGTCGTCGGAAAACAACCTCTGTGCGTTTCTAACACATAGGTATGCATACATCTGTCTCCCTTTCCATACCTCGCGATAGACGAGAGACTTTAAGGTAATAGGATAATATTGTTGATGTACATTTAATGCATTGATGTTTGTGGGTTGTCTCACTTTTGACCAAAACAGCATTAGTTTAGACAAAAGGTTGATTTTTACCTTTAAGTCTAAATATTAAGATATCTAAAGATGAGTTTTTAAACATTAGGGTGTTAAATGTAGACATATAAACTTCAAGCGAGTAAATGTAATTTTCTCTAAATGTAATTTTCCCAAGCCTTTTTAACTCAAGGGACTAGTTGGGTTCGTATTTGATAAAAAGGACGTCCACGCTAGGCTCCCACATTTGTGTAGGGTCTGGAGAGAGACCGGATCGCTTCGCGATCTGATACATGGCTCGAACTCGTGACCTCAATGTCACTAAGCAGCAACCTTACTTGTTTCTCTAAAGTCCGCCTCTCGGTTCGTACTTGATGATATAGCTAAATTTGTTAAACCATTTTATGTAATACATTAATAGTTTAGTTAGAGTTCATTTTTAAGAAGAAAAAGGGGAAAATCCAAGAAATAAAGTTTTTCTCATACATGAGTTCAACTATTTGAAAGAAAGGCAACTAAAACATGAAACATCCTCATCTTCTCACAACATATATTGCTGCTAATCTTGAATCAATCAAATCTAGAAACAATCACTTCCAATCATATATCTTCATGAACTCACCCTTACCACCAAAAGTATGATTAGCTATATAAAATCCATCAGCTCTCACACTATACTCACAATTCACATCGAAATCCGACACGCGTCCATCCACGATTCGTCCACAATACTTATTTGCAATCTTGATATCATAAACATGAAAAGACTGATCCTTGTCACCCTTCCAAAAGTCACACCAAAACATTGTGGTGTATCCAACGTTGTCATGGAAATGCCAGTTATAATCATAGTTCACTGGTAGCTCATGTGTTCCAAGATCATCATCTTTGGATTTGCAATGAGTAAAAACCTTTTGTTTGCCGTTGGATTTGTGGTTGATTATGTGAACTTCCCTGGATCCACTGCTATATACTTGGGTGGTTTTACTACAGAGAAAAAGCAAGAAAAGGACACAAGTGAGATTTTTCATTGAAGTGCAAGAAGACACCTTTCTTGGGTTTTTTTTTTTTTAATTTAGTTTTTTGGTTACTTGGGTCACATGAATTTATACTTGTTTCTCTAAGGTAAAAGCATTTATTATGTTGGTTTAGCGTTGAATATGATGTGGAAATTTGACAGATTGGCAAAGTTACAAATTTTCGAATATATTCTGGAATATGCTGATTTCCTTAATCTGATCGTTTTTAATAAAGTGAAATAGATACTCTTTCTTGACTTTAAAATATGTTAGAATAAATCAAAATGACTTACTAAATTCGTTGCGCTTCTTATATTATATAGTAGCAGTTGATCGACACAGCTTGACACAATTTTAATTATGGGTCATCAGGAAATAACATCTGTGTATCTCTAACACATATGTATGATTGTGTACATCATGTCCTCTCATATTTCGTTATAGACGGAAACATTTAAGACAATGTGTTAATTTAGTTGTTGTTACTTAATCTGATCATTTCTTTAGTGTTTTTTTTAATATATGTAAACTTTTTATTTTCAACTTTTTTTACCGACACAATTCAATGTGCTTTTCCAATGCATGGCGTATTCTAACACCAATTCAGTTCAGGATATCGGACGTCATAGTTTCCATGCGTTAGGATCCCTTCACCGCAAATTTCTTATCCCACGCGTCACCACACAACACGTGGCATCTGGGGGTGGATTCTAAGGCTAGATAAGGATCACCTGTATTTAGTCTCACCATCTACCCCTGCTGCTACGTGTTGTGCAATGACACATGAGTGAGAGGAATGTGGGATAGAAAATTCCATCCCATTTTATGTGCCCCCGGACTGAATCCTTCTTTAATCTTTCTGCAAGGATGCTTTTCTTTTGCAGCGAGGGTGGATGTGGGGGTGGGGGAGGAAGCTATGAGATTTTTGCAGAATCAATACAAACAGTTGATAAAGGTCCTGTATGATTTTTGTAACATCTTTATAGTATTATGTGAATCTACACTATTTTATCGAAAGCAGCACATTAGAAGAATGCGAAAAACATTTTTGTAAGGACCTTTCATTCCCAACGGGGAGAAAGAGCCAAGCGGGTGGGATAAGAGAAGGTTGAAAAGCAGGTCAAAAAAGGAGGCCAGGAATCAGAGAATGCCATGTTCCTAACTTTTTTATTAAAAAAAATTCTTCCCTACAACCCCCAAAAACTTCTCCCTCATCACTGGAAAAAAATCCTCAGCCGCTCTCTCTTCTCCAGCTTCATTCTCGGTTCCTTTTTCTTTCCAAGATTTTTTCAATGGAAATTACTTTAAAACCTCAAGAACTTGAAATCCGTCTTCTAACTAATTCTCCAAGCAGCAATGGAAGCAGCAGCAACAGTGATGCATCCGTTCAAATTCCAACTCTACCCTTATCCTCCAGAACATTTTCAAGATGTGAACCCAATCTTTATCCCACAACCTTCGTTTAAGCTGGTACCAACAATCAAAAGAGGGCACAAGAAGCAAAGTTTTAAACTTTATGAAAGAAGAAATTGTCTCAAGAATGGGTTTATGATTAGCCCTTTAATTCTTGGTGGGTTTGTTTAAAATTCAAGCTTTTTGCCAAGAAAAGCAGAAGCCTTGTCCCCGAGCATTCTTGATTTTACGTCACTTGTTCTTAACCTTGTAACCCCTTTGAATGAAGATCAGTTTATTAACAAGTCTCCAAAGACAATTGAATCTTTCAGTTTATCTAAAGAAGAAAGTGCAACCGCCAAATTTTTTTTTAAAAAAAAATAAGCTGAGACACGTGGACTTCTCTGATTCGTGGCCTTCTTTTTGGCCTCTTATTTGGCCTTCTCTGATCCACGCCCAGAGCCCAGACCGGACAATACTTTCATGGGAGACGAAAATTTTTATGAATTTAAAAGATTGATATGTTTAAAAAAATAAAAAATATAGAATTAAATTTGGGAATAACAAGGCTTAAATGAGATCAATTTACACGTCGATCTCTACGTCGATATCTAAACAGAGATCAATGTATACGTTGATCAATCAACGTAATGTATGTTGAGAAATATGTTTGGATAATTTTCAAAGTCATGATTTTAAGTGATGAATACTTAAAAATGTCACATATGGTGTTATAAATGAAAGAGTTGAATAAGTGAAGAAAAATGATACGATGTCTAGGGTGGTTAGAAATATTTTTCTAAAATGTGATAAAATAGTTGTTTTTATTTTTACATGATTTATAGATGTTTATCATGTTGTGATTATGTGATTTTTATGATGATAATATCTTGTGACTAATATGCCCTCGAAGTTTCTACAACTTACCAAAAAGGGCAAAAGTGGTATTTTGAGTTTTGTAGGTACTCGACAGGGTGAATATGATTTAAGAAGATATTATCATCTTATTTATTATCAAGAAGGTGTTATTATATTTAATTATGACCATCGGGGTCATTTCTGGAGTTTTATCTCACTATGGGGCATTTTGGTCATTTTACCCCCGAAGACAGTTTCGGTATTTTTACTCAAGGAATCTCTTGAGTATCTTATTATATTCATTCTGGAGTTCATTTAGTATATTCTTGAAAATTATTTGGTGGTTTTCTATGTTATTCTCTCATTTGATGATTTTATCGACGGTAGCGGGATATGTGACGGTATTCAATGTCACGTTCTATTTTCTCTTGAAGACTCTTATATATATGTTATTGGAGGTTCTTAATCATCATCTTTCAGAGATTACAAGGTGTCCTTGGTGCAAGATTCATCACAATATGTCAAGAAGAAATGGGAATTTTGATATTATATGTTGAGATAACCTTGTCAACTATTATTTGTTGATTTCTCCTCAAAAATCTGAGTTGCTATACATATATACAGCCTCCAAAACGTGATTATACAGGTGGAGATGATGTTTTTCTCATTTTATGAGTTGGAGACAAGAAGACAAACCAAAAGCAAGCTAGTTGGCAAAAGTTGCCAACTTGAAATTTCAAATTTGAATGTAATGGAGACAAGATTGTTGGAGATGATTATGGAGGTGTTTTAATTCAAAATTCTCAGCCATCACATGGTCTAAAAGTTGGAGGGAATATGCCATCAATTCACTCTATAAATAGAAGGCAAGGTGAAGAAGAGAAGACACACACTTGAAAGCAAAAATTGAAGATTGTTGTCTTGCTATTCTCTTCTCATATTTTCGTTCATACTTTGTGTAGCTAAGGTGTTCCATTTCTAGTTGTTGTCCAGCTACACTATACACACCTTCTTGTGTCTTATTTGTAAGATTGATTAGCCAAATCTATAAGGCTACATCAATAGGTGATAGAGGTGTTGCAACCAAGAGTTGCATAAAGGTGTTCATCCAAGTCTTGAATAGGGTTGGTGTTTAACCCAAGGATCAAGCTTGGTTCTTGCTGTAATTTGGTTCATACCATAGTGAAATCCAAGGAAAGGTGTTCCTTGGGACTGGAGTAGGTCACATTGACCGAACCAGGATAAATTCTCGGTGTTCTTCTCTTGTTTCTTTATTTCTATTTTCTGCCCGTTTTTGACTGCAGTTTTCACACCACTTCTCACAATTTGAAAAAATAGCTAAACATTTTCAAAATTCATGATTTTTGGTCGAGTTATACTTCAGACTGTTAGCTTTCATTTGCAACAAGAATCACTTGATTTGAGCAAGGGAAAGTTAGTCTTTCAGTCTTTGCAAGATAACTGCTCCAATCTGGCTGCAATCTGACCAGTTTTGAGAAAACCTAAATTCTGTATTTTTCAAGAGTTGGTTAAGGTCAGGGCCTTTTTGAAACTTCATCTACACATCCTAAGGAGTGTTTTGATATAAAGATCAACCTTTTTGGTTGAGTATTCAAAGAGAAACACGTTTTGCAAAATCAGCAACATTCTGTCCAATTCTGTCCAGATTGACCATCTGAATCTTTTTATTTATTTGAAGGGTCAAACGATCTTATTTTTGTCTGATTTTTGGATAGAGTCTTGTTAACTCATTGAAGTTACATTCTGGAAAGTTTCATAATTTTTAGAGTTGTGTACAATTATTTGTGAATTTCTGAAAAACGGGTTCTGAATCTGAGGTGGTTTCAGATTCTGTTTTCAAAGGGGATTTTAACAAAGGGTTGTACTGTAATTTCCGCTAACCACTGTTCACCCCCCTCTAGTGGTGTTTATTGCAGGTGCACGGTCCAACATTTGGTATCAGAGCCAGACCAACACCACTCAAAAGAAGCAAGATTCAACACCGTACAAACAAGACAAGGCTAAGAAGCAAGAAATCATAGTTGCCTGCTAATCCCAAATCAAGAAGGTTTGGAGCATTTGAACACTTCAAGAAGGTTTGGAGCATTTGTATTCACTTGATTAAAGATTCAAGGTATTCATCTAAAATCATATATCATGTCATCTATCTCTCATAAAGGAGCGTTCTTAAAGTCTACGAAAGAGGTAACATCTACTCCTGATTTTGATTCTGATAATGAGATGACTTTCGATGAAATGTATGATGAATTCATGAAAATGCATGCTCATTGTAAAAGATTGTCAAAAGAGAAAAAGAAACTAATTGAAGAAAATGACAAGTTGAAGACAACCAACTTGGAACTTTCTAATCAATTAGAGTCTTTCAAACAAGAGTCATCAAATGCTCTTGATTCATTAAAGACTAAAATTGAGTCATCTAGAAATAATGAACAAACCTTAAGAATCGAAAATAGTGCATTGAAAACCAAGATGCATGATTATGAAAATGAAGTGTCTACACTTAAATCATGCAAACTAGGCTTAGAGAAAATCTTAGAACAGTTTAAATCCGGTACAAACATGTTAGACACACTCATCTCATCACAAAAGTATGGTAATGATAAAACCGGCTTAGGTTATAAAGAAGAAAATGAAAAAGTAAATAAAAAGACTAAGTTTGTTTTATCTAGTACAAAGTTGCCATATAATACAATAAAATCAACTTTGCCTGCTACATCTTCTTCTACACCTTCTTCTACTAATATCAAGGCAAAAATACAACATACACCCATAAAATCACACATGCATAAACATACATCTAGGCCAAACTTTGCATCTAGACAACCTAGAAGTTATGCCTATATGTATACAAATGCAACGAGACATAATAAAATGCATTCAACATATTATAAACCTAAATATAGGCAACATACATATCCTCCTTATAAGACTTATAGGAATTCACATACATCATATGATTATACATACATGGCGCCATTCAAGAAACAAAATCATATGCCTCATACTCATTATCATAGTTGGCCAAAATATGATGCATATAAACCAAGATATAATATGTATGACAATGTAACATCTTTTAAATGGAATCGTCAAATACATGTTAATCCTCTTTATTCAACTTATGAAAAAGCCGAATATGTACCCAAAAGGTACATCCAAGTTTGGATACCCAAAGGGTATATAAACAAGGATGGAACCTCTAACATTCAAGGACCCAAGTAAAGGGTACCTAAAACTTTGTCTCCATTGTAGGAAAATTGTAAAGAGTACAAGAAGGAGGCAAAGTCAAAGAATCTAAAAACCAAGTGGTTTTTAGATAGCGGGTGTTCAAGGCACATGACGGGCAACCTCAAACTATTCACCGAACTGGAACAAATCGATAATGGAAGAAAGGTGACATTCGGTGACAACAACCAAGGCAAGGTTATTGGAAAAGGAACAATTGGGGACCCTAACACATTTCAAATACGAAATGTGTTGTTAGTAAGCAATCTATCTTATAATTTACTTAGTATTTCTCAACTTATAGATTGTGGTTATAATGTTTCCTTTCTTCCCAATTCTTGTGATATATTAAATGAAAAAGGAGAAACGGTCTTAAAAGGAAATAGAGATGGAAATATTTATACTCTTACCTTAGATAACATGTTAGATGCTAAGATTAAGTGTCTAATATCACATGACTTAGATGTAAATTTATGGGATAGAAGATTAGGCCATATAGGAATTTCAACTATTAAGAAATTATCTAAGAAGAATTTAATTAGAGGAATGCCTAAGTTAGACTTAGATAATTTTCAAATGTGTGAAACATGTATTAAGGGAAAACACATTAAAGAAACCTTAAAACCGAAACATGAAGTGAGTACTAGTCATGTACTAGAATTGCTTCACTTAGACTTATTTGGTCCAAGTAGGACAAGAAGTCTAGGTGGACACTACTATGTGTGTGTCATAGTAGATGATTACTCACGCTACACATGGACATTGTTCTTAACACACAAAGACGATGCTCCATTAGCAATCAAAACTCTTATTAAGCAACTTGAAAATATTTATGAAGAAAATATTAAAAGAATTAGAAGCGATAGAGGTGGTGAATTTAAAAACAAAGACGTAATAAAATTTTACGAACTATATAGAATAAAACATGAATTCTCACCACCTAGAACACCACAACTTAATGGAGTTGTTGAACGTAAAAATAGAACAATTCAAGAAGTTGCTAGGACAATGCTGTGTGAAAATAAATTACCTAAATATTTATGGGCTGAAGCTGTTAGTTGTGCATGCTATATTATAAATAGGCTCATTATTAGAAAGAAATTAAATAAAACGCCTTATGAATTGCTAAACAATAGACAACCTAAGATAGATTATCTTAAAGTATTTGGATGTAAATGTTTTGTGCTGAACACTAAGGATAATCTAGATAAATTTGAACAAAAGTCTATTGAATGCATATTTGTTAGGTATTCAACTAACTCAAGAGCATATAGGTGTTATAATCCTGCATCTAGAAAAATAATTGAATCCATACATGTGAAATTCAATGAAAATGCATGCTTTGAAGTTAGTGATAAACATCAACATAAACAAGAAAATAATGTTGAAAATATGTTTGATGATGATGATATATTACTTGAGCCTGTTCATGATCATCTAGAACCAACTTCCCCTGAACAAGATGTGCATGAACCTTTAGGTGAAATAAATCAAGAAATTTTACAATTGGAAGATAATCTATCTAACTTACAGGATGTTCCAATTGTATATGAAAATGTTCACACGAATGAAACATTTGAACTAGAAGAAGGTGAACCTAGTCAACTTAGGAATTGATGGCTTATAGAAGATAAACATAAACACCCCAAAGAGCTAATCATTGGTGATCCAAGTGTTGGGGTTAGAACACGTAGAAATATAAGTCAACTTGAAGGACATAGCTTAATCTCACAATTAGAACCTAAGAACGTAAAGGAAGCCTTAGGTGACATATCATGGATAGATGCTATGCATGAGGAATTAAATCAATTCACAAGGAATAACGTGTGGGACTTAGTACCTAAACCTGAAGACAAGTCTATCATAGGAACTAAATGGGTTTTTAGGAATAAAATGGATGAACAAGGAAATATTACAAGGAATAAGGCTAGACTAGTCGCACAAGGTTATAATCAACAAGAAGGAATAGATTATGAAGAAACATTTGCACCCGTTGCACGACTAGAAGCAATTAGATTATTACTTGCGATTGCAAGTATAAGCAAAATTAAGCTCTTCCAAATGGATGTCAAGAGTGCGTTCTTGAATGGATACATCCAAGAAGAAGTGTTTGTAAAACAACCTCCTGGATTCGAAGATCCGAAGAATCCGAACCATGTTTATAAGCTTAAGAAAGCTCTATATGGTTTAAAACAAGCTCCAAGAGCTTGGTATGATAGATTTGCAAACTTTCTTATTGCAAATAATTATCAAAGGGGGACCATCGACAACACATTATTCCTAAGAAGAAAAGGTAATGATTTGTTAATAGTTCAAATATACGTAGATGATATAATCTTTGGTTCAACCAACCTTACTTTAGTAAAAGACTTCGAAGAATGTATGAAGTCAGAGTTTGAAATGTCAATGGTAGGAGAGTTGAATTATTTCTTAGGACTTCAAATCAAACAAACCCCTCAAGGAATTCACATTAGCCAACTTAAGTATGTCAATGATATGATTAAGAAGTTTGGCTTTGAAGAGTTGAAACCTACAACTACCCCTATGAGTGTTAGTACCAAACTTGATAAGGATGAAAACGGTAAACCTTTTGATGACACACTTTATAGGTCTATGATTGGCTCATTGTTATACTTAACTGCATCAAGACCTGATATTATGTTTAGTGTGTGTATGTGTGCTAGGTTTCAATCTTGTCCTAAGGTATCACATTACAATGCAGTGAAAAAGATCTTTAGATATCTTAAGCATACACCTCACTTAGGATTGTGGTATGATAGAAACGCTAAGTTGGAATTACACGCATATAGTGATGCTGATTATGGTGGTTGCAGGTTAGATAGAAAATCCACTAGCGGTACATGTCAATTTATAGGAACCAATTTGATCTCTTGGTTTTCTAAAAAGCAAGCTAGTGTAGCTCTTTCTACCACTGAAGCCGAGTATATTGCTTTGAGTTTGTGTACTACCCAAATACTTTGGCTTAAACAGCAACTTAGTGATTTTGGCATTAAAATGAATAAGATTCCAATTTTTTGCGATAGCAACTTCATTCTAAGGCCAAACACATTGAGGTGCGATACCACTTTCTTCGCGATCATGTTCAAAATGAGGACATAGTGATAAACCATATAAGAACTGATCACCAAATCGCTGACATCTTCACCAAACCCCTTAATCAAGCCATTTTTGAAAACTTACGAGCCAAATTAGGAATGATGACTTACGATACCATTGTATAGTTCTATCTTTTGCATGATTTGTAAAATAAAGGGGGAGATAGAATAAGAACATGATTTTAGTTGGTAAGTCATGTTTTAGTTGGTAAGTCATGATAAATCATATGCTAAGTTTTTATTGGTATAAATTTTCGAGCATAGGTTAAGGGGGAGAGTATGAGTTGCGGGGGAGCGGCATACTATTTAAAAGTTGAAAACATAGTTGAAAACATTTGGTTAAACTTTTGGTTATAAGTTGTGACATTAAAATCATGTTAGGTTATTTTGAAAATCATCCAAAAGGGGGAGAATGTTGAGAAATATGTTTGGATAATTTTCAAAGTCATGATTTTAAGTGATGAATACTTAAAAATGTCACATATGGTGTTATAAATGAAAGAGTTGAATAAGTGAAGAAAAATGATACGATGTCTAGGGTGGTTAGAAATATTTTTCTAAAATGTGATAAAATATTTGTTTTTATTTTTACATGATTTATAGATGTTTATCATGTTGTGATTATGTGATTTTTATGATGATAATATCTTGTGACTAATATGCCCTCGAAGTTTCTACAACTTACCAAAAAGGGCAAAAGTGGTATTTTGAGTTTTGTAGGTACTCGACAGGGTGAATATGATTTAAGAAGATATTATCATCTTATTTATTATCAAGAAGGTGTTATTATATTTAATTATGACCATCGGGGTCATTTCTGGAGTTTTATCTCACTAGGGGCATTTTGGTCATTTTACCCCCGAAGACAGTTTCGGTATTTTTACTCAAGCAATCTCTTGAGTATCTTATTATATTCATTCTGGAGTTCATTTAGTATATTCTTGAAAATTATTTGGTGGTTTTCTATGTTATTCTCTCATTTGATGATTTTATCGACGGTAGCGGGATATGTGACGGTATTCAATGTCACGTTCTATTTTCTCTTGAAGACTCTTATATATATGTTATTGGAGGTTCTTAATCATCATCTTTCAGAGATTACAAGGTGTCCTTGGTGCAAGATTCATCACAATATGTCAAGAAAAAATGGGAATTTTGATATTATATGTTGAGATAACCTTGTCAACTATTATTTGTTGATTTCTCCTCAAAAATCTGAGTTGCTATACATATATACAGCCTCCAAAACGTGATTATACAGGTGGAGATGATGTTTTTCTCATTTTATGAGTTGGAGACAAGAAGACAAACCAAAAGCAAGCTAGTTTGCAAAAGTTGCCAACTTGAAATTTCAAATTTGAATGTAATGGAGACAAGATTGTTGGAGATGATTATGGAGGTGTTTTAATTCAAAATTCTCAGCCATCACATGGTCTAAAAGTTGGAGGAAATATGCCATCAATTCACTCTATAAATAGAAGGCAAGGTGAAGAAGAGAAGACACACACTTGAAAGCAAAAATTGAAGATTGTTGTCTTGCTATTCTCTTCTCATATTTTCGTTCATACTTTGTGTAGCTAAGGTGTTCCATTTCTAGTTGTTGTCCAGCTACACTATACACACCTTCTTGTGTCTTATTTGTAAGATTGATTAGCCAAATCTATAAGGCTACATCAATAGGTGATAGAGGTGTTGCAACCAAGAGTTGCATAAAGGTGTTCATCCAAGTCTTGAATAGGGTTGGTGTTTAACCCAAGGATCAAGCTTGGTTATTGCTGTAATTTGGTTCATACCATAGTGAAATCCAAGGAAAGGTGTTCCTTGGGACTGGAGTAGGTCACATTGACCGAACCAGGATAAATTCTCGGTGTTCTTCTCTTGTTTCTTTATTTCTATTTTCTGCCCGTTTTTGACTGCAGTTTTCACACCACTTCTCACAATTTGAAAAAATAGCTAAACATTTTCAAAATTCATGATTTTTGGCCGAGTTATACTTCAGACTGTTAGCTTTCATTTGCAACAAGAATCACTTGATTTGAGCAAGGGAAAGTTAGTCTTTCAGTCTTTGCAAGATAACTGCTCCAATCTGGCTGCAATCTGACCAATTTTGAGAAAACTTAAATTCTGTATTTTTCAAGAGTTGGTTAAGGTCAGGGCCTTTTTGAAACTTCATCTACACATCCTAAGGAGTGTTTTGATATAAAGATCAACCTTTTTGGTTGAGTATTCAAAGAGAAACACGTTTTGCAAAATCAGCAACATTCTGTCCAATTCTGTCCAGATTGACCATCTGAATCTTGTTATTTATTTGAAGGGTCAAACGATCTTATTTTTGTCTGATTTTTGGATAAAGTCTTGTTAACTCATTGAAGTTACATTCTGGAAAGTTTCATAATTTTTGGAGTTGTGTACAATTATTTGTGAATTTTTGAAAAACGGGTTCTGAATCTGAGGTGGTTTCAGATTCTGTTTTCAAAGGGGATTTTAACAAAGGGTTGTACTGTAATTTCCGCTAACCACTATTCACCCCCCCTCTAGTGGTGTTTATTGCAGGTGCACGGTCCAACAATGTATACATCTAAAATATATACATCGATCGATCTAGGTAAGTTTTGTCCAAAATTGAAAACACATTGTCCAACGTTGATCTCTACATTGATTGATCGACGTGACGTGGACCTCTAAGAAGAGATCCACGTCACATAGATCTTTGACATAAATCTCTAAACATTCATACGTAGATCGATAGACGTCACGCACAATTCAAATTTTTATAACTATTGCAAAGAGATCTATGGTGAATTTAAAATATTTTCTCTCTCCAATTTTCTCCAAGTCAAATGTGTCTTAATTTATGCCCAACTGAGCTCCCACTATGTGCCTGTCTCTATTTGAACTTGACACTTTTTAAGAGCAATTTTCAACACAAATACCAACTGTCATTGTTAAGTATATTCTTTTCATAAGCGTTCTAATAGCATTATAACATTATAATTGTTATGGTCACGAAATCTTTTGCATGACTCAAGAATGGTAAAACCCTTCCGTCTTCCTTTCATATTGCACCCCATTTCAAAATTTACGATAACAGGATTATCGAATTGTCTTAGAGATTCCCGTCTATAACGTGTATAAAAGATCAGATGTACATAATCATATTTATATGCTAGAAACACACAGAAGTTGTTTACTAATGACTCATAGTGAAAATTGCATCAAGATTTGTCGATTAACTGCTACTTGTATCCTTAACTCCATTGGAAATAGAAATAACTCCACTTCAAAATTTATTTTCATTTAATCAGAATTTCATTTTGAATCAATTATTCAACAAAGTATGATAAATGATTCCCAAGGAAAATCATCCATCTGTTTATAAACATTTGAAATACTCTTGAACTTAAAAGAAATTTCAACTTATTTGGAATATACACTTATTCATTGTAGAATATAATATATTTGCAAAGGCAATTTAAGGATTTATGTTATGAACCTATATTACTTAATTCTGATTTGTTGTTAGGCTAGCAATTCTTATCTACTCGATTTATTAGTTTATGGGAGTTAAGTCCAAGTTAAACTACAACTTACACATTCAAGTTATAATACAAATGGCAAATTCAATTTTTACTTAGTAAATTTTTTCAAAAGAAAATTTATATTCTCAAAAGATAAATTTTTTTTTGATCCTCTTAGCTTTTTTATGTCAAAAATAATCTTAAATTTAAAAAGTTAGTCTTTTTGAGCCTTTTATTTCTAGTATCTTCGTAGTATGAATAGAGAAATAAAATTTGCACAAAAGCGGATGATGGCAGGCCGATAAATTTTGCTTATATTGTGCAAACAAAAGTTAAATTGTATGTAATGTTTTCATATCTATTAAGTGAAAAAGTAAAATTTTATCAGCTTGGTGATGTAAGTAATAACTAACTTCTTAGCTATTAATGCTATATTACAGTGACAATCCAGCTAAACATCCTTAAAATAGTGTTCACATGTGTTTGTATTACGATGTTCACATATTTTGTGAGAAAAAATTTAGAAGCAGTAATTTTCTTGACAATCTTTTTTTCTCAAATTCCCACCATGAGTTTTGGTAAACTTATCTTATCTTTTTTTTGGTTAAAATAATAATATTAACCAGAGAAATCAAAGCATCAAAGGAATACAACTCATACAATAACCCTACTTGTAGGTCCACATGAGGATCTACATATTCAATTCAGTAATGTATAGCAATATTAAACCATATAAACCACGATTATGTCTAAGATATATGGGTAGAGTTTATACATTACTCTATATACATGAGTGCATATTCTATGTGTCACATCATTAGATACAAATGCTCCTTCCTCAAAATTTATCTTATTGTTAGTACCAAAAGTTGATACGTCTTTCCCCACAATTTTACCTTTTTTTCTCCTTTTGGATTATATAATTATTTTTTTCCTTTCGGAAATATTCTAAGTCTTCTCATTGTGTCAATCTCCATATATGTATAGATTAAATGAAAAATGATGATGGGATACTAGTACTTGATCGTCAGCTGCTTGGACTCGATACGGGGTCTCGAGTCATTCAGGTAGGATATTAAGATTCTTGACAAACCTTCTAGCCATAAAAGAGTGACTAGCTCCACTATCAAATAAGACATTGTCAGAAACCTTGTTTATTAAGATCGTAACATATTTAGGGTTATACACATTGCATATGAAAACAGGCAAAATTTTGAATTAAAACGAATTCGGAACAGAAATTACTTAATTAAATAATACCTGCTACGAAGTCGCTGGCCTCCTTGACATCTGCATCGGTCATCACATGGACCCGAGCATTGGTCTTCGTCTTTCCTTTCTGCTGCCCTTGACCTTGCGGTGGAGGGGGCGCATGTCCCTGCATGGTGCATTCCCTCGCGAAGTGCCCTGGTTTGCCACATCTGTAGCAAACATTCATGGTCCTCCAACACTGCCATAGGTGCGGTCGCCCACTATGATCACAAGGCAGAGGTGGGGGTCCTGCCACCCTCAATGGCTGTGCATCGGTCACAACGGGTCCCCCAATTATCAGCGGCTGCACTGAGTGTATATGTCCCTGCTGCTGCGGCCTGAATGGGCGCCCAGTCTGATAGTGACGGGGCACCTTCAACCATCTCCCTGATCTCCCTGCCTGAATATCTTCCCAGGGCCTTTTGGCTCTATCCTCCGCAGTGATCCTCTGTAGGCCATGCTCGACCTCTTTACAAACCTCTAGAAGATCCTCAAACATCTTCGGCCTGGCATATACAAGTGCTGTTTGGATACGCAAGTTCAGTCATGTCTTGAACTTCAACATCTTGACCCTCTCGTTTTCCATAGTAGAGAGCATATATCTTCCCAAAACGTGAAATCTCTCAGTATATTGGTCCACCGTCATAGACCCCTGAGTCAGCATCTGGAACTCAGTCATCCTCCTCTAAATTGTACTCTCTAGGATGTAGTGCCTCTGGTACTCCTCTCTGAACTGAGTCCAAGTTACCGGTGGGGGCAACCGGGTCTCCACATTATGCCACCACTCCTCGGCATCTCCCTCGAGAAAAGGCACAACAACCTTAACCCTCAGATCATGAGGCACCTGCAGTAAACGTAGCTGTTCGGACACATTTTTCAGCCAAATCTCGGCCTCCTCTAGCTGTGTGGTCCCCCTAAACATCAGAATACGAGAGTTCTGTATCTCCCTGTAATAAAACCTGAGCCCATGTGGTGGTGGCGGTGGTGGTTGCTGGTTCATCTGCTGTTGTTGCAGGTGAGCCATCTGCTGCTGCTGCTGAGTCACAAGGGTGGTCAAGGTGACCAGGGTATCTGCTAAAACTTGGGGAATGGTCCCATGACCCTAATGGTCGTCACCGTCATGTCCTCTATTTCCAACTGGCTCATGGCGTGGCGGCATTTTCTGGGATTCGGTTTCATGGAAAAAAATCAGATAAGTTAAGGGTAAACTAAGAATATAGACATTTATGAAGCTACTACGGGGGTTCGGAGGTAAAACGATAATTAAATAAAGAAAACTCACCAACGGCACACACTTCCCATAACCAGATCATAGCTTAGGTCTACTTCATTTATTAAGGGTAAAATCGTCATTTTGAAAACAGATCTTGCCTTATGCCTAAGTGATCTAATTAATCCTGCGTTTCCGAGGTGGATCTAAAACCTATGCTTTGATACCACCTATAGTGCCCACTCCCGAGCTCTAGCATCGAGAACGATGCACCCGCCGTAGTCTGCTACGAGAACTACAAAGCATCGAACTGGCTTCTTACACATCAGAAAAGATGTAGAAATTTTTCTCGCAGAAACGATAAATGTAAATGTCAAAATAAAATTCCATTCATAAATAACTCGGATGAAAATAAAGTAATAATTATTGGGTTGACAAGACCTGACATGTCACAATCTTAAGTCAACAGTCTAAACCAAATGTAACATAGGAAATCAGTGTGAATCCCCAAAGCATAAAATAAACAGATGCATGGTCTCTCTAGATCCTATGCACGATTATCACTGTACCCACTCAGCCACGTCAGCCCCGTCTTCAACAAAGATGTACTCGTACTCGTCCTCATACTTTCCTGGAGGGGGAAAGTAGAGGTGAGTGACGTGACATCACCCAGTGGGTGCCCACCTCGGTCCAATACAAATGAGCATACAACAATGATATACACACATAATCACATAATTCAAGTTATAGTATAGACATAAAATAATAACTCCAGAAAGTAAGTCACTCCAAGTAATAATGCGCACATTCATGATGCATGCCTTTCTCTACGTGTCACACGCAACAAAAAGTCATGTCATGCAATATGTCCGTATCTTTTTCGTGCAATGCATGCTCCAGGGTTGTGTTTGTGGGTCTTACGCACAGTCCACCTGAGTGTCTGTAGCTCTTAACCACATTTCACCGTCCGCACATTCTGTAACTCTTAGTCACAATCTAACTGCTACGTTTTCCTTTTTTTCTGTTTTATGTAACTCTTAATTACATGCTACATACCAATGCAATGCTCGTGCCAATAATGCAATGCGAATTCTGTTTTCAGTATTTTTCCAGAGTTCAATTTCCACTTCTTGACGTTCATTGACCTTCGTTTTATGGTGCTTTAATTATTGAAAAATTTAAAAGTTATTATTTACCCTCATTTATATTTCCATGGCATATATAAATTTTTCTGGCATTTTCTACTATTTTTTCTTATTTTTTCGCACCCTAATTATTTTAATTAGTTAAAATAATTTAATTTCAAAAAATTAGGTGAAAATGACTTATTTAGCATTTTATACTTTTTGGAATTTGTTTTAAATTTTTTAGAATTTATTTATAATTTTTTGGAATTTAAAACCATTTTCTACTATTTATTTATTACTTATTTAATTCCAAAAATTAATTAAATTTTATTCTATTTTATTATTATTGTTATTATTATTATTATTATTATTATTATTATTATTATTATTATTATTTTAAAATTCCATGTCAGCCCGGTCCAAAATCAGACCAGCCGACCTGGTCTGCTCGGCCTCTGCAGCTCAGCCAATGGTCCGGGTTAGCCCGGGTCAACCCGACCCGGCTGACCTGAAATTCATTTTTTTTTATTTTTTTCAATTTAATCCTAATTACTTCAAACCTCAATAAAATCTTCGTTTTAACTTCGATTGACCTCAAACTAGTTGCATTTGACTCATTTTAACGCGACGCATTTTTTAAGAATGGACACGCCAGTGCGTGTATGGATGCACCGTAAGGGGACGCGCGTGGGGCCCACACGCCACCCCTGCACGCGCATGTGTGCAACATGCGCCACCCCCGCCAGAACCTATTTTTGTCATTTTCAGTCCATTTCCAACCTATTACGGGCTAAATGAACTTAGTCTAAGGCTAAAACAAAATTTTAAAACCACTAACAAGAAAAATTACTACTGTTTTGATACCAATTTCATACATTTGCATCCGTTATCATATTAACGCACGTACACACATAAATCAACTGTCACATCTTGCAAAAATCATACTTTTACAATAAAAATGTAAAGCTAACAATTTATACAATTAAATCAACAAATCACATAAAATATACCAGTAAAACATGCTAGATTCGTATAAAAACGAGGGAGAATAGACAACCTACCTCTTGAACAAAGAATTCTCTAATTAAAAGAGTTGGATTCGGGGTGGTTTTGGTAGCTTTCCTCTTCTCCTTCTCTTTTCCTCCTTCCTTCTTCCTCTCTTAGACTTGATTCACACTCTTTTTTTTCCTCTCAACTCTCGGTTGTGTGTGTATGTATATATGGCTGAAGTTGTGAAGTGTGAATAATGATTAATTGGGTTTGTTTAAGTAAAGGAAAAAAGTAAAAGAAAGATGGAGAAAAATAATGTAAAGTAGAAAAAGTAAGGAATAATTGAAATAAAATAAGAAAAGTAAAAAGTAAAAGGGAATAATTTAGAATTATTGGAAAAGTGGGTATTATTTTATTTTTTTCCACTTTTGTATTATTTATTTCTTGTGTTTTAATTTTTTTTAAGGATATAACACAAGGTTCGAATCACGCAGCTTGCGTTGTAGCGTCGTATCCTCAAACTCCAATGTGGGTCTTGAGGGTGGGCTCCTAGTGCAGGTATGCGTGTTCTGTGCATCCCCTTTAGGGACCGGAGTACCTGGTTTATATCATCTCAGTTGTTTCATCGGACCAGGGTGTGAGAGGCCCTTGGGGTTGGAGTTCAACTTTTTTTGCTATGAATATTAATATTTTATTAATTTTTTTGATGGTAAAAAGATCAAGTGATCATTATTTTGTTTTTTTAATTTGATAACAGGTAAAGGTCTGGAAAAATAGTGTCAACTAATTACCAATCCAATTTGGATTGAAATTGAAAATAGAGTCAGCCCATTACCAATATCGGTGTTAATAAAACGAACCGAACCGAATACTAAGTTTTCGAATTCAGATTCGTTAAGTTAAACGAACTGTTTGGCTCGGTTCGTTTATCTAAACGAACTTCAAAATTGGTTCGAGTTCGCCTCGATAACCTTATAACTGTTTAAAAGAGGTAAATTGTTTGCGAATAGTTCAGCTCGTTTAACTAAACGAACCCAAATACATGTTCAAGTTTGCCTCATTAACAAATAATTACCAAACAAATACGAACCAAACATGAACCAAACTCGAATAGTTCGCATACTGTTTGGCTCGTTCAACAGTCCTACTTACCAGTCCAATTTAGATTGAAATTATTCCATCAATCAATGATAAACTACGGTCTAATTTGTGATATATATGTAATGGATGTATTTAATTTAAATAATGCTAAATGTTTTGTGATACATATTCATAAATAAGATATGAATATACATAAAAGACTAATGAAAGGTCTAGATACTGAAACAATTAGCCGAGCAAGAATGAAGAAAAAGATTACTTTTTCATTACCTTCAAAAATGAGCTTTACAAGGTATACTTATACAACAATGGTCAAACATCTCTACTAATTACAAGATACTCTCATTACTACAACATAAAGCACCATTAAGTGCACTAAAGTCCCTTAGGACCGGTCCTATAACCGAAAAAAGAATAATAAAATCCTCAATATTACAATGCTAATTATACTCCTATAATCACGCCTCTACAATCAAGCTATTGTATTTACAATTGTGGATAAATGCTTTGACTCCAAGAATGGAGTCATTCCTCCCTTAATCTTCTGCATCTCATCAATATGGCTATTATAGCAATGCTAGTCAATCGGCCTTAATGGCCATTGACACAAACCAGTCAATCGGCCTTAATGGCCATTGACCCAACCGGCCTTCCTCAATAATGGCTGTTTATGGCCACTTACTCCAACACTCCCCCTCATGCTGGAATGTAGATATCGTTCATGCCAAGCTTGCTGATTAACTCTTCAAAGGCCGGCCTATGCAACCCTTTAGTCAAGACGTCCGCCACTTGTTGTTTGGTGGGAATGTAGATCATGCTAAAACTTCCATCATCAATTTTTTCTCAAATAAAATGGCGATCCACTTCAACATCTTAGTGCGATCATGATGCATTGGATTGTGTGCAATGCTCACCGCTGCTTTGTTATCACAATAAAGATTTATTGAGCCATTAAACATAACATGTAATTCTTTCATTACCTTTTTTATCCATAACCCTTCACATATACCATGCGCAAAGTCTCGGAATTTGGCCTCCGCGCTACTTCGTGCTACCACTGCTTGATTTTTGCTGTGCCAAGTGACTAAATTTCCCCAGACATACGTACAATATCCCGAGATAGACCTTCTGTCGATCAATGAACCTGCCCAGTCCGCGTCCATGTATACTTTAAGGCTCCTTTCTTCCCTTTTTCCAAAGAACAATCCATTACCAGGAGTCCCCTTTAGGTACCTTAGGATTCGAATCACAACCTCATAATGTTGGGTTCTTGGAGAATGCATAAATTGACTTACCATACTTACAACAAAAGCAATGTCTGGACGAGTGTGTGATAAGTAAATTAGTTTACCAACAAGACGTTGATACCTTTCACGGTTCACCTCTTTGCCTCCATTAAGATCCAATTTCAGGATCGGCTCTGTAGGAGTGGTCGCTGGTCGGCATCCTAACATTCCTGTTTCATACAACAAGTCTAACACATACTTTCTTTGAGAAATAGATATACCTGAGGAGTTGCGCGCAACTTCCATGCTCAGGAAGTTTCTTAATGAACCCAGATCCTTCATTTCAAACCTGCTGTTTAGATACTTCTTTAGTGAGTCAATATCATCATATGCATCTTCTATCAGTATAATATCATCAACATAAACAATTAGAATAGCACGAGTCCCTTTCGAAGTATGCTTATAAAACATTATGTGATCAGCCTGAGACTGTTCGAATCCTTGGGTTTTAACAGCGTGAGTAAACTTTCCAAACCATTCTCGTGGTGACTGTTTTAGTCCGTATAATGACTTTTGCAATCTACATACCACATTTCTTTCTTTAGTATATCCGGGTGGTAAGTCTATGTATACTTCCTTATGAAGATCACCGTTTAAAAACGCATTTTTAACATCTAATTGTTGGAGTGGCCAGTCAAGACATGCTGCTAAGGAGAGAAGAATTCTTACAGAATTTAAATTGGCCACGGGAGCAAATGTTTCATTGTAATCTATACCAGATACTTGGGTAAATCTCTTAGCAACCAGTCAAGCCTTGTATCTACTGACACTTCCATCTGTATTGAATTTGACTGAGAACACCCATTTTCACCCCACGGGCTTCTTTTTTTGAGGTAGTTTCATGACATTCCAAGTATGGTTTTCCTCTAATGCCTTCAATTCCTCCTGTACGACAGCCTTCCAATCCTTATCTGCGAGTGCCTCATCAATATTCTTAGGAATTTGTATGTTAGATACCTTTGCATTAAACGCCGAAAAATTGGTTGATAACTTACTGTTCGAAACGAATTAGAAATGGGGTGCTGGATACATACTCTTTTCCCTTTTTCTCAAAGCAATTGGTAGATCCAAATCAGTTGAAGCCTCTAAAATATCCCCCTCACTGCAAAGGGCAGGAACCGGCTCCAGAGATTGGCATCCTGAAAAAACATCAGTGTCTTTATCAATTTGAGTTTGCTTTCTCCGTGAGTATATGATTATATTTGGTGGTGTAGGTCGGCATATTAGACTAGGCGAAGACGGTGGGTCTGGCTATGGACTGTTCGGCGGTGACGGCTGTGGATTGGCCAGCGACAGCGGGCTGGAGGTAGGTGGCTGAGATTCTCTCCCTGAACCACTGTCAGGTAAAAGTGGACTTGGTAGTGGTTCATTTGTATCCGTAGTAGTGGAGTGTTCAAGAAGGAGATGTGAACTAGAATTTGTTAAAGTTGTTGGTGGTGAGGGAAAGTAGGATTCAATTTCCCAGAAAGATACATCTATGGTGACAAAGAAACGTCGGTGTGTAGGAGAATAACACTTATAACCACGTTGAGTGGATGAATAGCCAACAAACACACATTTGTAAGATCGAGGTTCTAGTTTAGAAATAGGTGAGTCATAATGGTGAACAAAGACGACACAACCAAACACTTTGATTGGGAGAGATGCACTGCCCCGGAATAGAGGATATGTTTCATAGAGAATAGAGATAGGAGTTTTAAATTGAAGTGTTTTAGAAGGGAGTCGATTGATTAAATGACACACAGTAAGAACGGCTTCTCCCCATAAGTAGGTTGGAACATGCATAGTAAACATTAGGGCCCGGGCAACTTCTAAAAGATGACGGTTTTTCCGTTCAGCTGCACCATTCTGTTGAGGTATATCTGGACAAGAGCTTTGATGAATAATACCCTCGGAGGCTAAGCAGGTGTTCAGAGTTTTGTTGAAGTACTCGGTACCATTATCTGTTCGGAGGACTTTAATAGTGGTTTGGAACTGAGTCTTTATCATAGAGTGGAAATTTTGAAACACAGTTGTGACTTCAGTTTTTTCTTTAAGAAGGTACACCCAACAAACCCTTGTATGATCATCAATGAATGTAACAAACCACCTGGCCCCCGAGATGTTTTTTATGCGAGAGGGTCCCCAAAAATCACTATGCACAAGTTGAAAAAGAGCAGATTCGACATGCTGTTTTGATGGGTAGTTATGTCTGACTTGTTTAGCAAAGACACACGCATCACATTGCAGAGTGGACAACTGTTTATTCAAAGGAAATAATTGTTTAAGATAACGAAGGCTGGGATGTCCCAGTCTTTGATGAAGTAAGAGTACATCCATTGTTCTAGAGTTATTTTCGACACTAAGAGGGGTTGTAAGGGTAGAGGTGTGAAGTACAAATTTCTTTGTATCTAAGCTGTTGTCATCCTCAAAGTGATAAAGGCCACCTCTTTCTCTAGCAATGCCAATCGTCCTCCCCGATCCCTGCTCCTGCAAAACACACCATTGGGACAGAGAATTTAGCAACACAACTAGTATCATTAGTAAGCTTGCTGATAGCAATCAAATTACAGGTCAACTTGGGAACATAGAGTACTGATTGGAGAGTAAGTGCAGAAGACACTTTTACATATCCTTTTCCTACAACAAGTGCAAAGGTCCCATATGCTACTTTCACCCTCAGAATTTCAGAACTCGGAACATATGTCGTAAACAAAGATAAAGTACCCGTCATGTGATCAGTAGCCCCGGTATCTAGAATCCAGGGTGAGGCTTCCACAAAATTAACAGTACCTTGATGAGTGTTGGATTGGTAGGGGTAGACCTTTCGGCTTTGACTTGGAGGAGCGAAATCAATTGTTCAAGTTGTGCCTTGTGCAGCACAACTTGGTCGGCAACATTGGAGGGCTCTCCTTCAGTGACTGCTGCAAGGCCACGGCCATGAGTCTGTGTTTTCTTACCTCTTGAATCTGATGGCTTTCCGTGCAGGTTCCAGCACTTATCTTGAATGTGTCCCAGTTTATTACAGTGGAAACATCGAGGACGGTTACTTGTAAGAGGTCCAGTGTTTCTGATGGCGAGTGCAGATGCATCGCCTGGCCGCTCTGGAGGGACAAGAAGTGGCATGTCCCTCCTTTCTCCGAGCATGACATGCCGTCTACTCTCCTCTCTCTGGACTTCAGCAAATGCTTCACTTAGAGAGGGAAGTGGTCGTCTTTCCAGTATCCGGCCTCGTACTTCATCGAGTTCCTTGTTGAGTCAAACAAGGAAATCATATAGGCATTCTTTTTCAAGATGGTCCTTGAATTTTACATTCCCTTCTAGGTCTCCCCAGTCAGCCTCATAGTGCAGATCAAGCTCCTGCCACAAAGATTGCAACGTGTTGTAGTATTCAGTAATACTCATATTCTCCTGGCGTATTTCTTTAAGTTTGTTCTTGATCTCGAAAACTTGGGAAGCATTTTCGAGATCAGAGTAGTGTTCATGAATAACGTCCCAAATAGCTTTGGCAGTCCGTAGAAATAGGTAGGTACGGCTGATATGAGGCTCCATTGAATTCATGAGCCATGACATCATAAGGGAGTTGTTGAGCTCCCAGATTAGATAGCGCGGATCAGTAGTCTCCGGCTTCACTGCATGGCCGGATATGAAGGCCAGTTTCCCTTTGCCCTGTAGGACCATAAGAACAGACTGTGACCATAAGAGAAAATTTCTTCCATTCAATCTGTGATTGGTGATTTGGAGGGAAGAACTTTCATTTAGTGTTTGGTGTAGGGTTTGATCGGTAGAAGGTGCCGCCAGTGGGGCGGCGGTAGAGGTTGTTGCCGCCATTGTGGCGGCATTTGAGAATGAGGGTGATGGTGAACTCATCTCGGTAGGGATGAGAAGGATATTTGGACTTGTGTTTAAGGTGAATGCTCTGATATTATGAAACAATTGGCCGAGCAAAAATGAAGAAAAAGATTACTTTTTCATTACATTCAAAAATGAGCTTTACAAGGTATACTTATACAACAATGGTCAAACCTCTCTACTAATTACAAGATACTCTCATTACTACAACATAAAGCACCATTAAGTGCACTAAAGTCCCTTAGGACCGGTCCTATAACCGAAAAAAGAATAATAAAATCCTCAATATTACAATGCTAATTACACTCCTATAATCACGCCTCTATAATCAAGCTATTGTATTTACAATTGTGGATAAATGCTTTGACTCCAAGAATGGAGTCATTCCTCCCTTAATCTTCTACATCTCATCAATATGGCTATTATAGCAATGCTAGTCAATAGGCCTTAATGGCCATTGACCCAAACCAGTCAATCGGCCTTAATGGCCATTGACCCAACCGGCCTTCCTCAATAATGGCTGTTTATGCCATTTACTCCAACAGATACAATAAACAATATAACTAACAAATAAAATATAAATAACTACTAATCAAACTCATGACAAACTAGGAGAAAGTCAACTAGTTTAATTTCTATCACATTCTCTAATCTAGTTAATACGAGCATCCCATTAGTTTTTTTCAATTTAATATACATGAGAGAATCTTATTGGATATAATAGAAAACGTGGCATAAGTTGGATTAGAAAATCATCTTCCAAACTAAAGTAACATAAATAACATGAGGTAACCAGTGACTAAAATAGCATATTTTTTTCTATTGATATATATGACATAATTTTAGGAAAAATTACACATACACTCCCTATGGTTTGGCTTAATTAACAAAACATCCCCTATCGTTTGGAATTATACATTTACCTCCTCTATGGTTTGGGTTAAAAATGCACCGGCAAAACCACATGGGTAAACATGTCGGAAATTAGCCGGTGCCATTTTAACTCAAACCATAGGGGAGTTAAATGTATAATTCTAAACGAGAGGGGAGGTTTTTGGAGTTAAGCCAAACCACAGAGAGTCTAAATGTAATTTTTCTGGAATTACATTTAAACCCTATAATTGTAAGGACCCGGATTTGCTATTCTATAATACAATAATTGTAACAATCTGGGTTTGCCTAGCCGATTCTAGGCCTAGCGTATGCTCGAACCCCAGGTCTGGAGTCTATTCATACCCAGCGCCATCAGTATGAACAAGCGTCTGAATTTGCCCAACTGATTTTAGACTCCGCGTCGTCACTAAACACAAACACTACTGAACGTCTATTGAATAGAGCTTTCATCATCACTAATGTAAAAATAATTAAACTTGTTTACATTTAGCACTTGAACTTTAATTATATATTATGTTACCATCTTCCTTCTTATCAATGTGAGATTTTTAAAACCTTCACCATACAAGTCAAATTAACATTGATCATTTAGATGCTATCTTAGCAATCGTCCAGGGAAAAAGTTCACTAGTAACGACCTTTAGTCTATGTTGGTATGTAGATACAAATATTTATCTATTTTGACAGGTATAATACGAACAACAATAAAAAGTGAAAGGAGAGGAAAACAAAGCTAAAAGATATCTCTGAACTCTGCGATTAATAACTAAGATTAGAATATTTTTGAACACTATATATAAGTTATATGGCATCGATTATGGTGTTGTGAACCTCAACACGAATTCGACTTTGACAATACGCCTATTTAAATTTTATTTTTTCTCATAAACTTAAACTTCTTCTGTTAATCTGGAGGAGCATGTAAGGACTGCATCTGCAACAGTGAGGAAGATCATATCCTGACCAATTAAGTTGGCGAAATTCGAGGCGTGCAGCTTGTCAAGAACAACTTGACCAGGATTGGCAAGAACAAGCTGAACATTTCTCTTCTTCAGACTGCCATTTAAATCCTCTAAAGCATGGATTCCACTGGTATCAATGTCTGTAACGGCTGCAACAATACCACATTACCTTAGATCGTGTTTACATGAATCAGATACATGCACAAATAAAAGGTAACGCGATGTACAGAAGCGCTTGGTTTTGCAGGATCTAGCAGGATCTAAGGAAGGACTAAGGCCTAGTATACGAACAATTACACTCGAGTAAGTTATTTAATGAATACACTTTTTGACAATGATATTGAGAATTATGTACCTAATCCTTGCATGACTTATACTTTTTTTCTTAAATTGGTCAATGTAAGACAATATTCTCAACACCCGTCTTCACATGACAACGTGGCTTAACATACATACACGTCTTACAACCCGCCCTTAATCACAAACCACAAGCCGGCATGAACAAAGACTTGTGTGAGGGGAAACAATAAATGACCAACTATTAGACAGGCAAAGTATAGTGCACATTTTATACTGGCTCTGATACCATGTTGAAACTTGGGTTATATAAGGTGATACCCATATCCACTCAAAACCTTAAGACAATGAGTGGTGACTCATCTTCATATAACTCATATTCCTTTTTCTTATACGGACCGATATGTGACAATATTCTCATCAGAGTCGCCTTAAAATACAAACAAAGACACACTAGAAGATGGGGTAAAGTGCTTACGCGACATGTCGACAACTAGAAACTGAATTCTGGGAAAACCAGAAGCTTTTGTTTGGTCTTCCTCATCAGTTAACCATCTTAATATCCTGCAAACCATAAATATAAGCTGAGAACAAAGTTTTGGAAAAGATGAGCAGAAGCTTTGATATATGCAGTCAGTTAACATTTTTCAACAAGAAAAATTTCAAGATCATGATCAACAGATCCCTTGTGAGCTGAGATTCTTCAACATTAAACACGCACTTGCATAACAACAACACATATCCAGTATAACCCAACGACATCAAAAGCTATCGCTAGGTCTGGAGAGTGTGAGAAGTAGGCAAACAATACCTTCATCCCAAAGGATATAGAGTTTACCTCCATCGAGACCCCCGGATCTATACGCAGCTGCATAGAGAATAAGTTGTATCTCGGGCTAGTTAAATGATCTTACCTCTCCCTAATATAGTTAGAGTTCGAAAAATATATAGCAGAATCCACCCTGACAATCAAAAGGCTTGGGACTTTAGTTGCCTCTGGATACTGCTGAATGTTTCTATAGACATTTGTCCTTGGAACTTTGCCAAGAATAGCTGTCCTTGGACGAGTAACGTGTAGAAGAATTTTAGCAAATGATATAGAGACCTATAAAATACAACATTTCAAAGACTGGTTGGAAAATTCCAAACATGTGTAATAAAATGTAGAGCATAACTTTGAACATCCATTCTTACTGCTATCAATAGGCCGATCTCAACAGAGGCGAAAACCACACCAAAAAACGCTCCCATGCAAGCAACAAAATCGAATTTATCGATCTTCCAGATCAAGATGGCTGCCTCGTAATCTATCAAGCCGATGACAGCAGAGATGATGATAGAAGACAGGATGGCATTTGGGGTATACTTAAAGAGAGGTGTTATGAACATCAATGTTAAGAACACAACAAAAGACATGATAACATTTGATATCGCGGTTTGGCTCCCTGCCATGTAGTTTACTGCTGATCTAGAGAATGAACCTGCGAATTCATGTCTAAAATCACCATATAGCCAATCAATTCAAAGCTAGATTCTTTTTAGAACAACATCAACAACAACATTGCCCCATTGTTTTAGAGGCTTCCGCCTATGGCGGGGTATAGGGGAATCGGATGTACGCAACCATACTCATGTGTTAGAAACACACAGAGGTTGTTTTCCGATGCCTCCTAATGAAAATTGCTTCAAGTTGTGTCGATCAACTGCTATACAGAGGTTGTTTTCCGATTACTAGGGTTGTAAACGAACTGAGCATTGCGTTGTTCAAGCTCGGTTCATTTAACTTAGCGAACGGACCGAGCTTGTTCGTTTATTTAAACGAACATATTTAATTGTTCAAGCTCGGTTCGTTTAACTCACGAACAATTTAACGAGCCGAACATCTTAAACGAACGGTTTCACTTACCGAGTTCGAACAAAAAAAGTGGTTCAAGCTCGGTTCATTTACAGCCCTACCGATGACCCATAATGAAAATTGCGTCAAGTTATGTCGATTAACTTCTACTTCACAATATAAGAAGTGTATAGTGAGTTATTTTGCTTTATTCCATCATATTCCAAAGTCAAAGAAAGGTGTGTCTTTGACTTCATTGGAAATATTCTTTTTAGGGCACTCGAAACAAATTTCACCTTTTTCTTCCTTTTACCTGTGGATACATAGCAAGAAGTCATTGAACCGACAATATTCATTGTTCCAAGGGCTACCATTTCTTTGTTTCCATCGAGTTGATAGTCTTTCATGGCAGCAAATGTCCTTCCAATGGCGACTGCTTCCTGATAAGATGGAATTCAAAAAACAACATAAGACTTCTCACTGTTATAAACAGAAATATTTTGCTCTAAGGAATCCAAAACATACCGTCAATGCAATCATTCCAGCCACTAATCCTATTCTAACACCTTTCAAAAGATAATCACCACTAAAGTAAATCTTGTCAAGTGATGCGGGATTAATTCCTTTCTCAATATGTTTCACCTGAAAATATTAGATACGAGATATTAGTAGGGGTGACAATTTCAGACACGACACGAAAACACGACCCGAATCTGACACGAATTTTTGCGGGTATGGGTATGACCTTGGCGGGTTTCGTGTACAAATCGGGTAAGACCTGAAAAATACCCGCCAAGTGCCAAGTCGTGTCCGGGTATACCCATGGATACCCGTTTATACCCGGAATACCCGAAATTATAATGACTAAAATAAAAAAAAAATTCAAAAAAAAGCCTACCGCGCTAAAAAGTAAAAACTAAGTAACCTTATAGTGGCTTATTCGGTTTCCCCTATTCCCAAATTTTCCATTTCTGATTTCTCCCCCAGTCTCACTTTTCACCTTCTCTTCTCCAGTTCTCCGATCTATTGCCCAACTGCCCGCCTCCCGCAACCAGTCAGCCCCCTCTCTATCACTTTTCTTCTCCAATCTCTGTCCGTCCGCTACTAGATCTACTGAAAGGTGAGTGTTCTTCTTCATGCGGTATCGTCTAATGGCTATCACGATTTGGTTTTGCACTTATTGTTGTTTCATACATTGTAATAATAGTCGTTTAAGTACATGAAACCTGAAAAATACACAAAACCTGAAAATACCTGAAAAATATATGAAATGACCCGCACACGACTTAAAATATTTGTACTTGTCAAGTTCTAGGGTATACCCGATACACGACACGAAACCTGACATGTACGGGTTTGGGTATCTACATCCATACACGCTAAACAAACGGGTAGGGTATGGCTATGACATTTTGAGACACGAAACACAAAAAAACACGAAACACGAAATACGATACCCGATCTGTTTTGACACCCCTAAATATTAGAATATCAGAAACTGGTTTTGATTATCAATCACTCAAACCATAATGGCAATATCTTACAATTTGAACTCCTTGACGATCTGCATGTGTGATGTACACGAAGAAAGTAGACAGGATGACGGAAAACAAGGGGGCAATGGCAGGCACCCAAAAGAACCTCCTTTTTTTCTTCCCCTGTATATTGTGATGAATCAGATTTGAGTTACATATTCAAAAGAGACAGAGTGACACCTTAAAGAGTTATGAAAACTTACAAGATACCGAGTGGATAGCAGAAAAATAAGAAAAGATGCTCCAATAACAATAGTCTGCCAGTTCCACTGCAATTAGTTGAAAAAGTGATCTTAGTTAATTGAAAAGGAAGTAAAGCGTTTCGAGCTTATTTGATGTGCAAGAGTTCATGTCAGAGTAAGGACATAGACACAGAGGGAGAACAGATACATACTCCATGGTGGGCTGAGCTAACCACAGACTGCATTACAGAAACTATATCAGATTTCTTGGTGAAATTGTTAATGCCAAGGAAACCTTTGAGTTGTTGGAGGGCAATTGTTATTGCTGCTCCTCCCATGAATCCAACAACAGCAGCATGAGAAAGGAAATCAATCAAGAAACCCAACCTGGAAGTGAATGAAAGTGTTAAGCCTATTAGTTATTCCTCTATCTATGATTTCAGATGACATGGTTACTTGATACATTATCAGAGAAGGTCCGGGCTTAAATTCGCTGCCCCACTTTTTGAAAATTACACAGTTACCCACACAAGGTGCCTCCACAAACTAGGACTTTGGCCTGGCAGCAAAGGAACACCCACACTGTGCGCGTCCCTGGATTCGAACTCATGACCTCTTGTTGTCAATCCCCAACCTGCGTACCAACTGGACTATGCGCTAGGACACACTTTTGCTATTGTCTACTACAACATGTGTGGTAAGTCTATGATTGAGGGGCACGTTAAGGGTACAATTACGCCTCCCCCACAATAGCTTAAGTTGCTAGAGAGATAGTAGTGTGATAGAAAGCTCAAATGAGAGTAAATAGTAAATGAAAAACCTCCAAGAGGGTATAATGCTAGCTAACAAGTACCTGAGAACGCCAAGGGTAGTTTGTGTAATGCCAGCAAAGAAAGTAGCTGTAAAGGCTAGCCGGAGATACTCAGCTGGATTCTTCACAGGATCAATCTCATTTTGAAGCAAGGTACCTAGCAAAAGAGAAACCACAGCTACTGGCCCAATGGCGATATCTCGTGAACTACCCATGATGGCATAGATCAATGGTGGAACAAAACTGGAGTCTGGAGAAGAAAAAAAAAAAAACAGTTTGGTAATATATACAAGTTGAGAAATGGACTATGATTATGATACTTACACAATCCATACTGAGGAGGTAAATTAGCAAGCTTTGAGTACCCAATATCCTGTTATACAGAGCAGACATTGATTAAAATCTTTAAACATAACTTTTGAAGGTCCTTAACATAATATATGCAGGATATAAGTTGCACCTGAGGAATGCAAAGGCTAGCAATTGTCAGTCCAGCAATAAGGTCACCCTTAAATTTGGAAAAGTTGTAACCTTTACCCCATTCCAATATAGGAAAAATGGCCTGGATCCCAAGGATAAACTTCCTAGAGCTTGACTGATCCTTAAATGGTCGTAAAGGATCGTCTGAGAAGAATGTTTCCTTCACCGCGTATTTGAACTCTTGTAACAGATTTTGCTTTGGGGGAACACCGACCTTGTGAATGTAATGCATATGATGGATATGTGAGTGTGACAAGCTTTGGTTGTCCATCTCTTTGGTTTCACTATCCTCATCAGTAAAATGCCCCATTACAGATGAGGACAAATTTGTTCTGTTTTAGCACCTAATTTTAGGACACTGCTTTTTCACCTACAAAAAAGCATAATTCTGATCAGACTAAACAATTGGCCATAAACATCCCACCAAAGGCATCCCTAGCAAGCCTCAGAATCTTTGATGTCAAATGCAAGATCCACCAATTCATCATCCATTAGACATCTCCAAATTTATCTAAAGAATGAAAACATTAGCTTTTGATTAAAACCAAGAAAAAGCAACAGGAAACTATATTTGCAACTTATGTGATGAGTCTGAAAATTGAATATAGTATGCAGATGATACATTTCATATGCTACATCCTTGGACGTAAAGAAGATCATTTATTATGACTCTGAGAAGCTTACATGTCAAAAATGGGGCAGGGGATGAACAATAGCGTCAGACAGTAAATTGATCGTTTCTTGTCAAATACTTGTTCAGAAATAAAAAGAAAGATGACTTACTCAAACTACCGCCCCAAAAGAAGAAAACTTGTGAGCAAATGACTGAGCAAAACAAGATGAAAAAAATGGTTTCTGTTTTATAATAAATCGAGTGAATTTCTTCAAGGGTTTTTCACCATTGATCAAAATTCGTTGAGGTTTTTCAAGGGAACAGAGAAGATGTACCGTTATTAAAGAATTTAGCAGCAAACTCAGAACTTCATGCAAAAGAGAGTTTTTCCTTTTCTCTTTTCCCTTTTCCCCTTTTCCGTGTTTTTTTAAAAGGAAACATCAAATGTATATAAAACCAGTAGAAAAAATCAACAGACGACAGAAAGGAAGGAGAAAAGATAAATGAAAAATTAAAATTTTTACCTGTTTTTGAACATTAAAAGATATTCACGTTGAAGAATAGGCGTTATTATAATGCAGATGAGATCCTGGAAGGCAGGTCAAAAACGAGACCGCGAATCCAGTGACGCCACGTGTCCTAACTTTTTTATAGATGGTCATCTATGAAAATAATTTTCTTTTTTAAATAAACAAGATGAGATACGTGGCACCACAGGATTTGCCGCCTCTTTTTGCCTCAGATTTAGCCTACCATGATCCCATAATAATATACTTGGATACACACGTGTGATAGCTTTTTCAGGATCATCGGTCGACGGGGTTTGCAATTTCCTGAACGTGGACCCGATTCTGGCTGTTTGTATACAGACGTTTAGTCGTCTAGGTACGTTACCGAAATTAGTAGGGGTTGTAGATATCTCTTTAGAATTCTCAAATCCCCGGACTTTCAACTTCGGGCAACTGATTTTCAGCGCGTAATTAGAGTGTTTATATTTTGTCTCACTGTTTCTGATCTGAACCCGATTTCAGACCCATTTAAATAGATTGTTTGTATTTAGCAAATAACAGTAGCAGTGTGTGAAATGATGACTAATTATAAGGATAAAAATAAATGTATGAAATAACGACGAAGGATAAATTACCTCGTACGTGTCATACGATAATTAAACAAGCTCAACTAATATATAAACCAATCATAACTCAAGACAACTCTACTTAGAAGAAAATAAGTTTTAATATTCCGAATCCGACATATGACAGTTTGTGTCTTTGCAGTTTCATTGCTTTCTGTTCAGGAACCTCGAATCGAGACCTCCGGACAAACACTCTGTTATTAAGGGTTAGTGGTTACACGGACAACCTGAGGTCTGTTTACACTAAAAGTCTCACAATCGATTTGAATTTAGTAGGGTTTTTATGTAGTCAAACTCCGAAGACATCTAACATTTTATTCTTTTGCATGGATAACTTGATTTACAGGTTCAACGGTTACACATATAGCTCAAATTCCAGTTTATTCCACCTTAACGTTCACATAGCCAATTTTTAGCCCAAAAAATCGAGAAAGACAAGTTTGAGAAATTTGTGGATTCTCTGTTAATGGAAATCATCATCGTCGATCAAGAATAAGCTCTCTAAAAATTTCCGTGATCCGAAGAAACCGCTCCCAAATTTCCGTGCCGGCAATTCCTGCTGGCCACTGGCCGCCGAATCAATAACTGGATCTCCCCGTGATGGATCTAGACCCAACAACAGAGACGACTGAAAGATCAGTAGAAGAGACTGACCAACTCTCCCGAAGTGTTAAGAAATACAAAAGACATGCAAATGGTGATCTCGTTCCACCCAGTGATGATTTCAGACCACATGGAGTATGGGGAGAAAGATGTTTTGCAGAGGTGGTGAGAGGACCCCCAGTGGGGAGATCACTGTATACAAGCGATGGTGAAGAAAGCGACATGGAAGAAATGCTAGAAGAACCGGAAGAAGTCTTGCGCGAAGATGATGATCAGAGAAAAGGCAGGGTGAAAATGGTGGGTTCATCTGAGGAACGACGAGCCCTATACAAACCGTGGAAACGAGCATTAATAATTAAGGTTCTTGGCAGAAATGTATCCTTTCGTACGTTACAACTGAGACTGAACTCTCTCTGGGGATTAACAGATGAATGTGTGATAACGGATCTGACAGAAGGTTACTACATAGTCCGCTTCTACTCGAAGACTAACTACCAACTAGTACTAGAAGGCGGACCATGGATCATACAAGGACACTACCTAACTATTACGAAATGGAGACCACATTTTCAACCGGAGAAGAATCCCATTACATCGACAATGCCGTGGGTGAGACTGCCTGGCATTCCTGTTGAGTACTATAACGAAAGTGTGCTGATGCAAGTAGGTAACAAACTTGGTAAGGCAGTGAAGATTGACATCACTACACTCAGAATAGCCAGAGGGAAGTATGCCCGCATTTGTGTCGAGGTAGATTTGACTAAACCCTTAATATCTATTGTGAATCTAGATGGCTATGACTTTAAAGTCGAGTATGAAGGACTGCACCTCATATGCTTCAAGTATGGCCGCTATGGCCATCGAAATGCGGAATGTGAAAGGAGACAATGTGATATTCCGAAGGAGCAAGCGCAGACCTTTAAACCAGATTCAATACAGACGGAGGAGGTGTTTGGCCCTTGGATGATTGCATCTAACATGAGGAGGAGGAGGTATCAAGAAGGCAATGGTTCCCGCCAAAATGAACCAGTCCAGAAGAACCAACCAACTGCAAGCGGGCATGAAGGATGGAGTGGATACCCAGCAACCTACAGAACTGCGATATGTTGTTGGGAGCCAACCACAGCCTAGGAGTAATCCCTCACGATTTCCACAAGGGTTAAGGTTTGAAGCCTTAGCAGTAGAAGACGATGATAACACGGAGGACACAGTTTTTAGCGTACAAGACTTACGCAAGCAGCTAACACATGCGCAGGCTACAGGCCAAAACGCCCAATTCACCACTATATCAAAAGAACATGATGGAGCTACCAAACCAAAAGGGAAGAAAGGGGTCCTGCTAAAGAACTCAGTTAAAGTTAAGGCCACACCCAAGGTGCTAGCCCACAGCAGAATGACAAGTGATTTGACCAAGAGGAAGGAAGGGGATTCTATGGAAATAACACAAAGGAGAACTTCACTCAGTGATCTCACCAACTTCACCACTCACGGTGCACTAGGCCAGCAGTTGAAGAGTGCTAATGATAAGATTCAAGAATCTATAGGCTCACCAGATATAAATCTGGGAGTCATGGGAAGTCTAATAAAGCACCATCCACCTGACATGGACTCTACGTGCGCATACCTTGTCCCAGTAGAGCAAGCTTTTTGCGAAGGAGAACTGACTGAAGCCTCCTTGCTAAACATTGATCATGACGAGGAATCACCACCTTAGATGTTTGTGGACGAGACTGGTGGACTGGCGGTCCAAATCCAAACCCAAACTCATTACCAATGAAGTTAATATCATGGAACTGTAGGGGTGCAGCATCCCCTAATTTCTATCGTTGCTTGAAAGAGACAATACGTAAATATCAGCCGGACGTGCTATTTCTGATGGAACCACGTGTACATAGCAGAAAAGGAAATCGTATACTGAGAAACTTTGATTTCACGCGATTTATTGCGATTGAAGCAGAAGGATTTGCTGGCGGACTTTGGTGCTTCTGGAATGCAGCAGCTATTGAACTGGAAGTACTAAGCTTTACGGACCAACACATTAATATGGCAGTGGTACAGAATGGGCTAGTGGAGTGGGTTTTGACACTTATATATGCTTCCCTCGACTGACACGGAGAGACAAAGATTATGGAGGGATATTATACGCTTGGGATCAATACTACGCTGTCCTTGGAACCTCATAGGGGATTTCAACGAAGTGTTAACACAGGATGATAAACAAGGTGGCAGAAGAATAAGGATGGACAGTGGACTGCGCTATGCTATGGATCATTGTGAGCTAATAGAGCTACCATATTTGGGCCCAAAATTTACGTGGACTAATGGGCGGCAAGGTTTGGACAGAATCTCTGAATGCATTGATTATTCATTTTGTAATCTCAAGTGGAATCATAAATATCCGAACTCTCTACTCCATCATTTACCCATGACGAGTTCAGACCATCATCCTTTATTTCTTCAACTCCACCCGCCTTTTCATAAAGAATACAAGGAGAGGCATTTTTGGTTCCAAGCCTGCTGGCAGGAACACAAAGGATTTAAACAGTTCTTGGCAAGCAGATGGCAGGATAAGGGAGGCAACATGCACGAATCTTTAATACACTGTGCGAAAGAACTTAAGTGGTGGAGTACGGACGTTGAAGAAACAACGCTGCTATGCAAGGCTAGAGGGTATACAGAAATCTTTGTGTTCCTGCCAGCAGGAAAAAGAAACAACGCTGCTATGCAAGGCTAGAGGGTATACAGAAAACCATGTACACACGGCCGTCCAAGTACTTATACTATCTGGAAAGGGAATTGAGGGAGGGGCTGCAGGATCTGTTAAAGCAGGAAGAGACGTACTGGCTGCAAAAATCACATCTAAACTGGCTCACGCAAGGTGAAAGGAATACAAAATTTTTTCACGCTACTACAGTCATGAGAAGACGAAGAACAAAGGTTAGTCGCTTGAAAACGGAGGAGAGGGCCTGGGTTGAAAATCCATCAGCACTGAAGACAATGGTATTGAATTACTTTCGTGATCTATACGTGGAGACCAATCCAACAACTCCAGGACACATAAAATTCAACTTCCCAAAGGTATCATACGCTGAAAGAGAATCCCTCAATAGGCAACCCACATAAACAGAAATATATAATGCCGTGTGTCAAATGGGGGCTTATAAAAGCCCAGGTCCTGATGGCTTTTCACCCATATTCTTCCAATACAACTGGGATGTAGTGGGCCCTTCGGTGATCAGATTTGTATCGGATGCTTTTAGGCAGAAGACGTTCCCTTCACAGATGAACTCCACGCTGGTTGTTTTGGTGCCTAAAGTAAGCACGCCAGAGAAGGTATCACAATTTCGCCCCATCTCCCTATCTAACGTAGCGGTCAAAATAATCTCCAAAGTCATAGCAAACAGACTAAAAGTGATCATCGATAAACTGGTAAATATCAATCAGTGCAGTTTCATACCAGGGAGACAGACAAGCGATAATATCATCGTAGCACAGGAAATACTGCACATCATGCGCAGAAAATCTGGGAGAAATGGACTTATGGTGGTTAAGCTAGATCTGGACAAAGCATACGATCGCATTCACTGGGGGTTCTTACGCCAAGTACTTGAGCACACGGGTTTTAACGAAAATATGGTTGAGCTAATAATGTACCTAACAACCTCAGCAAAGCTAAATGTACTGTGGAATGGCGAACGGTTACAGGATTTTCAACCACAACGGGGTCTGAGACAAGGCGACCCATTAGCACCCTATCTATTTGTGTTATGTATGGATCTATTAAGCCAACAAATCAACGAAGCCGTCCAGTCAAGAGTTTGGAGGCCAATTAAAACTTCAAGATATGGACCGGAGGTTTCACACTTAATGTTCGCGGATGACATCCTACTATTTGGGGCAGCTTCGGATGAGCAAGGGGAACTCATGTCTCGCATTATAGGTGATTTCTGTCTTCTGTCCGGACAGAAGGTAAGCACTGCCAAATCCCACTTGTATATGTCCCCAAACACGCCAGCGGAGAAAATGCGGGCTATAAGTCTCAAATTTGGGATCCCACTTACCTATGATCTTGGAAAATATTTGGGGATGCCATTGCTGCATGGTCGCGTTATGCCTGCAACATATAACAGCCTCATAAAGAAGGTACGAGGGAAGTTGACGACATGGAAAGGCAAGTTACTCTCTAAGGCGGCAAGAAACATACTTATCCAATCAGTTGCATCCACTATACCCTTCTACTCAATGCAAACCTCGTTATTACCATCCTCTATAATTGATCAGTTGGAGAGGCTGAACAGGACGTTTTTTGGGGGAGAATTCGATGGGAAGCGCAAACTACATACGTTAGCCTGGTCTAAAGTCTGTCGACCTAAGCTCCAAGGGGGAACGGGGATAAAACGTCTGAGACTAATGAACAAAGCGCTACTGGCTAAGCTACTGTGGAAAGTTATACTAAACGAAGACATACTCTGGGTCAAAGTTCTTTGCACGAAATATGGATGTCCGCTACGAGTATCCCTGCCAAGACAAGCAACAAAACATACTTGGAGGAGTATTCTTACAGCCATACCATTGATCCTGGCAGGCATGGAGGAGGGTTCCACAGGGGACCTAACGGAACCAGGCACTAATTGGAGAGGTAGTCCAGGATCAAAATTCTCTGTTGCGTCTGCATACGATCTGCAAATGACTGCAGCTCCTAACTCAGACACACAAGTTTGGAAAAATATATGGTCTCTATGCGACCCTCAAAGGGGAAACTTTCTACTTTGGCAAGCAAATCTGGACAGCCTTCCAACGAGGAGCTTGTTATATTGCAGGAACCTAAGTGATTCTCCCTATTGTGCAACTTGCCCTATGCAGTATGATACGAACCTACATGCCTTACGAGACTGTTTTCGGGCTAAATAGGTATGGCAGCGTCTCCTTCCTGCACAAGTCTCATCGCGCTTCTTTAACGTGGATGGTGGGGCAGCTAAGTGGATAGAGTACAATTTGGCAGCATTCAGACACGTTGAGGTTTATGACCAACCATGGCCTTACATCTTTCGGGAAGCCATTGCTAACATATGGACGGAAAGGAATAAAAGTCTACACGAAGCAGAGTTTGTTCTACCAAGCGTACATCACACGACACAGTCGATATTTGATAGAGTACGCAATATTAGGCTTGCATGGCAAAAAGAATATACTAGAGATGTGGATAGTGCATAGACGTAGGTTTCCTTTATACCTGTTTGTAAAGAAACGTTTCTTGACGTAAAGTTGAATAAAATGATCCTCTTTCCTCGAAGGAAACCATCATCGTCGGTAAGTTTCACAAAAAATAAATAAATAAATGGTGTAAATGCACAAGACGAGATCCATGCATCGGGTATCACAAAATTTATAATTTCTGATTCAACACACCGACCTGACACAAATCGAACCTGTTTTAAGCAGGTTTGAGTTTGATATTTGCGGCTTCGGGTTAGACTCAAGTGAAATCCACCACCAGCAGACTCAAATCGAACTTGCCACTTGTACATATGACATCAGGTAATTAGAGATTTTATATTTTGATTTCTTTGATGTAACTCGGAGATCCTTGTCACATTATCATGTACCACTGTTTTCCTAAAAAAGTGCTTTTTCCCAAATTTTATTCGGTTTGGGTCATTTTCTTCGATTTAAATTTTTTTTTTGTTAAGGTTTACTCACTTTCAGTCCTTTCGACTTCGACTTTTCTTACTTTATGTGTTTGACCAATCAATGAAGAAAATGACATTATTGAAAAGGGAATCAAATTAAAAAAAAAAAAGGATGCTTCAGAATTCCATTTCATTGTCACTCCACTGATTGAGTGAATTTTCATGATGGCTTGTACTCAATATAAAATAGCACATGGTTAGCAATTGTGTTCTGCTATATAAATTTAGAAATAACTTTGAGAAGACTATAGGCTAGTGCTGATTTTTGTTGGTAATAATTTTGGAATAAAACATAGCTCGGACATTTGTTCTGATCCCACCTACTCCTTTAGTGTTAATGTTGAAAATCCCATATTGTCTAATTTGAGAAAAAATATATGGGTTATATGAGGATGAGGTACCACCACCCACTGCCTTAAGATTTTGAGTGGATATGGGCCTCTGTAAACCCAAGTTTCAACATGATATAAGATTTTGAGTGGATATGGGCCTCTGTAAACCCAAGTTTCAACATGATATCAGAGCAAGTTTAAAATGTGGACTCACCCCTTGCCTGACTCATGGTTGGCCACTTAATGTTTCTCCTTACTTAAGTCCAGATGTTCAATGTTGACTCACCCCTTGCCTGGCCCATAGTTGGCCACTTAATGTTTCCTCTCACCTAAGTCCAAATGTTCATACCTGGCTTGTGGTTTGTGATTGAGGGCGGGTGTGATTGAGGGCGGGTTGTAAGGCGCGTGTGTATGTCAAGCCACGTACCCAAGTTTCAACATGGTATCAGAGCAAGTTTAAAATGTGGACTCACCCCTTGCCTGGCCCAGAGCAAGTTTAAAATGTGGACTCACCCCTTGCCTGCTCATGGTTGGCCACTTAATGTTTTCCCTTACCTAAGTCCAGATGTTCAATGTGGACTCACCCCTTGCCTGACCAATAGTTGGCCACTTAATGTTTCCCCTCACCTAAGTCCAAATGTAAGTCCAAATGTTCATACCTGACTTGTGGTTTGTGATTGAAGACGGGTTGTAAGGCGCGTGTGTATGTCAAGCCACGTTGCCACCGTCCTTGAGGGCGGGTGTGATTGAGGACAGGTTGTAAGGCGCGTGTGTGGTCAAGCCACGTTGCCACGTGAGGGCGGGGATTGAGAATCTCACATTGACTAATTTGAGAAAAAATGCATGGCTTATATTATCACCACCATTGTCTTAAGATTTTGAATGGATATGAGTCTCACCTCATGTAAGTCCAATATCAACAGTTAAATGACGTGTTCAATTGAAATCTTTAGCATATGTTTTCGTTTTCGATATGTCTTAGATTTTCAAGTTCAGAATTAAGAAATATTGAAGTTATATGCGAGTGTGCGTGTGAAGTGGAATATGAACACGCAAAGAATAAAATGCTAACATAAAAATGTAAATATGTGCTAATTAAGAATGTTGGATTTGATAGGCTCATACGTCTAGTGCACGTCACGTGTGATTTAAATTACATATCAAACACATGTGGACTTATATATGTTATATATTATATGTTACTAATGTCACGTAATCTTTGTATTATTTACGTATCCACACGTTAATTGATCACTGCGGTATATCAATGGATACGCAGTGTAATATGAATAGACCACTAAATGTATAAACAGTTGCACGGTTACAATCAATACGAATAGACCACTAAATGTATAAACAGTTGCACGGTTACAATCAATACGCAGTGTAATATGAATAGACCACTAAATGTGTAAACAGTTGCACGGTTACAATCATTCACTCGTAAAGTCAAGACCGCATTATTAATGACATCTGGTTTCCGAGAGACAAGAGTCCACGAGTATTCTTTCAAAAGTGTTTTAAGTAAGCTATTTAATATATATATAATTTATTATATATTATAATTTATTATAATCTTTTATAATATATATAATTTATTATTTATATTAAACATTTCCGTTTCTTATATTTATTAAAACATAACGGAAATGCGTGACAACGTTTGATTAGACATTTCCGTTTTAACACGTTTCAATTGATGGAATGCGTTATCAATTTCCCACTATATATATTTGTGCAAGCAAACAGTGTGGGACAGAAAAAAAATAAGCCAGCAGAAAGTTGCCTTGTTGCTTTGCATCTGCAAAGTTTATTTGAGAAGTTCAGAAAGGTGTGGGACCAAATAAAGACGAGTTTGCAGATTTTTTTTTTTTTTTTTTGTAAATGTCATTTATCAACACATTTTCCAGTTAGCATTTAATCGTTATGAAACCTCAGTTAGCATCCAAACGTGGCCAAAATTGACTCAATTAACACCAAAAACCGGCTGATGACTCGGTGCAGCCGGTTTCAGCGAATTTTACAAAAACGATCCCCCCAAAATTAACGTCTTTCCCTTCCCTCTTTTCTGCTACTACTGTTTCCTGCTGTTTTGCCTCCATAAATTAACCTCCCAATTCACAAAATCACCAATATACATCAATAATCCATACAACGGTTGTACCTAACCTTGCGAACCTGCAAGGATTGTATCAACGTCGCATACTAGAAGGTCCGACAAAGGAATAACAAGACGAAACCGTAGTAGAAATGAGCTTAGGCTCAGGCCCAAGATGGTGGTAACGTTGATTATCACTCAAGAGAACTGGCTCATAGTATGAAGAATATGAAATTCCACCTTCAGTAGTTGCTCGTACAATATGATCACTTCTATCATGTATAATATAACGCCAGAATTACTTGAATAAGTCCCTTGTAAATAACTAGAATCTGGATAATAAAGAGTGATTGGAGGTGCCCTAGGCAGAGAAAGATACCGATTTACTAACGAAGTCATGCTATCATCATAGGGATTACGTACAGACTCGTGGTTAATTGTTGAGGTAGGAGCTATTCTACTATGAGTTTCTTGACCTTTAAGGCCATAAGTCTGGTATTCCTTTTCACCAAGGTAAAGTTGGCTTGGGTGACCTGCTTCTTTCTGAAATGAATATACAGTGCCAGGAGCAGTTGAAGCGCTTGGGAGCTGAGGTCTGTAATTTTCTGACACATAGCCAGCTGAAGCAACACTAGAAGCAGCAGTTGGCAGCAAAGGCCTTTCTGGTTGAAGACCATGACTCCTATACTCCTTTTCTCCGAGGAAACCAGGGTGCGGAGCATATGCTTGAGCAGAAGCAGCATGGCGGTCATAATGATCAGAAGTTGTTGAACTGTTTTGTAGCATAACCAATATACATCAATAATTCATAAAGCACAATAGAGAGAGGGAGGAAGAATGAAGAAGGTAAGTTATTGATGTATATTGGGTGATTTTGTGAATTAGAGGGCTAATTTATGGAGGCAAACCAGCAAGGAACAGTAGCACCAGAAGGGAGGGAGGGGGAAGAAGTTAATTTTGGGGGGAACCATTTTTGGCGGTAAAATTCGCTGAAACCGGCTGCAGCAGGTCAGCAGCCGGTTTTTGGTGTTAATTGAGTCAATTTTGGTCACGTTTGGATGCCAACTGAGGTTTCATAATGATTAAATGCTAACTGAAAAATGTGACCAATGTTTGAGCGCTAACTGCAATTTACCCTTTTTTTATGGCTTTGCTTCTGTTACAAAGTTCAGAAACATTTTCGTTGCAGCAAGTGAAAGAACGCATATCTATATATTATATATATAAAATAATTTTGAGAGGAAGACACACCATTTATCCTTTTCATTAGAATTAATCGGAAGTAATAGTGATTGTTGATACTTCATCACGTAATTCAACAATTTGTAGGTTCGTATAATCTCTTGGAAGACACAATTGTCATACATGTCAGAATTACTACAACATTAACCAATAGAACAAGATACACCTCCGTATTTATTCATTTTAATTTTGTATTCTCTTAATCAATCCTCAGATAATGGATCTTTCGCGTAGATCTAACAAAGAACATAAAGATGACATATATGAAAACAGTTTATTATAGAATCACTAAAAGAAAATTCATCTTCCTCTTGTCATTACTATATTCAAAATCGATATTTACATAATTTTACTTAAAAGAATACAGACCACAAGTTCAGGTATGCGTGCTTTTAAAAAAAAATAAATTTACTTGATTTTATACTTGTACACAAACGCAGTTCCGTTTATACATTGGTTTTCCTCCGTCAAGTAATAACAAACACCCAAGTAGATAGTCAATAATTAACTAATAAACATTTATTAACCAATAATATTAAGAATAATTAACATCTAACGGTGATGTGTAAAGAAGATAGGGAAACAAGACAAACAACAAGAGAGAATGAAGAAGAAGAAACTTGGCTTGAGGCGTGTATATACACTTTCCGTAAGGAATATTTGCCCCCACTAGATGCTGCAGGGTTATAGGCAAACTTCCTCCTATGATACAACAGCCAACAATCTCTAATCCTCAGCAAATAGGATTGAGAAACAATGAACTTTCTGAAAACAAGAGTGTTCTTGAGCAAAAAGAAGAATATGGAATGCTTGATTGTATATGTTGCAAGATCATCTTCCTAATGGGTTATAATAGCCTATTTATAGGCTCTCAAACTCCAGAAAGTCGTTGAAGGAGGTTGCATGGCGATTGGACATGTCTTTTGGTGCAAAAGATGTGAATTTCCATGAAAAAACACGTCTGTCAGGACATCGATCGATCGATGTGATCGATCGATGTCCTCAGTTCAACATCGAACCCTGCACTCTGGACATCGATCGATCGATGTATGTGACATAGATCGATCGATGTCATCGATTGATGTCCTCAGTCAGACATCGATCTCTGCATCCAGGACACATCGATCGATCGATGTGATCTACATCGATAGATCGATGTCATCGATCTATGTCCGGCAGA
>AP025041.1:43077934-43098624 GCA_036186865.1 Eustoma russellianum | reverse complement strand
ACATCGATCTATGTCCGGCAGAATACTCAACTTCATTTTCAAGCCACATAGATCTATCCATTTGATACATGGATCGATCCAAGTCATGAGTCAAGCTATTCTTGCTTATTCCAACACCATTTCACCTTCATCTTTGATCTCAAACATTCATTCTTCGTTCCATTGCCTTTACAAACTATTATAACAATCCCCCACTTAGTTTGTAAAGCAACTTATGACATTTCATGCATTTAAGAAGTATCTTTCGATTTGAACCTCTTATTAGTAAAACATCTCAAAGTTCTAACGAAATCATGATAGCTAAAAAGCCTTGAATCAGATTCCTATGTGCTAGAACCAGAACATTATACACATGAAACCTCACTCTCAATCGAAGTCCATTTTAAACCGCACTTTATGGCTTTGTGCTACCCCTAGTATTCATGAACATTTCAAGATCATTGCTTGTCGAAGCGGCACCACTTCCCATGTTCATATAGGTGAAGATTAAGATAATTCCTCTTAATCCTTCATTAAGAGTGCAATGAACACTCACCCTCCTTTAACACTAACATTCCAATTCTTTAAAGATCAATATCATGCGGCTTGATTCTTTAAAGATCAATCGTAGTGCTTTAATACCTCACTTTGTGACTTGTTGTTACCCATTGAACCTTTGACTAGTGGTATGCTAGACAAGGTCGGGTTTCTATCACAAGTGAACTTATCCCATACGTCTCAATCCCATCCCTAAAGATGTACTCTGTACCAAGTCTTTTGATAGACTCTTTGTCAACGGATCCGCCAGGTTATTGCAGGATCTGACGTATGCAATGGCTATTACACCATCAGTTATTAATTGCCTTACATAATCATGCCTAAGGATGACATGTCTAGATTTTCCGTTATAGATTTTACTATAAGCTCTAGACATCGTTGCTTGGCTATCACAGTGTAAAGAAATGGCTGGCATCGGTTGTGGCCACAACTCTATATCCAATAAAAGATTTCTCAGCCATTCCGCTTCTTTACCTGCAGAACCCAATGCTATGAATTCGGATTCCATTGTAGAATGAGTTATGCATGTCTGTTTCTTTGAAGCCCAAGAAACAGCACCACCACCCAATGTAAATATCCAACCCGTAGTAGACTTGTTATCACCAACACTAGTTATCCAACTAGCATTAGTATAACCTTCTAACACGGCTGGAAAATTATTATAAAACAATCCGTAACTCATAGTCCTCTTCAAGTATCCAAGTACTCGCCCGATTGCCTTCCAATGATCTATACTAGGATTACTAGTATACCTTGATAATTTACACACCGCAAAGGCAATATCCGGTCTAGTGCAATGCATAGCATACATCAAACTACCAATTGCACTAGCATATTCTAATTGTGCCACCGCTCTACCGGTATATCCAGTCAATTTGTATGAGGCATCGAATGGTGTGATTGCTTCTTTGATCTCCAAGTGTTTGAACTTGTTCAACACTTTGTTTATGTAATAAGATTGACAAAGAGCAAAACCCCCACTATGTTTGGACACCTTAATTCCTAAGATAGTATCTACCTCACCCAAATCTTTCATTTGGAATTGTGAAGTTAAATACTTCTTAGTTTCATTTACTCCTTCCATATTAGTACCGATAATAAGCATATCATCCACGTACAAACAAATAATAACACCATATTTGTCTGTAAACTTGGAATATACACACTTATCTGCACCATTATGTCAGAAACCATCCTTCAAAATGATAGTGTCAAACTTTTCATGCCATTGTTTCGGTGCTTGTTTCAGTCCATACAACGACCTTATCAATTTGCACACTTTGTGCTCATTCCCCGGAAGTACAAAACCTTCCGGTTGTTCCATATAGACTTCCTCGTCTAAATCACCATTGAGAAATGCAGTCTTAACATCCATTTGATGAATAACCAAGTTATTAATGGATGCTAATGCCATCAACACTCTAATGGATGTTATTCTTGCTACAGGAGCATATGTGTCAAAATAGTCTATCCCTTCTCGTTGTCTAAAGCCTTTGGCTACTAATCTAGCCTTGAAAGTTTGAAGTGAACCATCCGTATTGTATTTCCTTCGAAATACCCATTTACATCCAATAGCTTTGGAACTTGGAGGCAAATCAGCGAGAATCCACGTATTGTTAGACAATAACGAATTCATCTCATCATCAATAGCTTCCTTCCAAAATGATGCATCTCTCGATTGCATCGCCTCCTTATAGGATTTTGGATCATCTTCAACGCTTAGTACAATAGGTATTTGATTAAACACCTTTGTCCTATTACCTTCAACTAAGAAAGTAATGGATTGCGAAGAAATGAAATCTGGATGTAAATATTTTTCCTTTCTAGCACGTTGACTTCTCTTAACCTCAGTTGGAGAACCTTGATTTAGACCATCAACACTAGAAGGATCATTAGTAAAATCACCAACAATAGGATCATTCAAACTCTCACTTGTTGAACTTTGATTTGAATCTGTTCTTAAGAATTTATTCTCAAGAAATTCAACATCTCTAGACTCAACAACCACATTGGATTCTAAATCTAGAATCCTGTACGCTTTAGAGTTTTCGGCATATCCAATAAAGACACCTTTAAGAGCTCTTGGCCCTAACTTAGTCCTCTTTGGATCCGGTACTCTATAATAGGCTAGACAACCCCAAACTCTAAGATAACTTAGATTTGGTTTTCGTTTCTTCCACAATTCATATGGAGAAACCTTAAACTTCTTAGAAAGAATTCTATTATGAATATGACAAGCCGTTAACAAGGCTTCTCCCCACAAATTCTTTGGCAAACCAGAGTTTATTAACATTGCATTTAGCATGTCAACTAAACTTCTATTCTTTCTTTCAGCCAAACCGTTTTGTTGGGGTGTGTAGGGAGCACTTTTCTGGTGCATGATACCATTTTCCTCACAGAATTGATTAAATTCAAGAGGAAAGTATTCACCACCACGATCACTCCTTAGAACTTTGATTTTCAATCCAGATTGATTTTCGACTTCCATTTTATAGACTTTGAACATGTCAAAGGCTTCATCTTTATGCCTTAGCAAATATACATAAGTATATCTTGAGGCATCGTCAATGAAAGTTATAAAATATCGATTGCCACCTCGGGTTAAAACTCCGTTCAATTCGCAAATATCCGAATGAACAAGTTCTAAGATTTCAGTTTTCCGTTCTACTTTCGGAAACGGTTTCTTTGTCATTTTAGCTTGTATACATACTTCACATGTTCTTTCATTTTCATCTTTACAAGAAATTAAGGCATGCTTAGACATGAACTTAATAGTTGTATTACTAACATGTGCAAGTCTATCATGCCACAATGAAAAAGAAGAATCAACAGAGTAAACAGAAACTGCGGAATTTTTATTGATACTTAATTTAAACATCCCGTCGCAAGCATATCCCTTGCCGACAAAGATACCATTCTTGGACAATATAATTTTGTCCCCCTCCATTACAATCTTGAATCCACTCTTACAAACAAGACTAGCAGAGACAAGATTCTTAGAAATCTCGGGTACATGTAGTACTTTGACCAGTAACAACTTCTTTCCAGAAGTAAAGTCCAACTCTATACTAACTTTACCCAAGACTCTTGTGGCACTGCGATTTCCCATCAGAACCTGCTGGCTATCATCCACAACATGGTAGGTCTTGAATAGATCCTTGTTGTTGCATACATGCACTGTTGCACCCGAATCGAACCACCAATCTCTTGTGATTTCGTTCGTAGCCATATGAAGTTCTGTTACCATGCCAACATGCAATCCTGAGACCATTGCAACCAGTTGATCGGTTCCAATGTCTATCATATTCGCATTGTTGACATTCTGAGAATCACCGCCCTGTTTTTGTTTCTTTCGAAACCAACAGTCCTTTTTCAAGTGACCTTTCTTGCCACAATTATAGCATCTCTTGCCTTTCTTGGATTCTGCTTTGTCTGTGGATTCAGCATAATCGGAGTTCTTCCTTTTGTTTCCAACAGAAACCCCTCCTTTCCCTTTGACATAATGCACTCTAGGTGCATCGTCAGAGACATGTCTCTTTACAAGACTCCTTGTCTCTTCTTCAATTCGCAGATGCTTTTGAAGTTGTTCAAGGGAAAATGATTCGGTTGAGTGCAGTAATTTCTTCCTGTAGTCATTCCAACTAGGAGGAAGCTTAGCAATGATTCCTCCTACTTGTAATGCCTCAGAAACTTCTACACCCAACTCTTTCAGTTTGGACACAATGACCTGCAACTCATGCACTTGGTCCATGGCTGAAATATTTTCAACCATCTTAAAATTAAAATACCTCATCACCTGGAATTTGTCTGCGCCTTGTTTTTCGTTGTTGTACTTGAACTCCAAGGCGTTCCATATCTCCTTCGGTGATGACGTTGCCGTGAACAGATCGTAGATACGATCTGACAAGTTGTTGAGGATATGCCCTCGGCAAAGCATATTATCCTCATGTCTCTTCCTCCAAGCAGTCTTGATCTCCTCGGAGTCCTCTTCTTTCGGAGTTGGCAAATCCTTCAGATTTGGGTCGAGACAGTACCCAATCTGAAGTGCAGTCAGAAGGAACAACATCTTGTCCTTCCATCTCAAGTAGTTGGTACCATCAAATCGGTCCAACTTCATGCTCTCTTGACTCAAGAATGTATTTGAATCCATATTCAAATATTCCTTACGATTGTTAAGAAGATAGGGAAACAAGACAAACAACAAGAGAGAATGAAGAAGAAGAAACTTGGCTTGAGGCGTGTATATACACTTTCCGTAAGGAATATTTGCCCCCACTAGATGCTGCAGGGTTATAGGCAAACTTCCTCCTAGGATACAACAGCCAACAATCTCTAATCCTCAGCAAATAGGATTGAGAAACAATGAACTTTCTGAAAACAAGAGTGTTCTTGAGCAAAAAGAAGAATATGGAATGCTTGATTGTATATGTTGCAAGATCATCTTCCTAATGGGTTATAATAGCCTATTTATAGGCTCTCAAACTCCAGGAAGTCGTTGAAGGAGGTTGCATGGCGATTGGACATGTCTTTTGGTGCAAAAGATGTGAATTTCCATGAAAAAACACGTCTGTCAGGACATCGATCGATCGATGCCCTCAGTTCAACATCGAACCCTGCACTCTGGACATCGATCGATCGATGTATGTGACATAGATCGATCGATGTCATCGATTGATGTCCTCAGTCAGACATCGATCTCTGCATCCAGGACACATCGATCGATCGATGTGATCTACATCGATCGATCGATGTCATCGATCTATGTCCGGCAGAATACTCAACTTCATTTTCAAGCCACATAGATCTATCCATTTGATACATGGATCGATCCAAGTCATGAGTCAAGTTATTCTTGCTTATTCCAACACCATTTCACCTTCATCTTTGATCTCAAACATTCATTCTTCGTTCCATTGCCTTTACAAACTATTATAACATGATGAATGTGCAAAATAAAAAGTTTGCATGTATTATTATGTTTTTCATTGATTGATGAATAACTTCTAAAATTTCCTCTCGACCATGTTAAAATTTTCCCAAATAGATATAATTGGTCAAGTCAAAAATGCATTCAATATCTTGAATATCATTAGTTCAATTTCATACTGGGCACCTTTTTACAACTAAAATTATGTGACTTCGTTAGCAAGTAATGCATGCTCGTAGGAAACGGACGTATCGTTTGGTGTACCTAACGCAGTTGGTTCCAAAAAAACAGATTTGTTATGAAGATATAAGTTCAAATCCTACCTGTATTATAGATGCCTTATCCTCATCAGATTTTTTTTTTGCTACGAAGGAAACGGACGTATCATTGGACTTTACGTTATTGTAATAGTTTTTTTCATAGAGTTTACAATGATATCAGTTAATTTTACATGGAAAGGAAACTTGCGAAGAAAACTTCGGCAGAGGTATGTGTTAGAAATTGATACAACAACAACATCATTACACCCATTCTGTTAAAGGCTCTCGTCTATAACGGTATATGGGAGGATCGGATGTGCAAAACTATACACATGTGTTATAAACACATGAAGGTTATTTCCCGATGACCCAGAATGAAAATTGCGTGTCGATCAACTGCTGCTCCACAATATAAGCACAGCCAATTTAGTGAGTCATTTTGCTTTATTCCATCATATTACAAAATCAATAAAAAACATATCCTTAACTCCATTGGAAATGCAAAAGTGTTAGAAATATAAAGAAAAACACACAAAACGAAATCAATATCTTTATTCAGTTTGTCCGTAAAGACTTGAAATTTTATTATGGTCACTGATCAACTATTGATCCAATAAAATGATAACAAATAAGTTTTATCTACATGCAAACAAAGGGGTGATTGACCAAAACAATAGACCCATAAATTTTCTTCACATTTCATTGATCAATGATCAACTAATCATACTTGGTCATTAAACATTGTAAAATTTGTTTGTCTGGAAACACCGTTTAAGCCCGGATTTTTCACTAAGCTTTATGCATAATTGACTTTTTCAACTGTAGAATCTGGAGAATGCTCTGCAGAAGCTGGATGTATATTTGATTTCTTGAACATATTGAAGAAGCAGCCAGTATATATAAGAAGACGAAGCACCATTTTTCCTCTCACAAAATTCCCCATCAGAACCAACCTTATTATTCTCCATTTTTTCCAGCTTCTCCTTGTAATGCTTTTTCATTACATAAATCTCGGCTAGGCCTAAAGTAGATGACATGGGCCCTAATTTTTCAACAAGAAGAAGCTAAATAAAAAGATTGTTTTCTTTTTGTGTTTAATTTCTTCTTTTTTGGGATTGACTTGAGAGCTCTAGAATTCTGAGATCAGACAGAGATGGAATGTAGTATACATAGAGCTTTTCCGACGTGGGTAGCACGAAAAGTTAAGGCCTAATAAGTTGGTGTGGGTTTAGGCATGGCCAGTAAACGGCAGATGACACAACCATAACAATAATAATTATATCTATTATATCTCAACTACACCAAAAGCTGTTGCTAGAGTATGGGAAGATAAAAGTTAAGCAAACAGTACCTCTATCCCAAGAGATTTAGAGTTTGCTTTCAGAAAGACCATCAGCTATATATATATCTGCATAGATAACACAATAATAAAAATATATACATCTGACTAAATATAAACAGAAATCTTCCTAAAAAAACGGAAGATGAGAAGTTGCGAAAAAAGTCAGAAAGAAGAAGACATAAATGCTAGTTTCTGTGAGAAACTTTCTTTGATTTTGTTTCTAGTAGAAGCCAAAAATGAATTTGGATGGTTCAAGTCTTTTTCTGATTTGCGTTGTGAGCACGTAAACGTGGACACAGAACCATTTAGTTTAGTGTTTAAGATGCTTAGTTTGATATGACATAAAAAAGTATAAAATGTAAAGCGGAAGATGGCAAGAAGTGTCTCCGGGAAAATCAATCCACTGGTCAAGCTCAGGTACAAGGTAACATATAACATATACATTTGGACGAGTGTTTCTGGTACACATCGATCAATCGATGTAGATGATATAGATCGATCCAAGTGACCTGGAAATGAAGCTGAGTATTATGTTGGATATAAATCGATCACATCGTTCAATCGATGCCACATAGATTGATGACTTCGATCGATCGATGTATTCTAGGTGCAAAGTTGAAGCTCTCGGTCCAAAATAGATCGATCATATCGATCGATCGATGTGGCCAGTAGGTGTGACTTTTCATCTAAATTGCAACTTTTGCATCAAGAAACTTCTTCCAACCACCCAAGGACGGTTTGAACTATGAAATGGAGTTAAAATGCCTATAAAAGGCATGTTTAATACATTTCAAGACATTCTAATCTTTTGTTCAAGTTCAAGCATCCTAAATTCTTCTTCCAACTTAAAAGTGGTCTCAATTGAAAGTTTATTAGATTTCTATCCTATTTGATGAGGATAAGAAATTGTATGATGTTGTATCTTAAGAGGAAATTTATCTATAACTCTGTAGCATCTATTGAGAGAAAATATTCGTTACGCATAGTGTTTACACACGTCTCAATCCATCAAATTCATTCTCTCTATTTGTAGTTTTTGCATCCATTTCATAAAATAGTTTCTTCTAAATAAAGAAAACTAATAGAAAAACACGTTTTGAAGATCAATATTATGACATTGTATATTTTTAGTATGTCTAGAAAGGGCGTTCTCCGTACATTAGGCTCTCTCATTTGTATAGGACTTGAAGAGAAACTGGATCACTTCGCGATCTGATGTACACAGCCTTAGAGGGTGTTTGGTTGGGGTTTTCTTCATTAAGGGTATGGGTTTGAAGGGCCTCGAAACCCATACATGTTGTTTGGTTATTAAAATTGGAGGTATGAGTTTCGGATTGGTATCTGAGTATTTGGTAATGAATATCGTTTTTTGATATACTAATCCCTCTTGTCTTTCAATATGGGAGTTATAGGTTTCGAGATTGACCATCCTCAACTTACTTCGGCTACTCTCACCCACGCCCTAATGGTCAAACAGGCCGGTCAAAGGCCCTTGCCGGCCAACGCCGCCTGCCACCACCGTCCCACCATGGTTTGCCAGCCGTTCACTATTATGGCTGGCAAAATTTTTTCGACCGTCCACCTTCGATACATATTTCAATTCCGATACGTTCCAAACACCATCAATGACAATCATATACATTCTCACTTCAATACCAAACAAATATGACTTTTACGTCCAAAATCATATACTGTCAAACTCATACACTATGATACTCATTTTAATTCCGATTCCGATATCTAAGTGCGAACCAAACGTCCTCTTACTTTACATTTTGTATAAAATACTGTTTGGAGATACCACCCATGTATGTTTTCTACTAAAGTAAAATGAGTCTTGTAATAATATTAACGACGACTATTGTTTGGAGTGCAGAAAAGTCTCTTGTTAGAGCAAATAGACAAATCTAGAGATATGTAAACAGTGTTAATTCATGAATTTCCGCAAATGAAAATTCAACACTAACCATGGTCATATTTCATAGTTTTGCCGGCCACTTCATATGAGCTTTTGACGTCACGCTTTTTATTTATTCTTCAAATAAAGCAAGCTGTTCAGAATTTATATTAGCCTTTATAGATTCTTGATGTATTGTTAATGTTCTAGAGGAGTAGTTGAATAGGCATTTCCTTTTTTTTAAGAAAACAAAATATCAATACTTAAATGTTAAATATTCTGTTTCATAATTTAGTTACTATCATATCTAAAAGCTTAAGCTACAAGGTAAAAAATCATTTACATTCGATATGTTATACCAATGCTGTTACACAACAACAATCATACCTAGTATATCCCGACAACAGCAAAAGTTATCGCTAAGGTCTGGAGAGGATGAAAAGCAGGCAGACAACTATCTCGATCGCAATAGACATATGATCCCATTGCTGTTATATGGGATCATATATCATGTGCATGATTTAATTATGTGGAAAATAACAACATGACCATAAAATGGTTGATTTTTTCATTTATAGGCGAAAGTTTAACATGTTAATCGTTTGCGTGCTTTTTATTTATTTATTTTTAGTTTCTCAAAGTATTCTTGCGTGTTTATGGTTATTTGTATTTATCTTTTCCATATAAACATACAAAACATTGCAAGAAAAGATAAGATAACATACAAACTAATGCTTGTTTACTGCGTAAACTTGGGAAATAAAGGCTACAGTAGGAGTCGACATCTGTGGCTTTCTCGCTGTTTCTTGAGGCTTTCCTCCCGTTTTGCTGTTTTGTATAGAAAGGTGGAATGGTAGTAAGTATGTAGTTTTTGGAGTAGAACAATTCTAACATGGTCTATATACCCTTCACAGACTAATAAAAGAAAGAAAAATAGAAGTCATAAATTTCTTTATAGAGTAGTTTGTTAGATTAGGATATGTACTATATACAAGAGTCCCTATATATAGAAATTTTACCATATACAATAAATAACTTCAAATATTTGATTTGAAATATTTTCGGTTGAGATAAGATATGATCCCTTGATTTAAGTCAACATCTCAATCATATCTTTCATCGCTCTCCTTCAAGTTGAATAATGAGATCTCCAATATCCAACTTACATTATAGAATTAAACACCTTTCTAGTGACCGCTTTTGTGAGGATTTTCGCTAAGTGATTTGAGCTTTACAATACCACCTTCAATTATTTCTTTGATGAAGTGTATGTCCACTTCAACATGTTTTGTCTGATCGTGCTGAATTGGATTCTCATAAATACTTACGGTTACTTTGTTATTGCACATCAATCATAGTGAAGGTAGAAAACCATTCTCATTTATCAACTTCTGTATCCACAAAACCTCCATTATATCTTTAGGATGTCCCTGAATTCTGTCTCAGTACTTGATAATGCTACTACTTTCTTGTTTTTGCTTCTCCTAGTTATCAGATTGCCTCCAACTAAAGCAAAATATCCTAAGGTAGATCGTCCATTGTTCAGATTTCCCGTGCATTCAGCATTAGTGAATACCTTAATGTCTAAATGTCCATTTCTTCCACACAGAATGCCTTTAGTTGGTGTGCTTTTTAGGTATTATACTATCTTCTTCACATCTTCCAGGTGTTCTTTCTGAACTTGATACATAAACTGACTCACGATCTCAACTGCATATGCGATATCTTGCCTCGGTGTGACAAATACTTCAATTTTCCTATTAGCCTATGGTACTGTACATTGTCAGTTGGTGTACCTTCCTCAACTATCTAGATACTAGAGTCGATGATATGCAATCGTCAGAGTATCACTAGGCTTACAGTTTACCATGCCAACTTTAGAAAGCCCAGTATGTACTTTCGTTGTGATGTGTGAGTTCCTCTTTTCGAGTGAAGTACCTCGATACTGAGAAAATATTTTAGGCTACATAGATCTTTCGTCTGAAATTCTCTGAACAGATTTGCCCAAAGATGGGTAATCTCTTCGTCTTTGTCTCATGTCATAATCATGTCGTCCGCATAGATTATCTAACAAGTCACCTTCTCCCCTTATTTCTTGAAGAATAGTGTATGGTCAGCATTACTTTGTTTATACCCGTACTTCTCTACAGCCATGGTGAATCATCTGAACCAGAGTGGAGATTCTTTAAGTCAATGAAGAGCTTTTCTCAGCAGCCATACTTCAACCTTTTTAAACTCTATAGAAAACCTTGGTGGAGCTTCCATATGTACATCATCTTTCAAGTCTTCGTGTAATAAAACAGTTTTTCTACATCAAACTGAAGGAACAACCAATCTCTATTTATTGATATCGAGAAAAGTACCTTGATGGTGTCAATTTTTGCCACATGAGAGAATGTCTCGAAATAATCAATACTGTATGACTGAGTATAACCTTTAGCTACCAACCTCACTTTGTATCACTCAATGATACCATCTGCCTTGTACTTAATCATGAACACCCATCAACAAACCGACTGGTCTTTTTCCTCTAGGTAGAACACACTTCTTCCTATGGGTATTCTCTATCAAGTACCGATTTGAAGGGACGATTGAAAGGTACAAAGCCAGGTTGGTAGCCAAAGGATATACACAGACGTACGTAGTGGACTATTTCGAAACCTTCTCTCCCATAGCCAAAATGGATACTATCTGGGTTCTCTTCTCAGTAGCATCAAATCAAAACTGGTCGTTATACCAATTCGATGTGAAAAATGCTTTTCTACATGGAGATCTGAGGAAGGAGGTACACATGAAAAATGCTTTTCTATATGTATATATATACATACATATATATACATATATATGTATATATACATAATATATGTGTATATATATACATAATATATATATATGTGTGTGTGTGTGTATAGGGCTTGTTAGAATTTCTTTATACAGTGTCTAAATTCACTTGAGTGGATTTCTTTGACATATTGCATACAATACGTTATTAACGTAAACAATTGGATGTCACATGGTCATATACACTATAGCATCATAAAACATGTAATAGCGTTACATCCCTAAGATCGCAACAATAATTCCTGAGGTATTTATTCATTCATTTATTGTTCAGGAAAGTGTATAATATTTCCCATTAGATTATTAGTAAAATGGAGCTTTGGATATTCATGGATACAAAGAAGGAAACATGACAATGTGAGAAACAGACAGAGACAGGGGCATTAGCTACTTCCTACTCGGGACTACTCGGGTTAGGCCAATTTGGATGCACGTACACAGCGGATGAGATCTGAGGAGGAAGAATATGAGGTAGAATATGAGGCCTCCAATCACGCGACGCCACGTGTACAAAAGGACTTTTTTTAAAAAAGAAAAAAAAGTAAACAGCGGGCCCTTTTGTACACGTGGCGTCGCGTGATTGGAGTCCTCATATTCTACCTCATATTCTTCCTCCTCAGATCTCATCCGCGTACACAGGGGCGTTCCCATGGGGCACGGGGGCAGCCGCCCTCCCAACTCGGAGAAAAAATTTAGTTGGTAGGTAGATGCAGTTGTATTTTTGATTATCTAAATTTAAGGTATCTGTTTTTTAATCCCAAAACTATCTCATGATATGTGATATATGTGTGTTACTAGGTAATTGACATCATTGCTACGGAAATGGATACACACTTCACCGAAGCCAGCACATTTACTTAGATGTGTGATGTGCCTTAATTCTTCCAATTCTTTTGCAAATTTTGATCATAGTCAATTGCTACACCTTGTTGAGTTATATCCAGACGATTTCACTACCAATGATCGAATTGAGCTCAACCATGAACTTAAAAGTTACATTGGTGATATGAAATCAAATAAAGTATTCTCTCATAATACTAATCTTGGAGTTCTTGCAAAGAAGATGGTGGAGTTGAATTATCACAATTATTTTCCTTTAATATATCGGCTCATCGAGTTAGAACTGATCTTACCTAGTCGGAACAGCGAGTGTGGAAAGAAGTTTTTCTGCGATGAATATAATAAAGACTGACTAGCGCAACAGATTGGGAGACGACTTACTATCGGACTGTTTAATGTGTTACTTCGAGAAGGAAGTTTTTGGAAACATTTCAAATGAAAACATTATGCAACAATTTCAGAATTTACGGCCACTGATAATCCCTCCTGTTGCTCGTCCTTCATTTCGTAAATAAAAGGTATGTCGAGCGTTAAATTAATAACTTTTGTTGGATATTGCTGCTTGTTAATGTTGATTATGAATAACTTTTGTTGGATATTGTTGATGGTTGCTTATTATTGTTGCATTTTGATTAGTGGATGTGTTGGTTTAGATTTTATGTTATAATATTTGCATATATCTATATTGTAAGGGAGTTTTTGCCGGATTTTCGATGGAATGTATATTGAGTCCGAAAAAGTGAACGGTGATTTGATAGTGTGAATTTTGCCCCCCCCCCCAAAATTAGCACATGCGTACGCCACTGCACGTACATATAGAGCCGGGAGTCTTTCATTGGAAGCAGACTCTCTATTCTTTGGGATAGAGGCATTGACTGTCTACCACTTATCCTCTCCAAAACCTAACGATAGTTTTTGCTGTCATTGGGATATATTGGGTCCGGATGATGATGAACAAAAAAAAATTCGTCCTTTTGCCCAACATATGAAAATTCTTAAAGTCCTACGACACGACTTGCTATGTGTCTTGCGTAATAATTCTGAGTTGTCGGATTATTATTAAAAAAATTCTAAATTAGATTAAAACAAAAAGTCTACATGCAAAAAAAATGCTACAATTAGATTAAAACAAAAAGTCTACATACAATTCGAAAATCATGTAAGATTTTCTTACATAATAATTTGTTTACTGATGAAGTCGGATCTTCACCAAGGGTCTAGATGACCTCGATTCAGCTCCGTCAGTTAATGTAAAGAATTTGTCAACTGGGATTGAAAATGTGTAGCTGGAATAGCGCCAAAAATCCTGCACAAGTAAGCATAGGTCAGAGGTCCCGGGGGGTTGGCCCCGGGAAGAACCCTCCGACGCTCAAGTCAGTTTGAGCCATATCTCACTGAGATTATAATGTAAAGGGTGAGTTTGGAATTTCTCACAGTATTTGCCGAGGTGCAGGGTGTATGTATATGTTGTAAAGTCTGGTCCCCCCTTTGAACTTCCAAGTTGGTCTGGCTTTATAGATCTTTTCCCGCCTTCAACCTTTGAAAATGGACTGTGGACAAAACGCTTACCTAGGGCAGAAAGCCTAGGCCGTTGTAGGTCTGCTGATATGATTAATAGTCTGATTGACGTGACTAATAGGCCGGCTCGGTTGATGTAATAACTTTAGCGTGTTCGGGAAGAATACTCAGCTACAGTTACTTCATTTGAATTGCATCTCTGTCTGAAGACCTTATGAAGTGTTGCCATAAGGGGTTCATTTGCTGTGGTACACAGCTGACCTCTGCCGAAGTGCACAACCTACTGTGGTAAACAGCTGAACCTTGCCGAAGTGCGTGACTTGGCCTTATCTCGTGGGAGTGGTCTGAAGTGTGGTATCTGGACATAAGACGATGTTGATGCTGAGATGCATACCTTGGCATATTCTTTATAACGACGCCATAATGCCCTACTGAAGCGCCATTTGGGCTGAACAGCCGTACTTATGCGCTGAACTGCTAAATTGCAATACTTGGAACATTGAGTCACTGAAATTAAGTTGTTGACTCTTGTTGACTAACGGATGGTTCAATTATGGTTTATCATTTACGGTGGTCCAGAAGTGCGGAGTTTAATTTCAGAAATTTACACGCCCTTTTCTTATGTACGTATCCACATAATGAAAATAATGTTAAGTGTTTCTTATATATATCTATGTAGTACAATCTTCCTTATCCTTCCAAATAAGCCTAAAAGCCGATTTCATTTTATTCTATAACGTATGTGTAAATGTGTGTGTATATATGTATGTGTGTGTATATACATGAGTATATATACACACATACATATGCTTATACATATATATAAATACAGATACATACATGCGCACATACACACATACACACATTTGATTTTAAAAGAATACATATAAATACACATACGTACATAAACACACACAGATATATATATATATATATATATATATATATATATATATATATATATATATATATATATATATATAATCGTCGGTTACATTACAAAAGTGATAACATTTGACTTTTCACTAAGTAAAATGTGAAAATTAGAACATAAAATATTTATATTTGGTTCGCACATTGTGAGTAATTTTTTTTTTTGCCTGGAATCATGCATTTTCTTCGTTCAAATTTCTTTTCTCTAGTTATGCTATGAATATGGCAAAAATAAAAGACTGAAAAAAGAGTAACTTAATGAAATTTGAGATTATTTTTGACATACAGAAAAAGAAAGATAATCAAAATTTTTGGAGAAAATATTTATTATTATGTAATATCTTCTTCAAAACGATTTGATTCAGCCCAAATTTCTCTTCATCTCGGAACAAATATATCGAGCGTTTTTTATAAGAAAAATACAAGATCATTTCGGTTTGCTGATTTTATTTAAGAAAGTGTAACTTAGAAAAATTTATTGTCGTTATATTTTGAAAGAAATATCTATCAAAACCTTAAGACACATAATCGACACAATATTGTATTAAGGACATTGTGTTACACACGTTTCGGTCTAAATTTTTTTACTTTTATTTCCTGTTTATTATCTACCTTGCTAATTGCTTGCAGTGTGATGAAGCCGGATCTTCACCAAGGGTCAAGATGACTTCAAATTTACGTCGTCAGTTAACTTGAAGAGTTGATAACTAGAATGAAAGTTGTAGCTGGAATACCCTCTAAAATATCCTGCACAAGGAAGCACATATCAGAGGTCCCGGGAGGTTGGTCCCGAGAAAAACCCTCCGACGCTCAAGTCAGTTTGGGTCATATCTCACTGAGATTATAATTTAGATGGTGAGTTAAGAGTTTCTCACAGTATGAGCCGAAGAGCAAAGTGTATAAGCTTGCTTTAGGATGTGAATGTTTGAAATCAGGATCCCCTTCTTCATCTCGATTGGTCTGCTTTTAATAACTTTTTCCCTCCTTTGGTCTCTGAGGGCGGATGAGATGTTTGCTTGGGGCAGAAACCCTAGGACATCGTAGGTCTGCTGACGTGACTGGTAGACTGGCTGATGTGACTAATAGGCCGGCTGTTGTGACCTTGGCGTGTTCAGACTGAATAACCAGCTGTAGTCACTATATTCGAATTGCACCTCTGTCTGAGGGTCCCACGAGGTAATGTCGTGCTTGGTTCCTTTGCTGAACTGCCAAACTAAACTCTGCCGAAGTGCAAGATCAAGTCTTGCTGAAGTGCAACGCTGGATTCTGACTAAAGGGATCTGAGATGTAGCACTTGGGTTGAAGCTGAAGTTGGTGCCGAGGTGCAAACCTTGACACATACTTGTATATTACAACGAGTATCAAGTTGCCCTGCTGAAGTGCAGCCAAGGCCGAACATCCATGCTTGGGCGCTAAACTGCTGAACTGCGGTACTTGATTGCTGAGCTACGAGAGTTGAAACCGTTGACTGTTGTTGACTAACAGACGATTTAATTATGGTTTATCATTTACCCCCAGATTTTGTATGGCTGAGCTGAATTGCGAAGGCGAACAAATCTTGTTCTAATAAGTCTGTGGCGTGCCTTCATTAACTGAGAGGTTATCCTCTTATTTGCACCGTAATTCCCACCTTTAATGTAAGCGCTAATTCCAACACCTCATCATTGTCTTTTTGGCGGTTTCAGTCCCCGAGGAAGGAAAATGCCTGAACCGCTGTCTTTTCGAATTTCAAACGAAAAGGTGTAACCTTTCGTTTTCTCTCACTTATAAATAGGGACAATTACCCTAACCCTTTCTTTTCTTCTTCTTCTATTCTGCACATCTACTTGCTCTGTATTTTTGTTCATCTTCTTTGCCTTTGAAGCTTTTCTCTGTCTTTATTCTAGCACTTTTCAACTCAAGTCTCCAATCTTTTGTAAGCTTTTCTTTATCTTACTCATGACTTCCGTTATTTCTTCTCCTTCTTTGGTTGCCTCAGAATCCACGGTGTCCTCTTCATTAGTGTAAAACTCAATGTGCACCTTGAAAGCCACCGACCTCCCTGAACTGTGTCAGCATTATAATGTTGACAGGAGCACTTTTGCCCCTATTTTTCTCCTTCCTCATCAAACTGCTTATGATCCCCCAGCTGGGTACGAGGCAGTTTATGAGGAATAGTTTAGGTCTAGTTTCAATCTTCTCATTCTGGCCCCTTTACTCCAAATCCTGTTCTCTTATAAACTTAGGCTTCCCCAAATAACACCTAATGGACTGAAGGTTATTCTTAGTTACTTGCTCTATCTGAGAGCAGCTGAGAAAACCTCCTCACTTGCAGTCTTTAGAGAAATATTTGTGTGTAAACAGGAGGGTAGTTGGTACTGTTTTGATAGGAGGCCTCAAAATAGTGAAAGGTTCTTTGTCATAAACCTTCCCTCCTCTACCAAAGATTGGATGAGGCATTTCTTTTTTGTTAAGAGTATAGGATTACCCGAAGGGATCCTTTGGAATAATGGCAGTGCAAATAACAGGAGGCCAAGTGAGCAATTTCGCAATGAAATCTCCCAATTGTTACATTTGCCCCTGGTCGTAGATTGGAAGAAAGTTGATAGGCACATTGTAAGGGTTGCTGACCTGGAACACTTGTGGCCAGAACATAACTTTCGTCCTCTCATCCTCATTGCCTTGAGGATAGTTCGGGGTATATAGCACTATTTTGGTGATCCTTGACTTGTTTTGATGTTTTGTCTGAGCTTTGACTGTTCTGTTCTTCAAATTTTGTAGGAATCATGGTGTCTGGCACCCTTGCAAGGTTGAAGAACTTGGTTCCTAAGAAGAGAAAGTGGACAGAAAGCCAAACCTCCTCTTCGGGGTAGGCTTCTGCCAGCACTTCACCCGAGGTGCAGATAATTCCAGGTAAAATTATTGCCCTGCATTAGTCTTGAATACATTTGATTTTCATTTAATCATTTGAACTTTTTCCTTTTTAGTTGGGACTTTTGACACTCCTGTTCAGGCTGAAGTCCAAGTTCCTGCCTCAGCTTCAACTCAGCCAAATGACGGGAGTGGGGGAATTGATGCCCCCATTTTAATTCCTTCCTCCCCAATTGCCGAAGAGGAAGCTGTGCCTCTACCACAGTGGATTTCTGATGAGGCTATCCCCTCCTTCGATCTTTTAGGAGAGACTTCCGGCGTAAACGTCTCAGAGGGAGAGCCTTCTGAAAGGAATGCACCTGAAGGAGATCCTTCTGGAAGGAATGCACCTGAAGGAGATCCTTCTGGAAGGAGTGCACCTGAAGGAGAGGCTTCCGGGGTGAACGCATCGGAGGGGGAGCCTTCTTCCCGAAATCGCCGGGGTATGAGGACTCTACAGTTCTCCCTTACTAAAACTGCTGCAGATCCTAATGTAGCTAGGAGTTTGACTGAAATGTCAATACTTCCTAGGGATTGGCAGACATATGGCAGCCTGGGCTGGGATGCTGCCATGAATTCATTTGCAAATACTTTCCAATTTTTTAACTTGATCCCTTATTGTTTTCCTAACCAGTCTGACTTCTGCAATATCGGGTCCAAGAATACAACATCCTTAAACGAGCTGAAGAGCTTCGTGTCAAATTTTCTTAACTCTGTGAGATCAATTCCCACCTCAGAAACGTCTATGACGGATTGACAGAGGTGGCAAGACCCAACAGCACGAAATTGACCCGGCTGGAGGCTGAAGTGAACAATTTGAAGTCTCAAGTTGCCACACTTACTGAAGACAATTTCAGACTTCAGGTGGTAAAACAAGATTCATATTTCAAACTAGCCTCACTTATGGAAGAGAATTCCAGACTTCAAGCTGGGAAACAAGATTCTGATGTCAAGCTAGCTGCCTGCAAAATCCCAAGTGATTGAGCTGAAGGACGCACTGGCTAATGCTGAGTTGGTTTCTTCCAAAGCCCAAGCTGAGCTGGAGTTCTACCAAAAGGAACTTGGTTTTTTTGATCAAGAATTATCCAACAGTAAGGCTGAACTGAACCAGCAATTGGAGGCAGAAAAGAAAATCAAGGTTGATCTCATTCATCAATTTGAACTTTAAGCTGAGGAGATAAAGAAAAATGCCGTTGCTGAGTTCAGACAATCCGAGTTCTTCACTGGAAATTTCTTGAAGATCAAGGTTCAGCAATTGCTGTTGGACAGACTTGGGAAATCGATACTTGTTCTGAGGTCTGCCCTAGCATGGACAAGAATCATCCTCAAATATCTGAACTGTACAACCCCAAGGCTGGCAACTTGCTTGAAAACCAGATTGCCCAATTTCAAAGTGGGCCTGATCTCAGAGAGGATGAGGATGTTTGTAAAGTAGGATAGAATTTTTCATTGTAACTTCTGTAGTTGTAATAGATATTCTTTTAATGAAAATCCAACTTTCTTCAACTTACGGTCTTCAGTTTGTTTCAATTTTCTTGGCTTTGCTTTCTGTATGAAAATTTTTACTTGTTCTATTTCCATAGTTGATGCATTTGTCTTCAGACTTGAAAAACTTTTCTTGCTCTATTTTCATAGTTTGCAAGTATTTGTCTTTGGAATTGAAAAACTTTTCTTGCTCTATTTTCATAGTTTGCAAGTATTTGTCTTTGGCTTTGTCAAAAGAGTTTTTCAATCTCTTCTACGTTGGCTCTTTGCCCAAGTGTTAGGCTTCAGCCTTCATCCTTGGCTCTGCCAAAATTTAAGGCTATCAAACCGAACTAAAGCTCTGCAGTGCTTTAACGAATTTAAGATATTGGAAAACCTATACCCCAATGTTGAGTCATGCTCATCCTTCTCAGTCTTGCTGAGTTAGAATATAAGGAAACTTGTTCCATATGTTGAGTCTTGCTCAACCCTTTCAGTCCTGCTGAATTAAAATATAAGGAATCTTGTTCAACATGTTGAGTCTTGCTCAACCCTCTCAGCCCTGCTGAGTTAAAATATAAGGAAGCTTATCCCGTTGTGTTGAGACCTGCCCAACCTCTCAGACCTGCTGAGGTAAAATATAAGGAAATCTGTCCCATTGTTGAGACCTGCTCAACCTCTCAGACCTGCAGAGGTAAAATATAAGGAGCCCTATCCAGTTGTTGAGACCTGCTTAACCTCTCAGACCTGCAGAGATAAAATACAAGGAGCCCTATCCCGTTGTTGAGACTTGATCAACCTCTTAGTCCTACTGAGGTAAAAGATATGGGGAAACCTGTCCCATTGTTGAGAACTACTCAACCTCTCAGTCTTGCTGAGGTAAAAGATATAGGGAAACATATCCCGTTGTTGAGACCTGCTCAACCACTCAAACCTGCTGAGGTAAAAGATATAGGGAAACCTATCTCATTGTTGAGACCTGCTCAACCTCTCAGACCTGCTGAGGTTAAAGATATAGTGAAACCTGTCCCATTCTTGAGACCTGCTCAACCTCTCAGTCATGCTGAGGTAAAAGATATAGGGAAGCTTATCCCATTGTTAAGACCTGCTCAACCTCTCAGACCTGCTGAGGTTAAAGATATAGTGAAACCTGTCCCATTCTTGAGACCTGCTCAACCTCTCAGTCATGCTGAGGTAAAAGATATAGGGAAGCTTATCCCATTGTTAAGACCTGCTCAACCT